>BSBN01000828.1:12387500-13587500 GCA_027924645.1 Cunninghamia lanceolata | reverse complement strand
CCTTAACCGTTCTTCGATTTGCCATAGTTAACTCATCTTGAATATTAAATCTCAATCCACTAAGGTATCTAGCCACCTTCTTCACATCATCCTCCATATGACCTGCTCTTATACGCAATTTATAAAACTCATTAGTATAAGTTTTGATATCCATATCTTTTTTCTTCAAACCTTGAAGTTTTGTGCAATGAATTGCATAATCATTTGGAAGAAACTTACCCGTAAGTTTTTCCACCATTCAATCCCAAGAAACAATCTTTGACTTACCTTTCTTCCTCCTTTCAAATTCCTCATAATCCCACCACAATAGTGCATGACCCTTCAATTTTGTCTTTGCTATCTTCACTCTTTACTCCTCTGGAACATCTTCACATTCAAAGTAGTTATCAAGTGTTGCAATCCAATCTAATAGCTCTTCATCATCAAGTTACCTCCATACATAGGTAAATCAATCTTCACCTTGTGTTTGTCTTCTTTAACTACTCTCAGTAGTTTGGCAAACTTTTGCTTATCAGGTTCCAATTCCTCTTCTTCTTCTTCAGGGGGATTCTCCTTTTCCCCTTCCTCTTCACCGTCACTCCAATCACTTATGACTACACCTCTTCTCTGATCAATTTTCATAGCCTCTAGCCTTCCTACCAACCTATCTTGCAATTCCTTCAACCTTCTAATCTCCCTTTTACCATTCTCTTTCATCTCTTGCATTTCTCTAGCCATATGATTGCTTTTTGGAGGCATCTTGACTACTTTTCAACACAACTTCTCTCCTTCAAATCAAACTGACCTATGCTTTGATACCAATCTGATGTAGAGCCAATGGAGAATATCAAACACAATCACTAATGAACCAACCTTTCAAATTTTGAAACCTAATTTGGTGGATTCTATCACCAACTCTTCATCTTCTCCTAATAGGACAACAAATTGGGTTTTTCTGACCTAATTTCCACACCAGGCCTCATTCTTAGAAACTAATCACAATTTTAGATACCCTTTAAACCCTTACACAACATATCTCAATTTCAGGTGGGGTTACTTTGTAATGAAGCTCTCAAATTTGGACTATTACTGTTCAAGTTAGGCCTAATTAGGATAGCAAACCCTGTTTTTCTCTCATAACTTCCATGTTAAACCTTCAACCCAAAATATAAATGCTATTTCAGACACCCATTTGGGAGTTCTACAACATATGAAATTTTCAAGGTGGGTTACTTTGGAACACAAGCCCCAAAAACTTGTTGCTACACTGCTCACAAGGCCTAATTAGGCTCATTCAACAAGGCACTTATTGGTTTTACACTCCCTCAACCTATATTCTTCATTATAAAGTCATCAAGACATCATATGGGATCTGTACATACCATTTCCATCAATTAACAAACCTTTTTCACCAATGAAATGGGTCAAAAATTCATTTTCTCCAATCAAACCCTCTTCAACTAAGGTTTCTGAACCAGTTTTAGAAAATCTACTGTAAAATCTTCAAAACATGATAAAAATCAATGAAAAAAAAATTAAAAGTAAGCTAACTCAACACTCCATCAATTCCAATTCAAAAATGTGCACTTACAGGCCGTACAAGGCCGTACAAGAGGCTGAAACAGTGAAAACACAAGAAAAATCAGAAAAAAAGAGTTTGTTATTATTTTTTTCTTCATCAAAATCCACTTCCACCAATGTATTTGTTAAGAGAAAATTGGAGTAAACATGAATAATCAATATAGTATATCAATAATACCTAAAACTCAATGAAATAATGAACAAAAGAGATCAATCAAACAATGAACAATACAAAGCAAACCTTCTTTAATTCTTAGCTTCCATTGATCGCCTATCACAAATGATCTTGTCTATGAATATGGCCCTCAGAAGGTGCACTTCCTTGCTGTGATTCCAAGATGTTCAAATGGAAATGGCTATGATAGTTTCGCCATGAAGATGAGCTTCATAACAATGATAGTAGTGTGGTAACAAGTGTGATCGCAAGTAATGAAGGAATTGGTGCCAAAGACGTGATGTAATTCCTGCAGAGTAACAATACTAAAAGCTTGGATGATTGAAATGGAAGAATAGGGTCAAATTTATAGACTCAGAAGAGAAAAGATCAACGGTATAGAAAGAATGAGAACATCAATGGTAGAGAACAGTTGAGGAATGTGCATGAATAAGAAGACAAGTGTCTTGCTATATTTTGATTGAGAGGAATTAATAGAATAGAAGAATGAGTTAACTGAAGAGATAAATCAATTAAAAGAATAGATTAATCAATTAAGAGAATAGAACTAGAGAATGGAAATTGCATGACGATGAGAAGATATTTTAGCTTAATTAAATATTTAGAATATTCAATTGCATGTGCACAAGGATTGAATTATATTTAGAGATAAATCAATTTAGAAGAAATAGACAACTTAAATAAATATTTGATTTATTTAAATTTAGAGAAGATATTATTGGAAGAAACAGTTAAATAATTGATATTAATTAATTTAGAATGATTTTGGAAGAATTAGAAGATAAGAAAGCAAATTAAATAAATAAATTTATTTAATTGTTTCTTCATGATTTGGAAGAATAAATAAAATATTTGATTATATTTTATTTTTAGAGATTGAGAGGATTTAAATAAATTTGATTTATTTAAATTTAGAGAAGATATTATTGGAAGAAATAGTTAAATAATTGATATTAATTAATTTAGAATGATTTTGGAAGAATTAGAAGATAAGAAAGCAAATTAAATAAATAAATTTATTTAATTGTTTCTTCATGATTTGGAAGAATAAATAAAATATTTTATTATATTTTATTTTTAGTGATTGAGAGGATTTAAATAAATTTGATTGATTTATTTAAATTTGGAAGAATGATTTGATTTAATTAAATAATTAAGAATTATTTAAGTGTTTGGAAGAATTTAATTAAATAAAGGATTTTATTTAATTTTGACTTTAGAAGAGGTAATTAAATATTTTGATATTTAATTAACTTAGAGGAATATGAATCAAATAAATAAATTTGTTTATTTATTTATTGATAGAAGAATTAGAACAAAATAAATATTAAGAATATTTATTTAGACTGAGTCATGTCATTTTTAGGCGTATACATTTTGCCCCTCGTCGATGCAATGTGTTTTATCATGTTGTTTCAAAGAATAAGTTTCTGATAATGATACATGCCCCAGTTTGCCCCTGGTATAGGTTTAACGACGATAGGATGCCCCCTCGGGAGATTGGACGGGAAGAAGGCAGAAGGCGTGAGACAGACAATCTCACGAAGAAGAGGGTGGAAGATAGGGTAGGATGCAGAAAGAATGGGAAGAAAAGGTTTAAATGATACGCTATGCAAGATAAAATGATAACACACACAAGCAAGCAAGAAAGTATGCATAAATGATACAAGAACAAACAAGGTATTTCCCCTATCAAGCGGTAAACTAATGATATATTGATAACGATATATGACAGTGTTGTCATGGCAGGGAATGATATATCCCTAGACCAACATGGCAGGCATGTTGTCATGGCGAGGAACAATAGATCCCTAGAGAAAACATGAAGGATAATGTCTGGTTTCAGGAAATGAAGCATGTCGTGTAAGACGCATGCGTTGGTCTAATTTCGACAATGTTACATCCTATATAAGACAATTGATTGATTAACTAATCGAGTTGGTTTACGACCAGAGAAGGATCAAGACCACTGATTATGATTGGATCATTTGACAAGATTGACTTGACTTGATTGGTATGGATTAAGAATGGACCTGCATTTAGATCATTACTCAAGTTGACCGAATTGAGAAGAATGGACCACAACAATAGAGAGAATACTGATTGATAGAAGAATGACTCGATAGAAGGAATAACAAGCTTTTATTTGTAAACATTGATACTCTGTAGTTTGGATCTTTTATTGCATGGGATATGGATGCTTTGGAAATTTTTATTGCATGGGATATGGATGCTTGTGGATGCTTTGTGGATGCAAGTGGTTTTTTGACATCTTGATATTGCAAGTATTTTGAAGTACTTATTTCATCATTGGGCTTTTTTGTTTTTGTGTGTTTTTGAAATGTTGTAATAAAATACAAGCATCTAGGTATAATTGAACCGAGATGACTTGAGCATCACTTACATGGATTTTAATTTAGCAAGTTAATACAAGCATCTAGGTATAATTGAACTGAGATGACTTGAGTATTTCTTGCATATCAAAAGACAAGGATTATACCTATTTCATGTTAGTCCCCTAATGTCCTCGATGATCATTGTGTTGATCATGTCCTTAGACGAGGCTTCACATTACTAAAGATAAACCTGCAAGGAATAGACAAAGAAAAGAATCATGCCCCCATCATAGCATCTCTAGCTTTTGGCATCCTTGAGTAGCATAGGAAACATGATAACAAAAAGTGAAGACATTTGGACACAACTGTAATATTGAAGAAAAACACTCTTGTATTTAGATGTATCTTTCTTGCCATAATTTGATAGAATCATTTGGGTTGGATAATTCTTGTTTTTGCTTTGCTTTGGATAGGTTGAGGTACTGCATCAAAATTTTTGCTTGAAAACAGGCTTTGATTGCGCGCGCTTGCATCTGGTGAAAAGGTTCCACAATCCTTATTGGGGAAAAATAGACCCTAAGGGATTGACCTAGTGCCTCAAGGGTGCATTGATAATGGCCTTGCCTACATGACGACGCAGAGGCAACGTAGTTTGGGGTTGACCCTATGATACTGAGATATGAATCAGATGAGACACGATATGGAATAGATATGGATCAGATGAGACACGATATGGATCAGATATGGATCAGATATAGATTAGATATGGATTGGATGAGACATGATATGGAACAGACATAGATCATATATGGAACAAATATGGATCAGATATGGATCGGATGATACTAATGACAAGGAAACACCATGAATAGGCAGATGTATGGGTGATAAGGAATGGAATGGGTGGTTAGGTAAAAGGAATCAAGGATGTGATCTCCAAGGACTATGTCGCATAGGAATAACTCAGGATTTGACATGACAAAGCTTATGACGAAGGAGGATGAGAGGACAATGAAGGATTTGCATTGTTTTGGAGGGATAAGGTATGTCAAAAGACATCTAAAATATTTGTCAACATTGTGCCCCCAATCTTTATCAAGATCAAAAAAATAGAGGAATGGAAGATTAGGACAGATGCACTGGACAGTATAGAACGATAGGATAGGAAATGGTATAGAAGGAAACAATAGGAGAAAGAGTGATATGCTGATGAGACAAGGTACCCTCAAGTGTAGGTGACATAGAAGATCAACTTACACATGATGCCTGTTTGCCAGGTTTTCATCATGGTACTTATCCAAGGCACCTGTTTGCCATATTTTAACCATTGGACGAAGGGATTTTTCTTGACTTTTTTGATTTTTTTTTGAATAGGAGAAGGCGAATACGGAAAGGAGAGACTTAAGTATATAGTTTCCTGAAAGGTGATAGTCCCACTAGAAAGATGCCATTGCTGTACAATGTCAAATGTTCTCATAGATATTGGTAGGAGATTGCATGACAGTGAGATGGAGAAGGTAGATAGTGGATTGTGGAAGGTGCGATAGTGGATGATGATGCAGAATATGGATGGAAAGCTTATGCAAAGGCATGGACCATGTGAGTAGGACGGGGAAGATATGTAGGATAATAGTGGAAGGAAGGGGAGATGGAGGTATATGAAAATGTTGTGGGATGGAAGGGAATCATGACCAACGGTTGCACATACTATGAAAAAACATTGAATCCGGTGATGGGAAAGTAGTGTAGGAAGCAATAGAGACTTTTACTTGTGGATAAATGACTTAGGAATGTAGGGAACCACATAGACTGAGTATTTTTCAAAGTTTTTCTTGTCATGTGGGATGGAAGAACTTGAGAATTTTGGATGGAATGGGAGAAAGTGGATGGTTGGGATTCTTGAGAGGTGGATGCCTCATTTGACTTGATGGCTTTTTGCTTAGGCACCCAAACTATTTTTCTTTCAGAGAGTACTTGTGAAGGTATGGGCTGGGGTGTATGTAGCTTTGGTGCAGCTTCGGAGGTAATCATTTGTTGGATGTCGACCCACACCTTTTTCAGTTTGGCATATAGGTGTGTGGGTGTATGCAGCTCTTGAGAAGGATGTTTCTTTGATTCTTGTCTTTTGTATCCTAGGTCATGAAGACTCTTAGGATTTTTGACTTTATAGGTAGAGGCATCCAAATTTTTATTGTTGAATTCCCGTGGGATGGTGGAAGTGGGGTTGGAGGAAGTCCTTTGTTTAGACAACATGTCCATTTGTTGGCCATCATTGGGATTGTTAGAAGATTTATAGATGGATGAATAATGTGTTTGAAGAAGTGGTGGTAAAATGCATGGAGGGATGTTAGGAGTTGGAAGTAGCGGAGGCAGATTGGATGGTGGAAGGTGTATGGTCACATGCTTTTGACATCTGTAGGATAATGGAGGTGGAATGGAAACATATGTTTTGGGGATATGATAGGTTTTGTGATGGAAAGTGGAGGATTTTGAAGGAGTGGAATAAGTACCAACATCTTGAGATTGTTCACCTTGGGGCATGTATCTAAGGCTGTATGAATGAGGAGGAACATTGACATGGACGGGCTCCAAAATACCTTGTTCATGAAGGCCTAAGCCTTTACCTTGATAGTTCATATGTTGGAGTATGTGGTGGACAACAAGATTATGTGTAGGTGGAACACTAGACATGAATTCCTTATTGGATGAAGAAGGTGAGATAGAGGATAATGGTTGTTGGTGTTCTAAGGAGGAACACTCAAGAATTAAGGTGATAAGACCAAGGATATATGGTGGGGGATTTGCAGCATGGTCGATAATGGATGGTGGAGGAGTATTATTGGTTCAATCTTCTATGCTTTCTTGGGAGGCAAGTGTCGCATCAAAGGAAGAGGAAGTTGTTGGATCTTGGATGGGATTAGATGGGGTTATAAGCTCGGGACCATGGAATGCATAAAGTGGGCAAAGAGGATCATCATGGTGTGCTTGATCATAGATAGACTCTTGATCGTAGGTGGGATCTTGATCATAGATAGGACTTAGCATGATGGGATTAAAGTGCTCTTGTATATGTTCTTCATCAACGATTATATCTTGATCACAGAAAGGATAGAGGTTATGGAGAGGCTGACATTGGATTTTTGGCTCATGTATAGGATCAAGTTGCTCATGGATAGCTTCTTCATCAAAGGTGGTATCTTGATCATGGGAAAGATATAGGTCACAAATAAACTGAGATTGGATTTCTTGCTCATGCATAGGTATAGGATCATTGAAAAGATAAAGGTTATGCACGGGCTGGATGGGGGTGCTTTGATCTTGATTTAGACAAAGGTCGAATGTTTCCATATGTTCTAAAGTGTGCTCTTGACATAACTCTTGGG
This sequence comes from Cunninghamia lanceolata, assembly GCA_027924645.1. Taxonomy (NCBI): domain Eukaryota; kingdom Viridiplantae; phylum Streptophyta; class Pinopsida; order Cupressales; family Cupressaceae; genus Cunninghamia; species Cunninghamia lanceolata. The sequence goes on along the minus strand of BSBN01000828.1, from coordinate 13,580,046 downwards.
TTGTTTGAATGGAAGTGGAGGTAGAGGTCTCTTGGATAGGAAACTCTTGGGTTGTTTGAATGGAAGTGGAGGTAGAGGTCTCTTGGATAGGATTTTGGTCAACAATATGAAGGTGCGTTGGACCTTGAATTTGGTTCCTAATAGGAGATTTTTCAACAGGCTTGAGGGGTTGCCGATTACATGACGAGGTTGGTGCAATGGACATGTTTGAAGGCACTTTGATAAGGTCAAGGACCAGTATTTTAGGAGATGGTTGACTCTCTGCTGGTAGTCCTTGGATCACATCCTTTGTAGGCATTTGGGTAGATGAATGAGGTAATGGATGAGTGGAATTTAGAATTCTCCATAGCTTTTCTTGTGCTGCATATCTTTCCCAAAAATCATCTGAGGATTTTTTGTTTGTCATATTAGAGCTTGGGGAATTCAATGGTGGTTTTGAGCTCGGAGTAGGATTAGTATGCTTTGGGCTATGGGTTCTAGGAGTAGTGTTTTCCTTGTCAAGAGTATCATTAAGACAGAACAAGAATGTATGATTCTAGGGCGTGATGGAACTAGCACTGGCATGTTCAACTTGTAAGATTACATTTTGTTGTTGTATGGGTACCTAGAAAGGTTAAAAATTTTCTCGCAAAAGATGTGGAAAAGCTCACTATCACGGATGCATAGAAACAGGGGATATAAGGGTAGCAAGTTGAAGTAAATGCGCAGTTCTGGCAAAAGGCAAATGCACAGCAATAGGTTATATATGCACAGGAAGTCGCAACAAAATGTGCATTAGGTCAAAATGTATGCGTAGATTCAGAGGGTAAATGTGTAGCTCTGGCTTTTTTAAATGTTTTTGCAATTTTTGGCATGCTTTTTAGTATTTTTGGTTTCTTTGGTTGCAAGATGGTCTTTTTGATCTAATTTTGTCAATTACAGCAAGAAGACACAGCAAACACAAAGAATGTTTTCACGTTTTTTTTATTTTTTTGCAATTTTTTTGACTCTTTTTTGACTAAAAGAAAGCAAGTACAAATCCTAGGCTGGTTGAGATGATATAAACTGAATTCTCCCTATTTCTAGGTGAGGCATCTTTGGGAGGTAATAATCACCCTTCCCTACACCAAATTATAGGGGTTTTTGGCCACTAAGACAAATGTGTTTAATAAAGGCAACCATTTGAGTGGTTATACATGCAGCAACACTACTCTCTGTTATGGAATCTCCCAGCCTATAAAGCTTGCACCTTGGAGGGTTTTGGGGGAGGTTGGCTATCGGTATAACACAACTACACTCATTGTTTGAAGCTTTCGCTCCAAACACTGTAGAAGTCTAGGACAACACTGAGAGGGGGGGTGAATCAGTGTTGTATTAGTTTTCAAATATTTTACAACTTTTTGCAAACTTTCTCTTATAGAACAAATAGAGAGGAATATATTAATGATTTGTGTACAAGATTAATAATGAAGGATGTGAACAAAACTTAATAAGCAAAGCACTAATATACACACATACAGATGAAAACAATATTAAACATGACACATGCTTTTCACAAGTGGAAAACCCTTCTTGGGTAGAAAAACCACTCAAAACTACCTCACTGGCTTAAATGAAAACCTCACTAGTTACAATGTTTAGAAGCACCAACTTCAAGGAGCACCAACCCTTAATACAAAACAAATTAAAAACTCAGAGGGTTTCTTTGTTTCAATACAAAACACTTCTTCTCTCACATGTGTCTGTCAAATGGCCATTATTTTCATCAACCCAAATCATATACAAAACTCAGATATTCAAAATCAACCCTCTATCCTGATCCACTCAACAACACTACATTTTTTGTATGTTTCATCAATGCATCTGAAAAACCATTGTACACAAATTTAATGTCATTTCACCTTCAAAACACATTTTCATTATCCTCTTATCAAAACCTTTCATCTTCTCTGAAATAAAATAATATCTAATTGCATCAAATAGATCTCCATTCTGTATTCTTTATAAACTGCAAAAACAATTCATCTGCAAGAAGAAAATCTTATTCAATGTTATGAAAATTCTCAAACAAAATTAATATCTTCCATAATATATTTTGAATCTGCCCCTGTAATAAAACCTTTGTCCTCATTTTCATCTTCCATAAAAAAAAAACCTTCATGCATAATCCTTCATATCCCTGTAAAAAATTCTTCATTTTGCATAAGTCTTTTCATATTCATTCAACAATTCATTCTATCTGCAAAAATTAGGAGATATAATTCATAAAATGACATTTATTTTGACAGAAATAATGTCTCTGTAAAAACACTTTCATATTCTTCAAAATAAATTTGTCCAATCTGCCCTTTCAAACTTCATCTTCCTCTGGATAAAAATCATGAATGATTTCCACTATTTTATTTTCTTTTCATAAAAAAAATCCATTCATCTCCCATATCAATTTATCAATCTACCCTCAAAAAAAATATCTTCCATTTATAATGCACCCATTCAATTCCCTGTCGGAATCATTCTTCAAAAATATCATTCAACTATTTCTTCTCTGTAAATATCTACTTAAAAATCCATTTCTCTGCCCCTAAAAAATCTTTAATGAATACAAACTCTCCCTGGATTCATCCTTCATTTTCAAATCCCCTTGAAAAAAAAATCTTTAAACATTATTCTTAAAAAGAATAAGTTCCTTCTTTACATGGGATGGGGATTAAAATTAGAAACAAAAAGTCTTCTTAAAAACCTCCAAAATTCCTCCTATAAAATCTCCCTTAAAAAAAATCCAAAAAATATGCTTTGTTTTTTTAAAAATAATTTCCTCCTTTCTTTTTAAGTCTTCTAAACCACGTAAGACTATCAAAGCATCTTAGAATTTAGAAAGAATCTTAAAAAAAACTTTCATAAATAATTCTTTAAAAAGCTTCCTTAGAAAAGTTTAATAATAGACTTTATTTAGCTTGCCCACTTTAGGATTTAGAATTAAAAAAAATAAAAGGATTTAGGATTTAGGATTTTAAAGTGTAGGTCACTTTAAAACTAAAAAAAAAATTAGAATTTTTTTTACTTTAGGATTATTTTTTCATCATTTTGAAACCCTTAAATATTACCAAAAAACTTCAATCTTGTATTGAAATTTTTATGCAGATGATCTATGAATTTCATCATACAAACTGAATGATAGAACTTTTTAACTTTTACATGCAAACTAGGCTTTTGTATAGATCATGGCAAATTTCATTTTTCATTTGACCTTTGCACCAACATTGTGCCTCAAAATCAATAGCACTGTAATCATTAACACACACTGACTTTAAACCAATATCTGAAGCATGACATGAAGCAACATCAAATACTCTGAAAGGAAGAATAACCACTACTTTGGCGTACCAATCTAATAGGAAGATAATCAATAACCTTATCACAAACACTTTGTCTCTTTTGACATGAACACCATGGCCCATTCCTTTGACATCCTGATGTAATATGCATATAAGAGTTATGTGATGTCTTTTTGGAGACACTAGCAACCTCTTATCTTAACTTGATCAATCAACATGACAATGCAATCATTATATGTGTTAGTTGAGAAATAGATCAAAGTACACAGAACCTTCAATACCTTGCTTTTGACCTTGGTGATCATTATCACCATGTCACTTACCTCTTATCTTGAACAACACTGAACATCTTCCTGCTCTTATCCTAAATGATATCCTTATGTCAGGACTTGAATGAATAATTACTAATGAAACATCAAATGAACTTCACCATGAAGATAATGATCAATCAACTCAACATCATAATACCATGATCAACACAACTCCTTTTTGACATCAATGACAACCTGTCACCATCAATCTCCCCCTTTGTCATTGATGGCAAAACTTTATAATGCAATTTTATCTTTCGCTCCCCCTTTTTGACATATGATGACAAAACCTGAATTAACTCCCCCTGAGAACAACTCCACTGAAAGATGTTATAGCATGATCATAACAATTATAATCACATTGCATTATGAGCACCTTGAAGACATAAACTCCTATTAACCTTTGAACAAGAATGATTTATGATGATAACAATCTTGAAGCCAACATATGAGAAAGCTTTTTGAACATTATTATCTGCTATTTCTGATACAAGACATACCTTTAACTTCCTCTGATGAAATACAAGATATCACCATCAATATCATAGCTTGAAGCTCATACCTGAAACCACTTCAAAACTAGAGCCACACAATTTGAACAAACCTTTTTGAACCATATTAATAAGGAAGATCAACAAAGAACATGTCAAATTATTACACCAATAATCACTTCTAAATAAACATTCATTCTGCAACCAATCTATTCTTACAAATCCTTTTTCACATGAAAAGAATGAAGACCATCCTGTTGTTCCTGCACATCTTTTTACAACACACTGTCAAATCTGACATAACCATTATTAATACCTTTGCAAAAACAAATCAATTGACATCATTCACTTTCAACTTCCTCAACCAACACATGCTAACATCTCAAGAGAACTTCTTGAGAATACCCAAGATCCATTATACAAATCAGCCTATTAAGATTGCACAACCTTCACCATCAAGCTCTTCCTATAACACCACTTTGCAAAACCAAATGCAGGTGAGAGTTCCTTGAGAACACCTTAACTGAAGCATCATGACAACTTAATCATGTAAGTATCAACATGATATGAACAATATACAAATAGGATCAATGTCACAACATCATCAAACTCTTTGTGCAGAGAGCTTTTGAACACTTTATATGATCCACTAAACATGTCACTGATCATGAACACCTAACATACACTGAAACTCAAAAACATCAGAAACTTCATTTCAAACATTATCAGGCAAGCATGATAAACAAAACAAGATCAACTGATCTCCTCCTGTAACTTCTTGGGGATAAAAGATAGAACAAGAATAACTCCCCCTCACATCATGCTATCTATTATTCAACTGATGATGTAACTTGTGCAGGATGCACAAGTTTAGGATTTGCCTTCTCATGACTCTATTTTTGTTTCCACACTTTTACAGGTTCTTTCTTCCTCCAAACCTTTTTACCTTCTTTTCTTTTTCAACTTTTTCAAATCAAGTGAAGCATACATTCTTTAACTTTGTGCTTTGTGTCCAAGAGTGTTGCAATTATAACAAACTATGTCAAAATCATAATCAAATGAATGATAGTACCTTTGAGCACTCATGTTAAGCTTCCATGCAAGAACATACCTTCTATTCATTTTGCAGTTTCTTTGAATGTGACCAGCATTATTGCACTTGTAATAAACAATATCAGTATTCCTTCCGCAATTAATTGATTTGTGTCCAAATTGATTACAAGTATAACAATAACCACTTAAAGAATAATTATACCTGTACATGTATGCTTGTCTTACAGGAGCATTTCTTCTGAATTTCTTCTTCTTTGATTTTGCATTTTGTTTTCAGTGGTAGCATTCAAATCAAACTTCTTTCTAGGTGTCTCTCTATCTTTTGAACATTCTCCTTCTTCAAAACCAAGTCCAGTAGTGTCTCCATATAGTTTTGTTTACCAAGCATCTTATGCAACTTATTTGAACTTTCTTCAAACTTCAAATTCTTTTCCAACTGCTTAACATTCTCAAGATCTTTTCTTAAAGAAACTATTTCTCCTTCAAATTTTTGGCATTCAACTGATTTAGCTTCCAATTCAACCTTTGTTATATCAATAATCCTCTTAGCTTCCTAAATCTCCATCTTGAGACTAATAATTAATTTATCTGATTCACTAACTTGATTCCTCAAATCCATAATCAGACTTCTAGTGTCTTCAAGGTCAAATAGTGCTTTGTCTTTTAAATCTCTTTCTTGTTGTAGCTGCAACATTAATTCTGGTTCTCCTTCTTATAATTCTTGAGCTCACTCAGAGCATATATAAGTTCTCCTTCCATATCAATCTCACAGTCTTGTTCATCATATTCCTAATCATCATCACTTATGATGCTAGCTTCTTATGAATCTGATTAGGTTTGAACTTCAACTCCTTCATTGCCACTTTCTTCACACACCAGAGTGTCCTCTTCTTTATCATTATCTTGATAAATTCTTTTCAATCTCCTCCATATATCCTGAGTTGTAACACAATCCATAACTTTACAAGTAACATCATTAGATAGAGCAGACAATATAGCCTTCTTTGCAATAAGATTATATTCAATAGCTTCTTTGTTATCAGTAATACAATAACCATTCTCTACTATCATTAAAACATCATATCCTAAAGAGGATAAATACACTTGCATTCTAACATACCAAACTAAAAAATTTGAACCATCAAACTGAGGAACATCTGAAACTTTTTCTTCTAAGACAATATCATATTCAACATCTTTATCAACTGACTTTATATCAACATTTGGATTTGATATAGATGATGTCTTTTGTGTCTTTTGACCAGAACGAAGCTTGACATTTATGTTCTTATTTCTTTTGCACTTACCCATTGAACTCCACACACAAGACCTACCCAAGATGATTAACCTGCAAAAGGGAAACTGGCTCTAGTACCAATTGTAGGAGTCCAGGACAACACTGAGAGGGGGGGTGAATCAGTGTTGTATTAGTTTTCAAATATTTTACAACTTTTTGCAAACTTTCTCTTACAGAACAAATAGAGAGGAATATATTAATGATTTGTGCACAAGATTAATAATGAAGGATGTGAACAAAACTTAATAAGCAAAGCACTAATATACACACATATAGATGAAAACAATATTAAACATGACACATGCTTTTCACGAGTGGAAAACCCTTCTTGGGTAGAAAAACCACTCAAACTGCCTCAGTGGCTTAAATGAAAACCTCACTGGTTACAATGTTTAAAAGCACCAACTTCAAGGAGCACCAACCTCTAATACAGAACAAATTAAAAACTCAGAGGGTTTCTCTGTTTCAATACAAAACACTTCTTCTCTCACATGTGTCTATCAACTGGCCATTCTTTTCATCAACCCAAATCATAGACAAAACTCAGATATTCAAAATCAACCATGTATCCCGATCCACTCAACAACACTGCATTTTTTGTATGTTTCATCAATGTCTATTTATATAGTTGCATCAATGCACCTGAAAAACCATTATACACAAATTTAATGTCATTTCACCTTCAAAACACATTTTCATTATCCTCTTATCAAAACCTTTCATCTTCTCTGAAAGAAAATAATATCTGATTGCATCAAATAGATCTCCATTATGTATTCTTTATAAACTGCAAAAACAATTCATTTGCAAGAAGAAAATCTTATTCAATGTTATGAAAATTCTCAAACAAAATTAATATCTTCCATAATATATTTTGAATCTGCCCCTATAATAAAATCTCTGTCCTCATTTTCATCTTCCATAAAAAAAAACCTTCATGCATGATCCTTCATATCCCTATAAAAAAATCTTCATTTTGCATAAGTCTTTTCATATTCATTCTATCTGCAAAAATTAGGAGAAATAATTCATAAAATGACATTTATTTTGACACAATTAATGTCTCTGTAAAAACACTTTCATATTCTTCAAAATAAATTTGTCCAATCTACCCTTTCAACTTCATCTTCCCCTGGATAAAAATCATGAATGATTTCCACTATTTTATTTTCTTTTCATAAAAAAAAATCCATTCATCTCCCATATCAATTTATCAATCTGCCCTCAAAAAAATCATCTTCCATTTATAATGCACCCATTCAATTCCCTGTCGGAATCATTCTTCAAAAATATCATTCAACTTTTTCTTCTCTGTAAATATCTGCATAAAATCCATTTCTCTGCCCCTAAAAAATTTTCAATGAATACAAACTCTCCTTGGATTTATCCTTCATTTTCAAATCCCCTTGAAAAAAAAATCTTAAACAAAATCTTTAAACATTATTCTTAAAAAGAATAAGTTCCTTCTTTACACGGGATGGGGATTAAAATTAGAAACAAAGAGTCTTCTTAAAAAGCTCCAAAAATCCTCCTATAAAATCTCCCTTAAAAAAATTCCAAAAAATATGCTTTGTTTTTTTTTAAATAATTTCCTCCTTTCTTTTTAAGTCTTCTAAACCATGTAAGACTATCAAAGCATCTTAGAATTTAGAAAGAATCTTAAAAAAAACTTTCATAAATAATTCTTTAAAAAGCTTCCTTAGAAAAGTCTAATAATAAACTTCATTTAGCTTGCCCACTTTAGGATTTAGAATTAAAAAAAAAAATAAAAGGATTTAGGATTTAGGATTTTAAAGTGTAGGTCACTTTAAAACTAAAAAAAAATTTAGAATTTTTTTTACTTTAGGACTATTTTTTCATCCTTTTGAAACCCTTAAATATTACCAAAAAACTTCAATCTTGTATTGAAATTTGTATGCAGATGATCTATGAATTTCATCATAAAAACTAAATGATAGACCTTTTTAACTTTTGCATGCAAACTAGGCTTTTGTATAGATCATGGCAAATTTCATTTTTCATTTGACCTTTGCACCAACATTGTGCCTCAAAATCAATAGCACTGTAATCATTAACACACACTAACTTTAAACCAATATCAGAAGCAAGACATGAAGCAACATCAAATACTCTGAAAGGAAGAATAACCACTACTTTGGCTTACCAATCTAACAGGAAGATAATCAATAACCTTATCACAAACACTTTGTCTCTTTTAACATGAACACCATGGCCCATTCCTTTGACATCCTGATGTAATCTGCATATGAGTTATGTGATGCCTTTTTGGAGACACAAGCAATCTCTTATCTTAACTTGATCAATCAACATGATAATGTAATCATTATGTGTCAGTTGAGAAATAGATCAAAGTACACAGAACCTTCAATACCTTGCTTTTGACCTTGGTGATCATTATCACCATGTCACTTACCTCTTATCTTGAACAACACTGAACATCTTGTTGCTCTTATCCTAAATGATATCCTTATGTCAGGACTTGAATGAATAATTACTAATGAAACATCAAATGAACTTCACCATGAAGATAATGATCAATCAACTCAACATCATAATACCATGATCAACACAACTCCTTTTTGACATCAATGACAACCTGTCACCATCAAACACAATTTATTTATAGTGGATTGGTAGGGCTTAGCGTCTAGCCTATTACCATTTAGGGTCGCTCCTACTTAGATGGACGGTATCTAAGAGTAGGCCCCTCTAAAGGAAAAACACATGCGAAAATGATATGTCTCGCATTTTGGTCACCCAAGATAGGGGAGAGCATAGGCCTGATATCATTCCCAAAACACAGAAGATAGTGGTTCTTTCCCCCTAGTTAAAATGAGAAAAACTAGATGAGCTATCTACTTGGGCAAGCATAGAAATTTGTTAACTTTGAAGTGATAACAAGATAGCAATGGTTCAATTTTACCCAGATACTAATGATGTGTTCAATTTTACCTAGATAGCAGTGATTTGTTAACTTTGAAGTGATAACAAGATATCAATGGTCTAGTTTTACAAAAATAGCAATGAGTTGTTAACTTTGAAAGATAGCAATATAGCAATGATTCAATGATATGCAAGATATCAATGATTCAATTGTCGCCTTCCTAGTTAAGACTATGTGAGATTTGCATGAGCATCTATTTACTTTCCTATTAGAAAACAAAGTGTGAGTTAACAAGTGCAACTATATGATTCTAAACCAGTACCTAGCCTACAAAATAGATCAAGAGTGTTCCTGCAAAAAGATGTTAGCATTAGTAAAAACTTCAAAGAAACCCTAAAAATCACTGCCTAGATCAGATGCAAAGCTTCAGAGCTTAAATGTGCAAAAACAGAGCTCAGAAGCACCGCAGTACATATAAACTAAGACAGAGGTCAAAGGCGCAAGAAAATAGTATATATGCACTGAACTGACAGATGCATCATATCAGAGGATAGATGCACCGAAACAAAGTCTCTATGCGCTGAAAGAATGTATGCACTAGAACAGACAATAGATGCATGTTAGGATGTGTTAGATGCACAGTTTCTTCCTGTGTACGGCTTTCTAAAAGACAAAAACTTAGTTTTTGGGTTAAAAATTGGGGCTAAGCCCCATGGTGGGCACTAAAAATGTTAAGGGAAAATTGGAGTAAACATGAATAATCAGTATAGTATATCAATAATACCCAAAACTCAATGAAATAATGAACAAAAGAGATCAATCAAACAATGAACAATACAAAGCAACCTTTCTTTAATTCTCAGCTTCCATTGATCGCCTATCACAAATGATCTTGTCTATGAATATGGCTCTCAGAAGTTGCACTTCCTTGTTGTGATTCCAAGATGTTCAAATGGGAATGGCTATGATAGTTTCACCATGAAGATGAGCTTCATAACAATGATAGAAGTGTGGTAACAAGTGCGATCGCAAGCAATGAAGGAATTGGTGCCAAAGGCGTGCTGTAATTCCTGCAGAGTAACAATACTAAAAGCTTGAATGATTGAAATGGAAGAATAGGGTCAAATTTATAGACTCAAAAGAGAGGAGATCAACGGTATAGAAAAAATGAATAGATCAACAGCAGAGAACGGTTGAGGAATGTGCGCAAATAAGAAGACAAGTGTCTTGCTATATTTTGATTGAGAGGAATTAATAGAATAGAAGAATGAGTTAACTGAAGAGATAAATCAATTAAAAGAATAGATTAATCAGTTAAGAGAATAGAACTAGAGAATGGAAATTGCATGAGGATGAGAAGATATTTTAGCTCAATTGCATGTGCACAAGGATTGAATTATATTTAGAGATAACTCAATTTAGAAGAAATAGAAAACTTAAATAAATATTTGATTTATTTAAATTTAGAGAAGATATTATTGGAAGAAGCAATTAAATAATTGATATTATTTAATTTAGAATGATTTTGGAAGAATTAGAAGATGAGAAAGTAAATTAAATAAATAAATTTATTTAATTGTTTGTGCATGATTTGGAAGAATAAATAAAATATTTGATTATATTTTATTTTTAAAGATTAAGAGGATTTAAATAAATTTGATTGATTTATTTAAATTTGGAAGAATGATTTGATTTAATTAAATAATTAAGAATTATTTAATTGTTTGGAAGAATTTAATTAAATAAAAGATTTTATTTAATTTTGACTTTAGAAGAGGTAATTAAATATTTTGATATTTAATTAACTTAGAGGAATATGAATCAAATAAATAAATTTGTTTATTTATTTATTGATAGAAGAATTAGAATGAAATAAATATTAAGAATATTTATTTAGACCGAGTCGTGTCATTTTTAGGCATATACAGTATTCATCTTCACAAAGCATCTTCTAACCATCTCCCACCATTTCCAACTGACTTTTGATTTACCAACCATTTAAAATAACTTGTAACCACCAATGACTCTTCATATTCCCATTTTTGCACTTGTTTATGCAACTTTTGCAATCTTTACAAAATTGATTTCAAATAACCTAAGACAACTTAAAAACATAGGAAATGGTCTTATAGACCTTATTAAAAACCAAAAGACTCAACATCTAACTCTTTGTAACATTTTCACTTTAAGAGCTATGGTGCCTTGCACCACTACCTGAACTTGAATAATATTGGAGGTTTTAAGAAATGTTGTTTCACACCAATTCCTCTTCAAGTCATATGTCAAACATGAAACATTTAACAATGAAGAGAGGGTTAATGCTATTGTGACAAGAGTGGAACATATTGCCTTTGTGGGTGAATGTCATCTCCTTGTTAACAAAATATCTAAATTTCCTTGCTTTTATAAATATTTTGCCTTTCCCTTCATATCCTTCTCTTCATGTCATGCATAATAAAGAATTGAATGCCTTGAGCTTATACTTTATGTATTCCAAATGCTATTATTTATATACTCTTCATCTTTAAATATTAAAGTTGTAATTCCTCTTACTATACTTAAATGATAATATTTGAAGGTTGGTGTTTTGCTTTCTTTGTATATAATTGTGTTCAAGATCCAATGAATATTATGGTGACATTTTTGAATTTATATATTCATGTGTCTTTCGATCATGCTTCTTGTTTAATGACCTTGCAAGTTACCTACTTTGTTCTTTCTATCCCCTTGTCTTTACACCCTTTTTGTTCCTAAATTTCTTTATTCCTTGTTGCTCTTAGTCTCTTCTTGGGATTGTTTATGATGCACTCACCTATAATTGATCATGCATGTGGTAGTGGTTCATCAATGAGAAGTGATAAACAAGTTGCAACATATCTACAATAATGCATATAAATTTTGATTAACACCAATATGTAATCCAAGCCATTTAAATTAAATAAACTTACATAAGAATTTATGATGACTAACTATGATAAGCATGGCACTATAGTATAATTAAGCATCATATGTGAAATAAATAAGCAACTAACATAATCATATGTGAATCAAGATAGTATCAAAGTGTATAAATAGGGTACAAAGAGTGTGACAATGTTGTTGAAATACACGGGCCTTATTGTGATGCCTTACATTGTTTACATCAACATGGAATGCATGAAGTTAGATAGGACACACTATTCTCTTGATTTATCCTCTCATTACTAGTTCCACACTTATCATGTTCTACTTTATTATCACAATAACCAAATTTGAAATAGATCCCATCAAGAAATAGTGGGGTTGTGATAATTTACAAATTATTCATCAAAGTAGGATCAATAAAATGCAAACATCAAGTTCTCATCACTCATATATTCTTAACATTAAATCTAGGAATAATGGTTATTTGATGTGGATTTAATTTTTACTAATAGACTTCTGCTTTATATTTTTCTTTCTTTAAATTTTTTAGCTACTTCAAGTTCTCATTTAGAACCAAATTGTGTTTCAATTTATTCTAATCATGTTTTTATTTAATCTTAGTCGCTATGCACTTTTCCTCAATGACATTGACTATTATAGGCCATGGTGACATTAATATCTAAATTAAATTACATATAGTATACACATCAATCTAGGTTATAGATAAACGAGAAACAAATGATCTTGTTATGAAATGAAATGCTAGAATGTAGAACAATGCACTACTATCACTAAAAGATCCTTACTTTTGATAGCAATATTAGTCAATTCTCTCCCAAGCATAAAGTTCATGCCAATATTAGAGGGATTAATTATTTTTGTTAAATTGCATGTGAAGAAAAGTTAGTTTGATGTTTTTAACAACACTTTATGGGCTATAATTAGAATATATGATTGAAGTATACAAATCAAACATCATTAGAAAGATAACTTATCATAAAACATGAGTCCTCAATCCTCTACAACCATCAAAGTGTATATAATTTATACTTCTAAAAGTGAATGTATTTTTTTGGTGGATGAGAAGGACTAGGAGCAACCTACATTATCCATTGCAGGCCAACCAACATTATCTCCAATGGGCCAACCCACATTATCCCCTACTGAATTTGGCTATCTCACCTCAGCACGAGGAACCAAATGTTCGGAATGAAGAACAGGAAAATGAAGATTGCTGAGCTATGCCTGATGTCAACTCGGACCCCGCAGATATTTGGGGGAAACTGGATGACAGGGATCCGCCGTCTGTAGGGGTGGCATTGGCAACTTAATTTTGTTTTTTACTATGTTTTTATATGGGTTCTGTACCCTTTGATACTTTGATTGAGAACTTTGTGAGCTTAGTTCATGTGACTATCGGTGTGTACCTTTTAACCACCCATTATTATTTTTGAAATGTTATTTTATTTTAATAGATAACTTGCATTTTCATTAAAAATAAAAATAAAAAATTTACCATTCATTAATTAGTTTGGATAATACATTTAAAAAAGTCCTCAAATAGGTTTCTATAAATTAAACTAATTCTAAACCTTCATACATTGTTTTATAATTTGTATGGCATCTTATTTCTTGATGTAACATTCATACTATTAATTTGAAAATAAGCTTTTGCAACAACAAAGAAGGAATCATTTCAAGAGAGTCTCAAAAAGTTACACAATTTTGCCATGGTGACATTAATATCTAAATTAAATTACATATAGTATACACATCAATCTAGGTTATAGATAAACAAGAAACAAATGATCTTGTTATGAAATGAAATGCTAGAATGTAGAACAATGTACTACTATCACTAAAAGATCCTTACTTTTGATAGCAATATTAGTCAATTATCTCCCAAGCATAAAGTTCATGCCAATATTAGAGGGATTAATTATTTTTGTTAAATTGCATGTGAAGAAAAGTTAGTTTGATGTTTTTAACAACACTTTATGGGCTATAATTAGAATATATGATTGAAGTATACAAATCAAACATAAAACATGAGTCCTCAATCCTCTACAACCATCAAAGTGTATATAATTTATACTTCTAAAAGTGAATGTAATTTTTTGGTGGATGAGAAGGACCAGGAGCAACCTGCATTATCCATTGCAAGCTAACCAACATTATCTCCAGTGAGCCAAACCCGTGTTATCCCCTACTGAATTTGGCTATTTCACCTCAGCACGAGGAACCAAATGTTCGGAATGAAGAACAGGAAAATGAAGATTGCTGAGCTATGCCTGATGTCAACTCGGACCCTGCAGATATTTGGGGGAAACTGGATGACAGGGATCTGCCATCTGTAGGGGTGGCATTGGCAACTTAATTTTGTTTTTTTACTATGTTTTTATATGGGTTCTGTACCCTTTGATACTTTGATCGAGAACTTTGTGAGCTTAGCTCATGTGACTATCGGTGTGTGCCTTTTAACCACCCATTATTATTTTTGAAATGTTATTTTATTTTAATAGATAACTTGCATTTTCATTAAAAATAAAAATAAAAAATTTACCATTCATTAATTAGTTTGGATAATACATTTAAAAAAGTCCTCAAATAGGTTTCTATAAATTAAACTAATTCTAAACCTTCATACATTGTTTTATAATTTGTATGGCATCTTATTTCTTGATGTAACATTCATACTATTAATTTGAAAATAAGCTTTTGGAACAACAAAGAAGGAATCATTTCAAGAGAGTCTCAAAAAGTTACACAACTTTGCCATGGTGATATTAATATCTAAATTAAATTATATATAGTATACACATCAATCTAGGTTATAGATAAATGAGAAACAAATGATCTTGTTATGAAATGAAATGCTAGAATGTAGAACAATGCACTACTATCACTAAAAGATCCTTACTTTTGATAGCAATATTAGTCAATTCTCGCCCAAGCATAAAGTTCATGCCAATATTAGAGGGATTAATTATTTTTGTTAAATTGCATGTGAAGAAAAGTTAGTTTGATGTTTTTAACAACACTTTATGGGCTATAATTAGAATATATGATTGAAGTATATAAATCAAACATCATTAGAAAGATAACTTATCATAAAACATGAGTCCTCAATCCTCTACAACCATCAAAGTGTATATAATTTATACTTCTAAAAGTGAATGTAATTTTTTCTTGGATGAGAAGGACCAAGAGCAACCTGCATTATCCATTGTAGGCCAACCAACATTATCTCCAGTGGGCCAACTCGCGTTATCCCCTACTGAATTTGGCTATTTCACCTCAGCACAAGGAACCAAATGTTCGGAATGAAGAACAGGAAAATGAAGATCGCTGAGCTATGCCTAATGTCAACTCGGACCCCGTAGATATTTGGGGGAAACTGGATGACAGGGATCCGCCATCTGTAGGGGTGGCATTGGCAACTTAATTTTGTTTTTTACTATGTTTTTATATGGGTTCTGTACCCTTTGATACTTTGATCAAGAACTTTCTGAGCTTAGCTCATGTGACTATCAGTGTGTGCCTTTTAACCACCCATTATTATTTTTGAAATGTTATTTTATTTTAATAGATAACTTGCATTTTCATTAAAAATAAGAATAAAAAATTTACCATTCATTAATTAGTTTGGATAATACATTTAAAAAAGTCCTCAAATAGGTTTCTATAAATTAAACTAATTCTAAACCTTCCTACATTGTTTTATAATTTGTATGGCATCTTATTTCTTAATGTAACATTCATACTATTAATTTGAAAATAAGCTTTTGCAACAACAAAGAAGGAATCATTTCAAGAGAGTCTCAAAAAGTTACACAACTTTGCCATGGTGACATTAATATCTAAATTAAATTATATATAGTATACACATCAATCTAGGTTATAGATAAACGAGAAACAAATGATCTTGTTATGAAATGAAATGCTAGAATGTAGAACAATGCACTACTATCACTAAAAGATACTTACTTTTGATATCAATATTAGTCAATTCTCTCCCAAGCATAAAGTTAATGCCAATATTAGAGGGATTAATTATTTTTGTTAAATTGCATGTGAAGAAAAGTTAGTTTGATGTTTTTAACAACACTTTATGGGCTATAATTAGAATATATGATTGAAGTATACAAATCAAACATCATTAGAAAGATAACTTATCATAAAACATGAGTCCTCAATCCTCTACAACCATCAAAGTGTATATAATTTATACTTCTAAAAGTGAATGTAATTTTTTGATGGATGAGAAGGACCAGGAGCAACCTGCATTATCCATTGCAGGCCAACCAACATTATCTCCAGTGGGCCAACCCGCGTTATCCCCTACTGAATTTGGCTATCTCACCTCAGCACGAGGAACCAAATGTTCGGAATGAAGAACAGGAAAATGAAGATCGATGAGCTATGCCTGATGTCAACTCGGACCCCGCAGATATTTGGGGGAAACTAGATGACAGGGATCCGCCATCTGTAGGGGTGGCATTGGCAACTTAATTTTGTTTTTTACTATGTTTTTATATGGGTTCTATACCCTCTGATACTTTGATCGAGAACTTTCTGAGCTTAGCTCATGTGACTATCGGTGTGTGCCTTTTAACCACCCATTATTATTTTTGAAATGTTATTTTATTTTAATAGATAACTTGCATTTTCATTAAAAATAAAAATAAAAAATTTACCATTCATTAATTAGTTTGGATAATACATTTAAAAAAGTCCTCAAATAAAGAAGGAATCATTTCAAGAGAGTCTCAAAAAGTTACACAACTTTGCCATGTCAACAAACTTACGAGTCTCAAGGTTTAAGTTCAACTTTGTGAATAAAACATGAGTCCTCAATCCTCTACAACCATCAAAGTGTATATAATTTATACTTCTAAAAGTGAATATAATTTTTTGGTGGATGAGAAGGACCAAGAGCAACCTGCATTATCCATTGCAGGCCAACTAACATTATCTCCAGTGGGCCAACCCGCGTTATCCCCTACTGAATTTGGCTATCTCACCTCAGCACGAGGAACCAAATGATCGGAATGAAGAACAGGAAATGAAGATCGCTGAGCTATGCCTGATGTCAACTCAGACCCCGCAGATATTTGGGGGAAACTGGATGACAGGGATCCGCCATCTGTAGGGGTGGCATTGGCAACTTAATTTTGTTTTTTACTATGTTTTTATATGGGTTCTATACCCTTTGATACTTTGATCGAGAACTTTCTGACCTTAGCTCATGTGACTATCGGTGTGTGCCTTTTAACCACCCATTATTATTTTTGAAATGTTATTTTATTTTAATAGATAACTTGCATTTTCACTAAAAATAAAAATGAAAAATTTACCATTCATTAATTAGTTTGGATAATACATTTAAAAAAGTCCTTAAATAAGGAAGGAATCATTTCAAGAGAGTCTCAAAAAGTTACACAACTTTGCCATGTCAACAAACTTACGAGTCTCAAGGTTTAAGTTCAACTTTGTGAATACCAACTTTCTCTTTGAGGTCCCACCGGGAAAGGTCGAACCCAGGTCGCTGGATTCAAAGTCCAGAGTGCTAACCACTACACCATGGAACCACTGAAATAGTAGCTTGAAAACGCTAATAAAATTCGATTAACTTAAAAAAAAAACCTTTGCCATCTCGAGATTTTGTATTTGCATTCCTGTTTAAAGCAACGCCGTCTGTCAAAATCGAACTCACGACCACGTGGTTAAAAGCATTTTTACTTTGTTATAAAATTTAAATTACTATCACTATTTATTAGCGTTTATGAAAGTTTTGATAGGCATTTTTATTTTTTTAATGTAACAAACGAAAATTTTTAATTTTCTAAAAGAGTAATATAATGGATTATTAAAGTATTTAAAATTTATAGATAATTAATATATGTGTTTTTTAAATGTTAAATTTTAAGAATAAAATATTAAATTATTTGATTTTAGTAATAGTTCAATGCAATTTACATTATCAATTTATTATGTACAATTCTCTTGAAAAATAGTACCATCATAATATTTATTTATTTAATTTAAAACTATTTTAAGAATAAAAAGTGGATAACAACTATTGTGAATTGTACTTAAGAAAGTTTACTGGATTTATACCCTTTAAATTTATTGATCCACAAAATATGGAGGGAGCTACTATGTATCATATTTTATACTACAACTAGGCTAACAATTGAATGCAATGCACCCTACCCTATAGCTCAAGACCTTTGGTCTTGATAGTGTTTAAAAAGTAAAGAGTGAATAGTTGTAGGAGATATATAAAATATCCAATGTTTTATGAGAAGACATATAAGTATAAATAAATAAAATAATGAAAGCATTGGTTGGGGCAGAGAGGCTCAATAGGTTATAGGCGACTATCATTTATTTTAAATGTTTTAGTGTTTCTTTTCTTTTTACAACACCTAGCCATAAGATATAGAAACAAGAAGGTTACAAAACACATTCAATATTTTATGAGAAGACATATAACTATAAATGAATAAGTAATGAAAGCATTGGTCATGGGAGAGAGGCACAATAGGTTAAAGGCCACTATCATTTATTGTAAATGGTTTAATGTTTCTTTTTTTACAACACCTAGCTATAGGATATAGAAATAAGAAGGTTAGAAAACAAATAAACACACATGTACACACACATAGTTTTACAAAAGGTCCATCATCACACAATACCATTAAAGAACTGTTTGAACACATTATCATCAATGGACTACCCTCTTTTAGCATTCCTCGAAGTGTTTATGCCCTTTTATAGATAGAAAGAAAAAATCATATCTAATATTATATGAAGAAGACCTATTAATATTTATAAATTGACATCCTCTAGAGGGGACCACCCTTCAATTGTCTTAAGCTCTCATTGGTGCCTCTTTTTGAACACTAGCCTTTCCTAATCACAAGAAAAATATAAAATATAAAAAACTATGCATGTGGTGAGTTGTATAGATAAAACATAAAAAAGTAGTGTTATGCATGATTAGGTGAGGTCATTCTCACATATATTTCTTTTATATATCTTCCTTTTACTCATCCATATCCTTATGCTTTTATCTCTCTTTTCTCTTCCTTATATAGCCTCTTAATGCCTTTTCATGATGTTTTTTCCATATATCCTTTCATTAACACTCTTAATTATCCTCTTCCCATGAATTTTCCTTTTCCTTTATGATATTTATCTTTTTTATATGGCTTATTTCAGCATGTTAAGGTGTGTTTAAGGCTATTTAAGGGCAATATGACCCATATACAGGTCTAAAAACTATCCAAATGGCATGTGTCGAGGTTGAGTAGTACCACACAACCTCCTACATATGTCTACTCAATGTCTAATACTCAGAGGAAATATTGCAAGGTCTTTAGTGTGGTGTACGAAATTACATGACCTTTTTATGTGTCTCTGTAGGATGTGGAACTCTTCTGGTATAGTACTACAAACCCTTTGTGGTATCAAATAATATCATATGAGGTAGTATGATGCTATTTTGGTGACAATGCTAGTATATGCCAATATTACAACTCCAATTGCTAAAAGCTTCTAGATATTGGTTTAAGGGATACCTAAAGGATCAAGCATCAAGAATATGGATTGAGACCCGTCAAGGGAAACATAACAATCTATAGGACATTTAAACATATTAGAATGATGACCTCACCTAATCATTTATTCCATTTCCATATCATTCCTTCCTAGCAAAGACAATATTTGGCCTTGGTTAACCATGTCATACAAGTCATTTTTAAGGGTTATGATCTCTCTATGAAGAGATTTTCATCATATGAGTGTACACATAGCACCTTAAGAAGTAACAAAGACTCTCTCCCTCTTTGATGACATCTCTATATGTTTGAATTGAACTTATCCATGGACATCATATGCATTATTTCAATAAAGAAATTATATTTTAGATTTCATTAGACTTGATTGAAATTCCTTACATTAAACCAATCTTAACAAGTGCAATATTTTTTTATTAGCTATGAGAAACAACATGATTTGTAAGTAAGATGCTAAATTGGAATTCCTTATGTCTACTATTATCATTATTGTGTATGTGGTTATCATCTACTACCTATTTAATTTTTTCTAGGATTTGTGCAATTTGGTTGTTCACCATAATTAATGCTCAAAGACCCTACTCCCACATACACTAATAAGGGGTAGTTTTCATTAAAAATAGTCAAATTAAAAATTGGTTGACAAATGAGAGTTATCACAAAAAGAGAAAATAACAAAAGTAGAAGTAGCACAATAGAAAATGAAACCAAAAGTCATTACACAACACCATAAAACATCCTTGTTCTTCTTGCTTTCTCAATTGTTATTAAATTGTATGATTGTAAATGAGTATATTGTAACATAATACATGAATAGATATTTGATAATTTCATATCTTTTGTAGCTATATGAGATATATAACCTAGTTGATATCTTAAAAATCCATTACAAGAAACTAAAACTAAAAGGTGGTTATAGTTCTAAGATGGCTACCAATAAAAATTACATTAGAAATGATGTTATATGTCAATTTATTTTAGAAAAGGATAAATCTCAATCAGATGACTATGCTTGTGAAATAGGTTCACTATATGATGAAGTCATGAATAGAGGGTCTAATTAAAGAAAATATATTCATGTAACACAAACACCTCAATGCAAAAGTACACGACAGAAGTTGATTTTTAGAAAGAATGTGTGTGTACACACACACACACAAGATATAACGATGCAAAATTAGTATTTGATATAGTTATCATATATGATATAAGTCTAAAAAAATTCAAAAACAAGGGTGTATGCCATAATATTACAAGCCAATAAATAGGCCAAGGTTATAATATTCAAAACTTAGATCTTCTTATCTATTCCATTTCCTTGCTCTCTACTCCCTTACCTTATCTAACATGGATAGCTCATCTTTTTATAGAGAATCCTTGGTATAGTGAGGTAACGTCAACCAATACATAACAATTTGGCATGCAATTATGTTGAAGTCACTAAAAGAATTCATAAGCGAAAGAATCTTCTGCAACACCAAAGAACCTTCCACATAAGAGAGAAGCAATGAAAAATGTTATATTACCAATAATGGTATAATACATATTAGATGAATAAAGTAAAGGATAATCCTTGTTTCTATAGACAAGGGTGAGACATGGGACAACATAGGACTATGACAAGTGTCACAATCATATGACGTGAGACACAAAAATTAAATACCCTAAATGTGCCCTAAGTACACTTAACTAACTAGGTGTGAATAGATCCTAAAAGAAACCCATTAGATACTAAAACCTATTCACACCAACACCCCCCCAAGTGCAACTTAGGGAGGAAAAAGAAAAGAGAAAATGACTCAAAGATGGGTCTAAAAAACAAGGCCTAATGAGGTACCCATATACAAAAGATCTATCACAAATGGAGAAAATGAGAAAACTTGTAGGAAAAAATCCTCTCCAGAAGAGAGAAAACATGTACAAGTGAAAGGAAGCAAGACTCAACATGACCCCAAGGACAAATTCCTTCACTAATGTACAAAATGTAATCTCTAAGAAGGATAAAATCCCATGTGAGGAAAAAGTCCCCCTAGAAGAGAGAAAAGAAGATATATAATGCAACCCCACCCCTCAATGTAGAGTCTCCAACACCAATGGTAGATGCTTGACATAGAATGCTAAAAATGATCCATGAACACCAAATAATATTTCTCCCCTTCAATAGAAACAAAGCCAAAGGTGTGTGCAAAAGATGTTCTCATTCTAAGAAGGAATACAAGGGGAAAAAATGAAAATGTATTTCTTTGAAAACTACTCAAATGTCACCTTGTTGGTGCTAAAAGATGCCACAACAAATTAGGAGCTCGAAGCCTAATCAAAGAGTGTGAAAATCCATAACCATGTGGAAACTGATGAAGAGAGAGATCCAAAGATGATGTACAATGAGGTAGAGGCCAAAAAATACTCTCCAACAACTATAATAAACCCTAACAAGTTTATAGTTGTTTCGTATGGATTTGGGCTTTTTGGAACTAATTGTAAGTTTGGATCTAGATGAGGATGTATTGAACATTTTTTTTTGGCAAGATATCCCCAAAATTGAGAAGGGGCTTGCAAATTTAAAGATTTGATACCATTTTGAAGTTACTAAAAGGATTCACAAGAGTAAGAATCTTCTACAACACTAATTACCCTTAGACACAAGAGAGAAACAATGAAAATGTTATATTGCTAATAATGGTACAATGAATATGGGCATCCCCTTGTTTGAGGGTGCCTGCAACTCACATCTTTGGGATCCAATTGTTTCAAACATCAACCAGAAGGTGTCTTCTTGGAAGGGAAAGTGACTCTCGAGTGCAAGGCGCATCCTCATGCTTAGAGTAGTTATTGTAGCTATCCCCATCTATAATCTGTCTTGCCTCAAGATGTCGGGGAAGATTTGTGTGACCCTAGAGCAGAAGATGAGGAATTTTTTCTACAAAGGAAATTCTGAAGGGAAAAAGTTCTCTCTCATCGCTTGGGATAATATTTGCAAACCCAAGCAAGATGGAGGTATTGGTTTGAGAAGTTGGCCTGAATTGAATTTGGCTTTAGGTGTGAAGTTGGTATGGAGCATGTATGCACATCTGAATAGAAGGTGGTCAAAGATCCTTCAAAATAAGTACTTAGACTTGTATGATCTTAAAATAATTCTCACTATGGCCAATCCCCCAAAGGGATCCACCAAATTTTGAACTTCATTCTTTCATGCAAAAAGATAATAACTCGACATTTAACTTGGGAGATCAGCTACGACAAGTGAGCATTGTTCTTAGAAGACTCTTGGAATGGCTTCTCAGATTTATGTAATCTTCCAAACATTGGACAGGCTAGAACAACTTTGAATATAGTTTGGGGGAGCTATGTCAAAGACTACTTGCTACCAGTGGAGAGGAAAGGGAGGATCAAATAGAAATGAAAGGCTCTCACTGAAGTAGTGGCTGATAGAAAAGGAGCATAAACTCTAGCTGCAGAACTCTCCACCAGAAATGTTTTTATTAGTGAAGAGGAAGATCAAAATTAGGTGGTTAGTGTCTAAGTCTGGGAACTACAACATCAAACTGGGGTACCTAGTAGCGAAAAATGTTGAAGTGATCCAGGATTGGCCTTCCCATCTATGTTGGAGTATTAAGTATCTCCTCAAGGTGGGGGGCTTTGCTTGGGCTACTATCTAGAAGTGTATTTTGACAAGGAATAGACTCAATAAGTTAGGTTTTAGTGGCCCCTCAATATGTGCCTTGTGTAAGGAGGAAGAGACTATGGATCACTTGCTACTAAATTGTGAGTATGCTCAGGATTGTTGGAAATTTCTACTTGGGAAGATGGATTAGGCTACTCCTCTACCCTAGGACATCTGTGAACTTTTTAAGGCCTAACCAACATTGTGTAAAATTGAGTCTTTAGCAGTATCTGGATCATCAACCCTTATTTAGTTATTTGGGAGATTTGGAAAGAGAAAAATAGAAGGATTTTCTAGGATAAAGAAGCAAAGGTCAAGATTCTGAACATCAAAATTGAGCAAGCAATCACAGTAGTGAATAATGCAGCGAGAAATCAATTTGTAAAGAAGAGCTCATTCTCTTGCTAGGATGAAAGAATCAAAAGGAATTGGGAAGGCTTGAAAGTTCCCCCTGTTTATGGGGCTCCTCAAGGTCATCCATTGCATAATCTAAGGGTTGATGCAAGGTGGGTCCCCTGGGGGATGGTTGTCTCAAACTAAACTTTGATGGACCAACAAAGGGCTTGAATCCATGGATCTTGGGAGTAGAGTGTCTCATTTGTGATAGTAGAGGGAAGTTGGTTATCTCTGCGGCAAAGAAGCTTTTGGATGGCACAAATAATGAGGCAAACATGTAGGCTTTGCTATTAGGATTGAAAATGAGTGAGAGCATGGACATAAGGAAATTGCATATTGAAGGGGACTCTGGGCAGATTATCATCAATGGGATCACAAATTTTAATAGGGGTAACTTAACTTGGAAATTAAATAATATCCTAAGTTTATGTATGGGTTGCATTAACAAGCTCGGTGATTTTGTGGCGGGGCATGTATATAGGGAAGGAAATAAGGAGGCTGACGAGCTTGCTAATGTGGCAGTGAGAATGTACATCAAGGAGTTCATGTCTAATAAATGGGAGTGGAGAATATTTCAATGTGAAGTTTAATTATTGCCAAGGACTATCGGGGTATGTTTAATTAATGGTCGGGGCTAGTTTTAAGCATGAGAGTTGATAGCTCGAAGGTGGTGAAGGATGAAGTGTAGCTAGCAACATCATAACGAAGGTTTTTGTTTGGCTATTTAGTGTGGATTCATGGAAGAACATGGCATCAATAATGGAGATGCCTATGTGTTTGACAACATGTAGGAAGTAGATGTCCTTCATGGGGGAGATCTCAGAAAACATATTGAGGAAGATTTTTAAGACCAGCTTGAGCATCATTTTACTAGGTGTTAAGATGGTGCTAGGGGATGTTTTTCTTGCAGGGGGATATAAGTATCAATTAAACATAGACATTGTGTCTATGTTTACCATGATCACGCTTGACCTTGCTGAGCAGAAGGAAGTCATTAGGGTAATCTTGAAGGTGCTTGTGTTTGCTAAGTGGCGTGGGGGTGTGGATGAAATGTTAGAATTGGTGATGGTTGGCTTAGGTTTTCAAACTGATCATGGTCTTTGGCCAGTGATTCTCCCCAAACACAATGGGCCCTAGATCCCTTTCGTGGTGGAGGTAGCCGAGTGTAATGCTGAGACAAGGAAGAAGAAAGTGGTGTGGGGTTTGAAATTTTTGAAGCAAGTTTTTGGGGTGGAGGAGGACTACATTGTGGATTGGTCGTTCACTTTGGTTGAGGAGCTTCTAAAGAAAAAGAACTAGGAGGGAATGAGCACTACTACTATCGGCTGAGTGATGATGTTGCCCTGATATGTTTGAAGTGCATATTTTATATAGCTTATAGTTGGAGGTCCCTCATAATGGGGTTTTTGTTTATGAAATATAGAAGGTGAATACATGTAAATCTCTATATAGTAATAGATATGAAAATTTGATATTTTGAGGCCCTCTCTAGAGTAGCTCTGATTTATTTCTTTTTTTGGTTAATGGGTAGGCCCCCTTAATTGGTCAATTCATAGATCCAAAAAAAAAATGGTATAATGAATATAATATGAATAAAGTACATGAGAACCCTTGTTTATATAGTTAAGGGTATAAGCAGGATGATGACAAGTTTCACAATCATATAACTTGGGACACAAAAAGTAAATACCTTAAATGTGCCTAAGTGTTCCCTAAGTAAACTTAAAGTTAACTAGGTGTGAATAGGTCCTAAAAGGGAATCAATTAGGTACTAAATCTGGTTCACACCAACAATTTCAACTATTGGCATGAAGTCTTAAAGGAGGTCCCTTTGACCTAAGAACAATGATAACTTTAAGGAACCCCCCTTAAAAAAACCTATAAAATCTTGGCAAATCCTAGGCATAGGCAATATTTTTTGTGGTGAATTTATGCATATTTTTGAAAAAATAATAATTTCGTTGGCAATTTCTTTTATATTTCTCCACTTTGGTGATTTTTGCTAGTGAATTACAGATAGATTTAAAAAAAAAAATCATTGGCAAATTATACTTGTATTTAAAAAATAAAATAAGTTTGTTGGCGAATTATATAAATATTCAAAAATATAAAATAAATTATTTAGTGAATGTGCTAGCAAGTTTTTGAAAAATCATAATGTGGCTAGCGAAAATATCAAATGATAAATTATAATGATTAATTTACTTGGCAAATTTATAGCTTAAAAAATGTTTACATTTAGATCGACAAATAAGCAGTATCACAAATCAACGACATCAGTTCTATTCTAGGCTGCAGTTCTGACACACCCAGATAAGTACATAAAGTCTCTGAAAATAGAGACACGTGTCAACAAAGGAATGGTTTAGATTAACAAAAAATAATAGATAATTTAATAAAACAAAATTCAAAATGATGACTAGACTTACAATTTACATCAATGTACTCATAATATTCTAATATTTTTTAATCATCAAATGATTGCAAATCGATGACATAAGTTCTATTTCAGGCCAAAGTTCTGACACATCCAAATTTCTACATAAAGTTTACAAAATAGAGACAAGTGTCAACAACTGAATGGTGAATGCTTCAAGTTCAAATTAACAAAAAATAATACATAATAAAGCAAAAATTTAGAAGGATTACTAATATTAGAATTTACATTGATCTAATTATAATATTATAATAAATTTCATTCGTTAGATGTTTGCAAATCAATGGCATAAGTTCTATTCTGGGTTGTAGTTCTGAATCACCTAGATTTGTACATAAAGTCTTCAGAATAGAGACAAGTGTCAATGAGTCAACGATTCAGATTATCAAAAAATTAATAATAAAAATAAAATTCAAAAGGATGACTAGAATTATGATTTACATTGTTGTATTTAAAATATTATAATAAATTTTGATCATATATATGATCGCAGATCGACATCATAAGTTTTATTTTGGGCTGAAGTTCTAACACATGCAAATTTCTACGTAAATTCTCTAGAATAGAAACAAGTGCCATCAAGTGAACAATTTAGATTAATGAAAAATAATAGATAATAGAACAAGGGTAAGTGCAAGAAGATGGGGGGCCAAAAAGGGGTCTTAAGTGGCCACTTTTTTTTTCTAAAATCAAGAAATACTGGCCTTGGATGAGAAATTGAGCATAGTTACACTCAAAATTTTGAGATGCAACCAAAACAATGTTCGTAGTGCTCTGAGTCTACTTTCTAAACTACTATTTTTTAAAAAAAAATGGCATAGATTAAGGGGTTCAAAAGAGGGAGCCATAGAAATTGGTGTTGTTTCTGTCAAAAAAACATAATATAGCATGTTTTGTGGCTCCCTCAAAAGGTCAACTTTTTTTTTTGATATTTTTAAAATCACTTTAGTGAGAAATTAGCTAATAGCATATAGTTTATGCTCTATTTTTCTGATAATTTTTTGATGAATATTTGATTTTTTACTAATTTTCAAAGTGGACACATCCTAAAAAATAGAATTTTGGCCGTGCTACCCCTATAAATTTTGAAAATTAATTGAAAATCATTTTTTTATTTTTTTAGTATTTGTAGAATGGAGTCTAGTTTCTAAATATGTAATTTTTTTGAAATTTTAATGAATAGTTAATTTACAATGAAAAAAAGACCAAACAGTGGTTTTTGCCCAAAAACGAACACACAAACAAAAGAAATTAAAGATGAAAGGCTTAACATTGTTAAAATGTGAAAAAAATCACATCGTCAAATAGCTAAGAGAAAGCCTAACATTACCTAGGTGTTTGATTTGTTTGACCTTGAAACACGTGCAAATCTGAGGGTTAGCACGAACGAAATTATGTGAAATCTTGAAGAATATGGAAAAACACGTCTGTGACTGTTCAAAAGGCACTCCAAGCCTTTGGGTTGGAAATCCAAAGCAAATCCCGAGCCCAAGGCTTGGGATTCCCAAAGAAAGACATAACACGAGCGCGTTATGGTTTTCTTTGCATTTTTCCTTTTCTACTTGAGTTTGTTGTTTGTCATGTTTGACATAACGCGAGCGCGTTATAATGCGCTCGCGTTATGTTCCCCTTAATTTTTTTTTTGTTCAAGTCTATTAATCATGTATGTATGTATGTATGCATATATGTATGTATGTATGTACATATCTATGTATGCCTATATGTATGTATGTATGTATGTATGTATATATCTACGTATCTATGTATGTCTATATGTATGTATGTATCTATGTATGCCTATATTTATGTATGTATAGTGTCGAGGGCAGAGGAGGGTAGAGATGGGATTGAGCCAGATAGGGGAGGAGAGGGGTGGATAAGGATTGAGTGATTAAGGTTTAAGGTTGAGGGTTGAGCATTTAGGGATAGGATTTAGAGTTTAGGGATAAGCGATTAGAGTTTAGGACCTTGAGGGATTAGGGTTTAGGGTTGAGGCTTTAGGGATAGCGTTTAGGGTTAAGGGTCGAGGGATTAGGTTTAAGGTAGAGTGTTGAAGGTAGAGGGATTAGGGATAGGGTTTAGGGTTGAAAGTTTAGGGTTGAGGGATTAGGGTTTAAGGTATAGTTTAGTAGTTCTTGTGGATAGAGCCAGTAAACAATGGGAGATTATTTTTCTGTTTCATAACAATATACCTTCCCTAAGTGTAGGGTGGACAGCAAGAAACATAGATGTACCCCAATGCAAATCTTTTCTCATAATGATCATCCTTCTAATTTCAATTGTTAATTACTCACTGTGGATGTACCATACATAAAGCTTTTCTCATAGGGTCTAAGGTATAGTGTCGAGGGTTGAGGGTTTATTGATAGTGTTTAGGGTTGAGGGTTGAGGGATTAGGTTTTACGGTTGATGGATTAGGGTTTAAGGTATAGTGTTGAGGGTTGAGGGTTTAGGGATAGGGTTTAGGGTTGATGGATTAGCATTTAATGTTGAGGTTAGGGTTAGAGTGTCGAGGGTAGAGGGATTAGGTATAGGGTTTAGGGTTGAAGGTTTAAGGATTGAAGGTTGAGGCTTTAGGGATGAGGGTTTAAGGCTTAAGATATAGTGTCAAGTGTTGAGGGTGTAGGGATAGGGTTTAAGTTTTAAGGGTTAAGGGTTGAGGGATAGGGATTAGGGTTTAAGGTATAGTGTTGAGGTTTGATGGTTTAGGGATAGGGTTTAGGTTTGAGGGATTAGGGTTTAGGGTTAATGAATTAGGGTTTAATGTTGAGAGTTGAGGGTTGAGGGTTGAGGGATGAGGTTGGGGATAGGGTTAATGGTCAAGGGATTAGGGTTAAATAAGAGTGTCAAGGGTAGAGGGATTAGGGATAGGGTTTAGGGTTGAAGGTTTAATGATTTAGGGTTGAGGCTTTAGGGATGAGGGTTAAGGGATTAGGGTTTAAGATATAGTGTTGAGTGTCGAGCATGTAGGGATAGGTTTTAGGGTTCAAGTTTTAAGGGTTACGCATTGAGGGATTAGAGTTATGGGTTGAGGGATTAGGGTTTGACGTTGAGGGTTGAGTACATTGAGGTTTGAGGGTTAAGGGTTTCGGGATAGGGTTGAGGGTTGAGGGATTAGGGTTAAGGGATAGGGTTGGAGGGTTTAGGGATAAGGGATTAGGGTTTAAGGTGCAGTATTGAGCCCATTGAGGGTCTAGGAATAGGGATAGCATTTAGGGTTTAGGAATAGGGATAGCATTTAGGGTTTAGGGATGAAGGATTAGAGTTGAGGGATGACAGATTAGGGTTGAGGGTTGAGGGATTAGAGTTTAGGGATAAGGTTTAGGGTTGAGGGTTGAGGGATTAGGGTTTAAGGTATAGTGTTGAGGGTTTAGGGATAGGGTTTAGGGTTGAGGGATTAGAGTGAAGGGTTGAGGGATTAGGATTTGACGTTGAGGTTTGAGGCTTTAGGGTTTAGAGTTTAGGGATAGGGTTGAGGGTCGAGGGATCAAAGTTAAGGGTTGAGGGATTATGGTTTGACGTTGAAGGTTGAGGGTTGAGGTTCGAGGGTCAAGGGTTTAGGGATAGGGTTGAGGGTCGAGGGATTAGGGTTAAAGTAGAGTGTGGAGGGTATAAGGATTAGGGATAGGGTTGGAGGGTTTAGGGATAAAGGATTAGGGTTTAAGGTATAGTATCAAGTCGGTCGAGGGTTTAGGAATATGGATAGCATTTAGGGTTTAGGGATGAGGGATTAGAGTTGAGGGATGACAAATTAGGGTTGAGGGATTAGGGTTTAGGGATAAGGTTTAGGGTTGAGGGTTGAGGGATTAGGGTTTAAGGTATAGTGTTGAGGGTTTAGGGATAGGGTTTAGGGTTGAGGGATTAGGATTTGACGTTGAGGGTTGAGGCTTTAGGGTTTAGGGTTTAGGGATAGGGTTGAGGGTTGAGGGATCATAGTTAAGGGTTGAGGGATTAGGATTTGACGTTGAGGGTTGAGGGTTGAGGTTCGAGGGTCAAGGGTTTAGGGAAAGGGTTGAGGGTTGAGGGATTAGGGTTAAAGTAGAGTGTGGAGGGTATAAGGATTAGGGATAGGGTTGGAGGGTTGAGGGATTAGGGTTTAGGGTTTAAGGTATAGTATCGAGTCTATTGAGGGTTTAGGAATAGGGATATCATTTAGGGTTTAGGGATGAGGGATTAGAGTTGAGGGATGACGGATTAGGGTTAAGGGTTGAGGGATTAGGGTTTAGGGATAAGGTTTAGGGTTGAGGGTTAAGGGATTAGGGTTTAAGGTATAGTGTTGAGGGTTTAGGGATATGGTTTAGGGTTGAGGGATTAGAGTGAAGGGTTGAGGGATTAGGATTTGACATTGAGGGTTGAGGCTTTAGGGTTTAGGGTTTAGGGATAGGGTTGAGGGTCGAGGGATTAGAGTTAAGGGTTGAGGGATTAGGGTTTGACGTTGAGGGTTGAGGGTTGAGGTTTGACAGTCAAGGGTTTAGGGATAGGGTTGAGGGTAGAGGGATTAGGGTTAAAGTAGAGTGTGGAGGGTATAAGGATTAGGGATAGGGTTGGAGGGTTTAGGGATTAGGGATTAGGGTTTAAGGTATAGTATCGAGTCTGTTGAGGGTTTAGGAATAGGGATAGCATTTAGGGTTTAGGGATGAGGGATTAGAGTTGAGGGATGATAGATTAGGGTTGAGGGTTGAGGGATTAGGGTTTAGGGATAAGGTTTAGGGTTGAGGGTTGAGGGATTAGGGTTTAAGGTATAGTGTTGATTATTTAGGGATAGGGTTTAGGGTTGAGGGATTAGAGTCAAGGGTTGAGGGATTAGGATTTGACGTTGAGGGTTGAGGCTTTAGGGATAGGGTTGAGGGTCGAGGGATCAGAGTTAAGGGTTGAGGGTTGAGGTTCAAGGGTCAAGGGTTTAGGGATAGGGTTGAGGGTCGAGGGATTAGGGTTAAAGTAGAGTGTGGAGGGTATAAGGATTAGGGATAGGGTTGGAGGGTTTAGGGATTAGGGATTAGGGTTTAAGGTATAGTATCGAGTCTGTTGAGGGTTTAGGAATAGGGATAGCATTTAGGGTTTAGAGATGAGGGATTAGCGTTGAGGGATGATGGATTAGGGTTGAGGGTTGAGGGATTAGGGTTTAGGGATAAGGTTTAGGGTTGAGGGTTGAGGGATTAAGGTTTAAGGCATAGTGTTAAGGGTTTAAGGATAGGGTTTAGGGTTGAGGGATTAGAGTGAAGGGTAGAGGGATTAGGATTTGATGTTGAGGGTTGAGGGTTTAGGGATAGGGTTGAGGGTCGAGGGATTAGAGTTAAGGGTTGAGGTATTAGGGTTAAAGTAGAGTGTGGAAGGTATAAGGATTAAGGATAGGGTTGGAGGGTTGAGGGATTAGGGTTTAAGGTATAGTGTTGAGGGTTTCTGTCATCAAATGTAGATTTATGGGTTCGATTATATTGATTGTCTCTCCAGTTTTAGGGTGTGGATGTTTTGGAATCAATCAGGAAGTCTTCAGGAGACTTTGTGGAAGTGGATTGGCAATCACTTGATAGAACCCCTGCTATTTATGCTTGGATAAGGATTTGTCACAAACTAGAACTTTTGCTTCCAAAGAAGATCTGTGTTTCTTCCTCGATGGGCATTTTCTATCAAGAACTTGATTATGAGGGCTTGCCCCTTCATTACTATGCCTATCATATGGTGGAGCATCTGGCAAGCTCTTGTAGGAAATAGGAAAAGTTCTCCCTCAAAAACCTTGTGGTCATTCAAGTCTGAAGGGGAAGGTTTGGAAAGAGAAATGCACAAGATGTGATCAATCTATAGCAGGACAAAACGCGAGTGTGTTATAATGTGAGCGTGTTATAATGCGCTCGCATTTTGTCTTGCTATATAAATGGTAAAAAAGTGTTGACCCCCATGATTCAGGCCCACGTGCTCTATTTTAATACTGATTCTGTGCATGCTCCAACAAAAAAGAAGTGCTTTCATGCTGTTGGGAAGTTCACATGCACATTTGACACATTGTACCACCTTTGCATGATCTTTCCACCACCTTTTCTACTTTGCCAACTTGAGAAGGAGGAAATAACATAGTTTTCACACCAAGTTTGATATATATCTATTCAAGTTTCAATTTTTGTAGTGTTGCAATGTTAATTGTGATTCAATTTTAGGAATTTAACATTGTAGATTGGTTAATAGTATTGTTGTTAGTAATTATATTTGAGTGTTATTCAATTTAACATTGAAAATGAAGCAAGTGGTGAAAAACTCAAATTGTTGAGGAGTTTGATGCAAGAAGAAAAAAACACTACATAATTGGCTACTCTCTCCATTCGAATCTTCATTTTTTAGGTATGTCAAGTCTTTACATGCATGTTCTTTACATTTTCCTTAATTCGGATTGAATTACTTTATCATGCTTTATCATACATGTTTAAAATAGACACATTCCCAATCAAGAAAGTAGCCTACAATCTCACATGATGCCATGTATATTTTCTACACTTGGGCTCTTTAATAATTATGTGTAATAAACAGACCTTAACATACCATGATGTCAAATTATACAAGAATAAATCCTTACAACATAATAAAAATACAATCCCACTATTATTTTGTATTCATTTCTTAGGAAGTAATATTGGTCTTTTTATCATGCTACAGACAAATTCTCTGTCATGCCGAGGAAACGATCAAGAATTAAACCAACACAGGAAGAGATAGAAGCTAAGAATGCAAAGAAAGTAGTGGCTATGAGGGAACTTTGTGAGAAGAGAAAATTAGACACGATAAATGAAGACATACCAATTGAAGAGGAACCACAACCATCGCAAAGAGATATGGTATTGGCGGTACAAAGAGAATGAATGTAAAAACTTCATGCTACGAGAGATTTGAATACCATAGTTGGAGACACGTCCTCTACCGCAAGTCAACATGTAGGGACACCATCTATCACATCTCAAGTTGAGAGTACATCATCACTCACATGTGATGAAAGAGGTATGCCATCGTTCCCACCTCAACCTCAAAGTATGTCATCTATTCCATCTTCGATCGAAGGTATACCATATAGCCCATCTCATTTAAATATTGATGAAATTCCTAATGTTGAGATGAATTTACCTAACTTAACACCACCTAGAATTTTGCATAGAAAGCCAAAGTATTTGATTGAAATTGATGAGAATATTTTGCAGCCAATGGAAGGTAAGATTCTAAAACGCACTTGTAGAAGATATGCTCATAAGATTTGGAGATTGTTCTTTGAAAAGTTAAATGAGACTGCAAGATGTCAACTATTCATTGAAATGATGCGAAGTATAAAGTATAGGTCCATCATGAAGATTCTTGGGTTGAGAACATCAGAGGCTTCAAGTGAAAAATCTATTGTCAAGAATATAATGAGTCTGTATGAGAGTGTGGGTAACACCTCATGCACAAAAGATAGTAATGCAACACGGCATGTGATTACATCGACTATAGTAAGTAGTCAAACAAGGAAAGCTCGTCTCATTAGAAAGACAAGTCAAGAATTGAAAATTAATAGGAAAACTTTATCAAGAGCCGTTGGAAGATGCCAAAGAATTAAGGACACTAATGCCAATGAATTATGGCTATTCTTAGGGAGACTACCACGAAAAGATAAACCAATTGTTGAAGCATTGAGATCACTAATTGAAGACTTTTGGAAGAATTACACAAGGGTATCTCTAAATCAAAGGGATGTGGTAAGAAGGAGAATCGGTAGTCAGAACCGTGAGCCACATCCAAAGCATTTTTTGGATGAGACGCAAACACAGTTTTATGGTAAATTTCTAAAGAAGTATCCTCAAATTAAAATTTGTCAAAGATATTTTGAAATGCTAAAACCTTTCTATGTCAAGATAAATCACACACGCACTACTTGTTGTTGTAGATTACATATTGGATTTTCTAACCATTTTGATGCTTATAAGTCTATATGTTTAGATATGCATACTAACAATGTTTTGCAGGGTTGTGCCATATGTGCCCCACCAACATCTTCAAGAAACTTCATATCAAGAATTTTATGTGAAAGAGAGGAAGGTCAAATATTCTACAAGAAATTATGCTTGGATGGCACATGTCCTCATTGCGGTGGCTTGCAACATTTGCCAATATGTGAACATATAAAAAGAACACATGTGGTTGGAAACGAACTAGTAGAGTTTGGCAAGTATAAAATAGTGGCATACAATACAAAAGATGGTAAAGAAGCAAAGAGGTGTGAATTGGTTATTGAAAAGATTCTAGTGTATTAGTTTATGCCTATATTTCGTGACAGCATAGTGTATGAGTATGCAAGACATGCCCATAGAGCTTGATGGTTGGACTTACAATTCAAGTTATGCAAGGACACATTTCCGATTGGTAGCATTATTTTAGTCGTCGACTTTGCAGAGAACTACAGTCTACAGCCATAGCATGAGGTGCAATCACAATATTACAACTCCACACAGGTTTCTATATTTGTGCACATCACATTCATTCATGCGAATGATAGTACAGAGGATGACAAAAAGATCATAAGGGAGTATAATTTCTATATTAATGATGATCGCATGCATTCTACAGAGTTCATGCAAGGTTTCTTTCAGGTGTTCTACAATGATTTGGCTAGAAGGGGCATATCGTTCAGTCAACATATCATATGGTCGGATAACTGTGCGTCACAATTCAAGAACTAACAAAATTTCTATTGGTTGAGTAGGAGGCATAATTTTACAGGTATTCAGCATATGTGGAACTTTTGTGAGGCTGGGCATGGAAAGGGGGAGCATGATGGTGCAGGAGCATGTATCAAAAGAGCCATAGCACGAGAAGAGTTAAAATATAAAGACAATGCAAAGTTGAAAGATGCAAAATTGATTGTCGATTGGTGTAATGCTTCCATGGGTCCAGGTAATGAAGGTAAGTCTTCAGTTCATAGATTTTTTTGGTTGATAAATGATACTAACATTGCACCATATGAGGACTATTGTACACTGACAGGATCAAATGAGATGCACTCTTTCAGAAGCTCAATTGCAAGTTCGTGGAGTATCCATACGCGAAAGATGTCATGCTTTTGTTCTTCCTATACAATTCAAGTCTGGGATGAGTGCGAGTCAAAGGAGTGCGTTGACGAATGGCAGTTAAGTTATCTTAGCCCACTTGACACGTATCAACCCCCGACGGCACTAGAACTAACACAGATGGAATCATCAGTTGACTTTGACCACATATCAGATTTAGTTCAACCAGGTAATATAGGGCACGTAGGTGCATCTAATTTCATCTAGTTCAACCAAGTAATGTCATCTTACTTTGTAGTGTTTTTGTAATGTTGACTAATTTCATCTAATTTTCTACACATATTAATGTAGGGCACGTATATGCAGTTATTACAGATGAAGATAATTAAGAGGGAACATACTATTACTTATGTCATTGTGTTGAGGCCAAAAATAAATTGGAGGCCCCTGTTACAGATGGAGAAAACATCGAATACCCTACAGGATCAGTGGTTATTACTGGAACATGGCTTAGAAGGTACCCACATAAGAGTGTTAATATTTGGATGTTTAAGGACTTTGATATGCATTGGAAGATTCTTCATTACTCGAACCTTGTTGTGGCATCCAATGTTCATTTGATAAAGTATCAGGGTAGACCTTTGAACAAAATCTTGTGGAAGGTGCGTGAGTCTGACCATGAAGCAATACTTGACACAATAAAGAGTAGAGCAGACCCAGATGGTTCATTAGATTAATTTGTAAGTATTCACATTGATTTTGTAAAGTCATGTTACATTGAGTTGTAAGTATGCACATTAATTTGTAAGGTTTGTCTTTTTTTAATTTCCTGTTACATTTTTACACATATACACATTTTTACATCATCATGTTATGCATTTTTGGTGTCCTGCTCCTGATGCGACCAAACTGACTATTCCAATGCATCTAGATGGGTACGTTTAGGCTAGGCATTGTTCTATTTTTCACCCAAACATGTCGAAACAGTCCGAGCTACATTGTACCGATGATATCCCTGAAGAGTCCAAAGTGCAAAAAGACAACAATCTTTGATGAGATGTTACTCGAAAACCGTATCACTTAGAAACATTCTGTCTAAGGAAACACAATCATGTAGAGTGCCTCTACAATAACCTCTCAGTTTTTTATATCTCTGAGGCATTTGCCCGTGGTGAAAGGTTTTCTGCTGCCCCAAAAATTATCAGAAGGAGGCAGTGTAAAGTTGCAAAGGGGTGTAGCTTTCATCCTGCTCCTGATGCGACCAAACTGACTATTCCAACATGTCTGGATGGGTACATTTACACTAGGCATGGTCCTTTTTTTCACCCAAACATGTCAAAACAGTCCGAGCTACATTGTATCGATGATATCCTTGAAGAGTCCAAAGTGCAAAAAGGCAACAATCTTTGATGAGATGTTACTCAAAAAATGTGTCACATAGAAAGATTCCATCTAAAGCAATGTGATCACGTAGAGTGCTTCTACAATAACCTCTCTTAGTTTTTTATATCTCTGAGGCATTTTTCCGTGGTGAAAGGTTTTCTACTGCCCCAAAAATCGTCAGAAGGAGATAGTGTAAAGTTGCAAAGGGGTGTAACTTTCGTCCTGCTCATGATGTGACCAAACTGACTGTTCCAACGCATCCGGATGGGTACATTTACACTAGGCATGGTCCTTTTTTTCACCCAAACATGTCGAAACAGTCCGAGCTACATTGTACCGACGATATCTCTGAAGAGTCCAAAGTGCAAAAAGGTAGCAATCTTTGACGAGAAGTTACTCAAAAACCGTGTCACTTATAAATATTCTGTTTGAGGCAACGCGATCACATAGAGTGGCTCTACAATAACCTCTCTTGGTTTTTTATATCTCTAAGCCATTTACCCGTGGTGAAAGGTTTTTTGCTGCCCCAAAAATTGTCAGGAGGTAGTGTAAAGTTGCAAAGGGGTGTAACTTTCATCCTACTCTTGATGCGACCAAACTGACTGTTCCAACGCATCCGGATGGGTACATTTACGCTAGGTATTTTCCTATTTTTCACCCAAACATGTCGAAATAGTCTGAGCTACATTGTACCGATGATATCCCTGAAGAGTCCAAAGTGTAAAAAGGTAGCAATCTTTGATGAGATGTTACTCAAAAATCGTGTCACTTAGAAACATTCTGTCTAAGGCAATGCGATCACGTAGAGTGCTTCTACAATAATCTCTCTCAATTTTTTATATCTCCGAGGCATTTGCCCATGGTGAAAGGTTTTCTGTTGCCCCAAAAATCGTCAGAAAGAGGTAGTGTAAAGTTGCAAAGGGGTGTAACTTTCATCCTGCTCCTGATGTGACCAAACTGACTGTTCCAATCCGGATGGGTACATTTATGCTAGGCATGGTCCTGTTTTTCACCCAAACATGTCAAAATAGTCCGAGCTACATTATACCGATGATATCCCTAAAGAGTCCAAAGTGCAAAAATGCAGCAATCTTTGACGAGATGTTACTCGAAAACTGTGTCACTTAGAAACATTCCATCTAAGGCATCGCAATCATGTAGAGTGCAAATGTAAGGGTACACAAGGGGAAAATGGCGCCTAGATGACTTAGTGCATTTCTATGACTTCATTCACATGTTTAAATGTTTGAGAAACTCTCCTTTACTAAGCGCTTGTCCTCATGTCAACATTAAGCTTTATACCTCCTAGGTGCTCAATTAGGTGATGTCATTAGATACAACTTACCCTGTCATGTCCCCATTTCTGGCTTGATCAAGTGAAGAATGGATTAGCCTATTGCTCATTCCCGGAGGCTAATTTAGAATGATGAGGGAATGAATTGGTTTTTGACTAACTCAATCTCATTATTTTGCAGGAACAAAGTCAAAAACTCAAAATTTGGCTAAGTCTGGAAAGAAGAAAGTTGACTCTTGGAGTCTAGGTGCTAATTTCACATCAAATTGTCCAAATGAGTGCCCAAGGATGTGGAGTCTTCAATCAAGGTTTGGAAGTGCAAGATGTTAAGAGCAACATCATTCAAGCATGCTCCACACCTAATAAAGGAATTTGAAGTCCTAAAGTCACCCAAGATAGGTTAGGCGCACTTTCTCTCTTCTCCAACCTCAAAGTGGTGCCTAGCATAGAAGTATCATGTTAAGAAGCACATCAAACAAGGCGCTCTGGCAGGAAAAGTTGTTTGGCCTTCAAGATGAGGTTGCCTTAGTGAATTAAGTCAGGATGAAAGCCTATTCACTCTAGGCACCAATCTCAAGTTGCACAATCATGAATGGGCACCTAGAGCAATAAGGTGCTACATCATGGTTCCAGGACCTTGAAATGGCACCCAAGCATGTAGAAGGAATTTTCAAGGAGCCAGAATGTTTTTGAAACTCTAAGGAACTAGTCCAAAGACTCTATGGTGCCATCTTGATACCATTGAGTCAACTTTGGAACTCAAACATATTGAAACAAGGTCTAGGAAGCTAGGTGCCATCTCTTGCCAGTTCAACCTCTCAGATGCGCCAACATTGGAAAGACTCTTAATGAGTGCCTAAGTTTGAATTGATCTTGTGATTGAAAGTTTGGTGATGTATTGGTGCAAGATGATCTTTAGTTGAAGCAATCTAAGTTCCAGGAAGGGTTTAGAAGTTATCAACCTCTTCACTAAGTTAGGCACACTTTACAAGCTTTCTTACCCAAGAGTTGCACCTCATTAAGACAAGGCGCATCTTAACCTCCGAGACTTTTCCAAAGAAGCACTTCAGTTTATTAGCACCTTTGGACCTTGTTTTTCATTCTGAAAGAGAAGGCACACTTTGGAGGCATTTCTAACCTAGATTGATGCCTAGGTATAGTCATCTCTCTAGAGCATTACAATGTGTTTTAAAATGAAGGAGGACATTTCATAAGTTGGGGAATTGATCACTGAAGATCTTGGAGTGTTTGAATTACTCTAAGCAAGAAGGCTCATAAGACCTTGGAGTGTTTGAATTGATCACTGAAGACCTTGGAGTGGATGATACACTATGGGAGTCACATGATTTTGTGGCGCATAAGCTCCACTAGGTTGTTGAAGATGTGGGAAAGTGTCATTACTAGTTTTTTGAAAAAAAAATTTAGATAGGGAAGATTGAGTTGCCCCCTAGTTTTTCTCAACCCTAGTGTTGAATGGATTCGTTTGAACTTTTGGTCTTTCTATAGTTTTGTCCTTTAGAGGTTTCTCAACACCTGTAGCCTTTAGCATCCTGATCCATTGGACTAGTGTGGCTATGAGGTTGGAAAGTGTTGCAACCTCCATCCTTTAAACTTCTCCACCTTGTTATGGGTTGTTTTGAGTATTTTCACTTGCTTTCTCTTCGAGAATATTCTCTAATGATACATGATGTGTCATAGATCATTCAACTTGATAAACAACATGGAGGGATTCTCATGCCTCCTATACTTCTTGTAAGTTTCTTTATAGATAGCTCACATCACTGTTCATCTAGGTGGTCATTTCCCTAAATATTATGATAAGATAATCCTGTTAATGAACTTTGGATTGAATGAGAATCAACATGCTTTGTCTTGACTAGAATAGTTGGGATGGATAAAAATCTATTGATTCTAGGTTGGGTTGTTAAAGGTCAAGAAGTTTTGGTGTCTAATGCCCTCTAAATCTAAATATTCAAAATCATAGTGGTTCAATAAGTTACAACAAACAGTCAGGTAGACAATAGACTATAAGGAACAAGGACTACACATGAATCCAAAACAACACCAGTCAATATGGACATCACAAGTAACTCAACATTACTTCCAGAGGCATTCACAAAAACAAAGGGGAGAACAAAACTAGAGAATGCTAGACTGTAGTAGGTATGAGTGTCTGATGTAGAGCACACAGTGGAAGCATAGAATTATCAACTTTTGAACCTTTGAACTCACTATTGGTGAGACAACATACCATTGGCGAGCTTAAAATTTCATCAGCTGATAGGCTGATGCCACCATGACTCTGTTTGATTTCACTTCTAACAAACATCCCATCATTGACTCTTATCGGTCAGACAGACTGCTATTGGTGACTTTATATCCTTTCACACCGATGTCTTTATCACTCCAATATGAGACTCTAAGTCCCTCGCCTATTGGTAGGACTTAATACCATCGGCACACTTAAAAACTCTTCTGCCCACATACCGATCTCAGTAATGACAACCTTCGAACCACACCCGTCGGTGAGACTCCAAACATCGGTGAACTCTAATCTTGTTGGGCCAATACACCGATGGATTTTGACTGTTGGTGTGACCCCCTTCATCGGCGAAGCTCTCAACTGCTTTTCTGATGCGCTGATGGGATTATCTTCCGATACACTGATGTCTTCAACTTCGAACCACACTCGTAGGCAAGACAGACCACTATCGGCGAAGCCTAACCAGGGTTTGTCGATATGCCGATACGACCAACTCTTGATGTTGATACAAGGTTCTTTTGAAGGCAAAGGGCACCTAGGCTTATGAGGCTCAATTTGATGTATTTATTGAAAGCTCAAGGTGAATTGATGCTTATTGAAAATGCCACTTAGTCCTTCATTTACATTCTAGGCACCATTTCCTATTGACTTATATACTTCTCCTCATGCTAGGGTGCCATAATGAAGTGGTTTAGACAATAGGTGCACTTCACTTACTAGAGGCTTGTTCTCCTTCCACCTTAGGCACACTTTTATGGTGGAATAGGTGTCAATGGGTGCCTTGTCTTAAATGAATTCTCTCTCTAAGTTGGGAGCCCTTTTGAGGCTTTATGAGTTGCAAATTGTGCCTTAACGCTTCATGCTTATTGCTCAATGTTTGAATGTTTAAGAAAGTCTCCTTTTGGTGCTCATCTTAATGACTTTTTCTCAAGGCGCAATCATCCTAATGACTTGGATATTCATCCTAGTGTTTCAGGATATCAGGCTACCAGACTTAGTCATTTTTAGGATCTCAATCATAAAGAATAACATGATAATTCATTTTTTTGTATTGCATATAGTTGACATTCTATGCTACTCATAAAGAATATTAATATTTTCTGTTCAACATGATGATTCATTTTTTTTTACATACAACTTTTATCTTTTAGTTCCAAATGAGGTTTAGGTGATACTTGAATAACAATAGCTAGCTTATTGGATCAACAAACATCCTATGTAATACAATTGGACTTTAAATATTTGAAATGGCCATCTACAAATATCTATTCAAATGTGGATTTATAATGCAAGTATGGATGCCATCAATAAAAAAAATTGTATTAACCAAATATCTATATAGGCATACATCAATATCTATCGATATAAGTATAACATATATACAAAATAGCCATATAGGCTTACAAGAATGCCATATAGGCATACAATGTCAACTATATACAATACAAAATATATGTCCACAAATGCCATACAGGCATACAACAAAGGAACACAATAAAAAATCATTCCCCTCTGGCTGGTGAAGAGAATAGATCACGAGCAGCCTTTGATCTTCTAGGGGATGGAGACGTGCATGTGGGTGGTCTACTACGAACCCGAGGGCGGCTCCTCCTATTTAGTTCTTCCTACATCTTTACCTGTTACAATAAAAAATATAGACATTAATATATAGAAATTATATGTTATAAAAAATAAAACATTTAACAAAATAATCACTTACCGCTAACATATAATCTGTCTCCTCACTTGCCTCAGTAGCAAGAATAGGCCATGGTGATGTCATGTCCTATAGAAACCATCCAGATATAAATTAAACTTCAAATCAATAATCTTTTGATTTTTCAAAAATAGACAACTATAACAATGAATGTAAATTGAAATTTACTAATTTACCTCATACCCCTGTCAATTCCATGGAGCTATGAATCGCAGAGGCCACACCCTGCTCCATTGCCCTATGAACATGGGGAGGTGTCTCTGCAGCCTGCATCATCTAGAAATAAAACAACATTATTTAATTACGAAAACTATAATAGTGATGCAAATCATGACTCCTAACATACACACGTTCATCTAAACATGGAAGTACACACAATAAAGCACACAAGTCACATACAAAAATCTAGTAAGTATAATTCATTCATTAAACTATTTATTTTATTACCTCCGTAAAGCTTTGAAGTCCACCACCGCTGGCAGGTGTTGCCGTGAAATCTATAGTATTAACCTATTCAACATCCAAAATCAAATATTAGAATACCATTCATATAATGATGCTATTCACATGTAATATTTATAATTGTTTACTAGTTAAATACCTCGATAGTAGATGATCTAGTGTAAAATGTAGGTGGAGAACCACTGAAAACTGCATCGATGCTATGACCCTGAAATTTTATTAAAATCATCAATTTAAATTAGTTATTCTTGCATTTCAAAAATAAAATTTAATAAATTAAATTCAATAAACTTGCTAATATTTGCCTGAGTATCAAGGCTGAAAGTCTCACTCAGGAGGGTATCTGTCATCACCATCTGCTCAGCTGTAGATGTAGCTTGTACACTTGCGTCCTGACTATCCATGGGGTCATAACCACAGGCTGACCCGCAAGTCTGACAAGAATGGGGTGGGACCCTGCTCCTCGCACTATCTCCCAACCCACTCTGTGTTGTAGGACCGACATGCTCTATGATGCTCTGGGTCAAGGCACTAATGGACTGAAGTGTATCGACTTCAACACTCTCCTTCACAATGGAAGGGATAGAAACATGCTCATGGGCTGGTCTGCTGATTAATCATCTCACTACCCGCTATGGGTCAAGACGTGCCCCTGGTCTATCTTGTGTTGACCCCCCACCTCTACCCTGGAAGTCCCGCATATCAAAATAGTTTGGCACTTTATTGAGGACAAACTCGCAATAGAGTTTCCTCAAAAAGTATTGCGGGACCTCATTATTATTGCATGGAGGATGGTCAAAAACCATCCACCACCTCTACCCAAAATTGTCCCTTATCGCTTGGTTGTTGCACCAATGGATAGGGAACCTCTTGCATGTAATGGGTGAAGGTTGATTTGTTTGTAGGTTTGTGAAAATGGAACACAAGTCTAATTTTGTGATTTGTAATTTTTTCACATCTTGGTATGACAGCTTGTTTGCATAATAATCTCTAAACTCTCTCCTCTTATCCGTCTAACTAGTTATTTGCTTGCTAATTGAATCTACATTTGATAACATAGATTTAAGAGATTCAGCAAGCGTGGACCTATGCAAGGTTGAAGTGGAAGGATCTTTCAACCTTGCAATTATATCTTCAATTTCTTTTTTATTGTTTTCAATTCGCCCCATTATATTTTCTTGTGTTCCAGGGGCATGTCGAGGAATGGATGGAGGAGGTTGTTGTTCTGCAGCTATTTCCTCCTCAGGATTTTATGGATTTTGAGGAGGAGGACGAGGAGAAGGAGGTGCATTAACATTTCTTGACAATTAACGAAATATACATCAAAAATCAACTAAAACCTACCTATTTAGAAACAAATTCAAACAAAAAAACAAATATAACTCACTCTCTTGGCGTGCTCGACGTCGTGGCGGCATTTTGGCGATGAATCGATAAGGTTTTTGTGTTGAATGGAGTTTTACAAAATGTGAGTGCGCTTTCTAGGATTTGCAGGCCGCGGGCATAGAGGAGAAGAAAGAAATGAAATAAGATTAGAAACCTTTTTTTTTATTTATAGCAAGTCATAACACGAGCACGTTATAATGTGCTCGCGTTATGACTTAAATTTTTTTGAAATTAATTTGGCCACTTTTTGGCCCCCCATCTTTTTGCACTTACCCTCCGGGCCAAATTTTTGACACACTCAAATTTCTACATAAAGTCTCAAGGAGTCAATGATTTAAATTAACCTAATTTTTTTCCATATATTATGAATTATGATAGTAGATACTTCCATAATTATGTTATTAATGAAGAATAATAGATAATAAGACAAAAATTTAAAAAGGATGACAACAATTACAATTTACTTCGATAACCCATATTTTAAATTATAATATTATATTAAACAAAAGATTTTATAGATCATTTTTTAGATAACCATAAGCCAAGGTGCCCTAACACAAACCTTGGATAAAGGCGTACACAGAAAAGGGAAAATTCAAAAGTGCAAAACTTTATAAAACTCAAAACAAAGTTGTTAATGGCTAGC
Source organism: Cunninghamia lanceolata (assembly GCA_027924645.1). Lineage (NCBI taxonomy): Eukaryota > Viridiplantae > Streptophyta > Pinopsida > Cupressales > Cupressaceae > Cunninghamia > Cunninghamia lanceolata. Next base: position 13,535,523 of record BSBN01000828.1, on the reverse strand, counting down.
ATTGATGCGTCACCTGACAAATGCCACTTAAAGAAGAAAATTTGTAGCATAAACAATAAACCTTGCCCTTCTTAAGAAATAAGCACATAAATCATTATGTATAATAAGGGCCCTGTCAAAGTATTCCAACAAGCCTCTAACAAGTGCCCTCCTCAACTCCTAAAGGATGCAATTAGCTATAGCCAAGCACTCTAATACATTTAAAGGGAAAATTCCAGCCTTATCCCATGGTCCAACATCACAATCGTAATCATTTAAAGCTAAATCAATCTTATCCAAGGGATAAGAGATTATTGAATCATTGCCTTCCCAATCATCTTCACTAGACCTGGGTCATCGAGTAGGTCCATAAAATTTGATAGAAATGCATAGACGATGTCACTGAATAGATTTGTTTTAAGATATTCTAAAAGAATATCATGACCACTAATGTCTTGGGTAACATCGTCAACCAAGGGGAATCAATCACAAACACCTTCCCCAATTTTTGCTTGTCAAATCTATCCAAATTGGTCATTTCCCACTTGTATGGCAAGAGAGAAACATGACGAGAGATCAAATGAATCATCTTGATTAATGATCACAATTCACCAGGAATGAAAATAGAAACAACCAAAAAAGAAGGAAGGTGCCTAATAAATTTATAGAAGATGCTATATTTATTGTGTCGCGTGTGAGAATGTACAAAAACCATGTCACTTGGCGCTAACATTTATTGCCATCCTATTGTCCATTAATTGTGATCTCGATTGAGACAATGGGATTGGTTGGAAATAGTGTCGCACAATTGATAGGACTGACTCTAGTACCTTTGTCATTAATTAGTTCTCCTCTTCAATCAAATCCATCGTATCATTTGAATTGTGATACTTTGAAGGCCAAGAGACAAACTGCCTAGATTATCCAATGCCAATTTAGTTCATTAATGACAAGTGACAAACCACCTACATTAGCCAATGCAAATTTATTTTATTAATGATTACATTCCAGGTGATGGTGGAGTCAATTAAATGGAGTTGCTCGTCATTAGCCATTTTTCTCAGTAGTACATGTACATATCTTTATTATTAGTGTTTATTGTTTCAACCTTAAATTGCATTACTAAGCATTAGATAGTAGAAGAATCGATATACTATAAAAGTTAAAAGTAATGTCTTTGATTATATCTCAGCTATGTGAAGAAAGTAAGTTACCAAGTACTTTTTTTGTGTTCATTCATGATTTTGGATTTAACTGTGTGATATTGATGATTTTTGAATTAGGAATTTATATAAATATTAAAAATAGAGTTCACAGATGTAGAGCAATATGATAGACAATTTTATTTGTGTGTGGCTATGCAGGATGTTATTGATTTGTAGTTTTCAAAATGAAGAAATAGAAGCCTTCATCAAGTGGAACAAATCGTGTCAAAAATCCACACTTTTAACATTTGCAAATGACACATTCTACTCTAGGTGGTGGGTTGAATCTCCCACACATGCATGCATGTATGAGAAACTAAAAATTTGAATGAACACATGGAATTGGTATTGCAACTCAATTGACAGTGACCTAGAGAACATCAATTTAATTCTTCTTTACTAGCCTTATTGTTACCCATACCTAGTGGTTTCTTGAACATATAATGCAAGTTTCCATGGAAAATCATTTATTGTCATTGTGAATGACTACATAATTGAATATGTAATGCAAAAATTACATGTTAATAAGATGGTTATGGACTAAAATGAAATATTCATTAAACATTGTCAAAAAAGGGAACCAAAAAGATTTTGGAGGACCAAATAAAAGTCGAAGGATAAAAGTTTTATATGCAACTAGATAGTAGAGTATGATGTTAATTGAAATTTGAATGTCTTGACTCTTGGACCTTGGTCTCTTCTCCGTGTTGAGTATTGTTTGGAACTTTGAGTTTGGTTAGATGTTCATGTAATTCCCCAATTTTTTTAATGATGATGTTAATAAAAAATATAGAAGTAATTATAGTTTGACATGAGTTCAATAGAAATGTATACAGATGGTTTAATAACAATCATCACATGACAAAGATAAATAAGTTCAATGGTAATGTATAGCGATGTATGAATGGGGAAAAGATAAATGTATAAGAAGACTAAGTTATCCTACAAAAAGAAATGCTAAGGATCAATTTTCACATAGGAATTATTCTATTATTATTGTCTATTATCTTGTCTTGTATCAATATGGACCTGAAATAATACATCTAAGTTGGACCAATTAGCAATGTCACTAAAAAACCATTATAGAAACCAAATTCTTCTTTTGGGATTATTGCTAAATTTTGATCGTCGGATGATCACAGATCAACAACTTATGTTCAATTCCAGGATGAAGTATTGACACACCCAATTTTGTACATACTCTCCGGAATAGCTTGACAAGTGTCAATGACTCAACGACTATGAGTGAACGATTATTAATTAACATATTATTATTAATTTCTATTTATTAATTAACATATTATTATTACCATATTATTATTAATTTCCATTTATTAATTAGCATATTATTATTAATTTTGCACCATTGGTTGAATGGTGTTGTCTCATGTTTGGTGGGCCCTTTATGAATTATTTCAATCATCAGGTGATCACATATAAACGATGTATGTTAAATTCTGAGCAAAAGCCTTCAAGCACCCAATTTTGTAGATAAAGTCTCCAGAATAGAGACAAGTGCCAATAACTCAACAAGTGAACGGTTATTTTTTTTTGATAAGTTAATAGCTGGTATGGGCCAGTACCCTTTGTTATAATATCAGAAAACAAAATACAGGAGGTCTCCATACACATGGATCTTTATCAAAAACTATTACATGAACTTATAAGACAAAACTGCCACTCCCAGCAGAAAACCATCCCCCCACTACAAAGAAAATACTAACTGACTTACCCTAGAACCCCTGCTAGTATGACTATATATTATCTATAAACTATTAAAGTTATACTATCAGCTAAAACTAAAAACTAGAAACTAAAAAAATTTAGGACCCATCCTTTAAACTCTTGCTTTGACTCCTCCCCATGGCACAGAAAGAGAAGAACTTGTCGTAGCCTCTCATGATTGAGGCTCCTGCTTTGCCTCCAGTTTCACCTCATTCCTCATCAAACGGGTCTTCGCTGCCCGGATCTTCACTGGATAATCCTTCCTACATTGCTTATGCACTGGGCCATCCGTTATATCTTCCACATCCCTACCGTCTTCCTAAATCCAGTCTTCTCCATAGTTAAGAAGTAGAGGAAGCTCAACATCCTTGTTCTCCTCCTCACTATCACTATCATCAGGAACCCAAAACCCTTCCCTAGCCACGTAGCTAACCATCCAATCCCTTGATGGAAAAGGAAGGATTTCAACTATCCTTTGGAGAAATTCTAGATTTATGTTCATGTCCTCCACCCTTTCCTCGAGATCCCCTAAGTCAATTGTGAAGATGAGTGGAAATTTTTGAATTTCCTTTCCTCCTTTCCCTTTCCTCAGGTAATACTGGTGCGTCCATGGAGTCCTACCATCTGCATCTATATTATCTAAAAATGCATCTATCTCCCCCAAATATGCATGTTTGAATAACCTCTAGCACAGGTTCTTCACCTTTTCTTTGGACACCCTTCTGAACAGCGCCAGGGCCATGAACATTGTCGTGATGTCAGTATTCACCCAAAGTCTGTGGCAGTCCCAAATGAAGCCCGGACCAAGCACCTGTTTAACTGCATTCACTACCAACTCATGTTTTACCAAGATAATTCCTCTCAGCCTTTTGTCTGTAATCTCCCCGTGGAATGCCACCATTGCTAATGTTGATTCTAAACAAATCGAGGTCTCCATTGCTTCTACTATTCCACCACCTTTATCTCTTCTTATACTGACTAATCTCCTAACCTTCCCCAATGGATGCAAAAAAGCCTTCAATGAGTTTGCTAAATAAGCGCCTACGCCCATATCCTTCCATAAATGGAACTTAAATTCTCCTAAGGTCACACGCTCTAGACCTGCGAGAATGCCCTTTTGAGGAGACATCTTCCCTGCCTTGGAAAATAAAAGCCTATACCTCGCCCTGAGGCTCGAGTGTGACAAATTTACTTCACCCTTGTCCTTTTGCTTATGCAAACTACTTTGTAATGATTGGTATCCTTCATCGAAAATGCGCCCCCGCCGTCATAAAACTGTCATGCTATCTACCATCTTACACCAGCCTACAAGCTACACACCACATCATATGCTATTAATGAGGATTAGTCAGTTGCCACCTCAGCATAGAGGGTGAAGGCGACCACTCCCACACCACCCACCTTTCCTCCATTTGCCTGTCAGCTACTGGGACACTTGTCCAACTAAATTGAATTAATGCTTTGAACCCACAACCCCCCCACCCTACCAAATCAGCGCCGGTCTATAGTTCTGGGATCTATTCCTCTAAGGGCCCCTTGCTTCGCTAGTTCATCTACCTCTGAGTTTCCTTCTCTGTATATGTGACTGACTTGGAACTCCACGAAGGATTTGACAAACCTTCTGATCAGAGGGAGCCAACGCCGCAAAATCTAGTTTGGAGTGTCAAAAGTCCTGATTGCATTGACTGTTAAAAGTGAATCTCCTTCTAGATGGACCCTCAAGGCACCCAGTGCCTTGCCCATTTCTAATCCTACTAGTGTTGCTTGAAATTCTGTAACATTATTCATAGACTCTCCAATGGGGGCTGATCTCTAGTCCAAGGTTCTCCCTTCCGAATCCTGGGCTATGCACCCTATCCTAGCTTTTCCTGGATTTCCTAAACTCACTCCATCAAAATTTATTTAACCCAACTCCAGTTTCTGCCAGACAGTCTATCTCTGAGCCTCTAGTCTCCTATTTAGATTGAAGTTACCTACCACTGGGAGGATACCCAGGCCTTCAGAGTTGTTGGTGAGTTCGATATCCCTGTTACTGAAGATGCTTTTAGATGTCGGTCTGCCCCTGGCCACTGCATTTGTCAATTCCACAATTGCCCTTTCTATTTTCCTTAAAACCAAATCTCTTCCCATAGCCTTTTCCTTAAAAATTCTCATATTTCATTCTTTCTAGACTTCCCAGCAAATCGTAGAAGGGGCTATCTGCCAAATGCTACACAGGGCCCCTTTGTTATTCTTACTTGGCCAGGCATGTATCCATTCTTTCAAATTCTGAGACAAGGGAGACTATAGGCTCAACTTGCTCATAATCCCTTTCCAACAAAACTCTACAAAGGGGCAGCAGAGCAACAAGTGATCCACAGACTCTTCCTTGTTTTTACAAAGAAGCCATCGACTGGGGCCTCTAAATCCCAGCTTTCCCAACCTATCCTAAGTTAAAATCCTATCCTGGATGGCCAACCAAAGAAACACTCTTACCTTCGGGAGAACATTTTTGCCCCAAAAAAGGTTCTTCGGCCAAAGCTGAATCATCTCAGCTCTTTCCTTGATCAGATATCCTATCTTTACTTTGTACTCACCGTCATTCGAGGCTGTCCATCTCAAAACATCACCTCCTCTTGTATCTGGAATTCTCCTCTCCTTTAGAATTATTCTTAGGGCCTCCTTCTGCTCCTCTGGGACATTAAGTTCACTGAGATCCTTCCATCTCCACTGCTCACCTTCTATCCTATAATCACAAACTCTGGAGCCCCAAACTCTCAAGGATTCTCTTCTTATTTCCTCCAAGTTCAGGATTTCTACTAATTTAGGATGACCATCCCACGAGTCCTACCAAAAATGAGCCTTTTCCCCATTATGGATCTCCTAGGTGACATACTTTGCTATTATCTTTGTGCTTTCACAAATAAAATTCTAAGCCACTGAACCCCTTGGAGGATTCCCAATTCTTACTATCCCCTCTAGGTCATCTGAATCTAAGTACTTTCTCCTTAGAATCCTAACCCATTTCTGATCACCTAAGCACATTGCCCAGACTAATTTAGCCCCCATAGCCAGGTTCATCATCCTCAACTACCGAACCCCTACTCCTCCAGCTTGTTGGGGCTTACATATCTTTTCCCAAGCTAAAAGGGGAATTTTATTTTGTCATTCAGTCCATTCCAGAAGAATTTACACATTATTTTGTTGAGCTAATCCTCAATGCTAGCTGGGAGCTTCAAACATGACATAGAATAAAGTGGAATAGCTGCCAAGACCGCCCTTATCATGAGCAGTCTTCCAACCGAGGTTAACCACTTGCCCTTCCAAACTTCCATCTTTTGTTTGCAGCTTACAACTAATTTCTCCCAAAAGCTTTTCTTATTGGCTCCAGCAAACATGGGCATTCCTAGTAATCTTCCAGGAAAGTTAGCTACCCTTACCTCTAGGATTCTAGCTAACTCCCTTTGCAAACTTGGTTGTACATTTAGGAAGAAAACTTCTGACTTTCTCCAATTTATGACTTGAATTGTTACATTTATGTATTCATCCAACAAAATCTTAATCCTTCTGGCTTTTGCCCTAGTAGCTTGTCCGAAAAGGATGGTATCATCCACAAATTATTGGTGAGTATAGGCTTCGATTCCTGGGGCCGCCTCCAGCCCCTTCCAATCTCCTTCTCTTCTTTCTCGACAAATCCTCCTTCTAAGAGCCTCTACCATTAAAATAAACAAGAAAGGAGAAAGAGGATCCCCCTACCTAATACCTCTCGAGGAGTTGAAAAAACCTTGGGATACTTCATTTATTAATACTAAAAATTTAGGTGCCTTGATACAGGAACTAATCCAGTCTGTCCACTTGTGGTCAAAACCAAATTTCCTCAATACCTCTATCAAAAACTGCCTATCCACTTGATCATATGCTTTCAGGATATCTACCTTCAAAACCATGCTGGGAACTCAAAGTTTTCTAATTGTATGGATTATCTCATGAGTAACAATTATTCCCTCTACAATGGATCTGCCTGGTACGAAACCACTCTGTTCCTCAAAAATAAGTTTGTCAATTATTGCTTTCAATCTGTTGGCTATCACTTTTGTTACTATCTTGTAAAAAGTGTTACAGAGTGATATTGGTATGTAATCCTCCATCTTCCTTGTTTCCTTTTTCTTGGGAATTAGTGCAATAAAGGTGTGATTGAAAACTCCCAACATGGTTGTTCTCTTTCTTGATTCTTCCACTGCCTTCAGAAGGTCATTTTTAATTATCTCCCAGCATTTTTGATAAAAAAGGGCCAGGAAGCCATTCGGTCCTGGGGCCTTGTCAGCTCTGAGTTGAAATGTGGCTTTCTTCAGCTCTTCCATGCTAATTTCCTTATATAGTTCCTTGTTCTCCTCCTCTGACACCAAAGCTGGGATCTCCCCCAAAATTTCTTCCCTTTCTCTCCCCTACGAGAGATTCTCTTTTGAGAAAAGCTTTTCAAAGTAATTAATGGCTTTCTGTGAGATCTACTCCTCTTTTCTAGTAGCTATCCCATCCTCCTTTTCCAACTCACCAATTTTGTTTCTGCTTCTGTTGGCTATAGCCATATTGTGGAAGAATTTAGTGTTCCTATCCCCTTCCTTAAGCCAGACCTCCCGATACTTCTGTCTCCAATGACACCCTATTCTTGCTAGAATTTCTTCCTACTCATCTTTTAGCTTCCTTTCTAGAATGAACTCCTTCTGACCCATACCTCTCTCTATGATTTTCTCATTTAATTTTCTCAGTTCTTCTTCCACTTTATCCCTTTCCTCAAAGATGTTTTTAAAATGTTCAGTATTCCATACCTTCAACTTTGCCTTGATCTCTGTTAGTTTTTTGTGGAAGATAAACATATGAGATTGATTCCCCCCATATGATTCCCTCCATTGGGCAATCTTAATCATCAAGTCTGGATACTGCAGCCACATTTTTTCAAATCTGAAGGGGGCACCTCCTTTAAATCCATCGTCTGCCATTTCCACCTGAATCGGGAAATGATCTGATCCACTTTGGGGAAGAATTGTTGCCTCTATTAAGCTTGCAATTTGTGACCAATTTCCTTGTAATAAAAATCTGTCCAATTTTTCTGCAATGTTAGTAAAACCCATTCTCCTATTGGTCCATATATAAATTCCATTCTTGGTCTAAATTTCTCTTAGCTCATTCTTATCTACAAACTCCTGAAAGTCCATCTAAACTCTTGTTGTGACCCTCATTCCTCCTTTCTCTAGATTATTCAATGTGGCATTAAAGTCTCCTTCTATCAGTATACAGTCATGCTTATACCGATCTATAAAGTTTGATATCCTACCCCAAACATTCCTCTTAGCTACTGTGTTCGTGGGCCCATACACATTTACTAATTTAAAATCTCTATTGTTCAGAAAAATCTTTACCTTCACAGCTGCCCAATTCTGACTAGTTTCGATCACCTCATAGCTTGCTTTACCTGGATCCCAAATTATACCTAGACCTCCTGAGGCCCCTTCAGCTTCCTCGAATTCCCCTCTCTACCCTTTCCAAAATCTCATTTTATTTAGCTGCTCTTCCCTCCTCCATTTTGTTTCTTGAATCATGACAATATCAGGTTTGTTTGATTCCACCAGACGCCTAAATAGGTGCCACTTGCTAGGGGCATTTAAGCCTCTAGCATTCCATCTTAATATCCTCATGCTCCCTCGAGAAGGGGCAATTCTTTCCCTTTTCTCAGAGTTGTCTGGTTTATTTTCGTTTGCCCCTTAGCAGCCCCTGCCACCATTAGTCTCTCCTTATTAGATTTTCTTCCTCTCTGACAGGTATTTTTGACTCTTGGGGTTTTTCGCTCTGACTGAGTTTGTTCCAATCCCCTCTCCTCTAGGCTACCAATTTGACCTTCCTCAAAGCTGTCTTCCTCATCTGTGTCTATTTCGGGGCATTCTTGTTCATCTTCCTTGTCTTTCAAGACCCCTCCTAACTCCTCTTTTCCAACCCCCAATCCTTCTACCTGAGTGTCCTCTAGGTTGGGATAATCTTCCTTTACCAGTCCAACCCTTTCTCCTAGGATTTGTTCTTCTTGCCGATTTTCCTTTTCATTCTGTATCAAGACCTCCTGATCGTCTCCTCTTTCCACCATCCAGGAACTCCAACCCTAATGCCACATCGAATCTAACAAATCTTCCTCCCAGTTATCTTCCTCCATCTCCTTACTTTCTACTTTCGAAAGTTTGGATTTTTCCTTTTCATATAAGCCGGGTCCCCTTTCTCCAACTTCTACTATGCATTTGTCCTTCCCATGCTCCATCGATCTGCAATTAGGGCACAAATTGACCCCATCTTCCCTTGTGACTTGTTGAATCCAGATTCCTTCTTTTGATTCTAGCCTAATTTCTGTCGGAACCCCGACCCCATGCTCAACTCCAATACATAGCCTAAAGTATGAACCCCACATCCTATCCTCCTGAATACTGTCTTGGAGTTTGTATTTACCCAGCTTTCTTCCTATCATCTTTAAAACTTCCTCATCCCAATATTCTGAAGGGAGATTATATAGACGTACCCAGGTGTAGCTTTCTCCTAAGACTTGTTTGCTTGGATCAAATTTTGGTTTCCATTCCAATATGTGCATTTGCGAGCCCCCTAGAAAAAAGGGGCCCGACCCTAGGGCATCACTCCTTTCTGCCTTCGTAGGTAGGATTACCAAGTAGTAATCATTTCGTAATGCCCAGATCACAATCTGGTGCTCCCATTTCTCCCAGCACCACTTTGAGATTTCTTCTTTGCTCAGAGAGTTCTCTCCCCCCCATTTAAGGAAAACTCCTCTATCCTTAAGCACATCTATGGTTTTTCCGTTTGGATTAATTTTAATAGAAATAGGGTTTGGCTCTTGAGAGTTCTCTCCCCTCCCTTGCTATTGACATGCTCCTCCTTCCGAAGATCTGCTGCTTGCCACTGTTGGATTTCATCAATGTTCCTTTTTTTCCCAAACCACCCATTCAATCGTCCATAATTTCCTCCTTTTCTTCTCCCTTGATTAATCCAAGGGGGGCCCTGTTTGAATCTTCCTACCTTGGATGACCTGTATTTATTTTCGTCTCCTCTTTGTCTCCAAAGGGGCTGTCTCCATCCTCCTTCAGGCCTTTTTTCAAAGAATGGATGATGCTTATCCACCCATCTCCCATTTTTGAAAACCCATTGTGGTCTTGTCGGTTCGCTTCCCATTCCCACTCCTCCTTCTCCACAGGCCCTTCCTCCATAGTTAAGTCTTGTGCAAAGGTCTTCTATCGGTAACTCTCGATCCATTCCTCGCCCCATCTATTCTGATTTTTGTTATCAAGCTTGCTTCTCCTATCTCCATTCTTGAACCTTCCTGCCTCCTGCCTGTCACTTCGCCAGTTATTGCATTTTTGCTCCTCACGCCATTGTTCCTTGCGCCACTGCCCTTCAGTCATTTTCACTCATAAATTAATTTCAATTTTTTTTTAAAACAATATATTTTATTATTAAAGATAAAGTAAAAAGTGATGGGTAAATTTTATATTTGATATCTCTCGGCATACTTTAGATATATTTTTAAAAATATAAATATGCTAGTGACATCTCAACTGACCGATGGGATCCTCCTACTCGTAACAACTTGGGTGAAAAATGACTTTTAATTTAGATATATACTCACTCATCATATTGTAATTACTTATTGAAATGGAAGAGATACCAATATCTATATACTTGAATTATTTTTTCCATTTAAAAATAAATAAAAAATACCCATGCGTTTAAACTCTAATGTATACTAGTAACATAATAAATTTGGATTATACCATTCTTATTTGAAGAGATAATATTTATGTTATGTTTCCAATGTGGATCGCGTATCCGGGAGTTAAAAAAATACTTTAAAAAAAAGTGGTGCAGGAATGGTGTCGATGCATTCAGGAAGGGAATATTTATCTGTTGGGCGCAACGTTTGCTCAGAGCCCATTTATAATTTTTGTCTGTTTGAAAAAAAAAAATAGAAAATTTTATCGGACCAAACCATACGGCAAATAGAGAATTTTATCAGACCACACTGTACGGCATCGACAAAGAAAGTTCACATTAACCATCGAGGGCATTCAATTTAACAAAGAAAACAAAAATTCTTACAATGATAGCGTGTCTCCATTACAAAATCAGCATTGACAAGCGATTTCTTTCTTCTTAGACGATTCATCTGCCTCCATTCAGGTTTTCTCGGAGGCTTGGGACATCAAACGACAAAGCCTCACTGTGTGGGTATAGCTTCCTCATTTCAATTATCTGCTCCTCCTTCACTTCTCCATCCAATATAAGAGAAACAAATTCTTCTTTATTTTGCGCTGCATCATAATCCAACCACGCGTGCGGCCTTGCCTCCCTGCCGATCCACCGCAGCTCCTGAACCACCTCTTTCATTGTCGGCCTCTTCTCCCCCTCCACGCTCAGACAATCTTTTGCTAAATTCGCCAATTTCCCCATTGATTCCATATTCTCCGCCTCCTCTACAGTGAGCCGAGAATCTAAAATTTCAGTCAGACCCTTCGTCTTCATCGTGTTGAGGAAATAAATGGCTAAGTTGCTCTGGTTCCTTGTTCTTTGAAAGCAAAGAGGCTTCAACCCCGTCAAAAGCTCCACTAGAACAACCCCAAAGCTGTAGACATCACTTTTCTCTGTAAGCTGAACTGTCTGAAAGTATTCAGGGTCCAAATAACCCATCGTGCCTTGCACAACTGTGCTGATGTGTGTTTGGTCCATTGGAAGCAGGCGAGACAATCCGAAGTCTGCAACTTTGGGGGTATACACATCGTCCAGCAGAATGTTGGAAGATTTCACATCTCGGTGCACAATGGGTATTGACGCAGCAGAGTGCAAGTATGACAAAGCTTCTGCAGTTTCTGTAGCGATGCGCAGGCGGTTTTCCCAGTGAAGGCGCTGCTCATATTTGTTACCGTACAGATGATCAAATAGAGTCCCGTTGGAAATATATTCATAAACTAACAAGGGAACCGGAGTCTCCAGGCAGCAGCCCAGCAATTTCACCACGTTTCTGTGATTTATCTGATTCAGAATAACAATTTCATTGATAAAATCTTTGATTTCTTTGGAATCAACTTCTTTGGAATTAGCCTTCTTGATAGCCACAGGAATCCCGTCGGCAAGAGTGCCTTTATAAACCGTTCCGTAGCTCCCGGATCCCAAGATTAAACTTGGAGAAAAACTTTCGGTTGCCTTCTCAACCTCATCCAAGGAAAAGATTCTCACCCCATCTGCCTGCGATGAAATTAATTTCTGCAAATGAGTCCCCCCGTTCCGGCGAAAGTTGTTCTGCTTTACAAGCCTCGCCATTCTGCGCTTCAAAATCAACAACACAACACCGCCGCCGATAAGCACGGCCAGTAGCGTCACACATACTCCTGCACTCCAAAACACACAACAAAATTAAGATTTTTAACATTACAGGAAACAATGCATACAATTTGTACAACAACGCAAACCAGTTGCTTTAAAGTTGTACCTATGGCAACGGGTAAAATCTGAAACCTTGTTGTAGAACAACGGGTGCCGTCCTTAGTGCCATCTCCGTGGCCTCTGGCGCAGAAGCACCTGTACCCGCCCTCTGTATTTTGACATCTCCCTCCCTCTGACTCAGGGTAACAGTCATTCAAACCAGGATCTGAGCATTCATTGATATCTGTAGGGACCGGAAAAAAATTAGAAAACTAAACTTGAAAAGCACTCGGTGGCTCCTCAAATATTGAAGTAAATAAATCCACAACACAAACACAATACCTGTGCAACGGGTGCCATTGAAGTACCCGTCTCCGAGGAAACCAGGCTTACAATTGCATAGATACCCCGATCCTAGATCATTGCACTCTGCCTCCGGAACACACTGGTACGAACTCTTTGCTTTAGCTGAGGCGCAGGTATCATTTGGAATACTCCAATTCAGGCTTATGTAGGCATTGGCATAATTTAAGTTGGGGGTATTTTGTTTATAAATCGAACCCCAGCTATTTTGATCAAGTATACCCGCATAATTGCATGTTATCTCATGGCTATGTTCCGATAACGAGATATTTGTTACAGAGATGAGATAATCTGTGTAATTTGAAGGCATGGAAGTTTGGCAGCAGCCAGCCCCGTTGCAGTTAGAATAAGCGGGAGAACCAGCACAGAGAGATATGCATCCACCAAAATTAACTTGAGTGTTGTTGTACAATATGTCAAAGACGGCCATCGCTTCACATCCAATTGCAACAAACTTGTTCTGTGTAGAAAGTCTGAAAGGCCCTTCGGCAGAAATGTTAAACCATGTGGCATCCGGCAGGCCTAGACAATTAGCAGTGGAAGCGAGGAACTGGGTTGCGTTAATGAGGAGATGATCGTGAGAGAAATTCAAGATTTGTGCTTCCCCGGAAGGAATGGACAGAAAGGGAATGGGTTGTGTAGTTCCAAAACTCTGACTGTGTTTGCAGTTGATTTCAAAGCCAGGCAGGCCACAGCTGTTTCCTTTTCGTGCTATTGAAAAGGGGTAGGGAATTTCCATCTCTCCACACTTGTCGAAGCATCCATCTGCTTTCAGCTCAGAAATATGGATAAAACACGATATACAAATAACCCACCGAGTTAGAATTAGCCTTGGTAAACTCGACATGAAGATTTGGTCTCAGTTATCAGTCAAGGCAATCGCTTACTCTTCCAGAGCAAACGTTGTTCGCAAGAGCCAGCTTTTATAGTGTTATTGAAAAATCGTATGCATTCCATCGGCGGAGATCCAACAGAAAAAAGTCACACGAAAGTCAAAGGAGTAGGTTATGTTCAAAGCAGACGCGTCAAGTCAAGGGAGATCATTTCTAAATTCAGACCAAATATTTGGTCTTATCAAATGACGTTTCATTACTGTGCCAAATATCTCGCTTAAACACCATGTTGGCTTAATTTGATAAGCTAAATATTAATCAAAACAATTGATCAAATTACTTATTACTCACCATCAATGCAATTATTCTGAATACCCAACAAATTACTAGCAGTATGCAATCTGAAGTGGAAGTAGCGTCAATCAAACAAAAACAAGAATTGACTCAAACTCTAAAGATAATCTACGGCTATCGCTATCACGTCTGGCATAGAACAGACGTATTTCTTGAAGACTGCAGGTCAGTCAAGTATTTTATCTCTTTTCAGATGTATTTTCTTGAAGGCTAAAGTTTTACAGTCATAAGCAATGCATCCAGCAGCAATACGGACATAAAATACACGCTAAATTTAGTCTCCCCTGTCGGAAGTCCCCATTGCCAAACTTAGACGGCACGGCGGAACCATTGACCTCTGAATCTCTGATTTTCCAATACATTGCGAGTTTCATTGCGGAAAGTTGAAGGGTATTGTTCTGACACGGATGTTACTTCGCGGAAAATCTAAGCACTTCTCAGTGAGTTCTCACTGCCCTCAATCAGGAGGTCGTTTGTGATTGGTCAGACCTGGGTGCCACTTTTAGAATAATTTCTAACCTTTTCACATATTTGGAAAGGAATTTGGTTTTTTTTAGATTTGATGAGATTTGTGAGGTACCTAAGCATACTATTTTATTTTATTCTTTAATATTCTTTTTCCTTTTTTCAGTTTGTTGGAATTTTGCTTAAATCTTTATCTTTTTTTCCATTACTTTTTAAAATTTTATCGATTAATTTTATTTTTTTCTAAACATTAATATTATTATCCATGGTATATGTTAAATGGTAAAATTTTAGTTAATAAAGACTTTAATGAAATCAATAAATGATAAATATATTAATGATAAAATGTTATATGATTCATCTATTTTTAAAATTTCAATTCAATAATTTCTATTGTTTTATTTAAGTTTTTATTATCTTTGTTCTTATTATCTAGATCAAATTCTAGAAAAATAAATAAATTCTTAAGTATAATTATGTATAGTTTATTTATAATTGTAGACCAAAAAACTTCAAAAGTAAAAATAAATAAGCTTTAATCTTATATCTAGGGCAAATAAATATAGTACAAAGACAACCAACCAACCCTAGAATATATATGGAGTTAGGATTCATAATGCTTCTAAAAATAGCACTTGCACTAGAAGGAGGTGCAATGATTACATTGATAGAAAACAATATATAAGCCAATATGCTAGGGAGTACAGTTCGATTTGTGCATAGATTATATTAATAATGGTGAGAAATAGATGCTTGAAGGTGCTATTTACTTTACAATTTTGAAATACGGCTTTGAAATGCATATAATATCCTCTATGACGTTTGAAATATGTTTGTATTACATATTTATTTATAATTAATTGAAGGAATGTTTTGTAACAACTTCAATTTTGTTTGGAATGTGATCCCCAATTTCCTTTGTTTCTATCAAATGAGCCTAGAATGAACTTTTTGCTCATTTTGTTTGAGTTTCCTACCCATTGGAATAGAAAGTTATTGGACTTAGGGGAGAGGACCCAGTAGTGGTGCACCCTAACTTCACGCCTCTCAAAATCATACGTGGCAATTTTGAATCACTCCAAATTTTTTACACTAGCTTACTTGGCAATGTCCCTGCTTATAACTAAGGGTTCAGGGCCACATCATCAAATATGATGCCACATTAGCATGTTTTTTGTTGATCTGTCAAATAATTCCCCCAAAAAAGGGTGGACCAATAGGTGTGCATTAAGTCATGTTTTGTTGGTGGGCTGATGTGGCATTACATGATTAGTTTCTTTTTAAATCTAAAGGGCACATTTCATTCAATTATTAGTACTTATAGTAACACTAACAACCTTAAAGTCACAATTACTAGTACTTGTTAGTGTAGGTTTTTATTTCCTAGTGGGTTATTTACTTTTCCCTATATTCCTAGGATTTTCCTACACTTCTATTAATCTCGCTTAGGTTAATAAAGCATGTCTTATTAGGTGAGTGTTTGCGAGGTGTCACCTTCCTACATGTGAGCATCTATTAGCTATCTTGGGAAGATACTTTGCTATCTTTAGTCCGATAGATGGTTGCTCTTGATTGGTCGGTGTTGCCACCTCCTCCCTCTTCCTAGTCTATATAAGCATGCTACCTGGCTTGTATTTGGCATATTTTACTTTTGCATTCTCTTAATGCTATTTTGCTTCTAGCATTTGCATTACTCTCTTGGAGACTAACTCTGTGTTGCTATTTTGATTTCCTATCATTTGCATTCATAGTTTAGATATCTATTCTTTGCACTAGTTTTCTGGGTTAATAATCTTTTCAGATTCTAACATGGTATCAGAGTTGTTCTATGTGCAAGAGTAGATTTTAGTTTCCATAGTTGAGAGATTCAGGGGGACTAATAAATCTTATTATAGTTTTTGAAAAACCCAGTATGCTCTTCTCTTGCATCTTCAGATGATCTTGAGAATCAGAAAAGTTTGACGAAAACTTTTTTAATCTCTAGGGTTTGCACATGTGTTTTATGAAATTTGGGTGATTGCAGCATTTCTGGTTATACTAGCAGCATTTCTGACTATTCCAACGCATCCAGGAGGCTTGAGAAAGTCAGATTTGGTTTTCATTTCACCAAAATCAAAGATCATCATACACAGTTGTAAAACTGGGGTTTCAAGCTCAAATCTGACAACTAGCTTGCATATTTGGTCTTTTGAATCAATATTTCAGGTTCCAGCATCTGATTCAGCCTTTGCATGTCATTTTTTGGTTGCTGAGGTCATTTTTTATAGCTAAAGGCGTTCTGTTTACATTGGAGCAACATCTTCTCTACATCTGCAAAAAAAATGCCTTCTGGCTTTTGTTCGCAGCACAGAAAAACCATCTGGGTATCTTTCTGTTTTTGCATGCAGTCTATATATTTTGCAGAAACGCGCTCAGAAAGCTACAGCAGGACCCCTCTCCATTGGCAGTTGAAATTTTGAAGCCAGTTTCCAAATGCTTCATTCTTGCTCACACGGACTCCTTTTCCCACGAATTTTATTTTTATTTTGGCTATTTTTTCGTGCTCTATGCATTAGTGCAGATGTCTTTTAATTTTTATGCCAATATTTTTCAGAAATTGTAGATTCTCAGTTGTGACATTGCATAGTTCTCGTTTTAAGAATTTCGGAGGATCATAACTTTCACATACGACCTCATATCGAGGCGATTCCTTTTTTGAAAGTGCATGATTTTTTTAGTAGATCGTAGTGATGCTATTTATTTCTATGAGTATTGTGTTGAAGTTGTATTTTTAGCATATGCTCTTCATGAGGGTTTTTGTAATGCATTGAAATCAAGACCACTTAGTATTTCTTGCTAGTGGTAGTTGTAAATGCACTAAGATAAAGTGCCAAATCATATTTTCTTGGGGGGGTTCTTTGATTGAGTGAAAAGGGGGGGTTGTCTTGGTTGAGGTCTCTTCTTTTCGGCACTTCTTCTCTGTATTTCTTCATCATGGATCAAACAAATTTGCCCATCCTAACTCCATACAATTAATTTGAGTGGAAATCATGCATGACAATTCACTTAAAGAAAGCTGGATTAAATAGGATAACTATGGGACTTGAAACTGAACCTACTAAAGATGAAGATAAGCCTAAGTGGTTTAACAAATGTGATGAGGCATATGGAACATTGTGTTTGTCTGTTTCTCCTGATTTGCTCTTTCACATTGAGTCTTTGAATATGCCAAATGAAATATGGACAAAGCTAGAAACACTATTTGGCACACAAGATTTAATGAGGGGTCATATGTTGGAAAATAAACTAATTAGTTTAAGTCCAGGCAATTTCAACACAATCCAAGATTTCTTCACTAAATTGAAATCACTAAGGCTGCAGTTAAAATAATGTGGAATTGAAAAGAAAGATGAACAACTGATTCTTAGTATTCTCTCTAAGCTAAGTTCAAAATACTCTGTGTTTGTTTCTACTTTCTATGCTACTAATGATGCACTTGGTACTCAATTCACCATGCCATCTTTAGATGATTTTGCTGTCAATCTCACTCGGGAACAGGTCAAGCTAATCCAGATGGGCACTCTTAAGTCCTCTAAGTCACATGCCTTGGCTGTCAACCAAGGCACAAAAGAATAAAAAGGATAAAGTAATAACAACAATAGTAAGGATAAGAAACAGAAGAATAGCAAGGAGAAGAAGGATCAGATAATGGTTGCTTCAAAAGCAACTAATGAGACCCAATATTCCAAGGGTGACAAGCCTAAGAAAGAGAGGGTCCAATGTACCTATTGTAAAAGACCCGGTCATGATGAACATAAATGTCTGAAGAAACAAATTGATCACTTGACACACATTCTTGAGAAAAATAATATCAGTGTTCCTGAGTCTATCAAACAGAGTTCTAATGAGGGGTCTAATAAGGCAAAAGAAAACAACAAGGGGAAAGGAAAGGGAAAGGCCCTTGTTGCAGTTGCTTCTTCACCATCCACTTGGGTTCTTAATTCAGGTGCTTCGCACCACATGGCTTCATCTAAGGAAGAACTTGCATCTTTGGAGCCGTGTACTATGCCTTCTAATTTGATGGGTGATAACACTCCTGTTGAGGTGTGTGGGAGAGGGTCTATTGATGTGGGGGATGGCACATTCCATGATGTTCTTTGTGTGCCCTCATTATCAACTAATCTCCTATCGGTATACCAGATCACTCACACAGGTTCAGGCAAGCAAGTTGAGTTCACACCTGATTCAGTGGAGATTTGTGAGTTACACAGTGGTTCTACAGTTACAGTTGGGAGAGCAGATCATCAGTCATGGCTCTATTTGTTTTCTCACTTTGTTCCTGATCCTCCTTCGACTATTTTGCTCACTCATTCTAATGATGTAAGTAGATTATGGCATGAGTGGTTTGGCCATCTTAACTTCCGCTACTTGCAGCAGCTCAACCAGCAAAGCATGGTCATAGGGTTGCCTTCAATTCAGTTTTTAGGTGGTGTTTGCCAAGGTTGCATTCTTGGTAAGCATCCTAAGGAAAAGTTTGACAAAGGTAAGGCATGGAGAGCTTCACAGATACTGGAGTTAGTTCACAGTGATTTGGCTAGTCCATTTCAACATCCTTCTTTCAGTAGGGCTAGATATGTCCTCACATTCATTGATGACTTTTCTCGATATACTTGGGTGTACTTTCTTAAATAGAAGTCTGAGGTATTTGATCACTTTCAGGACTTCAAGACTTTTGTAGAAAAGCAATCTGGGAAAGCCATCAAAGTTTTGCGCACTGACAATGGTGGTGAGTATGTCAGCCATCAGTTTGAGAGGTTTTGCACTTCAGAGGGGATTGATTTGCAGCATTCAATTCCATACAATCCTCAGTAGAATGGTGTTGCAGAATGGAAGAATAGGTCCTTGAAGGAAATGGTGAACTGCATGATTCACTCCAGATCTCTTGCACCACCGTATTGGGCAGAGGCCATTAACTATGCTTGTTATATCCAAAACCATGTTCCTCATCGAGCCTTGAAGGGAGTCACTCCTTTTGAAGCTTGGAGCAGTCAGAAACCATCAGTTAAGCACTGTCAATTTTTTGGTTCTCTTGCATGGGCCCACATTCCTGCAGAGAAACGCAAGGCCTTGGATCCACAGAGCAAACCTTGCATATTTGTAGGTTATCCTGATGGTGTGAAGGGTTATCGGTTGCTCCACCCTACTACACATGAGTTGTTCATTGAGAGGAGTGTTCAGTTTGAGGAGGGCTCTTCGAGCTCACTTTCTATCACTTCTCCAACTCCTTCTACTTTGACATTGGAGTCACTTGGGATACATGACAGATCTTTTGATGAGTCAGATTCACCTGAGCAATCTTCTACCTCCACTTCCGATGCAGAGAGTGATTTAGAGGACTCACCTCCTTCCTCTCCTAGTCATCATTTAGAGGTTGATGATTCTCCTCTAGATTCTCCATCTTCCGGTCCACTTTGGGCTAAACAAACCTTGCAGTCTGCAGGTGATTAGGTTGGTGATCCATCAGACACTAGGCGGACTCATTCATAGTTCTAGGATGCTCCACATGTCTTCATTGCTACTGCCTCAGATCCATAGTCCTTTCATGAGGCTTTTGGTATTCCTGAGTGGGATACAGCTATGCAGGAGGAGTATAGTTCCTTGATGAGGAACCACACTTGGGATCTTGTCCCTCTTCCTAAGGGAAGAAAACTTGTTCGATGTAAGTGGATCTATTAGATAAAATTTGCAGTAGATGGGTCGGTTGACAAGCATAAGGCTCACTTGGTCACCAAAGGATTCTCCCAGGTTGCTGGGATTGACTACTCTGAGACTTTTGCGCCAATTGCCCAAATGAATTCCATCTGACTTGTTCTTGCCATTACTGCAGCTAATCATTGGGAAGTACACCAGATGGATGTGAATAGTGCTTTTCTTCACAGTGACCTTCAGGAGGAGATCTACATGAAGCAGCCACAGGGGTTCCTTCAGGATTCTTCACTTGTGTGCCATCTTCGGAAGTCTCTCTATGGCCTCAAACAGGCTCCTCAGGCCTGGTATGCCAAGATGGACTCATTCCTTCTATTAGTTGGGTTCACTCGGTGCCATTCTGATCCTAATGTCTACATTCTGTAGTAGGATGATTCACTCCTATTTCTGGTTCTGTATGTTGATGACTTGCTGATCATAGGGAGTTCTTCATCCACCATTGGGGCTATCAAAACTGCCCTTCATGACAGGTTTTTGATGACTGACTTGGGCTTGTTGTATTACTTTCTCAGGATTGAGATCTACTAGTCTGCTTCCAGGATCACCATCAACCAGTCCAAGTATACTCCAGATTTGCTCTCGAGGTTTCATATGGCTGACTGTAAGCCTGCTTCGACTCCCTTCCTTTCTGGAGTCAAACTTGAGGCTCAATGTTCTTCTCCACTTGTTGATGGCACTTTGTACCGACAGCTTGTTGGGAGTCTCATTTATCTGACTCATACAAGACCTGACATTTCATATGATGTAGGCATGGTTTCTTGATTCATGCAAGAGCCTCATGAGCTACACTGGAAAGCAACCAAGCGGATCCTTCACTACATTCAGTGTTCTCACAATTTTGGGATTCACTACGCAGCGGGTATTGAGCTTGACTTGGTGGGCTACATAGATTCAGATTGGGCAGGCGATTCTTAGGATCACAAGTCTACTTCAGGTTACAGCTTCTCACTTGGTTCAAGTCCTGTTTATTGGTCGAGCAAGAAGCAGTCTGCTATTGCTCTATCTTCTACTGAGGCCGAGTATCGAGGGGCTGTGAATGCCGCCACTGAGGCCATTTGGCTTCAAAATCTTCTCACTGAGTTTGGTATCCAGATCAAACGGCCATCAGTCATATTTTGTGACAACCAGAGTGCCATTCAGACCTCACGGAATCCGGTCCATCATCAGTGGACCAAACACATAGAGGTCCACATGCACTACATCTGGGAGCTCATCCATGGCCACGTCATCGACCTTCGCTACTGTCTGACTTCCGAGCAGGTTGCTGATATCTTCACCAAACCCTTCACTGAGAGCAAGTTCCTTCATTTGCGAGCTTTGCTGGGGGTACGGGATGCTTCATCTTCTGGGGGGCTTCTTCCTCTCACTCGGAGTCTTGACTCTCTCTACTTTTGGGGGGGTCTCTTCTCTCTCTCTTTGGGGGGGAATTTGATGTACATGGGTACCTCATCAGGCTTGATTTGCCAGGACCCATGTCTACATCCACCTAAGCTTTGCTTATGGGGGGGTGTTAGCGTAGGTTTTTATTTCCTAGTGGGTTATTTACTTTTCCCTATATTCCTAGGTTTTTCCTACACTTCTATTAATCTCGCTTAGGTTAATAAAGCATGTCTTATTAGGTGAGTGGTTGCGAAGTGTCACCTTCCTACATGTGAGCATCCATTATCTATCTTGGAAAGATACTTTGCTATCTTTAGTCCGATAGATGGTTGCTCTTGGTTGGTCGGTGTTGCCACCTCCTCCCTCTTCCTAGTCTATATAAGCATGCTACCTGGCTTGTATTTGGCATCTTTTACTTTTGCATCCTCTTAATGCTATTTTGCTTCTAGCATTTGCATTACTCTCTTGGAGACTAACTCTATGATGCTATTTTGATTTCATATGATTTGCATTCATAGTTTAGATATCTATTCTTTGAACTAGTTTTCTGGGTTAATAATCTTTTCAGATTCCAACAGTACTAAACTTCAAAAAATATTGGGCCTTAAATGCACATATACTATCTCAACCATTGGAACTATCTCACCTATTGGGTCTTTTCCCCTATATCATGAGTGTTAATCCTTGGGATTTATGTATACTAATGCCCATGCCAGAACACTGGTAGTTGTCTATGGTTACCTTGCAATATAGGTCTTAGAGGTAGAATTTTTGGGTCATTTTGGTTCCATGGTGGATCACTATATAATAAGCCAATTATTCAACCTTGGATGTAGCTTGATTATTTTTCATGCAATAAAAGATAAAAAGACAACAAAATACAACTTTAGAGATCAAAAACTTCCTAATATATCTTGGGAAAACTCTTATTTGTCATAGTGATATATTCATCATTATTAGTACTATTTTTTTTGTAGGAAGTAAAAAGGAAGGAAATTGAAAAATGAGCCTCATAGATATGTGGAAATTTGTAATGTGTACTATACAAGAGTCCATAAATCAAATGGCAAAGGTAGCCTAATCTACAAAAGAATCCAATGCCAATCATTATCTTCTCCTAGAAACAATTGGACACAAACCTAATGAAAATTAGACAAATCTTCCATCTACTATTTAGGTGTCTAGTATCTACTCAATTGTAGTCTCCATAAGCCATTGAATCAACTAGTGAGGAACAAATATCCCTCATAACTATTGAAGTCAAGTTTGCATCCCCATTCACTATTTGGATTCAAGACAATGATGGTGCAAAAACTGCTTGGGTGGGATGAATTGCTAGTGTATATATATTATCTCATGCATTATTTACATGCGCATGGATAATTCCACATGGTGTTAAGCCTACTTAAGTGTTCTAGTTAGTGAGAGTTAGCTCGCCACTGCATGCGATTCTTGAGGAAGTTAACTCGCCACCAATACTAGTTAGTGGGAGTAAACTACCCAATCTTCTCCACTTATTTTGCATGGAAATTTCTTCCTTCTCTCCTATATATGTACATCTTATTTATGGTAAATACATTGTGTGGTTAAATCTAATTTCATTTATCTCTTTATTTTTCTTTGCATTCTTTGTTTGCTAACTTGTAGGGCATGCAATTGCTTGAATTTCATTGCCCAGTTGGTATCAACATTCCATCTAGAAGATCCTGCCATTTCTACATGGTATTAGAGTAGATTTGGTCTGAGTGCTAGTTTGGTTAATTGCATAGTTTAATTAAAAATAATGTTTGCCTTAAATTGTTTATTTTTCCTATGCTCCTGTACATTCTTTGTGGAAGAAATTTTTCTTTGGAGGTCGAGTAGTCTATATAGGTTGATTTCATTGCAGAGGAGAACATGATCCAAGTGATTTGACTATGTGGAGGTTGAACTAGGTGGGTGGAAAAGGCCCAATTTGGGCGATTAAAGGCACCAAAGGATAGTTTTCTAAGAGGTTGATTTTCTCAGCATTTGAATGTAGCAGAGGTCAATTTACTCAAGTGATTGTGCATAGGGCAGGTCTGATCTACAGGGTCAAGAACCCATGCGAACAACTAGGAGATAGAGGCTCAATCTAGGCATTTGAAAGGCATCCCATGACCTAACAGAAAAACATTGGACTATTGAGAGGTACCAAAACCCCCTTGGCCAGCAAGGCGTTTGCACCCTTGTTCCCTTGTTACAAGGCATCCCCTATTGCAAGGCATCAAAATTAATTGAGCAAGAGGATGCACTATTCATTGGAGGATCTAGGAAATTGATGAGGTTAGCATTCACCCCAGGATTTCATCATCAAGAGGAGTGGGAGACCCACCAAATTTCCTAGTCCCCTATCCATATGCTATGGTAATGCCCTACTAGTGAGGGCTTAACTCTATCCTTTTTTATTTTTCACTTGAAAGGCATTTTGCAAAAAAATTTGGGTGTAAATTTAGGCAAGATAGGAAAACATAAAAATCATTGTAACTTATGATTGGCTACTTGTAACTAAGTTCCATTTTTTAAAAGTGCTTTTTTTTTAGCTTGATCCTTTGGAAACATTATCGTACTAAAATTATAAAGTTTCATTTTTTGTTCCAATTGGACATGCCTATGCACTAAAAATATAAATCGCTGAAATTTAGGGAGGGATTTCAAATTGAATCAAGGGGTTTGTTCTTGTGTCATGTCTTGTGCACTTCTACATTTCCTTTCACATTTCATTTCAACACTTCTATTTATTGCACTTCAAAGCATGGATTCAAATTAGATTATCACACCTTTAACACCCTTTAATTATCATGATTGGAAATCAAAAGTACAACTTGTGTTAAAGAATAAAGGACTTTATAGGGTAACAATGGGCATTGAGAAAGAAGCTACTAATGATAAAGCTAAAGAAAAATGGTTTTATTCAAGCCTTTGGATTTCTATGTCTTAATATATCTCTTGAACTCCTCTTTCATGTAGAAACCTTGAAAAAACCTAATGAAGTTTGGCTTGCATTAGAAAAACTCTTTAGGAAGGTAGATGAAATGAGAGGTCATGAGTTAGAAAATGAACTCATAAGCTTGAGTCCTAGTTCCTTTTGACACTCTGGAGGATTATTTCACTAAGTTCAAATCATTAAGGTTGAAGTTGAAAGAATATGGAATAAAGAAAAAGGATGGGGTATGTGCAGGATCATGATGGGCCAAACTATACCTCTAAGTGGCAATGAAAATACAAAAAATCAGACTTTATCAAGTTCATGTGAAATTTTGAATGGATTATCTATACAATTTGAAAAAGATGTAAGAATGAAATTTGTAGAGAATTGAATCTAGTTTATAGGCTACTATTTTAAAAAAAAAAAAAACTAAATTTACTTAGTGAAAATTGAATATTTCAATGAACAGCTATTAAATTTTTCAGAAAAAAATAAAAAGTGGGTGTCTGTCCAGCCAACCTAACTATGAGTAAAAATATATATATATTTTTGAAACTTTCAAAATAAGTAGAGGACTCATGTCCGGATGTGATGCATATTTATTTGAAATTTTTTCTAATAAAATAATTAGTTATGATTTTTTTACTGACTTTTTTTAAAAAATAAAAAATAATTTTCCAGCCAACCTAACTCGATTAAAAAAAAATTAAAATTCAAAAAAAAAATTTAACCTATAGCCAGAAAAGCATAGTGTGTGACAAAGACCGCACACCACATCCTAAACATTACTTGGAATGTAGCCAAACAACATTGTACAAACAATATTGTGAAACTCACCTAGGTATGACAATCTCATAAAGAGCATTTGAATCTCTTAAGCCATTTTATTGTGTTCCTCTTAAAGTTCGTAATACATGTTGTTGCAAATACCATGTAGAATTTTCTATGTACCATGAATTATTATGCAATATTCATTCTACTTTGCCACTAACGAAATGTTACAGGAATGTGGTGTAATTCAACTACCAAAGTCATCTAGGGACTTATTGGATTTATTTCTATGTATTAGAGATGATGGTTGCATGTTCTACAAGAATGATTGTTTAAATGAAAAGTGTTTACAATGTGGTGGGTTATCAAAGTTTGTATCCTGTTTTGATGAGGGCAACGAGCATGATTTTGGAAAGAGAATGGTTGAGAAAAAGAGATATGAGACAGTGAAATATAATTTGAAAAATGGAGGTGAAGGTTCTAGATGTGAGTTGATTGTAAGAGAGGTAAGTATTGCTGATTTTATTGATGATTTTAAGAAAAATCTTTTCTACAAGTATGTCAGACATAGCCACAGGTCTCGATGGTTAGATCAACAGTTCAGGATGTGTAAAGACTCTTTCCCGATTGGAACTATTATCTCTGTAGTTGATTTTGCAGAAAACTATACATTGCAACCCCAAAATGAAGTTCAATCCCAGTACTACAATTCTATTCATATTGCTATTTTTGTTCACATCACATACAGACATGCCCCTGAGAGTATAGAAGAGAACAGGAAGATTGTCAGAGAATACCATTTTTACATGAGTGATGATCGATCTCATTCAGCAAAGTTTGTGCAATATTATTTTCAACAATTTTATGGGTTCTTGCAAGAAAAAGATATTAGAATAGATCAACATCTCATTTGGTCAGATAATTGCACTGGTCAATTCAAGAATGCTCGTAATTTCTATTGGTTGAGAAAAATGCATGTAGAGAAGGGTATACCTCATATTTGGAATTTTTTTTAAGCCGGGCACGGAAAAGGTGAACATGATGGAGTAGGTGCATGCGTGAAGAGAGCTCTTTTTAAAGAACAACTAAAGATTAGAGGTGGTGCTACATTCAGTGATGCAGATTCCATTGTTAAGTGGTGTAACTATGCATTGTCACGAGGAGTGGCTCTTGATTCTGAAGTGCGCAGGTTCTTTTGGTTGGTTGATGATGGGATAGCGATAGAGAAATTGGAATGTCAGAGAATCAGTGAATCATCAAAGATGCATTCATTTCAAAGCTCAAATGCAAGTACATGGACTATTTGGACACAAGAATTAGCTTGTTTTTGTCAAAGTTGTATTAAATGTAATTGGAACAATTGTGAGTCAAGTGAGTGGGTAGATGCATGGATTCCACAATATTTAGTCCCTTTATATGAAGGTCAATCATCTTCCGTCAATGACATGGAGAGCTCATTTGACTATGAACATCTTTTAGACCTTGTACAGCTAGGTCATGTTTATGCAGTTGTTGCACCGCATGGAAATGAAGAGAGGTCAGACTATTGGTTGGCACGATGTGTACAGGGAAAACAAAAGCTAACACAACCTATGACAGATGATGATGGGTTCACATATCCTACAGGATCAGTTGTTATTGCTGGGACTTGGTTACGAACATATATGGTTAAAAAGAATGGCATCTCGGCCTTTGAAGACTTTGAGAAACATAAAACTATATTGATGTATTCTCACCTAGTTGTAGCAACAAATGTCAAGTAACTAAAGCATCGTGGAAGACCAAAATCAAAAGAACTATGGACAATTAGTAATGTTGATCATGAAGCAATATTGGATACTTTGAAGGTAAGAGATGACCCCTCAGGTACGCTTGACTAGCATTTAAACTTCCAGATGGACAGGTATGACATTTTTTATCTTAACTTGTTCTTGTTTTTTCTTTTTTTAGAATTGTTTTATTAAAAATCTTGTTACTTTAATAACTATAATGCATGCTTTTGACTATACAGGACAACAAATAAAGTTATTTTAGATGGCATCGTAGATTATTTTGCATGGCATCGTAAATTATTTTGTATGGCATCGTAGGTTATTTTGACTATACTCGAGGTATATTTTTAGTTCTCATTTGTATTTCTTAATACTGCACATTTGTACCTTTTTCTACATAAGGCATTCCATGAGGTGACATGTATTTGATGTCTTTTGCCAAATAGTTCATGTGCCTTGTCTATGCTTTCACATATTACATACATGTGTCACATGGCAATTGCAACTACAACATCTGACAAAATTCTCATTTCTTTGAGGTATTCCACCAAACAGTTCATGTGCCTTGCCTATGCTTCCTTACTTTGCATTCTTATAAAAGTCCTATAACAGTCATTATTAATCTTCATACTAATCTTGATAGTAATCTTGCCATCATTGTATTCCATGAGATGACAGTCCTATAACAGTCCTATACATGTCTACTAGGATAGTTTTAACTACAACAGTCCTAAAATAGTACTAGAACAGTCTATAATAAGCGCAGCATTTAATGTACATATTTATGATATTCATGTTTACTTTTAAATCTGCTTGTTCATGCTTCTCACAGGACGTCACCTCCCCTACCCATCCAGCTCTATAGAAGAAGAGAGACAACAAATGATCAAAAGGGATCACCAATTGGTGGTAAGTGATTGATTACTTATGTCATGTTATATATTTTGAATATTAAATTCTATATTAATGTGCACGTTGTTTGATTGTATTAATAGGTGGAAATTCAAAAATTTCTATCGAGGAGGTCTAGTCGATGAGCGATGGAAGATGAGTCATTAACTGGTTCACCATCTTCATGGCCTAGCAAGAGCCATAGATTATTTGATAGCAATCCATAGGAGATTTGATTTTGGGACATTTTGTTACATATGTGTATTTGGCTTTGTAAACATACTTTTGTATGTTATCGATGTATATCATTGTATATACCCATATGGTTTTATTTGTACATGCCTATATGGCTTGATATATACACTATACATTATTTTCATGACATTATGTGCATATATGTATATATAAGATCCTAATTTGGCACAAGTAGGGAGACTGCTTGCACAGGTTATGGTATTTCGTTTTAAACGTTCCAATTGTATTTGCTTCAAAGTTTCTAAAGCCTTTTCAAAAAATCCATTTTGTGCATATCTTGCAATCATTGCATTCCATGATATAGCATCTCTTTGAGGTGTCATGCCAAACTATTCACATGCCTTGTCTATGCTTCCACACTTTGGATTTACACCCGTCAATTGCATTTTCTTAACATTTCCTTTCAATCCTTATCAAAAATTCTATTTTGTGCACATATTGCAATCATTGCATTCCTTCATTTACAACACATGATTAAATAAGAAGATGCATATTTACAACACTTAAGACCTTCATGAAATGATACATTGGTTTCTTGATATTCAATCATGCATTGGAGATCTTCAAAGTGTTAAATATGTTTGAAGTGATGAAGAAACTTGTTATTTTGATGTATTTCAACTCCAAACTTCCGCCTAGAAATGAAGGCGCTAATCCTTTATCAAACTAATCTAAAAGTGCACCTTGGTACTTAGGGCACTAGATTATGATTGATCAACCTAAAATGTGCGCCTAAGGCTAGATAGTGAATAGGAAGGATAAAATGCATCATCAAAGGAGTTTATAGTTATTGAAGGCATCAAATGATGACTTGGGCGCACATCTACCTCTCTACACCATATGTGACTAGTGCCAATTATTGAATAAACAACCTAGAATGAGTGCCTTACTATTTGAGGTGCTAGTTCATGTTTCTAGAACACCAAAAGTGCGCCTCGATGTTGAGGCACTAGCTCTTGCTCAAGCAACCTTGAAAGTGCGCTTTCACAAGGAGGTTAAAATGTATTATCAAAGGATTAAGTTGAATCAAGGAATCATCATTGAAGACAAGTAAAACATGACTGTGAATGAGGCATACTTTTCATCATCTTAACTTCACAATTGCGCCTTCCATTGGAAGCTCATATTGTGCCTAAAGGAATAGTACTCAGATATCATCCATGTCAATGATTGAGAATGTGTCAACTGGAACAATATTTTTTGTTCTGCTCATCGTGGGGTCGAACGGATTGCGCCAACGCGTCGAGGTGGGGGGGTAAATGCTAGGGGAGGTCTCGTTTCATGCCCCAAGCATCCCAGTCATTCCGGGCAAGAGGCTACCGGCAAAGTCCCTTAAGATCCCTGAGACCAAAAAACTGTCAAACTTTGACCAGGCAGTTCTTAGAATTTGTGAAAGTTGGCAATGTTCTATTTGGACCTACAGGTGCACGTGGCATCCTTCCACAATAACCTCTCTCATTTTTGGTCAACTCCATTCCATTTGACCATGTTGAAATCAAATGCATTGGCTCAAAATGCTTCAATTTGATGCAGTGGAAAGGTGCTAGGTGCGACATTTTTCATTCCATAGCTCGTGGGGTCAAACAGACTCTGCCAACGTGTCAGGGTGGGTGGGTAAATGCTATTGGAGGTCTCATTTCATGCGCCAAGCGTCCTAGTCATTCCGGGCAAGAGGCTACCGGCAAAGTCCCTTAAGATCCTTGAGACCAAAAAACTGCCAAACTTTGACCGAGCAGTTCTCAAAATTTGTGATAGTTGGGAATGCTCTGTTTGGACCTACAGGTGCACGTGGCATCCTTCCACAATAACCTCTCTCATTTTTGGTCAACTCCATTCCGTTTGACTGTGTTGAAATCAAACGCATTGGCACAAAATGCTTCAATTTGATACAGTGGAAAGGTGCTAGGTGCGACATTTTTCATTCCATAGCTCGTGGGGTCGAACAGACTCTGCCAACGCGTCGTGGTGGGCGGGTAAATGCTAGTGGAGGTCTCGTTTCGTGTGTCAAGCGTCCCAGTCATTTCGGGCAAGAGGCTACCGGCAAAGTCCCTTAAGATCCCTGAAACCAAAAAACTGCCAAACTTTGACCAGGCAGTTCTTGAAATTTGTGACAGTTGGGAATACTCTGTTTGGACCTATAGGTGCATGTGGCATCCTTCCACAATAACCTCTCTCATTTTTGGTCAACTCCATTCCGTTTGACCGTGCCGAAATCAAATGCATTGGCACAAAATGCTTCAATTTGATGTAGTGGAAAAGTGCTAGGTGCGACATTTTTCATTCCATAGCTCGTGCAGTCGAATGGACTGTGCCAACGCGTCGAGGTGGGGGGGTAAATGCTAGGGGAGGTCTCGTTTCATGTGCCAAGTGTCCCAGTCATTCCGGGCAAGAGGCTACCGGCAAAGTCCTTTAAGATCCCTGAGACCAAAAAACTGCCAAACTTTGACCGGGCAGTTCTCAGAATTCGTGAAAGTTGAGAATGTTCTGTTTGGACCTACAGGTGCATGTGGCATCCTTCCACAATAACCTCTCTCATTTTTGGTCAACTCCATTCTGTTTGACCATGTTGAAATCAAACACATTGGCGCAAAATGCTTCAATTTGATGCAGTGGAAAGGTGCTAGGTGCAACATTTTTCATTCCATAGCTCGTGGGGTCAAACAGACTCTGCCAACACGTCAGGGTGGGTGGGTAAATGCTAGTGGAGGTCTCGTTTCGTGCACCAAGCATCCCAGTCATTCCAGGCAAGAGGCTACCGGCAAAGAACCTTAAGATCCCTGAGACCAAAAAACTACCAAACTTTGACCCAGCAGTTCTCAGAATTCATGATAGTTGGGAATGCTCTATTTGGACCTACAGGTGCACGTGGCATCCTTCCACAATAACCTCTCTCATTTTTGGTCAACTCCATTCTGTTTGACTATGTTGAAATCAAACGCATTGGCGCAAAATGCTTCAATTTGATGCAGTGGAAAGGTGCTAGGTGTGACATTTTTCATTCCATAGCTCATGGAGTCGAACGGACTATGCCAACGCGTCAGGGTGGGTGGGTAAATGCTAGTGGAGGTCTTGTTTCGTGCGCCAAGCGTCCCAGTCGTTCCGAGCTATAAGCTACCGGTAAAGTCAAAAGTTGCTAGGATTGAAATTTTGCATTCCACAGGTCCTGGGGCTGAACAGTTTGCGCCAACACGTCAGGGTGGGCGAGTAAATGCTAGGGGAGGTCTTGTTTTATGTGCAAAGCATCCTAGTCGTTCTGAGCTGTAAGCTACCGTCAAAGTCAAAAGTTGCTAGGATTGAAATTTTGCATTCCACAGGTCCTGGGACCAAACAGTTTGCACCAACATGTCAGAGTGGGTGGGTAAATGCTAGTGGAGGTCTTGTTTCATGCGCCAAGCGTCCCAGTCATTCCGAGCTGTAAGCTACCGGCAAAGTCAAAAGTTGCTAGGATTGAAATTTTGCATTCCACAGGTCCTGGGGCCAAACGGTTTGCACCAACATGTCGGGGTGGGTGAGTAAATGCTAGGGTAGGTCTTGTTTTATGTGCAAAGCATCCTAGTCATTTCGAGTTGTAAGCTACCGTCAAAGTCAAAAGTTGCTAGGATTGAAATTTTGCATTCCATAGGTCCTTGGGCCAAACAGTTTGCGCCAATGCGTTGGGGTGGGTGGGTAAATGCTAGTGGAGGTCTTGTTTCGTGCGCCAAGCGTCCCAGTCGTTCTGAGCTGTAAGCTACCGGCAAAGTCAAAAGTTGCTAGGATTGAAATTTTGCATTCCACAGGTCCTGGGGCTGAACAATTTGTGCCAACACATCGGGGTGGGCGAGTAAATGCTAGAGGATGTCTCATTTTGTGTGCAAAGCATCCCAGTCGTTCCGAGCTGTAAGCTACCGGTAAAGTCAAAAGTTGCTAGGATTGAAATTTTACATTCCACAGGTCCTGGGGCTGAACGGTTTGCACCAATGCGTCGGGGTGGGTGGGTAAATGCTATTGGAGGTCTTGTTTCGTGCGCCAAGCATCCCAATCATTCCGAGCTGTAAGCTACCGGCAAAGTCAAAAGTTGCTAGGATTGAAATTTTGCATTCCACAGGTCCTGGGGCCGAACGGTTTGTGCCAACACGTCGGGGTGGGCGAGTAAATGCTAGGGGAGGTCTCGTTTTGTGTGCAAAGCATCCCAGTCCTTCTAAATATTTAGAAGACTCTAAATGACTATAATCAAATATTTAAGTTTTCTAAATTATCAATTTAAGTACAATTCAATCAAATTACCTCCAACCTTTGTTGGCGTTGAGAAAGCCGTTCTACAAATGATAGTCCCTTGGGTCAATCAGGAGTTTGAGAAAAGACTATTGGCAAAGATGCCACATCATTCACATTTTCGATTGGCTATAAAATAAAATTAACATCAAGATATAAATTAATATATAATTACTCACAAATAAATAAATGCATAAAAAAAAGGTTAATGTGTACAACAAATTATACCGGCAAGTCCAAGCCAAATTGGATGGCAGACAAAGTTGCATGATGAACTTCTGTCAACTCCTCCTCTGTCATCAACTGTTATCCCACTTAGATACATTAGTACTAATAAAGTTGTTTATATATTCAAATGGAATAGACCATAAAATTTAACTTTAAATTTTACCTACACAAAAGATTGCTCATGCATTTCTCCTTCTCTAATGTTTACTGATCCGATAGCTTCTACTCTTGTCCCTAACCCCTCAGCTTGAGTTCTGGACCCCATTGCCTCATCTCGTGAATGGAGATCATACTCTGATGTGTTCAACGGTGGCTCACTACTCTCCATAATAGGACCCAAGCATAAATGATTGCAAGAAATGTAATGATGGGGCACACATATATGTCTGGATGATGACGGTCTAGTGATACCAGGTGATCCAATATCATCACCTTCATCATGTGCTTGTGCAAACTGAGATGTCTGTATAATCAAATGCTCGGTCAAAGAGTGTATGGCACTAAGGCCCTGTTGTGTTGCACTTACAACAACGTCTGGGTGCTGCATTGGGGGTGGAGAAGGGATAGCAGGAGGGGGAATATAGGGACCTTGTACTTGTCTAATTGCCCCAGGTCTATCTTGAGGCATTCCTCTGCCCACTCCTTGAAACTCTCTAAAATCAAAATAATTCACATGTTGACCCATGACGAACTCTGCATAGAGTTTACGGAGGAAATACAAAGGCACATCTAAATTGTTGTTGGGTGGTTTATCAAAAACCATCCACCAACGATCCGAAAATTTTTGCCTAATGCCCTCATGAATACACCATTTGATTGAAAATTTGGGCTTACGGACATCAACATGCAATCTAGTTTTAGGATTGACAAAGTGTTGGGCCAACATAGTTTTTGTAATCTCTAAATCTTTGACTTCCTCATATGACAAACTGTCAGCATATTCGGCCTTCTTGGCTTCTCGCCATTGCTGAAATGATTCGTGTTGGGTGGACAAGGTTTGAATATGATTAATGATTCCCTCTAAATTCGATGTCATTATAGACAATCGAGGGTGGCGACGATACATTTCTATGATCCTGCCTATATGATCAATATTTCTTTGAATATTCTCTTCTACTGTTGGAGGGGGAGGGTTTGGTGGTGGAGGCTTCGGGTTTTCATTTTGTGCATCCATTTTACCTAATTAAATTATAAAACATACCCACTTAGCATAAAAACCAAAAAAATTGCTTGAAAATACAAAACAAACAAAAAAAATGCATTAAATCTTACCTCTTTGGATCGGATATCCGTTCCTCAGCTCTGATATCCATTTTTTTGAAGATGAGGCTACGTTTTTGCAAGCCGCGGGTTTGCAAAAACGCAGTCTTTTTTTGCTTTTTATGATCTCTAAAATGGATATCCGTTTTCCTCTTCCTTATTGTATTCATTTTTTATATTTTATTATTTTAGCATTGCATACATTTTAAGTATTTAGGCATTTTAGCTATAAAATACAAGCAAATTTATAAAGGATTATGATGATATTTAGGCATTTTAGCTATAAAATACTATCAAAATTTATATAGGATTATGATGATATATATATTTGATTTTTATATGATTTACTTATACTAAGGTATCTCATAGTATTTTAAAGGCACTTTTGAATAGATACAAGAGAGAGGTAGATACAGGAGAGAGGTAGATGTGGGTTAGGGGTTAGGGATTAGGGCCATTATTTAGGGTTTACGGATTTAGAGAGAGAGAGAGAGACTACTTTTGACATGCAACCATAAACCCTAAATAATGCCCCTAAACCCTAAACCCAAGTAACCCTAAATAATTCTTCCAAATACTAAACCCTAACCCCTAAACCATAAACCCTAAATAATTCCCCTAAGCCCTAAACCCTAAACCTGAGAAAGGGAGTCCTAGTTTTCTTGTTTCCATTTGCTTCGTCGATAAGGGAGAGGGAAAGATAGAGGGGAGAGATAGGATATATAGGAATGATAGGGGAATGACTAGGATGCATGATTAAACCTAACCCCTAACCCCTAACCCCTATTTCCTAACTCCTAAACCCTAAACTTGAGAAACCATAAACCCCTAAATCTTAAACACTAAACCCAAGAAACCCTAAACCTCTATCAAGCTCTATCTCCCTATCTCACTATCTCCCCATCACTATCATTCCTCTACCTCTCAATCTCTCTCCCTATGCTTTAGCCATGTCCCTCACTCTATATCTCCCTATTGGTCCTCTCTCTCTAAACACTAAACCCTAAACCTCTAAAGCTTAACCCCTAAACCCTAAACATCAGCAACCCTAAACTCTATCTCCTATCTCTCCCTTATCTCCCTATCTCTATCATCCTTCTACATCTCAATCCTTCTCCCTATTTCTCTAGACATATCACTCACTCTCTATCTCCCTATCTCTCCCCTTTGTCACCTCTATCTCTCCCTATCTGTCTCCTCTCTCTTTCTATCTAGCTATCTCCAAAACTGAGAAACCTTAAACCCAGGTACACCCTAAATCTGATCAACTCTAAACCTATATCTCCCTATCTCTCCCCTATCTCCCTATCTCTATCATCCCTCTACCTCTCTTGATCTCTCTCCCTATGTCCCTGGCCATGTGCCTCACTCTCTATCTCCTTATCTCTCTCCTCCATCTCCTCTCTCTATCTCCCTATAATTCCTCTCTCTATAAACCCTAAATCCAAAACCCTAAACCTCTAAACCTAACCCCTAACCCCTAAACAATTTAAATCCTAAACCCTAAATAATGCCCCTAAACCCTAACCCCTGACCCCTAAACCTGAGAAACCCTAAACCCCTAAACCTTAAACCCCAAACCCCTAAACCCTAAACCCAAGTAACCCTAAACCACTATCTTCCTATCTCTCCCCTATCTCCCTACCACCTATGTCCCTTTACCTCTCAATCTCTCTCCCTATGTCTCTAGTCATGTCCCTCACTCTCTATCTCCCTATCCCTCCCCTTAGACTCCTCTATATCTCCCTATCATTCCTCTCTCTCTATAAACCCTAAATCTAAAACCCTAAACCTCTAAACCTAACCCCTAACCCCTAAACAATAAATCCTAAACCCTAAATTATAATGCCCCTAAACCCTAACCCCTAACCCCTAAACCTGAGAAACCCTAAACCCCAAACCCCTAAACCCTAAACCCAAGTAACCATAAACCACTATCTCCCTATCTCTCCCCTATCTCCCTATCACCTTTGTCCCTCTACCTCTCAATCTCTCTCGCTCACTCTCTATCTCCTTATCTCTCCCCTTTGTCACCTCTATCTCTCCCTATCTGTCTCCTCTCTCTTTCTATCTAGCTATCTCCAAAACTGAGAAACCCTAAACCCAGGTACACCCTAAATCCAATCAAATCTAAACCTATATCTCCCTATCTCTCCCCTATCTCCCTATCTCTATCATCCCTCTACCTCTCTTGATCTCTCTCCCTATGTCCCTGGCCATGTACCTCACTCTCTATCTCCTTATCTCTCTCCTCGGTCTCCTCTCTCTATCTCCCTATCATTCCTCTCACTCTATAAACCCTAAACCTCTAAACCTAACCCCTAAACAATTTAAATCCTAAACCCTAAATAATGCCCCTAAACCCTAACCCCTAACCCCTAAACCTGAGAAACCCTAATCCCCTAAACCGTAAACCCCAAACCCCTAAACCCTAAACCCAAGTAACCATAAACACCTATCTCCCTATCTCTACCCTATCTCCCTATCACCTTTGTCCCTCTACCTCTCAATCTCTCTCTCTATGTCTCTTGCCATGTCCCTCACTCTTTATCTCCCTATCTCTCCCCTCGGACTCCTCTATATCTCCCTATTGGTCTGATGCAGAGCACACAGCGGAAGCTCTCAAAACACAGTGAAATACCCATCAAAACCCATAGTTCAAATAGATTAAAGCTTAATCAGCTTTAAGAAACCTTCTCAAAGTCCCAAATAACATCAAATCATATACATTCTTCCTATCGGCAAGATAAACACTATCGGCCAACTCAAAAATTCTTATACCGATGCTCTGATCACTCCACTTTTGACGAGCCTTTGAACCTTTCATTCTGACATATATCCATGGCCCAACTTTAAACTAGTCTTCCGATCTCCCATACCACCCATTTCTCACTCCACAACCTGTATTAACACATGATTAAACCTAACCCCTAACCCCTAAACCCTAAACTTGAGAAACCATAAACCCCTAAATCCTAAACACTAAACCCAAGAAACCCTAAACCTCTATCTCTCTATCTCCCTATCTCACTATCTCCCCATCACTATCATTCCTCTACCTCTCAATCTCTCTCCCTATGCTTTGGCCATGTCCCTCACTCTATATCTCCCTAATTGTCCTCTCTGTCTAAACACTAAACCCTAAACCTCTAAACCTTAACCCCTAAACCATAAACCCTAAACCCTAAATAATGCCCCTAAACCTTAACCCCGAACCCCTAAACCCTAAACACTAAACGCAAGCAACCCTAAACCCTATCTCCTATCTCTCCCTTATCTCCCTATCTCTATCATCGAGCTCTACCTCTCAATCCTTCTCCCTATTTCTCTGGACATCTCGCTCACTCTCTATCTCCTTATCTCTCTCCTTTGCCACCTCCATCTCTCCCTATCTGTCTCCTCTCTCTTTCTATCTAGCTATCTACAAAATTGAGAAACCCTAGACCCAGGTACACCCTAAATCCAATCAACTCTAAACCTATATCTCCCTATCTCTCCCCTATCTCCCTATCTCTATCATCCCTCTACCTCTCTTGATCTCTCTCCCTATGTCCCTGGCCATGTGCCTCACTCTCTATCTCCTTATCTCTCTCCTCCATCTCCTCTCTCTATCTCCCTATCATTCCTCTCTCTCTATAAACCCTAAATCCAAAGCCCTAAACCTCTAAACGTAACCCCTAACCCCTAAACAATTTAAATCCTAAACCCTAAATAATGCCCCTAAACCCTAACCCCTAACCCCTAAACCTGAGAAACCCTAAACCCCTAAACCCTAAACCCAAGTAACCCTAAACCACTATCTCCCTATCTCTCTCCTATTTCCCTACCACCTTTGTCCCTCTACCTCTCAATCTCTCTCCATATGTCTCTAGCCATGTCCCTCACTCTTTTTCTCCCTATCTCTCCCCTCAGACTCCTCTATATCTCCCTATCATTCCTCTCTCTCTATAAACCCTAAATCCAAAACCCTAAACCTCTAAACCTAACCCCTAACCCCTATACAATAAATCCTAAACCCTAAATTATAATGCCCCTAAACCCTAACCCCTAAACCTGAGAAACCCTAAACCCTAAACCCAAGTAACCATAAACCACTATCTCCCTATCTCTCCCCTATCTCCCTATCACCTTTGTCCCTCTACCTCTCAATCTCTCTCGCTATGTCTCTTGCCATGTCCCCCACTCTTTATCTCCCTATCTCTCCCCTCGGACTCCTCTATATCTCCCTATTGGTCCTTTATCTCTCTCTAAACCCTAAACCCTAGACCTCTAAACCTTAACCCCTAACCCCAAGACCCTAAACCCTAAACCCTAAATAATGCCCCTAAACCCAAGCAACCCTAAACCTCTATCTCCCTATCTCTAACATCCCTCTACCTCTCAATCTCTCTCTCTCTCTATGTCTTTGGACATGCCCTCTCACTCTCTATCTCCCTATCTCTCCCCTCTATCTCCTCTATCTCTCCCAAACTCTTTTAGTCCCCTCTCTCTATCTCTCTTTAAACTGTAAACCCTAAACCCCTAAACCTGAGCAACCCTAAACTTCTAAACCCTAAATAAATCCCCTAACCAACCTCTAAACCACTTCTCTATATAGGTGCAACTAATACCACTTTTTCATTGTTCAACTTGATGTTCATCTTGTTGGTTCTATGTCATATAATGTTCCACATCGAGCTCTTTATCTCAGTCATCCGGTTGTTCTTTATCTTGCTCTTTATTCTCATCAACTGGATGTTCCTCTGTTTCTTGATCTTTTCCAAGATCCAAATACACTTCCTGTTGTTCTTCTTGATGTTGGTCATAAGGATGTGTCACTTCACCTTGTTGCTTTTTAAAATAACCAAGAAGAGGCAACAAGAGGCAACAAATTGTTACTTTTCTTAGGCAAATTTAAGTTTTCTAATTACTACTGAAATCTTTTTAAAATAATGTAAAGAACATGCGAAACTTCAAGGAATCTTTTTATGGCACCTTGTGCTAGCTTTTGTCCTCAAGGATCCAACATTTTGGTATCCTCCTTTGTAGAAATTAGAACATCCTCTTGATGACAATGGGAAGAATAAGGATGCCTTGAGAACTTGGAGATTTTATGGAGAGTGTAAGAACCTTCAAATCCTTAAAATTGAAATGGAAAAGGC
Source organism: Cunninghamia lanceolata (assembly GCA_027924645.1). Lineage (NCBI taxonomy): Eukaryota > Viridiplantae > Streptophyta > Pinopsida > Cupressales > Cupressaceae > Cunninghamia > Cunninghamia lanceolata. The sequence goes on along the minus strand of BSBN01000828.1, from coordinate 13,496,517 downwards.
TCACAAAGTTAGGACTGTAAAAGTATAATAATTATTGTGGGGGTTGTAATGAAAATATGGCTTAACTCTTTTGAGGTGACTCACTATCCATGATGTGTTGGGATCAATGGAAAATGGAATAAGAGATATTAACAAGAATTTGACATAAATGGAAGAAATGGATAGTCTCCCCTAAAAATGATGGCGAGAGATGTATTAATAGTAGAAGAAGCAACATGAATGGTGGGGTTGGTTGGGAGTGAACTAAAGAATTGATTGAGAGATTATAGAAGACTAATTGGGAGTGGACTAAATAATTGATTGAGAGATTATAGAAGACTTATTGGGAGTGGACTAAAGAATTGATTGAGAGTCAAGAGGATAGGAGAATTAGTTAGGGGAAGTAATGGTTCAATCAGGGGTGGAGAGAACTCTCAATCACAAGAATAAATGATGCCAAAATGGTTGGAACTAAAATAAATCATGCATTCCAAAAGATGACAAGGTTGCCCCTTTCATATGATACAATCTTTCTAAAATTTAGATTGTATTTTATAGCTAAAATGCCTAAATAGTAAAATGCTAAAAATGCTAAAATAATAAAATAAAAAACAATGAAAACAATAGAGAAAAAGAAAACGGATATCCGTTTTGGTTTGGTATCCAAACCAAAACAAATATCCGTTTCAAAGTCAAACTTTGCCAAGTCATGAATTTGGCTAAGTAAAAACGCGATTTTTTTCCTATTGCCACTGTTTGGCCCGCGATGATCCTGCACATACCCGATGATCAACTTGTTCTTTCTATACTCTCCAAATTAGGTCTTGAATATTCTATGTTTATATCTACCTTCTACTCTACTAAAAGAGATCTTGGAGCCTCATGGACAATGTCTTCTCTAGATGACTTTATTGTCAACTTAACTAGGGAGCATAATAAGTTAATATATATGGGCACCTTGAAGTCCTCAAAACCTCAAGCCCTCATTGTTGGGAATAGGAAACAACAAGCTTCAAACAACAAAAGGAAGAAGAAAAATACACAAAAGGACAAGGAGACCAAGAAAGATAAAAAATTTGAGCCCTCCAAAACCAACACTAATCAAGGGAAACCTAAGAAAGAGAAATTTAAGTGCACTTATTGCAAGCAACTTGGGCATGATCAACACAAATGTATGAAGAAGTGGGTTAACCACCTCTCACATTTTCTTAAGAAGAACAACATAAGGGTCCTTAAATCTATCAAAGAGTCCTCATCAACCCAAGAACATTCTAAGGCAAAAGAAAATAAGAAATCTAATGGCAAGGTATTAGTTGCAGTAGCATCTTCATTAGCTCCATCTTGGATCACTGACTTAGGTGCTTCGCACCACATAGGTTCTTCAAAAGTTGAGTTTTCTTCCTTAGAGACTTATAGTATGTCTTCTATCACTTTGGTTGATGACACTCTAGCAAAATTAGGGAGAGGGTCTGTTAAAGTTGAAGGTAGAATATTCATAAATGTTCTAAGTGTACATTCTCTTTTAGTTAATCACATATCAATGTGTTAGATTACCCACATAGGGAAGGACATGAGAGTTCACTTTTCTCCAGACTCAGTTGAGATTAGAGAGTTGCACAACAAGTTTATAGATTTGGGAAGGGCAGTTCATCGGGCTAGGTTATACACCTTCTCCAACTTTGCACCTGATGTTTCTCCTACAACTTTCCTTACTCATTCAAATGGAGTTAGCAAATTATGGCATGAGTTGTTCTATCACCTTTACTACCACTACCTTGAACAACTAAGTCAATAGGATATTGTCATGTAGGGTTGCCTAGAGTTAGATTTTTGAAAGGTTTTTGTGAGGGTTGCACCCTTGGGAAGCATCCTAAAGAGAATTTTGACAAAGGAAAATCTTAGAGGCTACATAGGCTTTGGAGCTTGTTCATAGTGATGTATTGGGGGCATTTCCCCATCCATCCAAGTCATTAAGGCAAGGTATGTTCTCACCTTCATAGATGAATTCTCCAGATACACATGGGTCTACTTACTTTGGTAGAAATCTGAAGTCTTTGACAACTTTCAAGACTTCAAGGCTCTTGCTGAAAAATAGTCAAGAAAAATCATCAAGGTTCTTTGAACTGACAATGGGTGTGAGTATGTCAACAACATGTTTGAATTGTTTTGTATAGAAGAGGGGATAGACTTGTAGTGCATAGTTCCATATACTCCCCCAAAAAATGGTGTTGTAGGATGTAAGAACAAATCCTTAAAAGAGATGGCTAACTGCATGATACACTTCAAGAGACTTACACCACAGTACTAGGTAGAAGCAATCAATTGTGCTTGTTACATTTAGAACAAAGTTACTCTCAAAGCCTTGAAGGGTATCACTCCCTTTGAAGCTTAGATTGGTAGGAAACCATCATGAGCACTTTAGGGTCTTTGGATCTCCATCTATGACATGCACATATCGAAGCAAAATCACAAGGCCATGGATCCTCAATCCAAACCTTGCATCTTTTTAAGGTATTCAAATGGTTTAAAAGGTTATCGCCTACTCCACCTAACCACACATGAGTTGTTCATTGAGAGGAGTGTTAAGTTTCAAGAGAGTCCTACCAACTCTACACTTGACATTTCTCCTTCTTTTGTGGACTCACTTGACATTGATGATTCTTATGATGATTCAGATCATCCACAACAGATTCCTAAGGTAGAGACTTCTTCTTCTAGTTCTGATAGTGAGGATAGTGATGGGGAATCATCCTCATCCACTTCTAGGCTTGCTTTGGAGGTTTATATTTCAACACTTGACTCAGCCATGTATCTCATCCTCTTTGGGCTAGACAAACACTTCAGATTGTAGGTACTTGGGTAAGGAATCCAACAAACAGAAGATGTACACAGTTAGATTATTAGAGTGGGCCACATGCTTTCTATGCATTAGCCTTCAATCCATATACACTTTGAGAGGCATTGGACATACCTCAGTGGGATAGTGCTATGTAGGAGGAATATGATTCCTTAATCAAAAACCACACTTGGGACTTGACTTCACCTCCTAAGGGAAGGAAGATGGTTTGATGTAGGTGGATATATTAGACCAAGTTTGTTGTAGATGGGTTAGTTGATAAGTACAAGGCATGTTTGGTTTCCAAGGGTTTTTCACAAGTTTTTGGTATTAACTACACATAGACCTTTGAAATCGTGACCAAAATGACTTCCATTCGACTTAATCTTACTATTGCCATTGTACATGGTTGGGATGTGCACTAGATGGATGTGAAGAGTGATTTTCTTCATGGAGACCTTGAGGAGGAGATCTACATGGAATAGCCACCAGGGTTTGTTTAGGATTTGTCCTTAGTTTGTAGACTTAAGAAATCCCTCTATGGCCTCAAAAAGGCCCCTCAGGCTTGGTACACCAACATGGATTCCTTCCTTCTAGTTTCAAGTTTCACTAGGTGCCATTTAGATCCTAATGTGTATTTCATGTGGTAGGATGTGATGTAGGAGCATCCAACACCTTTCCAAGAATGTTACTTATGACACCAGAGCGACAAAGGGCAATATGGATAATTTATGTGTGGTGCAGAAGTCTTGACATTCAACGCCTCTTTTGGAGGCTAAAATTAGCAAATGGAAGAAATTAAGGTCAAATTTGATAATGGATGGAATTTTGACGCCATTTCCTTCTATAATTGCTTGAGGTAAAGTATGAACATGCCATAATTTTATGGTCATTTTTAATATGCCAAATTTGAGGCAGGATAGTGGCATCCATTTTGGCAAGCAATTTATTATTAACTGCTACATAAAACAGAGGTTTCAATGCCTTGTGGGGGCTCTTTAAATAATAGAACAAATGGGGTAGAAAAGGAACGCCTTGTTTGAGGATATTTAAAATTAAAAAATAGCCATTATTATGCTGAGTGGTAATGCCCCACTTTGGTCTTGTTGCTATTTTAAAAACAATTAAAAAAAGGAAAGACAAAATATCGAAAGTCAACGCCTAAATTTGGGAGAGATGAGACACCCGTTTTTTGGTGTATAATGGCAAATCAAATGAGGATGGTGCATAGTGAATAGGAGGCACCTATGGATAGGTCTACAAACACCTTTTTGTAGTCTCTTTTAAAAATGAAAAGAATCATTATCATGTGCAAGATGTTAACACCTCCTTCTTGAGGATAAAAAGAAAGTTTTGAGTGCTTATCTATGGAAGTTGGAATGCCTCTTTTAGAGGCTAATTAACAAATGGAAACAATGATCATTATACTGGATTACAACATGTCATTTTGAGGCTCAACCAAAAAAATTGGTAGTGGATGTTAGAGAGGAAAAATATTGACTAAAGAGAGAGAAGAGTAGGAGGGGAATGGAGGTAGATTGGAGTAGGAAATAGATATTAGACAACATAAAATGAGGTGTAGAGTTTGCCTCAAGGAATCCTTTCTTTGGTTTTTCTGATTTCTATGCAGGTTAGAGATAGTGGAGGGTGAAGGTATGAGTTTCAAGAACAAAAAGAGAGGATTTCAGAGTTGTTGCATAGAAAGAGTACTAATTTGATGTGCAGGAGGGGGCTTGAAGGCCATTACTTTTTGTTATGTGGCAAAGATATATAGTTGATATTTGATATAAATTGTGAGTTTTGATATCAATAAAATGAATCATAAGTTTTTGAATTTCATTGTGTTTTTATGAATGAGTGGGCACTATTGAGAGTAGAGAGTCTCTGCATTTATATGTTTCTAAAAGTATGGTTTTGAGCTATGTGTGAGTATGGTTGATTTTTCTATTGTATCAGTGGTATTAGAGCAATAGTTCCTGAGTGTGTGGATAGAACTGCCGATCTAAGGTAGTCTACACTAGGACCTGAAGGTGGAATAGTGAGGAGGAAGTCCCTGAGTGTGTAAATAGATCACCGAACGTGTGGTAATTTGCACTAGGACTTGTGGACAAATAGATCGCCAAACAGTGAGGAAGTTTGTACCTTGAGATAGTAGATTTGAAAGTGGAAGTAGAATCGCCAATTTGAGGTAGCTTCACACTAATTAATTTACAAATTAAGTGTAAGAGAAGGATAAGAGAAATGGCATGTGTAGTTTATGAGTTAGAAAGATTTATGGATGACACTGAAAGAAAGAATAATTTTGAGAAAGAGGAAAAGAAGATTAGACGAAAGGATAAGATTGTAGATATAAAAGAGATGGTGAGGAATGGGATGATGGACTTTGAGGGTCCTATATTTGATGAAGAATTTAGTGAAGATGAAGAAGATCTCCTATTCAAAGAGGAGATGAGAAAGATAGATATCTTATTTGAAGGGCAAGTGTCAGATGAACGTGATAAGGCGATGGAGAAGATGTAGATGGGAGAAAATAAGTCCCATGATTATGCTAACATTGTTTTGTTTGTAGGTAAAAGAGAAGATACAACAAAGTGTGAAGATAAGATCCTCATGCAAGAGGATGAAAAAGAAAAGATAGAGATTGTAGCAACATGTTTTGTTGAAGGCATGATAGAGGAAATCAAAACAAAAAATATAGTAGAGGTTGAGAAGAAAAGTGAAGCTACAAAGCAAAGCAAAGCTAAAGCAGTAGTGGAGAAGAAAGAGGTTAGTAAGGTAATGCATAATATTTTTTATTTTTATAATGAAGAGGAGAGTGGATTGCATGTAGATGAAGATATTGTAGCAATTGGTCTTGTTGAAGAGATGAAAGAAGAAAGCAGAAGAGGAGTTGAAACGGTTAAAAAGGAAGAAGATATGATCAATGAAGAAGTGATGCAGTCAAGGTAGGAGGGTCCGATGAGGGATAGTCCAACCTTAAATAACTAACAAAATGATCATAATAGAGATGCAATGGAAATGTGCAACCAATAGAATGAAAAGAGATATTCATAAACACATGACACAAGATATATCCTGGGAAAACCCTCAAAGGGAAAAACCCCAGCCTTCAAAGCTCATTCCTCATATTATAATCTCAAATCACATTACATATGCCACTAGGGATTTTCAGATACTAGGCTACCACCCAGGTTTACAAAAGATCCATACAACATAAATTCATGTCTTCTTACTTCTTCTTCTCAATTCTCTACTTTGTATCTTCTTATGTTCACTACTTTACTTTCTACTTTGTTCTGCTACTTCTCCGAATCAAACACTTCAACTTCTTGCTTCCTATCTTTGCACATCACACCCTGCTACTTGTAACAATCTTGTATTCCTCATTTATATCCTCTACAAGCATTCATAACATCATCAATTTAGTCCAATTGCAACGACTAGTATGAAATGTGTAGACATAGATAGGTCAGACCTAAACATAAGGTATTGCTCCGTAGGTGAATGGAACTTCATGCAAATCTCCATGAAGGTCAGACAGGCCCTAAACTACCTTGAATGATGTCTCATCAGGCTTTGCAAGTCATGGAATTGTACTGTAAACTAATTAGACTTCCCTAAACATTATCTGCTCTGTTATATGAAAATAGGGAATCTTCTGATAGCAATATCTCTCTTGAAATGAACCCAAATGGCCTAAAGTTTGGATATGATGTAGATGATGATGTCTAGATGCTAAGTCCAGCTTTGCAACCTCTGATATGCAAATACAGTAAAATGCGTTAGTCTCCAATGTCACTCTTTCTGGGACTCTATAACTTAATATTAACTATCTCAATTGATTTGAATGCTTTTGGATGCTCCTGCATCAGACTCTTGGGGTTAATTAAAAAGTAAATCTCTTCACTTTGGTCTATATTGTGTCAAAATCAATGTTGTCTCTTCAATTTGGTCTGTATTGTGTCAAAATCAATGTTGACTCTTATCGGATTCACGAAGTTATAGCTCCACCAGTCCAAGATCTGCTAGCTAGGGAAACCTCCTCTACTCCATTTGATGAATAGGACAAGCTCTCTTAAATTTGTTCCATTATCGGGGTTAGAGTTTTCGAGGAGATAGCTATAGCTTTTCTTTTCAGAATTCATCCAAAGTCTCTCTTTCCTTCTTCCTCTCTGCAAGCAAAATCTCAGTTACCCGTCCTCCCATTTTGCCGATGGGGAGCCATGTTAGCCATTTCCTCTACTTGATCTATGTCTTGAAGACAACCAAAATTGATATCCTTCCCTCTACCTAGTGGGATCACATTTGCACCTATGGTGAAGGATGAAATCTTTGAAAAGTTTTTCCATCTATCTTCTTTTTCATCCCAGGCTCACATATGCGACATTTTTTTTTAATTCTATTAACACAGAGTTTCCACCCTTTGAGCCCATGCAAATAGATTGTATAGATTATTTTTAATAAAAGATATTTAGAATTTCAATATCAACTAGTAATGCAATTAATTAAAATGAGTAATGAAAAAATAGAAATATTTGCAAAACCTAAAAATAAAGATGAATCATTGAAACAAATTATGTTTTGTGCTACTAATACTATCGATTCCATTAGAAAAAAAGTCAGTCTAAAGATAGGAATGTAGCATGACAAGCAATACCAATTGCTTTAGTTAATAAATTAGTTTTGAGCAAAAGAATGATAAGTAAGACAAGTGAATTTTTAAATGCAAATGCTAAAAAATTGAGAAGAGAGATAAAGAGAAGAGTAAGTATTGAAGATGATCCAATTAACCAATATTGGGCCTTTAGTGGTAGACTCCCAAGGTTTGATATGAAATTAAATAATGAAACTATTTCTTTAATTGAAAAATATTGACATGATAATACAAGGGTATCATCTAATGCTAGAGATGTTTTAAAATATCCTTTCAGATTGATCTAATTAATAGCACATTTACAGAAGGAAATTAATTTTATTTTATGTGATGGCGTAACATCATATTGTGCAAATTTGTGTTTATTCGACTCTTAGTGGGAAATTAATAAGCAAGAGTTGATTAAACTTTGAATTTTAGTGGATAAATTTTATGACTACAAGGTTGACCTCACGATTGTAGAAATGACCATAAACATAAAACAAGGAAAAATTAGAATGGATAATGGACAAATGGAAATATGTGAATCGGTGACAACGCAATAGTGTGTCCCACTTTTTGGCCCAAGTGGGATGCTCAAAATCAACATTTTTCAACATATTTTAATATGTGTCTATTATAAGGAACAAATGGTCAAGAATTTAAAGATGATATAAACAAATGAGTTGTAGAATTTTGTATGTAAGAGTAAATAAGATTTTATCTATTTACTTGCTTAAGTTTACTTAGGCACATAATAGTTAGGTTTTTAGGAAGTTATTCCCGTAATAAATTGGGGTAGTTTTTACCTTCCTGCTCTCGAACTTACCTATATATTGTACAATGTAATTTATTATTGAATATATCATATTACTTGATCTCATCTCAATCGTTATTCACTCATTGGTGAAAGAGCTTTGCTTCTCTCATATATGTGAAGGTGTTTATTCTGCAGATTATGCTCCTCAGAGGTGATTCACACCAACATGGTATCAGAGCCATCAACCCTACAACCCCTTCCTTCTTGAGAGTTTTCACCAGTTTGTGCTCAAGATCGATCTGAAGGCATCAATCCATGCCCACATTTTCCAATGGAATGATATTTTTTGGCGTTTTAAATTTTATAAATTTCTAGTTCGCCTTGCCGATATAATTGTTTCTGGTTCAAATCTGTGCAAATGCATTCTAAAATTTTAGGAAAGGAGATTTGATCCATGGTGCTTTGGAAGCGAAGGACGCCTATGAAGGTGAAGGCACAAGGCATTCATTCAAGGCGGTTGGGATCTAAATAGAAGGAAATAGGCTTCAGATTCCATTATGCTGATAGCTTAGCATCAATAGCTATGTAATTTTTTGCATACTCTATTTTTGCTTACCCAAAATGGCGATTTCTGTTTGTAAATTAGTAGCTTTTTGTAAGCTCGTGGTGTTTTTACCGATTAAGGGTTTGAACAGTGGCAAGCTTTTTCAGGATATAGTAGGCAGAAAGTGCACGACCTGTGTGGGAGGCGTTATCTATTCATCTTCAAACTTCTTCAAACTTTTGGTGGATTCTATTCATCTTCTGTGGATTAATTGGCTATTTTTAGCTGATATATATTATTTTGCTTCATATTGTAGTCAATTCTAAAGTTTCAAGCAATAAATTCTATCTTTTTAGGGTTTGTTGGTGCAAACGAAACTCAGTGGGCCCAACTGTGGTTGATTTTGGGTGTAATATAAGGGACTTTAGTCCCACACTTGCTGAGGAGTTGTGTTATTTGTGCTTTATATAGCCCAGCACTCCTTTTGTAAACATGTGTGCTCTCCAAAGGCTCACACTCACACGAGGCTTCATGGTGATTTGTTTCTTGTGGCGTCGGCTGGTGACTTGGAGACATCTGACTCTATCAGACTTGTGGTGACTTATTAGTTGGTGTCAGTATCCTACCAACATATCGGCTATCGTAGAAAAAATCAGTGGGACCCAACCATTTTGCACCCAATCACGGTGCTCCAATTTCTGCCAATTGGCTATTTTTTATTTAGGGAGTTTCAAATTAGTTTCTTTCAGTTTTTTCTTGGTTGGTTTTGCTCAATCTATTGTGGCTCACATGGTTGAATCAGGATTTGAGGTTCTTACTCCTCATAATTATCATATATGGAAGGTGAGAACGCAAAGATTACTTTGGTCCAAGGGATTATGCTCTACCTTGAATGAAGAACAACCAAATATCACTAGGGAGTTTGAGAAGTTTACATATTGGAATAAGTGTGATGAGGTGATAGGCTTGATTGTACTACATATTTTAGATTCCTTGCTCTTCCACATTGAGGGGTTCAATACACCACGAGAGGTATGGAATAATCTAAAGGATCTCTTTGGTTCAATTAGTGATATTAGAGTTATATAGTTAGAAGCAGAATAAGTGTATAGGAATAGGTATATAACATGAGAGAACCGAACTATATACAAAATTATACTATTTATTAATATATAAATATATTAAGATAAAATAAACACTAAATTAAATAAAAAATGACATGAATATTCAAATTTCACTAATACAAATGAAAAAGTACATTTTAATGCATTCACAAAAAGATTTAAAAGAGAAGAAAAAATTACAAATTAATGAATGAGTTGTACAAATTTGAAGAGTTTCTTTGACCATGCACATTGAACATTCACACATCAAGAAGTCATATGAGTTTTGTAGCTACTAAGAAAACATCTAAGCAAACAACACATTTTACCAACAAAAACTAGATTAATAGAAATAAAACTATAGATGTGTATAAATAGGGTGGAGAAGATGATTTAATTCCTAGACTAACTTTTTTTTTGGCGGTGGGGTGTCGATTTCCTTTATATTATAGTTTAGGGATACAATTATGCATAGTATGTTAATTTCGTTTGATTCTTGTTAAACTTAGCAAATGTTGCTTTTATTTGAAAAGAATTTAAAAATTGTATGGTTAAGTTTGATTTGTAGGTGACTTTGATGGTTTGGATCTTCTTACTTGTAACAACTTAATTGACGGATTGGATTCTCCTCCTCAAAAGAATGATGACATTTAATTCAAATATATGCTCACTCATCCTATTGTAATTATTTATTGAAATGACATACATGCCAGTATCTATATAATTCAAAGAATAGCCATGCGTTTAAACTCTAATGTATACTAGTAACATAAAAGCAATTGATTGTACCCTTCTTACTAAGAGAGAATATTTATGTTCCCAATGTGGATCGCGTATCTAGGAGAAAAGAAATACTTTTAAAAAAAAGTGGTGCACGAACATTCCGGAAAGGAATATTTATCTGTTGGGCGCCACATTTGATCAGAGCCCATTTATTATTTTTCTGTTTGAATTAAAAAAATAGAGAATTTTAACAGACCAAACGGTAGTACGGCATCGACAAAGAAAGTTCACATACCATGGCCTGTCGGCCAAATTAACCATCGAGGGCATTCAATTTAACAAAGAAAACAAAAATCCTTAAAATGATGGCTTCTCTCCATTACAAAATCAGCATTGACAAATGATTTCTTTCTTCGTAGATGATTCATCTGCCTCCATTCAGGTTTTCTCAGAGGCTTGGGACATCAAACGATAAAGCCTCACTGTGTGGGTATAGCTTCCTCATTTCAGTTATCTGCTCCTCCTTCACTTCTCCATCCAATATAAGAGAAACAAATTCTTCTTATTTTGCGCTGCATCATAATCCAACCATGCGTGCTGCCTTGCCCCTCTGCCGATCCACCGCAGCTCCTGAACCACCTCCTTCATTGTCGGCCTCTTCTCCCCCTCCACGCTCAGACAATCTTTTGCTAATTTTTCTAATTTCCCCATTGATTCCATATTCTCCGCCTCTTCTACAGTTAGCCGAGAATCTAAAATTTCAGTCAGATCCTTCGTCTTCATCGTGTTGAGGAAATAAATGGCCAAGTTGTTCTGGTTCTTTGATCTTTCAAAGCAAAGAGGATTCAGCCCCGTCAAAAGCTCCACTAGCACAACCCCAAAGCTGTAGACATCACTTTTCTCTTAAGCTGAACTATCTGAAAGTACTCAGGGTCCAAATTGTTGGAAATGAAGCCCAACAGTCACTGCCCTTTCGTCTTCCTCTTCCCATTTCTCTTCACTTGCCTGAAGAGTTTATATAATTCCCTTCTTATTCTTTTTTTGTTAGAGATAAAGACTGTTGTAATTGGGTTGATTAATGAAATAGTGTGTCCTACTTTCCTTGGTGGATGTAGTCATTTTGATAGTGAACCACGTTAAATCTGTGTCTCTATTTTATCTGCATTTGTTTGATTATTTATCTATTTAAGTTCTTCGTTTAGTTTCATTTTATCTTCAACAATTGGTATTAGAGCTTGGTGAAGAAGCTCATTGGTGAAGTGGTTCATTGGAGATCGCCGAACAATTTTTTCAGAGCTATGGACGAAGAAGATATGGAAGAGAGTCCCAACTGGGAAGATTGGATTCAAGCTCTCATGTCTTGGTTGTGTGGCTCTAAATAGAGTTATGATGAAGTGGGAGATATTCATCAGATGTTTTTGGATGAATTAATTGATGAAGCTGATTCTATTATTAAGGAGTTTCTTGGTATGTTGGAACCTGACAGTGAGATGGAGCAGATGCCAGAAATAAAAAGTGTTGTGGCTCAGTCTAGAGAAGAGGAAGAGGTAGAAGAAATATTTTATTTTGCTAATAATGAAGTTTCTCTTTTCAAGTTGCAACAGGAGGTTGCAGATTCAAACACGTGTTCAGGGAATGGTTATAGTACTCTGTCTGCAGAGGAAAAAGTTAGATTTAATTTGTCAATGGAAATAGATGATGCTCTTGCTGCAGTCCCAACTACTTGGGGAATTCGACGAGCAACGGATCCTTTTGGTGTAAATGAGACCTTTTCTTCATCATCATTGTGTGTAGAGTCTGTGGCATCGATCTTTGCTCAAGCAAGTGTTGTGGACAAGGTTTCATCTGGTAAATGGCAGTCAAGGTTGTCTTTGGGTCTTGAGCAGCAGTTCGACAGATTTGGCCAGACTCAACATTTGGATTCTTTGTACGACGGCCAGAAGGCTGGATTGGATTCTGGGAGTTTGGGCTATGATGGTGTTGAGTCTGATTCCATGGGTAGATGGACTAGAACCCAAGTCAACATAGAGCAGAATAGCTACGATGACAAGGATAGGAATGATGTTGATGATTTTAGAAGGAATAGTCACTCAAGCAGGCTGCAAAGCCCTCTGATCAGTTTACCGAATGAAGATGGTAAATGCTGGATGCTAGCCATAGATTTTTTGTCACAACTTGAGACGGGAAATTGCATGGGCGAGGAAGAAGAAGAGGAGGAGGATGAATGTAATTCCAGAGGGCAAAAGACGCTGCTGGATATATTCCTATTGCCGGAAGAAGTGGGTCCTCTGCTTGCAGACAATGAGGGGTCAGAATTCTATTGGCGTGAGGAGATACCTGCATATGGGCCAGAGCGAACATAATTTGAATACAATCAGAAAAGGTCTAGAGCTGATGAAAATGCTGATGTGAACATGCACGAGGCCAAAAATGTTGCTGAAGAGGCATCAACAGGAGCTACCCCAAAGAATTGAGCTTCTGAGTTGGATGAAAAGACTGCCTAGATGGAGATTGATGCTAAGGTGAAAGTGGTGAAAAAGAAAAAGACCAAGAAAACCGAATTGCCTCTTAATGAAACAATATTTGTTGGGTTGCCATGAGCAGAATTGTAGAAAGCTGCAAAGAAAGAGTTTGAAATGGCCTTATAGGATAGAATTATGGAAGACAATCTGATTTTTCTATCTAGCAATAAGACAATTTGAGCACAGGCTGAGAAACTACAGCAAGAAAGTGAGATCACAAGAGTTAAGTTAAAAGAAATCTATCTTCCCAATTCACTGCATACCCCCTCATTATCTACTGCAGGAAATCTGCTGCATGGACATGATCAATTGACTACAGGCTATAGCTTCCCGAACCAAATTTCATATTCTACTATGTTGCCTCAAGAAAACAGGTCTGGTCACATGTTTTCTTGAGATAATGTTGATTATGAGGGGTTGTAACACAAAGATTCATATACTAGATTTGGGTATGATGGTCACTTTGGACCTCATCAAGGTCTAGGGGCAGACGAGGCATACTTGCAATCTAAGAACCTTGCCTTCTATCAGAACCAAGACAGCTTCTGTATCCATGCACAATTTGGAGAAGACCTGAATGACCATTTTTTTGGCAGGTTTGATGGTTACATGGATTACAGAATAGAGTGCTCATAGTTTGTGAAGAGGATTTGTTTGAATGAGGAGAAAATGTTGTTTATTACTAATATAGAGCTACGTGACTCGGGTGAGCACATCTCTTTCGTAATGAAGAAGGCAAACACTTTTATTAGGGAGCCGTATGATGAGATGGAGATGTGCAAAGCGAGGGTGGATGCTACGTCTATAATGGCTGAGCAGAGCTACGCACTTTTGGAACAGAAATATATTTCACTTTCCAGGCAGTTTACACAATTAGAGAACAAGCAGCCGCAGCTTGCCTTTGCTTTGGATAGGAGGGTGATGGAACTAGAACAAAGAGGGCTCATCTACATGGAGGGTAAAGTTGATAGATTGCAGATGAAAGATGTAGTTGTATGGCTTGCAGAGAGTGGAGTTGCTGAGGAAGCCTACGATCCTGTTTTTGGTACTAGACCCTTAAGATGTTGGCTGGAAAAGAAAGTTGTGACCCATCTATCTCAAATGCTCATCAGTGGAGAAACTGATGGAAACTATACTGTATTCATAGATGCAATGCCTAGGCAGTCAAGGTTATCCTATCATGTGGAGAGGAATGGAGGACTAGTTAATCCAATCACTGGGTTAAAATTAGATATCTTAATAGAAATTCCTACTAATACAGTCAAATCTGAATCTAATGCATCTCAGGCTATTAAGAAAAATATAGAATGGCAAAATGTGGTAGAGAAACCAAAAGATGATGAAATTTTGGTATTTTTAGAAGAGAGTGGAGCACTTGGTAAGATTGTGGACACTATATCTGGCAGTGACCTTGTATTGCTCTTGATATTTGATGCTACACAGGCAGACAATTACCAGCAGATATTTTCTCCCATGAAACCAAAGAGCATTCTTGTTCCTGATTGCAGCAAAGAAGGATTAACTGGTAGTGATAGACAAATGATTAAAGGTGAACAGGATGTCAGTTTGGTTGAGCTGGTTGGAATTCTCACCGGGATTGGTTAGCCAATGGAGTGGTTACTTGGTACTGTAGTTAAGTAACATTAAGTTTCAAGGAAAGTGGGGACAACAGTGCGGTTTGGACTTCAAGTGGGAGATTGTTGGAAATGAAGCCCAACCATCACTGCCCTTTCGTCTTCCTCTTCCCATGTCTCTTCACTTGCCTAAAGAGTTTATATAATTCCCTTCTTATTCACTTTTTGGTAGAGATGAAGACTATTGTAATTGGGTTGATTAATGAAATAGTGTGTCCTGCTTTCCTTGGTGGATGTAGCCATTTTGATGGTGAACCACATTAAATCTGTGTCTCTATTTTTATCTGTGTGTGTTTGATTATTTAGCTGTTTAAGTTCTTCGTTTAGCTTCAATTTATCTTCAACACAAATAACCCATCATGCCTTGCACAATTGTGTTGATGTGTGTTTGGTCCATTGGAAGCAGGCAAGACAATCCAAAGTCTGCAACTTTGGGGGTATACACATCGTCTAGCAGAATGTTGGAAGATTTCACATCTCTGTGCACAATGGGTATTGACGCAGCAGAATGCAAGTATGATAGCACTTATGTGGTTTCTGTAGCGATGTGCAGGTAGTTTTCCCACTGAAGGAACTTCTCATATTTGTTACCGTATAGATGATCAAACAAAGTCCCGTTGGAAATATATTCATAAACTAACAAGGGGACCAGAGTCTCTAGGCAGCAGCCCAACAACTTCACCACATTTCTGTGATTTATCTGATTCAGAATAACAATTTCATTGATAAAATCTTTGATTTCTTTAGAATTATCCTTCTTGATGGCCACAGGAACCCCATCGGCAAGAATGCCTTTGTAAACCATTCCGTAGCCCCTAGATCCCAAGATTAAACTTGGTGAAAAACATTCGATTGTCTTCTCAACCTCATCCAAGGAAAAGATTCTCACCCCATCTGCCTGTGATGAAATTAGTTTTTGCAAATGAGTCCCCCCGTTCCGGCGAAAGTTGTTCTACTTTACAAGCCTCGCCATTCTGTGCTTCAAAATCAACAACATAACAATGCCACCGACAAGCATGGCCACTAGCGTCACACATACTCCTGCACTCCAAAAAATAGAACAAGAGTTACCATTTTTTACATTACAGGAAACAGGGCATACAATTTGTACAACGCCGTAAACCAGTTGGTTCAAAGTTGTACCTATGGCAACGGGTAAAGTCTGAAACCTTGTCGTAGAACAATGGGTGTCATTCTTAATGCCATCTCCGTGGCCTCTGGCGCAGGAGTACTTGTACCAACCCTTCATATTTTCACATCTCCCTCCCTCTGACGAAGGGTAACAGTCATTCAAACTAGGATCTAAGCATTCATCGATATCTGTAGGGATTGGAAACAAATAATGAAAACTAAACTTGAAAAACATTTGGTGGCTCTCCAAATCTTGAAGTAAATAAATCCACAACACAAACACAATACCTGTGCAGTGGGTGCCATTGAAGTACCCTTCTTTGTGAAAACCACGCTTACAATTGAATAGATAGTACCTGTGAAGGTATGGGTTGGGGTGTATGCAACTTTGGTGCAGCTTCAGAGGTAATCATTTGTTGGATGTGGACCCACACCTTTTTCAGTTTGGCATATAGGTGTGTGGGTGTATGCAGCTCTTGAGAAGGATGTTTCTTTGATTCTTGGCTTTTGTATCCTAGGTAATGAAGACTCTTAGGATTTTTGACTTTATAGGTAGAGGCATCCAGATTTTTATTGTTGAATTCCTATGGGATGGTGGAAGTGGGGTTGGAGGAAGTCCTTTGTTTAGAAAACATGTGCATTTGTTCACCATGATTGGGACTGTTAGAAGATTTATAGATGGATGAATAAGGTGTTTGAAGAAGTGGTGGTAAAATGCATGGAGGGATGTTAGGAGTTGGAAGTAGCGAAGGTAGGTTGGATGGTGGAAGGTGTATGGTCACATGCTTTTGACATCTGTAGGATAATGGAGGTGGAATGGCAACATATGTTTTGGGGATATGGTAGGGTTTGCGATGGAAAGTGGAGGATTTTGAAGGAGTGGAATAAGTACCAACATCTTGAGATTGTTCACCTTGGGGTATGTATCCAAGGTTGTATGAATGAGGAGGAACATTGACATGGACGAGCTCCAAAATACCTTGTTCATGAAGGCCTAAGCCTTTACCTTGATAGTTCATATGTTGGAGTATGCAGTGGACAACAGGATTATGTGTAGGTGGAACACTAGACACGAATTCTTTATTGGATAAAGAAGGTGAGATAGAGGATAATGGTTGTTAGTGTTCTAAGGAGGAACACTCATGAATGAAGGTAGTAAGACCAAGGATATATGGTGGGGGATTTGCAGCATGGTCGATAATAGATGGCAGAGGAGTATTATTGGTTTGATCTTCTATGCTTGCTTGGGAGGCAAGTGTCGCATCAAAGGAAGAGGAAGTTGTTGGATCTTGGATGGGATTAGATGGGGTTATAAGCTCGGGACCATGGAACGCATAAAGTGGGCAAAGAGGATCATCACGGTCTGCTTGATCATAGATAGACTCTTGATTGTAGGTGGGATCTTGATCATAGATAGGACTTACATTGATGGGATTAAAGTACTCTTGTATATGTTCTTCATCAACGATAATATCTTGATCACAGAAAGGATAGAGGTTATGGAGAGGTTTACATTAGATTTTTGGCTCATGTATAGGATCAAGTTGCTCATGCATAGCTTCTTCATCAAAGGTGGTATCTTGATCATGGGAAAGATATAGGTCACCAATGAATTGTGATTGGATTTCTTGCTCATGCATAGGTATAGGATCATTGAAAAGATAAAGGTTATGCACGAGCTAGATGGGGGTGCTTTGATCTTGATTTAGACAAAGGTCGAATGTTTCCATATGTTCTAAAATGTGCTCTTGACATAACTCTTGGGTTGTTTGAATGGAAGTGGAGGTAGAGGTCTCTTGGATAGGATTTTGGTCAATAATATGAAGGTGTGATGGACCTTGACTTTGGTTCCTGGTAGGAGATTTTTTAACAGGCTCGAGGGGTTGCCAATTACACGACGAGGTTGGTGCAATGGACATGTTTAAAGGCTCTTTGATAAGGTCAAGGACCGGTATTTGGGGACATGGTTGACTCTCTGTTGGTAGTCCTTGGATCACATCCTTTGTATGTGTTTGGGTAGATGAATAAGGTAATGGATGAGTGGAATTTGGAATTCTCCATAGCTTTTCTTGTGCTGCATATCTTTCCCAAAAATCATCTGAGGATTTTTTGTTTGTCATATTAGAGCTTGGGCAATTCAATGGTGGTTTTGAGCTCGGAGTAGGATTAGTATGCTTTGGGCTATGGGTTCTAGGAGTAGTGTTTGCCTTGTCAAGAGTATCATTAAGACGGGACAAGAATGTATGACTCTAGGGCGTGATGGAACTAGTACTGGCCTGTTCAGCTTGTCAGATTGCAAATTGTTGTTGTATTGCTTGGAGTTCTTGAGCAATTGCTATACGATCTTGGGGCAAGGTGTCTAAGTTTAATTATAATTTTAGGTATTGGAGTTCTTGAGCAAGTTCTTCTAATTCGGTTGCCATCTCCTCAGAAACTAACACAAGACTGAAATGGGTACCTAGAAAGGTTGAAAATTTTCTCGCAAAAGATGTGGAAAAGCTCACTGTCACGGATGCGTAGAAACATGGGATATAAGGGCAGCAAGTTGAAGTAAATGCATAGTTTTGGCAAAAGGCAAATGCACAGCAATAGGTTATATATGCGCAAGAAGTCGTAGCAAAATGTGCATTAGGTTGAAATGTATGCGTAGATTTAGAGGGTAAATGTGTAGCTCTGGCTTTTTTTAATGTTTTTGTAATTTTTGGCACGCTTTTCAGTATTTTTGGTTTCTTTGGTTGCAAGATGGTCTGTTTGATCTAATTTTGTCAATTACGGCAAGACACAACAAACACAAAGAATGTTTTCACGTTTTTTTTTATTTTTTTGTGATTTTTTTGACTCTTTTTTGACTAAAAGAAAGCAAGTGCAAATCCTAGGCTAGTTGAGACAATATAAATTGAATTCTCCCTATTTCTAGGTGAGGCATCTTCGGGAGGTAGTAATTGCCCTTCCCTACACTGGATTAAAGGGGTTTTTGGCCACTAAGACAAAGGTGTTTAATAAAGGCAACCGTTTGAGTGGTTATACATGCTGCAATACTACTCTCCGTTATGGAGTCTTCCAGCTGCAAGGGTTGTGCCTTGGAGGGTTTTAGGGGAGGTTGGCTGTTGGTATAACACAACATCACTTATTGTTTGAAGCTTTCGTTCCAAACACAATTTATTTATAGTGGATTGGTAGGGCTTGGCGTCTAGCCTGTTACCACTTAGGGTCGTTCCTACTTGGATGGACGGTATCCAAGAGCAAGCCCCTCTAAAGGAAAAACACATGCAAAAATGATATATCTGGTATTTTGGTCACCCAAGATAGGGGAAAGCATAGGCCTGGTATCATTCCCAAAACATAGAAGATAGTGGTTCTTTTCCCCTAGTTAAAATGAGAAAAATTAGATGAGCTATCTACTTGGGCAAGCATAGAAATTTGTTAACTTTAAAGTGATAACAAGATAGCAATGGTTCAATTTTACCCAGATAGAAATGATGTGTTCAATTTTACCTAGATAGCAATGATTTGTTAACTTTGAAGTGATAACAAGATAGCAATGGTCCAGTTTTACCAAAATAGCAATGAGTTGTTAACTTTGAAAGATAGCAATATAGGAATGATTGAATGATATGCAAGATATCAATGATTCAATTACCAGCTTCCTAGTTAAGACTATGTGAGATTTGCATGAGCATCTATTTACTTTCCTATTAGAAATCACAGTGTGAGTTAACAAGTGCAACTATATGATTCTAAACCAGTACCTAGCCTGCAAAACAAATCAAGAGAGTTCCTATAAAAAGACGTTAGCATTAGCAAAAACTTCAAGGAAACCCTAAAAATCATTGCCTAGATCAGATGTGCAGCTTCAAAGCTTGAATGCGTAGAAATAGAGCTCAGAAGCACCGCAGTACATATGCGCTAAGACAAAGGCCAAAAGCGTAGGAAAATAATATATATGCGTTGAACTGACAGATGCACCGTATCAGAGGATAGATGCACCAGAATAGAGTGTGTATGCGCTAAAAGAATGTATGCACTAGAACAGACAACATATGCATGTTAGGATGTGTCAGATGCACGGTTTCTTCCTATGTACGGCTTTCTAAAATAGAAAAATAGAGTTTTTGGGTTAAAAATCAGGGCTAAGCCCCACGGTGGGCACCAAAAATGTTAAGGAAAAATTGGAGTAAACATGAATAATCAATATAGTATATCAATAATACCCAAAACTCAATGAAATAATGAAAAAAAAAGATCAATCAAACAATGGACAATATAAAGCAAACCTTCTTTAACTCTCAGCTTCCATTGATCACCTATCACAAATGATCTTGTCTATGAATATGGCCCTTAGAAGGTGCACTTCCTTACTGCGATTCCAAGATGTTCAAATGGGAATGGCTATGATAGTTTAGCCATGAAGATGAGCTTCATAACAATGATAGAAGTGTGGTAACAAGTGTGATCGCAAGCAATGAAGGAATTAGTGCCAAAGGTGCACTGTAATTCCTGTAGAGTAACAATACTAAAAGTTTGGATGATTGAATTGGAAGAATATGGTCAAATTTATAGACTCAGAAGAGAAGAGATCAATGGTATAGAAAGAATGAGAAGATCAATAGTAGAAAACGGTTGAGGAATGTGCGCAAATAAGAAGAAGACAAGTGTCTTACTATATTTTGATTGAGAGGAATTAATAGAACAGAAGAATGAGTTAACTGAAGAGAAAAATCAATTAAAATAATAGATTAATTAGTTAAGAGAATAGAACTAGAGAATGCAAATTGCATGAGGATGAGAAGATATTTTAGCTCAATTAAATATTTAGAATATTCAATTGCATGTGCACAAGGATTGAATTATATTTAGAGATAACTCAATTTAGAAGAAATAAACAACTTAAATAAATATTTGATTTATTTAAATTTAGAGAAGATATTATTGGAAGAAACAATTTAGAATGATTTTGGAAGAATTAAAAGATGAGAAAGCAAATTAAATAAATAAATTTATTTAATTGTTTGTGCATGATTTGGAAGAATAAATAAAATATTTGATTATATTTTATTTTTAGAGATTGAGAGGATTTAAATAAATTTGATTGATTTATTTAAATTTGGAAGAATGATTTGATTTAATTAAATAATTAAGAGTTATTTAATTATTTGGAAGAATTTAATTAAATAAAAGATTTTATTTAATTTTGACTTTAGAAGAGGTAATTAAATATTTTGATATTTACTTAACTTAGAGGAATATGAATCAAATAAATAAATTTGTTTATTTATTTATTGATAGAAGAATTAGAATGAAATAAATATTAAGAATATTTATTTAGACCGAGTTGTGTCATTTTTAGGCGTATACAGTATTTGTCTTCATAAAGCATCTTCTAACTATCTCCCACCATTTCCAACTGACTTTTGATTTACCAACCATTTAAAATAACTTCTAACCACCGATGACTCTTCATATTCCCATTTTTGCACTTGTTTTTGCAACTTTTACAATCTTTACAAAATTGACTTTAAATAACCTAAGACAACTTAAAAACAACTTAAAAACATAGGAAATGGTCTTATAGACCTTATTAAAAACCAAAAAGACTCAACATCTAACTCTTTGTAACATTTTCACTTTAAGAGCTATGGTGCCCTGCACCACTACCTGAACTTGAATAATATTGGAGGTTTTAAGTAATGTTGTTTCACACCAATTCCTCTTCAAGTCGTATGTCAAACATGAAACATTTAACAATGAAGAGAGGGTTAATGCTATTGTGACAAGAGTGGAACATATTTCCTTTGTGGGTGAAAGTCATCTCCTTGTTAACAAAATATCTAAATTTCCTTGCTTGTATAAATATTTTGCCTTTCCCTTCATATCCTTCTCTTCATGTCATACATAATAAAGAATTGAATGCCTCGAGCTTATACTTTATGTATTCCAAATGCTATTATTTATATACTCTTCATCTTTAAATATTAAAGTTGTAATTCCTCTTACTATACTTAAATGATAATATTTGAAGGTTGGTGTTTTGCTTTCTTTGTATATAATTGTGTTCAAGATCCAATGAATATTATGGTGACATTTTTGAATTTATATATTCATGTGTCTTTCGATCATGCTTCTTGTTTAATGACCTTGCAAGTTACCTACTTTGTTCTTTCTATCCCCTTGTCTTTACACCCTTTTCGTTCCTAAATTTCTTTATTCCTTGTTGCTCTTAGTCTCTTCTTGGGATTGTTTATGGTGCACTCACCTATAATTGATCATGCATGTGGTAGTGGTTCATCAATGAGAAGTGATAAACAAGTTGCAACATATCTACAATAATGCATATAAATTTTGATTAACACCAATATATAATCCAAGCCATTTAAATTAAATAAACTTACATAAGAATTTATGATGACTAACTATGATAAGCATGGCACTATAGTATAATTAAGCATCATATGTGAAATAAACAATCAACTAACATAATCATATGTGAATCAAAATAGTATCAAAGTGTATAAATAGGGTACAAAGAGTCTGACAACATTGTTGAAATACACGAGCCTTCTTGTGATGCCTTACATTGTTTACATCAACATGGAATGCATGAAGTTAGATAGGACACACTATTCTCTTTATTTATCCTGTCATTACTAGTTCCACACTTATCATGTTCTACTTTATGATCACAATAACCAAATTTGAAATAGATCCCATCAAAAAATAGTGGGATTGTGATAATTTACAAATTATTCATCAAAGTAGGATCAATAAAATGTCAACATTAAGTTCTCATCACCCATATATTCTTAACATTAAATCTAAAAATAATGGTTATTTGATGTGGATTTAATTTTTACTAATAGACTTATACTTTATATTTTTCTTTCTTTAGATTTTTTAGCTACTTCAAGTTCTCATTTAGAACCAAATTGTGTTTCAATTTAATCTAATCATGTTTTTATTTAATCTTAGTCGCTATGCACTTTTCCTCAATGACATTGATTATTATAGGCCATGGTGACATTAATATCTAAATTAAATTACATATAGTATACACATCAATCTAGGTTATAGATAAACGACAAACAAGTGATCTTGTTATGAAATGAAATGCTAGAATGTAGAACAATGCACTACTATCACTAAAAAATCCTTACTTTTGATAGCAATATTAGTCAATTCTCTCCCAAGCATAAAGTTCATGCCAATATTAGAGGGATTAATTATTTTTGTTAAATTGCATGTGAAGAAAAGTTAGTTTGATGTTTTTAACAACACTTTATGGGCTATAATTAGAATATATGATTGAAGTATACAAATCAAACATCATTAGAAAGATAACTTATCATAAAACATGAGTCCTCAATCCTCTACAACCATCAAAGTGTATATAATTTATACTTTTAAAAGTGAATGCAATTTTTTGGTGGATGAGAAGGACCAGGAGCAACCTGCATTATCCATTGTAGGCCAACCAACATTATCACCAGTGGGCCAACCCGCGTTATCCCCTACTGAATTTGGCTATCTCACCTCAGCGCGAGGAGCCAAATGTTCAGAATGAAGAACAGTAAAATGAAGATCGCTGAGCTATTCCTGATTTCAACTCAGACCCCGCAAATATTTGGGGGAAACTAGATGACAGGGATCCGCCATCTGTAGGGGTGGCATTGGCAACTTAATTCTGTTTTTTACTATGTTTTTATATGGGTTCTGTACCCTTTGATACTTTGATCTAGAACTTTCTGAGCTTAGCTCATGTGACTATCGGTGTGTGCCTTTTAACCACCCATTATTTTTTTGTGAAGTGTTATTTTATTTTAATAAATAACTTGCATTTTCATTTTAAAAAAAAAATTAAAAAAAAATAAAAAATTTTACCATTCATTAATTAGTTTGCATAATACATTTTAAAAAGTCTTCAATAGATTTCTATGAATTAAACTAATTCTAAACCTTCATACATTGTTTTATAATTTGTATGGCATCTTATTTCTTCATGTAACATTCATACTATTAATTTGAAAATAAGCTTTTGCAACAACAAAGAAGGAATCATTTCAAGAGAGTCTCTCAAAAAGTTGCATAACTTTGCCGTGTCAACAAACTTACGAGTCTCAAGGTTTAGGTTCAACTTTGTGAATACCAACTTTCTCTTTGAGGTCCCACCGGGAAGGTCGCTGGATTCAAAGTCCAGAGTGCTAACCACTACACCGTGGAACCACTGGAATTGTAGGTTAAAAACGCTAATAAAATTCAATTAACTTAAAAAAAATACCTTTGCCATCTCGAGATTTTGTAGTTGCATTCCTGTTTAAAGCAACGCCGTCTGTCAAAATCGAACTCACGACCACGTGGTTAAAAGCATTTTTAGTTTGTTATAAAATTTAAATTACTATCACTATTTATTAGCGTTTATGAAAGTTTTGATAGGCATTTTTATTTTTTTAATGTAACAAACGAAATTTTTTAATTTTCTAAAAGAGTAATATAATGGATAATTAAAGTATTTAAAATTTATAGATAATTAATATATGTGTTTTTTAAATGTTAAATTTTAAGAATAAAATATTAAATTATTTGATTTTAGTAATAGTTCAATGCAACTTACATTATCAATTTATTATGTACAATTCTCTTGAAAAATAGTACCATCATAATATTTATTTATTTAATTTAAAACTATTTTAAGAATAAAAAGTAGATAACAACTATTGTGAATGTACTTAAGAAAGTTTACTAGATTTATACCCTTTAAATTTATTGATCCACAAAATATGGAGGGAGCTACTATGTATCATATTTTATACTACAACTAGGCTAACAATTGAATGCAATGCACCCTACCCTATAGCTAAAGACCTTTGGTCTTGATAGTGTTTAAAAAGTAAAGAGTAAATAGTTGTAGGAGATAAATAAAATATTCAATGTTTTATGAGAAGACATATAAGTATAAATAAATAAAATAATGAAAGCATTGGTTGGGGCAGAGAGGCTCAATAGGTTATAGGTGACTATCATTTATTTTAAATGTTTTAGTGTTTCTTTTCTTTTTACAACACCTGGCCATAAGATATAGAAACAAGAAGGTTACAAAACACATTCAATGTTTTATGAGAAGACATATAACTATAAATGAATAAGTAATGAAAGCATTGGTTGTGGGAGAGAGGCACAATAGGTTAAAAGCCACTATCATTTATTGTAAATGGTTTAATGTTTCTTTTTTTTTCAACACCTAGCTATTGGATATAGAAATAAGAAGGTTAGAAAACAAACAAGCACACATGTACACACACATAGTTTTACAAAAGGTCCATCGTCACACAATACCACTAAAGAACTATTCAAACACATTATCATCAGTGGACTACCCTCTTTTAGCATTCCTCGAAGTGTTTATGCCCTTTTATAGATAGAAAGAAAAAATCATATCTAATATTATATGAAGAAGACCTATTAATATTTATAAATTGACATCCTATAGAGGGGACCACCCTTCAATTGTTTTAAGCTCTCATTGGTGCCTCTTTTTCAACACTAGCCTTTCCTAATCACAAGAAAAATATAAAATATAAAAAAACTATGCATGTGGTGAGTTGTATAGATAAAAGATAAAAAAACAGTGTTATGCATAATTAGGTGAGGTCATTCTCACATATATTTCTTTTATATATCTTCCTCTTACTCATCCATGTCCTTATGTTTTTATCTCTCTTTTCTCTTCCTTATATAGCTTCTTAATGCCTTTTCATGATGTTTTTTCCATATATCCTTTCATTAACACTCTTAATTATCCTCTTCCCATGAATTTTCCTTTTCCTTTATGATATTTATCTTTATTATATGGCTTATTTCAGCATGTTAAAGTGTGTTTAAGGCTATTTAAGGCCTATATGACCCATATACAGGTCTAGAAACTATCCAAATGGCATGTGTGGAGGTTGAGTAGTACCACACAACCTCCTACA
Source organism: Cunninghamia lanceolata (assembly GCA_027924645.1). Taxonomy (NCBI): domain Eukaryota; kingdom Viridiplantae; phylum Streptophyta; class Pinopsida; order Cupressales; family Cupressaceae; genus Cunninghamia; species Cunninghamia lanceolata. Next base: position 13,470,687 of record BSBN01000828.1, on the reverse strand, counting down.
TATGTCTACTCAATGTCTAATACTCAGAGGCAATATTGCAAGGTCTTTAGAGTGGTGTGTGAAATTACATGACCTTTTTATGTGTCTATGTAGGATGTGGAACTCTTTTGGTATAGTACTACAAACCCTTTGTGGTATCAAATAATATCATATGAGGTAGTATGATGCTATTTTGGTGACAATGCTAGTATCTGCCAATATTACAACTCCAATTGCTAAAAGCTTCCATAGATGGTCATATTGGTTTAAGGGATACCTAAAGGATCAAGCATCAAGAATATGGATTGAGACCCGTCAAGGGAAACATAACAATCTATAGGACATTTAAACATATTAGAATGATGACCTCACCTAATCATTTATTCCATTTCTATATCATTCCTTCCTAGCAAAGACAATATTTGGCCTTGGTTAACCACGTCATACAAGTCATTTTTAAGGGTTATGATCTCTCTATGAAGAGATTTTCGGCATATGAGTACACACATAGCACCTTAAGAAGTAACAAAGACTCTCCCTCTTTGATGGCATCTCTATATGTTTGAATTGAACTTATCCATGGACATCATATGCATTATTTCAATAAAGAAATTATATTTTAGAATTCATTAGACTTGATTGAAATTCCTTACATTAAACCGATCTTAACAAGTGCAATATTTTTTTATTAGCTATGAGAAACAACATGATTTGTAAGTAAGATGCTAAATTAGAATTGCTTATGTCTACTTTTATCATTATTGTGTATGTGGTTATCATCTACTACCTATTTAAGTTTTTCTAGGATTTGTGCAATTTGATTGTTCACCATAATTAATGCTCAAAGACCCTACTACCACATACACTAATAAGGGGTAATTTTCATTAAAAATAGTCAAATTAAAAATTGGTTGACAAATGAGAGTTATCACGAAAAGAGAAAATAACAAAAGTAGAAGTAGCACAATAGAAAATGAAACCAAAAGTCATTACACAACACCATAAAACATCCTTGTTCTTATTGCTTTCTCAATTGTTATTAAATTGTATGATTGTAAATGAGTATATTATAACATAATACATGAATAAATATTTGATAATTTCATATCTTTTGTAGCTATATGAGATATATAACCTAGTTGATATCTTAAAAATCCATTACAAGAAACTAAAACTAAAAGGTGGTTATAGTTCTAAGATGGCTACCAATAAAAATTACATTACAAATAATGCTATATGTCAATTTATTTTAGAAAAGGATAAATCTCAATCATATGACTATGCTTGTGAAACAGGTTCACTATATGATGAAGCCATGAATAGAGGGTCTAATTAAAGAAAATATATTCATGTAACCCAAACACCTCAATGCAAAAGTACATGACAAAAGTTGATTTTTAGAAAGAATGGGTGTGTACACACACACACAAGATATAACGATGCAAAATTAGTATTTGATATAGTTATCATATATGATATAAGTCTTAAAAAATTTAAAAACAAGGGTGTATGCCATAATATTACAAGCCAATAAATAGGCCAAGGTTATAATATTCAAAACTTAGATCTTCTTATCTATTCCATCTCACTGCTCTCTACTCCCTTACCTTATCTAACATGGATAGGTCCTCTTTTTATAGAGAATCCTCGGTATAGTGAGATAATGTCAACCAATACATAACAATTTGGCATGCAATTATGTTGAAGTCACTAAAAGAATTCGTGAGAGAAAGAATCTTCTACAACACCAAAGAACCTTCCACATAAGAGAGAAGCAATGAAAATGTTATATTACCAATAATGGTATAATACATATTAGATGAATAAAGTAAATGATAATCATTGTTTCTATAGACAAGGGTGAGACATGGGACAACATAGGACTATGACAAGTGTCACAATCATATGACATGAGATACAAAAATTAAATACCCTAAATGTGCCCTAAGTACACTTAACTAACTAGGTGTGAATAGATCCTAAAAGAAACCCATTAGATACTAAAACCCATTCACACCAACACCCCCCCAAGTGCAACTTAGGGAGGAAAAAGAAAAGAGAAAATGACTCAAAGATGGGTCTCAAAAACAAGGCCTAATCAGGTACCCATGTACAAAAGATCTATCACAAATGGAGAAAATGAGAAAACTTGTAGGAAAAAATCCTCTCCAGAAGAGAGAAAACATGTATAAGTGAAAGGAGGCAAGACTCAAGATGACCCCCAAGGAAAAATTCCTTCACTAATGTACAAAATGTAATCTCTAAGAAGGATAAAACCCCATGTGAGGAAAAAGTCCCCCTAGAAGAGAGAAAAGAAAAGATATAATGCAACCCCACCCCTCAATGTAGAGTCTCCAACACCAATGGTAGATGCTTGACAAAGAATGCTAAAAATGATCCACGAACACCAAATAATATTTCTCCCCTTCAATAGAAACAAAGCCAAAGGTGTGTGCAAAAGATGTTCTCGTTCTATGAAGGAATACAAGGGGAAAAAATCATAATGTATTTCTTTGAAAACTACTCAAATGTCACCTTGTTGGTGCTAAAAGATGCCACAACAAATTAGGAGCTCCAAGCCTAATCAAAGAGTGTGAAAATCCATAACCATGTGGAAACTGATGAAGAGAGAGATCCATAGATGATGTGACAACAATATAAAAAAAATTGTCATTGAAGAGAATATGAATGACTTCAATGGTGTCCTCTAAGTTTGCAAGATAGGACTCACAAAACAAACCTAAAATGTCTATCAAGTACTCATCCAAAGAAGTTTCATCTAGAAAACAAGGATGATCCTCTAAATCTGCACTAGGAATCAATGAAGTTGAAGGATCAACAAGAGTCTTTGTAAGAGGAGAAGCCTCAATGTCATCAAAATATTCAAGATTTTCTAAATAAGCAAGCTCTATAGATATATCATAGTCATATGGTATATTCTTTAAATCATGAAGAGGTGCAAGATAGTCCAAAGAAAAATCATCTAGGAATGGATGAATATTAAAATCTCCATGCATCTCCCAAGTTTTGGTCCAAAGGGAACAAGGGAACTCAATATGAAAAATGGCTCAGAAAGTGTCATCATCAACATGAGAATCAATCAATCCTTAGACATGATCATTCTTGGTAGTGCAAACTAGATGTCTCCAATAAGTACCTAATTGAGAAACAAGCACATATAGATGAGGCAAAAGATGAAGCCAATGAAAGTGCTTCAAGATATTGTCTCTCCATTGCTTACAATTCCCCCTTTCCAGGGTGATTACAAAAGGATGAATTGAAAAACCAATTATGAACTAGGAGTTCTCCCACCAGAATTACATATAAGTACAAGAGGCACTAATATACAATTTTACAAAGAACAAGATTAAATTAACTATTTATAACACAGAGTGATTTTTACAATTTTCAAAAGAAAATCTTGCCAAATAAAAATTGGAGGTTGCAAATATATTTCTTGCATTTTTTAATAGTTTCAAAAAACATTTTCCCAATTTCGAATTCATGGGAAAAAGTTATGTTTTATTAAAAAATGAGAAAAAAAGTTCTTTAAAAAATAATATAATGTACATGCAGCAAGATCTAAAAAAGTAAGGTGGACCATTGCAAAGAGGGAAAAGAGAGCTTTCCAATGCTAGTAAGAAGTCAAAAATATGAATCCTCGGGAAAAAGTTATACAAAGTCAAAAAAATCCCCTTTGAGAAAAAAAAAGGCCTCTACGATTGTGCAAGTAGCACTCTAGGCTGAGGGGCACTCAGAGGAAAAGCACTAATTGAGGCAGCACTAGTAACAAGGTAAAGTGCACAAAGTGAAGGAATGGTGGCATGGAGGGTTCAAGTTTGAGTAGTAGGTACAAATTTGAGTGGTGCCTCTAATGTAAAATATTTAGCACTAAGTTAAGTGCTTAAGTGCTAAGTATAAGCCCTTAGCGTTTAGTAAAGGTGCTAAGTGCCAAAGTCAAATGACATGCAATCAAGGAAACCAAGTTGATAGCTCATGCCAAAAGTATGCATACCCTACAAATTCTTGCCAAAGGTACACTATGCATCAATAATATCTATGGATCCTTGGCAAAAGGTACACTATGCATTTACCAACATGCAAAAGCAATTAAAAATTAGGGATCCTCATCGAATGGGCACCCAAATGTACACCTATGGAGATCTAAGGGTACCACATATTTTTTTAAAAATAAATCCTTAAAAAATGTAAAAGTACCTTGCCAAGTCGTAAAAAAATAGAATATGTCATAGAATATTCTAGTGCCTATGCAAGGACGGTATGAATTGTACAATGAGGTAGGGGCCAAAAAATACTCTCCAACAACTATAATAAACCCTAAAAAGTTTATAGTTGTTCCATATGGATTTGGGCTTTTTGGAACTAATTGTAAGTTTGGATATAGATGAGGATGTATTGAACAATTTTTTTTTGGCAAGATATCCCCAAAATTGAGAAGGGGCTTGCAAATTTAAAGATTTGATACCATTTTGAAGTTACTAAAATGATTCACAAGAGTAAGAATCTTATTCAACACTAATTACCCTTACACACAAGAGAGAAACTATGAAAATGTTATATTGCTAATAATGGTACAATGAATATGGGCATCCCCTTGTTTGAGGGTGCCTACAAGTCACATCTTTGGGATCCAATTTATTTCAAACATCAACTAGAAAATGTCTTCTTGGAAGGGAAAGTGGCTCTCGAGTGTAGGGTGCATCCTCATGCTTAGAGTAGTAATTGCAGCTATCCCATCTATAATCTGTCTTGCCTCAAGATGCATGGGAAGATTTGTGTGACCCTAGAGCAGAAGATGAGGGATTTTTTCTAGAAAGGAAATTCTGAAGGGAAAAAGATCTCTCTCATCGCTTGGGATAAGATTTGGAAACCCAAGCAAGATGGAGGTATTGGTTTGAGAAGTTGGCTTGAATTGAATTTGGCTTTAGGTGTGAAGTTGGTATGGAGCATCTATGCACATCCGAATGGAAGCTGGTCAAAGATCCTTCAAAATAAGTACTTAGACTCATATGATCCTAAAATAATTCTCACTGTGGCCAATCCCCCAAAGGGATCCGCCAAATTTGGAACTTCATTCTTTCATGCAGAGACATAATAACTCGACATTTAACGTGGGAGATCAACTGCGGCAAGTAGGCGTTGTTCTTGGAAGACTCTTGGAATGGCTTCTCGGATTTAAGTAATCTTCCAAACATTGGACAGGCTAGAGCAACTTTGAATTGAGTTTGGGGGAGCTATGTCAGAGACTACTTGCTGCCAGTGGAGAGGAAAGGGAGGATCAAATAGAAATGGAAGGCTCTCACTAAAGTAGTGATTGATAGAAAAGGAGCATAAACTCTAGTTGCAGAACTCTCCACCAGAAATGTTTTTATTAGTGAAGAGGAAGATCAAATTAGGTGGTTAGTGTCCAAGTCTGGGAACTACAATGTCAAACTAGGGTACCTAGTAGCGAAAAATGCTGAAGTGGTATAGGATTGGCCTTCCCATCTATGTTGGAGTAATAAGTGTCTCCCTAAGGTGGGGGCCTTTGCTTGGGCTACTATCCAAAAGCGTATTTTGACAAGGAATAGACTCAATAAGTTAGGTTTTAGTGGCCCCTCAATATGTGCCTTGTGCAAGGAGGAAGAGAATATGGATCACTTGCTACTAAATTGTGAGTATGCTCAAGATTGTTGGAAATTTCTACTTGGGAAGCTAGATTGGGCTACTCCTCTACCCCAGGACATCTGTGAACTTTTTAAGGCCTAACCAATGTTGTGTAAAATTGAGTCTTTAGCAGTATCTAGATCATCAACCCTTCTTTGGTTATCTGGGAGATTTGGAAAGAGAGAAATAGAAGGATTTTCTAGGATAAAGAAGCAAAGGTCAAGATTTTGAACATCAAAATTGAGCAAGCAATCACAGTAGTGAATAATGCAGCGAGAAATCAATCTATAAAGAAGAGCTCATTCTCTTGCTGGGATGAAAGAATCAAAAGGAATTGGGAAGGCTTGAAAGTTCCCCCTGTTTATGGGGCTCCTTAGGGTCATCCATTGCACAATCTAAGGGTTGATGCAAGGTGGGTCCCCTGGGGGATGGTTGACTCAAACAAAACTTTGATGGAGCAACAAAGGGCCTAAATCCATAGATCTTGGGAGTGGAGTGTCTCATTTGTGATAGTAGAGGGAAGTTGGTTATCTTTGATGCAAAGAAGCTTGTGGATGGCACAAATAATGAGGTGAAGGCATAGGCTTTGCTATTAGGATTGAAAATAAGTGAGATGATGGACATAAGAAAATTGCATATTGAAGGGGACTCTAGGCAGATTATCATCAATGGGATCAAAATTTTCAATAGGGGTAACTTAACTTGGAAATTAAAGAATATCCTAAGTTTATGCATGGGTCGCATTAACAAGCTCAGTGATTTTGTGGTGGGGCATGTATATAGGGAAGCAAATAAGGAGGCTGATGATCTTGCTAATGTGGCAGTGAGAATGCACATCAAGGAATTCGTGTCTAATAAATGGGAGGAGTGTGTTGGTGCTAAATCACGCGTGACCCTCAACCCCTCCCTTCTCAAGCCCGCGCGATCTCTGGCTAGCTTCTCCGGTGGCACCCTCACTAACAGTTCAAGCTTTTGGTGTAGTGGTAGCTGGTTGAGTGCCACTCAAAATTTGTTAGCACTCAACCGGCTGCCACTACACCAAAAGCTCAAACTGTTAATGAGGGTGCCACCAGAGAAGCTAGCCAGAGACTGTGCGGGCTCGAGAAGGGAGGGGTTGAGGGTCGCGCATGATTTAGCACCAACATACCCCCCTTGAGCCTATAGGTCCGCCCTTGACGGACCACGAGGCAAGTAGAAGGTGTCGGCGGGAATCGAACCCCTCCCCAGCAGAGTCACCAATTTGTTGGCACTCAACTAGCTGCCACTACACCAAAATCTTGAACTGTTAGTGAGGGCACCACCGGAGAAGCTAGCTAGAGACCGCGCAGGCTCGAGAAGGGAGGGGTTGAGGGTCATGCATGATTTAGCACCAACATACACCCCGAGCCTAGAGGTCCACCCTTGATGAAGCGCGAGGCAAGTAGAAGGTGTCAATAGGAATCGAACCCCTCCCCAGTAGAGTCACCAATTTATTAGCACTCAACCAGATGCCACTACACCAAAAGCTCAAATTGTTAGTGAGGGTGCCACCAGAGAAGCTAGCCAGAGATCGCGCGGGCCCAAGAAGGGAGGGGTTGAGGGTCGCTCGCAATTTAGCACCAACAGAGTGGAGGATATTTCAATGTGAAGTTTAATTATTGCCAAGGACTATCAAGGTATGTTTCATTAATGGTCGAGGCTGGTTTTAAGCATGAGAGTTGATAGCTCGAAGGTGGTGAAGGATGAAGTGTAGCTAGCAACATCATGACAGAGGTTTTTGTTTGGCTATTTAGTGAGGATTCATGGCAGAATATGGCATCAATAATGGAGATGCCTATGTGTTTGACAGCATGCGGGAAGCAGATGTGCTTCATGGGGGAGATCTCAGAGAATAGATTGAGGAAGATTTTTAAGACCAACTTGAGCATCATTTTTCTAGGTGTTAAGATGGTGCTAGGGGATGTTTTTCTTGCAGGGGGATATAATTATCAAGTAAACACAAACATTGTGTCTACGTTTACTGCGGTCATGCTTGACCTTGCTGAGGAGAAGGAAGTCATTAGGGTAATCCTGAAGGTGCTGGTGTTTGCTAAGTGGCATGGCGGTGTGGATGAAATGTTGGAATTGGTGATGGTTGGCTTAGGTTTTCAACCTGATCCTGGTCTTTGGCCAGTGATTCTCCCCAAACACAATGGGCCATAGATCCCTTTCATGGTGGAGGCAGCCGAGTGCAATGTTGAGACAAGGAAGAAGAAAGCGGTGTGGGGTTTGAAATTTTTAAAGTAGGTGGTTGGGTGGAGGAGGACTGCACTGTGGATTGGCCATTCACTTTGGTTGAGGAGCTTCTAAAGGAAAAGAACTAGGAGGGATTGAGCACTACTATTGTCAGTTAAGTGATGATGTTGCCAAAGTGCATATTTTATACAACTTATAGTTGGAGGTCCCTCATAATGGGGTTTTTGTATATGAAATATAGAAGGTGAATACATGTAAATCTCTATATAGTAATAGATATGAAAATTTGATATTTTGAGGCCCTCTCTAGAGTAGCCCTAATTTTTTTTTTTGGTTAATGGGTAGGCCCCCTTAATTGGTCAATTCATAGATCCAAAAAAATAATAATGGTATAATGAATATAATATGAATAAAGTACATAAGAACCCTTGTTTATACAGTCAAGGGTATAAGTAGGATGATAACAAGTTTTGCAATCATATAACTTGGGACACAAAAAGTAAATACCTTAAATGTGCCTAAGTGTTCCCTTAGTAAACTTAACTAACCAGGTGTGAATAGGTCCTAAAAGAGAATCAATTAGTTACTAAACCTGGTTCACACCAACAATTTCAACTATTGGCATGAGGTCTTAAAGGAGGTCCCTTTGGCCTAAGAACAATGATAACTTTAAGGAATCCCCCTTAAAGAAACCTATAAAATCTTGACAAATCCTAGGCATAGGCAGTATTTTTTGTGGCGAATTTATGTGTATTTTTGAGAAAAAAATAATTTTGTTGGCAATTTTTTTAATATTTCTCCACAAGTTGGTGATTTTTGCTAGCAAATTATAGATAGATTTGAAAAAAAAATCGTTGGCGAATTATACTTGTATTTCAAAAATAAAATAAGTTCGTTGGTGAATTATATAAATATTCAAAAATATAAAATAAATTATTTAGTGAATGTGCTGGCAAGTTTTTGAAAAATCATAATGTGGCTAGTGAAAATATCAAATGATAAATTATAATGATTAATTTACTTGGCAAATTTATAGCTTAAAAAATATTTACATTTAGATCAACAAATAAGTAGTATCATAAATCAATGGCATTAGTTCTATTCTAGGCCACAGTTCTGACACACCTAGATAAGTACATAAACTCTGAAAATAGAGACAAGTGTCAACAAAGGAATGATTTAGATTAACAAAAAATAATAGATAATTTAATAAAACAAAATACAAAGGGATGACTAGACTTACAATTACATCAATGTACTTATAATATTCTACTATTTTTTGATCATCAAATGATTGCAGATTGATGACATAAGTTCTATTTCAGGCCAAAGTTTTGACACACCAAAATTTCTACATAAAGTTTCCAAAATATAGACAAGTGTCAACAACTGAACGATGAATGCTTCAAGTTCAAATTAATAAAAAATAATACATAATAAAGCAAAAATTCAGAAGGATTACTACTATTAGAATTTATATTGATGTAATTATAATATTATAATAAATTTCATTTGTTAGATGTTTGCAAATCAATGGCATAAGTTCTATTCCGGGTTGTAGTTCTGAATCACCCAAACTTGTACATAAAGTCTTCAAAATAGAGACAAGTGTCAATGAGTCAACAATTCAGATTATCAAAAAATTAATAATAAAACTAAAATTCAAAAGGATGACTAGAATTACAATTTACATAGTTGTATTTAAAATATTATAATAAATTTTGATCATATATGATCACAGATCGACATCATAAGTTCTATTTTGGGCCAAAGTTCTAACACACGCAAATTTCTACATAAATTCTCTAGAATAGAAATAAGTGCCATCGAGTGAACAATTTAGATTAACGAAAAATAATAGATAACAAAACAAAAATTCAAATTTCTATTCTGGGTCAAATTTTTGACACACTCAAATTTCTACATAAAGTCTCAAGGAGTGAATGATTTAAATTAACCTGACTTTTTCCATATATTCTGAATTATGATAGTAGATACTTCCAGAATTATGTTATTAATGAAGAATAATAGATAATAAGACAAAAATTTAAAAGGATGACAACAATTACAATTTACTTCGATAACCCATATTATAAATTATAATATTATATTAAACAAAAGATTTTACAAATCATTTTTTAGATAACCATAAGCCAAGGTGCCCTAACACGAACCTTGGATAAAGGCGTACACAGAAAAGGGAAAATTCAAAAGATGCAAAAAAATTTTAAAACTCAAAACAAAGTTGTTAGTGGCCACCATTGATGCGTCACCTAACAACTGCCACCTAAAGAAGAAAATTTGTAGCATAAATAATAGACCTTGCCCTTCTTAAGAAATAAGCACATAAATCATTATGTAAAATAAGGGCCCTATCAAAGTGTTCCAACGAGCCTCTAACAAGTGCCCTCCTCGCCTCCTGAAGAATGCAATTAGCTATAGCCAAGCACTCTAATACATTCAAAGGGAAAATTCCAGCCTTATCCCATGGTCCGACATCACAATCATAAACATTTAAAGCTAAATCAAGCTTATCCTAGGGATAAGAGATTATTGAATCATTGCCTTCCCAATCATCTTCACCAAACGTGGGTCATCGAGCAAGTCCATAAAATTTGACAGAAATGCACAAACGATGTCACTGAATAGATTTTTTTAAGATATTCTAAAAGAATATCATGACCACTAATGTCTTGGATAACATCATCAACCAAGGGGAGTCAATTAGAAACACCTTCCCCAATTTTTGTTCATCAAATCTATCCAAATCGGTCATTTCCCACTTGTAAGGCAAGAGAGAAACATGATGAGAGATCAAATGACTCATCTTGATCAATAATCAAAATTCGCCAGGAATGAAAATAGAAAGAACCAAAAAAGAAGGAAGGTGCCTAATAAATTTATAGAAAATGCTATATTTATTGTGTCACGTGTGAGAATGTACAAAAACCACATCACTTGGTGCTAACATTTATTGCCATCCTATCGTCCATTAATTGTGATCTTGATTGGGACAATGGGATTGATTGGAAATAGTGTCACACAATTGATAGGACTGACTCTAGTACCTTTGTCATTAATTAGTTGTCCTCTTCAATCAAATCCATCGTATCATTTGAATTGTGATACTTTGAAGGCCAAGAGACAAACCGCCTAGATTATCCAATGCCAATTCAGTTCATTAATGACAAGTGACAAACCACCTACATTAGCCAATGCAAAATTTATTTTATTAATGATTACATTCCAGGTGATGACAAAGTCGATTAAATGGTGTTGCTTGTCATTAGCCATTTTTCTCAGCAGTACATCTACATGTATCTTTATTATTAGTGTTTATTGTTTCAACCTTAAATTGCATTACTAAGCATTAGATAGTAGAAGAATAGTTAAACTATAAAAGTTAAAAGTAATGTCTTTGATTACAGTAGCTATGCAAAGAAATTACGTTACCAAGTACTTTTTTTGTGTTCATTCATGATTTTGGATTTAACTGTGTGATATTGATGATTTTGGAATTAGGAATTTATATAAATATTAAAAATAGAGTTCATAGATGTAGAGCAGTATGATAGACAATTTTATTTGTGTGTGGCTATGCAGGATGTTATTGATTTGTAGTTCTTATAATGAAGAAATAGAAGCCTTCATCAAGTGGAACAAATCGTGTCAAGAATCCACACTTTTAATATTTGCAAATGACACATTCTAATCTAGGTGGTGGGTTGAATCTCCCACACATGCATGCATGTATGAGAAACTAAAAATTTGAATGAACACATGGAATTGGTATTGCAACTCAATTGACAGTGACCTGGAGAACATCAATTTAATTCTCCTTTACTAGCCTTATTGTTACCCATACCTAATGGTTTCTTGTAGATATAATGTAAGTTTCCATGGAAAATCATTTATTGTCATTGTGAATGACTACATAATTGAGTTTGTAATGTAGACATTGCATGTTAATAGGATGGTTATGGACTAAAATTAAATATTCATTAAACATTGTCAAAAAAAGGAACCAAAAAGATTTTGGAGGACCAAATCAAAGTCGAAGGATAAAAGTTTTATATGTAACTAGATAGTAGAGTATGATTTTAATTGAAATTTGAATGTCTTGACTCTTGGACCTTGGTCTCTTCTCTGTGTTCAGTATTGTTTGAAACTTTGAGTTTGGTTAGATGTTCATGTAATTCCCCGATTTTTTTAACGATGATGTTAATAAAAAATATAAAAGTAATTATGGTTTGAGATGAGTTCAATGGAAATGTATATAGATGGTTCAATAACAATCATCACATGACAAAGATAAATGAGTTCAATGGTAATGTATAGCGATGTACAAATAGGGAAAAGATAAATGTATAAGAAGACTATAAGTTATCCTACAAAAGAAACACTAAGGATCAATTTTCACATAGGAATTATTCTATTATTATTGTCTATTATCTTGTCTTGTATCAATATGGACCTGAAATAATACATCTAAGTTGGACCAATTAGCAATGTCGCTAAAAAACCATTATAGAAACCAAATTCTTCTTTTGGAATTATTGCTAAATTTTGATCGTCAGATTATCACAGATCAACTATGTTCAATTCTAGGCTGAAGTATTAACACACCCAATTTTGTACATAAAGTCTCTGGAATAGCTCGACAAGTGTCAATGACTCAACGACTATGAGTGAACGATTATTAATTAACATATTATTATTAATTTCCATTTATTAATTAAAATATTATTATTACCATATTATTATTAATTTCCATTTATTAATTAGCATATTATTATTAATTTTGCACCATTGGTTGAATGGTGTTGACTCATATGTGGTGGGCCCTTTATGAATTATTTCAATCGTCAGATGATCACATATTAATGACGTATGTTTAATTCTGAAAGGAAGCCTTCAAGTACCCAATTTTGTAGATAAAGTCTCCAGAATAGAGACAAGTGCCAATGACTCAATGAGTGAATGATTATTAATTAACTTATTATTATTATCATTTTATTAATTTTCATTTATTAATTAATAGATTATTATTACCATATTATTATTAATTTCCATTTAGTAATTAACATATTATTATTAATTTTGTGGCATTGATTGAATGGTATTGACTCATATGTGGTGAGCCCTTTATGAATCAATTCGATCATCATATGACTACAAATCAACAACATATGTTCAATTCCAGGTGGAAGTCTTCAAGCACCCAATTATGAACATAAAGTATCTAGAATAGAGACAAGTGTCAATGACTCAACGAGTGAACGATTGTTAATTAACATACTATTATTAATTTCCATTTATTAATTAACTTTTTTTAAATGCACCTAGTAAAATTTTTAATGTGACCGGTGATGCTGGCACGACACACCCTCCGGCTCCACAAGAATGCTTTTTTCCTAGAGCTATGAACCGATGAGGCCAAAACATGGGGGACCTCATCCCTTAGCATGGACACATGCACTAACACTACAAGTTCAAACCCGCGAGCTCGTTGGCCCAGTGAAGGTGTAAAGCTTGTGAGCTCGTTGGCCCAGCAGAGGTTTGATCCCTGGCGGCAACCACTACAATTGAGTGACTTAACCACCGAACCATGCCCTTAACGACACATTTATTAATTAACTTATTATTAATTTTGTGCCATTATTATTATTATATGAGTCATCAAAGTGGGCCCCAAATTCATACAAAAGGAGCCTTCAAAACTGATGGAAGAAACATGGCGAAAGGATACACGTGGCACTTCCGTGTGATGTTTCACCATTCAATGAACGTTCGATGGATGGTTGTAGTTGAATTCTAGAACAAAATGCCTGAAGCACTAGACTTGAGAATGCAAACCTCCAGATCAATCTAGAGCTGTTAGATTTGCAAAGATCAACAGTTTAGATTTTATAATATGTTGTCAATGCCACTGCTCGATGTACATGCTAAATTATTTGAGGTTGTAGACTTGTAGGCCATCCTTAAATTTCATTTCAAGTGGGAGTAAAAAAAATTAATGTAACACGTTTCACTCCCTTTATTATTACTTGGCAGTTGGCAACTTGGCACTTGTTTGAGAATAAGAAGAAAATTAAGAAGTAAAATCGTAGTATTGCATAGAGGCAATTGAAGTTGCAACTGCTAAGTGAGATTTTGGAAGCGAGAGGGTCAGGGACTCAGGAGATTGCAGTGCACCAGGGAGATTCTAGGATGCAATAGAGTCAATCTGTGCCAATCTTTGTATTCATCTTTTCAAATTATGGGTATGTCAAAATTGAAATTTAAAAAAATCCTACATTCCTTCAAATTAATTTATAAGCCTTCAGTTTAAATTTTTTTAGTCTTGGTGTTTAGGGTTGAGAACTTGAGGGTTTACAAGCATGTCTACCACCAATAACACACCACTGATTAGGAAAGGCAAAGCAATACACAAAATAAACTACGTCAAACTGCTTAAAACCCTAGGTTTCATTAATGATGTTGGTTTTTTCCCAGATTGGATGCTTATTCCCATATTTCCCTACAAGGTAGCCATCAATGATCAACAGGGTCTCTGGGCTAGGGGCCAACAGTATAGGAGATAGACTCTATTTTTATCTCCTCTTCTTCTTCAAGCTCTGCATCCATGAGAATATGCATACAAAGGCTGGGATGCTGACATGAAGCAGATAAGTCCTCCTGTAAGTAGACCAAAACTGCAAGATAAGAGCAAAGGGGCTAGCTTTGGGCCTATTTTCAATTGTAGATAGAGGACTTGGGATCCTAAAACTAATTCTACTATCCTAATGGTTGTTTTGGAGTTTGATTTTGATTTTGTGTTTGGATGCAAAGCTGGACCTGGTGTATAACCTCAACATAGAGCTAGATTGGTGCCTATCCAGGGCTTGGAGTCATAGACATACACATGTAAATGTTCAGCATAAACATATTAAAACTAGATTTCAAGGGGATTTGTGTGATATCTGCCTTACAGATACATCCTAGAACAGAGTATCAAGTTATCTCTACTTATGATATCCTAGCTACAATATTCTTTCCTCAATACTTAACCTGAAAACAATTTAATCTATCCCTTGAACAGAAGTTAAGAGATTAAGCATTCAATATAGTAAACCTATATCCTAGAACCCAAGACACCCCTTAGATATCCAGATTCAAAAGGAAAGCATATTCAATACAGGAGACAAACAACAAAACACATGCAATATAGCATTACTCATCTAAATCAACATGAAACCAATGAATTTATGCACAAAACATAAGGCATGAGACTCATAAACTCACAAAATCCACTGCACAGAGCAACCAAAACCAGATGTATTTCATTACAGAGCCAAAATATCTAATTTTCAACAACCACTAATTGAGTAGCATCATCTGCTCTTTATAGCAAAACTATGCACTGAAAGAATCAATTACAAGGGAGGCCCAAAAATCCCACCAAATACACAGTATCAAAAAAATGGCACTCAAAATCATAAATGCAACAGGGGACAAATCATGGAGAAGCCAGAGAAGGATGAGGAGCAGGTGAGAATCAGGATCTGCACTGCCGCCCAGGGACATGCATCATAAAAATGGTGGTTGAGCCTGTCAACATGACCCATGCCTTCCTGCATAATGTGCCATTAAAGTTTCAGCTACCAACAGTCCTTCGGAAACACAGCTGCAGCAAGCCACAGAGTTTTCCTACCAAAAATGGTCGCAGATACAAAGAAAAAACATGTCGCTGCAAGCTTTAAACATGGCCATCGATCCAAAACTCATCGCCATCATCAACAGCCCCAAAAGTGTCAAAAAGTCACCACCAACCAGGTCGTGCCATGTAGGCACTTTAAGTTTCTATCGCTGGGTCCTTTTCCTCCCTATTTCCATTAGCTATTCCCGCCGAGAGTCTATCGCCAGAACCTTATGCGGAAGCCACCATGTGGCAAGCTCTACAGCACCCCTGAAACCCAAAGAAACTCCCTCGGAAGCTTGGTGGAGGCAGACACATGGCAGGCTCCGCGCCCTCTTAAAACATAAAAGAGACATCCCAGAAACTTTAGCAGAAATAGCCACGTGGTACCCTTCGCGATACTTTACTAAACTGTGTCAAAAGTTTGAAGTGGCCCCGCTTGTGACACTTGGCACCCTCCGCCACATTCATGAAACATTAGAGACCCTCCGAAGAAACTTCGACGGAAGCTCATGCGGGTGCCGACACATGTCGCCTCCCATGCCACTCCTAAGAAACCTTTGAAACATATAGAAACTTAAGAGAAACAGTCAGAAGTCCCGGGATCCTCTGCCATGCGTCATAATCTGCCACACTTGAAATTCAAACTGGGGCCCACCTCCATGTTTCGCCACATCTTGAAACAAAAAGAAACCCTCGCGAAAACTGACACTTGTCAGCTTCCGCAGCAACTACAGGGGACACGTGGCGCTATCCGCGGCAGCTTAGAAACTTAGAGGAAACTTTCTGAAACACGGGTGGAGTCTGACACGTGACATTGTCCGCGGGGCTCTGAGTTACTTTTCTAGGACCCACCCCCGCATCTTTACTTAGCACCGAAACAAATACGAAACATTACGTGGGGGCCGACACTTGTCACTCTCCACAGCCACCTTAGAAACTTTGAAAGGGTCCCACCATGTCTGTGCCAAACACTAAAACAAAAAGAAAACTACATGGAGGCCGACACTTGTCAACTTCCGTAGTCACAACCAGGGGCATGTGGCATCTCTTGCCCCTACTCAGAAACTTCTTGGGAGTGTCTCGGCTGACGACACGTGGAGTCTTCCACGGGGAGGAACTTGAAACATAATGGAAACATTTAAAGAGTCTTTGAAACCTGGCAGAAACTGTGAAACCTTTAGGGTCACTCGGGTGCCTCCACGTGGTGCCTCCCGTGGACACATAGAAACTTAAAAGAAACTTCATTGAAACTTTGACGGAACTCTATCGGAAGCTGACATGTGGCGCCATCCGTAGCAAGTAACTTAGAAACAAAGGAGAAACAGCCTCTGCAATGTGGCACCATCCGCGTTGAAGCTACATTCAAAAATAAAAGTGCGGCAATAAACTGGGGCTTGACACTTGGTAGACCCGTGGCATTGGCAATATGAGACCCTCCTAGCCACTTCCAGAAACATTTAGAAACTTTGAAGCAGTGACCCGATATGTATTTGGAAATGCATCTGACCCAATTTTTAACATTTTCAGGGGTCGAGGGGAGATTTCACAAGTTTGCCAACACACATTTCACCTTTGCATACACAGAATTTAACAATTTTCTCAAATGCGACAGGAAATACAATTAAACAGTGCATGCGGGCCGGGGAACAATTTAAACCAAGGCACTAAGGGTCAGAAGGAAAACACACAGGAACCTGCAAATTGGAAGTCAAAACCCTAACCCTAGGTGAACACCACCAGTGGCTCCAATTGGGGACGTGCAGACGCAAGATTGTAGTGAGAACCAGACCTCTGGGTAGACCAGACAAAGCACAAAAAAGGACCAATTGTACAAGATATTTACAATATATACATATTTTTACAAATGTACACAGAGGAAAACCACTTATGCAAAATAAAATTTGAGGAATTGACCACGCACAGGCAATTCCAACATCTCACCATCTAGGGCCTGGAGAATATAAGAATCCCCCCATGAGTACTGCAAACCTGGTATGGGCCCATCCATAAGGGCTCAAATTTACCGTGCTTGCCCTTATCCTGTTTTCTTGCATTCCATACAAGGACCAAATCATCTTTCTGAAACTTTCTTTTTGTAGCTCTCTTATCAAACAGATATTTCACCTTTTGTTGTCTCTTGATGTTTGTCTTATGTGCTTCCCTTCTCATCTCATCTAGTGCAACTAGCTGATTGATCCTTTCAGTCATTGAATCATTAACCTCCCCATCATTCTCTTGAATGAAATTGTAAACTAGTAGGAAATTGTTCACAGGCAACTTAGTTGCTGCACCATACACCAATTCATAAGGTGACCTTCCAGTGGGTTTTTTCACTGTCATCCTATCAGCCCATAATGCCAACTTTAATTTTGAATCCCAAGATTTCTTATTTTTATCCATTATCCTCTTGATGATTTTCATTAGGCTTTTGTTGCTTGACTCTGCTTGACCATTTCCTTGTGGGTGGTATGGTGATGTGTGAGACAAGTCAATTCCATATTTATTGCAAAAATCATCAAATTCACCTGATCTAAAGCACATTGCATTATCTATGATTAACTTGACTGGTACCCCAAACCTAATAATAATATTCTCCAAGATAAAATCCATCACCACCTTACTTGTAGCCTTTTTAGTAGGTATAGCCTCAATCCATTTAGTGAAGTAATCAGTGGCAACCAGAATCCAACTATGTCCTCCATTAGATTTCTTTGAAATTTCCCCTATAAAATCAATTCCCCATTGCTGAAATGGAGCATCCATAGTTACAGTTCTAAGGGGCAATGCTCCTTCATACCTTAACTTTCCTGAGAATCTTTGGCAAGGGTCACATTTCCTTACCAGCCTTTGTGCATCTGAAAAGACAGTGGGCCACCAATATCCTGCCCTAAGGATCTTATGAGCTGTTGTTTGGGCAGTATAATGTCCACCACACAATCCTTTATGCATGTCATTCAAAACATTGTTAGCTTCATCTTCATCCACACATCTTAGCAACACACCATCAGGGTTCTTCCAGTACAACTCACCTTAAACAATAACATACTTGATTGCATGTAGTTTTAAGGTCCTTTTTTGACTGTCACTGAAATGGGAAGGACAATTCAGATTTTGTAAGTAATATATGATGTCCTTATACCATTCAGATTTTGATACATTGGCCTTCTCATTTTGCACTTCATTCACTTGGCATGCCTCTAGGTTTGACTGTGTCATTAGCTTTGCTAATCCTTGTCCTTTTACCAAATTTGTGATTTGTATCTCTATGTTGAACTCCTGCAACTTATTTATCCATCTGCATCTCCTTCTAGTTACCTCCTGCTAAGTGAAGATATCTTTTATTGCTGCATGAGGTACATATACAATTACTTGTGAGCCTACCAAATAAGGCCTGAAGCTCTTGACTACTCTAACCATGCATATGCCTGTTTCTTCATAATGTCATACTTTAATTCAGCAACCTACAATGATCTACTAAAGAAAGCAATGGGCTGCTCAAAACCATCCTCATTTTTTGAAGTAAACATGCAGCAATAGTATGGAAAGAAGCAAATGAAAACAATTGAAATGGCTTGGAAAAATTAGGAGATTTCAGCACAGGACCCATCTTGATTGCTTCCTTGATGTTCTGAAATGATTCAATTGCTTCATTCTCCCAATTAACAGTTGCACCTTTCTTCAACATCTTGGAAATTTCTTTCGTGGTCTCTACAAAGTTAGGAACAAATCTCTGAACAAAGTTTATTTGTCCAAAGAAAGACTGCACACCTTTTATTGTTTTAGGGATCTAAATTTTGTCAATTGCAGCCACCTTTTCAGGATCAATCCTAACTCCATCTTTGGAAACAATGTGTCCAAGCAATTTTCCTTCCACAACCCCAAAAGTACATTTCTTTGGGTTGAGTGAGATACCATATTCCAATGCTCTAATAAAAATATGTTCCAAATGCATACAGTGTTGTTCTTCTTTCTTTGAAAAGGCAGTCAAGTCATCTTGATAAACAGCCAAGATTGAGTCAATCAATCCTGCAAAAGCAACATCCATTGCTCTTTGAAATGTAGCACCTGCATTTGTCAATCCAAATGGCATCCTAACATACACATAGGTTCCCCATGGAGTTGTGAAAGTAGTTTTAAATTGTTTTGATTCTTTTACTTTCACTTGATTATACCCTGAAAAACCATCCATCATAGATAAAATTTCACAGCCAGTCACTCTTTGCAACATGGCCTCCATATTTGGCAATGGATAGTTATCCTTCAAAGAAGATATATTTAGGTTTCTAAAGTCCACACACAACCTTATATCACCATTCTTTTTTCTGACTGGGACAAGGTTAGACACCCAAGTTGAATGTCTGATAGGCATGATTATTTCGGCCTCCCTAAGTTTCATAAGTTCTTCTTGCATTTTTGGAGCTAAGGTTGGGTTGATAGGCCTCTATTTTTGTCTAAATGGTTTAGCTCCAGGCTTCAAAGGGATTTCATACTGAAATAAATCTTCTTTGTAGGCTTTCAAGTCCTCATATGACCAAGCAAAAACATGCTTATACCTCTTCAGTAATGCAATCAACATACTTCTGATATGTGGTTTGAGCTGTTTGCCAATGTATACCTTTTTGGGAGTATGAGATGTTCCCAAATTTATCTCCTCTAGATCATTCTTGTTTGTTGGAGATGCTTTTGTAACAAATTGGTCCCTATTGTCAAAAGCTCTCTCTAAAGCTACCAGCCCTCTAGGGATTTTGTTTGTCTTGAGTTGAATTAGTTCCTTCCCTAAAAGGGTTTCTTTTCCATCTACAACTTCCACAAAGTTCTGAAAATCTATTTCTTAGTTCTCATATTCATCAATACAATGCAGAAATCTCAATAAATCCTTATCATCATCAAACACTTGCCAGCTACATACATTATCTGGCACTGCAGGCCTAAGCTTGATTTCAACATTTGTAATATCTAACAAAGTTATATCATCTGGCCTTATGGCTACATTGGCTAGAAAATCTACTCTGACATTTTTTGATCTTTCTATACAATTTATTGAAAAAGCATCAAACAATTCAATTGTATCACAAACAACATGCTTGTATTGTTTCAACCTTTTATTTTTTGATGCATACTTATCTCTAATTTGGGACACAATAAGCTCTGAATCACCAAACACTTTGAGCATCTTAATTCCATGCTTCAAAGCAACATTTAACCCTAATAACAGAGCCTCATACTCTGCAATATTATTTGTATAGGCAAACTTCAACAAGAAAGAGAATTGGAGAAGCTTACCAGTTGGAGATAGAAAAACAATTCTAGCACCAGAGCCTTCTTTTGAACAAGCTCCATCAAAATACATGGTCCAAAGACCCTGCTGGTCCAACTCTTGAATGCAAATTTTTTCTCTTTTATCTTCCTTATCATCTGAGACAACTCTGAAATTTTTACAGTCAGTGTCCACAAAACATATATGCTCCTCTGATTCTTGATCCTCCACTGTCTCTGATGATCTTTCTTCTCTGATCAGCTTGACATCCCTGCCATTCATTGGGATCATGGCATATGACATATCTAGTTGCATACTTCCACCAATCAGTGCTGCCCATCTTCTTGACAGCAACATGCCATACTGTGGCTTGATATCAACAACTGTTATGTTCATTTTGTAGATCTTTTCAGGATATGCTGCCAATCTAAAATCAACATCCTTCATGATTCCAATGACAGGTACCTCTCTAGCATCCATTGCATAGCATTTTCTGCATGCCTTGTCTATTTTTAATCCTGCTTGTTGCATAATGGCTAGAGGCATGATATTTGTAGATGCTCAAGAATCAAGCATACAATTTCTAATTACTTTTCCATTTATAACCAAGGATACATAAAATGGCTCCACTTGTGAAGGGCATTTTGTCATGGTCATCCCTAGATATACCTCAGGAATCTCATCCTCTTCAATACACATAGCTTGTTTCTTATCCTGAGTCTCAATATTCTGCTTGGCTTGACATGGTACACCTGAAATCAAGGATACAGTCTTATTTCTGAATTCTTCAACTTTCATCAGCTCCATTAGTGGAACAAAGACTTTTATTTGAGACAAGACCTGAGTGATGTCAAATGGAGTATAATTTTGAATAACAGTTGTAGCCTGATCCACAGTTTTACCTCTATCCTGAGATGATCCAGCTTTAGTTTTTATGGCTCTCGAACTGTCATCCTTGTTCTAAAAATTCTTATTTTGATCCTCAACCTGGGGAACTCTATTTTCTGGTCCTTGAGGATCATGACCTATTTTTGCTTAAAATTTTGCCTATTATTGTTCCATTGCTTCTTTTGTGTCTCAATTCCTTTATGATTGTGTATAGGCTGATTTGCAGAAATGCCTTCTGGCTGATGTGGGTTGCTTACTTGAGCTTTACCTCTTAGGTTGTAGTTGCTTTTGACTTGAGCAACTGCTGCAACTGTGAAGGCCCTAATTTCTTCATCAAAAGGCCTCCTCAAGTTATTCAGAAAACTGTGTGAATCCTGAGCATAGGCGTAGTTGTCTTCATCATCTTCATCATATGGGAACTGTTGGCAACCCTAAGTTTCATCATTTGCATTGGCATCAACATCATGAAAAGAGTATTCTCTATTTGTAGACAACATGTTGACATTATCATCTTCCATGTAATGAGGCTCATTGCACTCATCATAGGCCATGGCATTATTATATAGAGATTGAGCAATCATACATTGTGACTGTGAATGAGGCATCTGGCATATTATACACCATGGAGTATCATTAACAATATTAACAGCCTTCTTCAAAGGATCAGGAGTTTCCTTGGTATGTTGAGCTCTTTGATTTGTGTTGTTATGTAGCAATACAAGCCTACCATTATGCCAATTGGTATTATATGGTATATCATGCAATGATGGTCTCTTTTCCTGTCTTTGGTAAGCTTGCCTATCAGGGCCTATTCCTTTTTCACTCCTAGTCATCTTATAGCTTAGATCCTTTACAACATTTGCCAATTTGTCTATTTTATCTTCAGGGGCAGATGTACTACCTTGAGTGTTTTGAGGTTTGTTTGGATTCTGCAAAATTTTCACATCATCCCTTCTGTTTGTTTTACCAGATGCCTTCCTGTTATTCTCAATATTTATTGCTATATTGAAAGCATCCCTGAGAGTAGTAGGACCCTGATCTCTTAACCCATATGCTGTTTTGGCATCAATAGCATTAATATATAATATTATGCACATTGGTTCATTTGGCCTCATGTGATGTGGCAATTTGTTCAACACTTTAGTAAATCTTGCATTAAAATCTGCAACCTGCTCATTTGACCCTTTAGTGATACTAGTGAACTCATTTACAAAAAAGCTAGGGTCAGTTTTGTCACCATATTGTTCCGTAAACATCCTTTTGAAATCATCCCATGATCAAATGCTTCTGTCAGGTAGACCTTTATACCATTCCTTGGCTTCATCAACTAAGGATTGCATAAATGATTTCATGAAAACATCCTCATGCTCAGCCTCAAAGTTGTCCATGGTATTCTGAAAAGCTTTTAAATGGTCTTCTCCTGAGACAGTATTGTTTCCTAAAAATTTAGGCACTTGCAGCCTCACATGTTTGTCAACAGGGTTTGGATAACTAGGAATGCCATCAAAAACAAGTTGTCTGAATCTATCCAACTGCATTGGGTGCCTCTCAAACTAATTAGCATATGCATTTCTATTTACATTTTGATTTCTCACATTATTTAATGGAGCTCTGGTGTTATTGTCTACATTTTGTCTTTGATCATTATTCTGATGATACTGTACCTCATTTCTTTGTTGATTTCTCTGCATATTTGCATTTTGGAGGGTAGGAATTGAATCATTTTGAGCAACTCTCAAAGCCTGCACTTTCTGTCTCATATCATCTCTAATTTTTACTACTTGCAGATATTCTAACTCAGCCCTTAAGCTTTTAATCTCATCGGCTAGTTTTTTCCTCTCTAGGCATAGAAGAAGATGGTTTTATCATATTCGGATCATCATTATCATCATCCCTTAGGGATTCAGCCTCTTCAAATCTGTCAGAAGAATCATGAAAAGGACATTCTTGAAACACCTCTGACCTTATTCTCAAACCATTACCTTACTGTCTTTCATACATATTTTGGATTTCAGCCTCAGTGTTTGAAAAATAAGGTACTGTTTTCTCTGAGGATCTTGGATTATCTTGAATAAAATCATTTTTCTTGGGGCTAGGAGAACCATCTTGACTGGCTCGAACAGTCCCCTTTTTTCTATACATCATTTTTATGGGTAACTCTTCAAATAGAGTATTATGCTGGGATCTTCTCCCTTGCATACAAATTTTTACTTTACCAGTTGGCAGATTGGTTCGGAGTCGCCACCTATTACTAGGAACTGTTTATTTTAAATCAAGGTTCTTTCTCAAAGTTTATCCCTAGTAGAGTCGCCAATTTCTGTTGGTTTTTTCCCAGACTGGATGCTTATTCCCAGATTTCCCTACAAGGTAGCCATCAATGATCAACATGATCTCTGGGCCAGGGGCCAATAGTATAGGAGATAGACTCTATTTTTATCTCCTCTTCTTCTTCAGGCTCTGCAAAACCAAGGGGGGTATTCCCTATTTAACATCCATGAGAATATGCATACAAAGGCTGGGATGCTGACATGAAGTAGATAAGTCCTCCTATAAGTAGACCAAAACTGCAAGATAAGAGCAAAGGGGCTAGCTTTGGGCCTATTTTCAGTTGTAGACAGAGGACTTGGGATCCTAAAACTAATTCTGCTTTCCTAATGGTTGTTTTGGAGTTTGATTTTGATTTTGTGTTTGGATACAGAGCTGGACTGGTGTATAACCTCAACACAGAGCTAGATTGGTGCCTATCCAGGGCTTGGAGTCATAGACATACACATGTAAATGTTCAGCATAAACATATTAAAACTAGATTTCAAGGGGATTTGTGTGATATCTGCCTTACAGATACATCCCAGAACAGAGTATCAAGTTATCTCTACTTATGATATCCTTGCTGCAATATACTTTCCTCAATACTTAACCTGAAAATAGTTTAATCTATCCCTTGAATAGAAGTTAAGAGATCAAGCATTCAATATAGTAAACCTATATCCTAGAACCCAAGACACCCCTTAGATATCCAGATTCAAAAGGAAAGCATATTCAATACAGGAGACAGACAACAAAACACATGCAATATAGCATTACTCATCTAAATCAGCATGAAACCAATGAATTTATGCACAAAACATAAGGCATGAGACTCATAAACTCACAAAATCCACTGCACAGAGCAACCAAAACTAGATGTATTTCATTACAGAGCCAAAATATCTAGTTTTCAACAAGCACTAATTGAGTAGCATCATCTACTCTTTATAGCAAAACTATGCACTAAAAGAATTAATTACAAGGGAGGCCCAAAAATCCCGCCAGATACACAGTATCAAAAAAATGGCGCTCAAAATCATAAATGCAACAGGGGACAAATCATGGAGAAGCCAGAGAAGGACGAGGAGCAGGTGAGAATCAGGATCTGCATTGCCGCCCAAGGACATGCATCATAAAAATGGTGGTTGAGCCTGTCAACATGACCCATGCCTTCCTGCATAATGTGCCATTAAAGTTTTAGCTACCCACAGTCCTTCGGAAACACAGCCGCAGCAAGCCATAGAGTTTTCCTACCAAAAACGGTCGCAGATATAAAGAAAAAACCTGTCGCTGCAAGCTTTAAACATGGCCGTCGATCCAAAACTCGTCACCATCATTAATGGCCCCAAAAGTGTCAAAAAGTCACCACCAACCAGGTCGTGCCACATAGGCACTTTAAGTTTCTATCGCTGGGTCCTTTTCCTCCTTGTTTCCATTATCTATTCCCGTCGAGAGTCTATTGCCGGAACCTTACGCGGAAGCCACCACGTGGCAAGCTCCGTGGCACCCCTGAAACCCAAAGAAACTCCCTCAGAAGCTTGGTGGAGGTAGACACATGGCAGGCTCTGCACCCTCTTGAAACACAAAAGAGACATCCTAGAAACTTCAACGGAAACAGCCAGGCGGCACCCTCTGCGATACTTTGCTAAACTATGTCAAAAGTTTGAAGTGGCCCCGCTTCTGACACTTGGCACCCTTCGCCTCATTCATGATACATTAGAGACCCTCTGAAGAAACTTCGACGGAAGCTCATGCAGGTGCCAACACATGTCGCCTCCCGCGCCACTCCTGAGAAACCTTTGAAACATATAGAAACTTAAGAGAAACAATCAGAAGTCCCGGGACCCTCTGCCACGCGTCACAATCTGCCACACTTGAAATTCAAACTAAGGCCCACCTCCATGTTTCGCCACATCTTGAAACAAAAAGAAACCCTAGTGGAAGCTGACACTTGTTAGCTTCCGTAGCAACTATAAGGGACACGTGGCACTATCCGCGATAGCTTAGAAACTTAGAGGAAACTTTCTAAAACACGGGTGGAGTCCAACACGTGGCATTGTCCACGGAGCTCTGAGTTACTTTTCTAGGACCCACCCCCGCGTCTTCACTTAGCACCGAAACAAATATGAAACATTATGCAGGGGCCGACACTTGTCGCTCTCCGTAGCCACCTTAGAAACTTTGAAAGGGTCCCACCATGTCTGTGCCAAACATTGAAACAAAAAGGAAACTACATGGAGGTTGACACTTGTCGACTTCCGCAGTCACAACTAGGGGCACGTGGCATCTCTTGCCCCTGCTCAGAAACTTCTTGGGAGTGTCTCAGTTAACGACACGTGGAGTCTTCCGCGGGGAGGAACTTGAAACATAATAGAAACATTTAAAGAGTCTTTGAAACCTGGCAGAAACTGTGAAACCTTTAGGGTCACTCGAGTGCCTCCACGTGGTGCCTCCAGTGCACACATAGAAACTTAAAAGAAACTTCATTGAAACTTTGATGGAACTCTGTCGGAAGCTGACATGTGGCGCCATCCGCAGCAAGTAACTTAGAAACAAAAGAGAAACAGCCTTTGTAATGTGGCACCATCCGCGTTGAAGCTACATTCAAAAATAAAAGCGCGACAATAAACTGGGGCTGGACTCTTGGCAGACCTACGGCATTGGCAATATGAGACCCTCCTAGCCACTTCCAAAAACATTTAGAAACTTTGAAGCAGTGACCTGATATGCATTTGGAACTGCATCTGACCCAATTTTTAACATTTTCAGGGGCCGAGGGGAGATTTCACAAGTTTGCCAACACACATTTCACCTTTGCATACACAGAATTTAACAATTTTCTCAAATACAACAGGAAATACAATTAAACAGTGCATGCGGGCTAGGGAACAATTTAAACCAAGGCGCTAAGGGTCAGAAGGAAAACACACAGGAACCTGCAAATTGGAAGTCAAAACCCTAACCCTAGATGAACACCACCAAATGAATACCATGATATTTAAGATCTTGTAATCTTTGGTAGGCTTACCTTAGAACTTAGATTTTCATGTGAGAATAATGTTGTTATGCAAATGCAAGATAACCCAGGAAAGCCATTACCAATTACTAGTTTCACTGCACCATGGGTGGTTGGATTGGGACTCCTGATGCTCCCTGAGGTTTTCCCTTACCCAGAATCTATCACGGTATGTGCCCAAAATTATGATGAAAATAAAAAAGCAATTACAAATAAAGATAGCCAAAATGAAATGTTAACCATTACTGTAGCATAAATTAGCAAATTGTTGGGGTTTGTAGCTAGAGATCTTGGAAACATCTACATTAACATAGAAAAGTTAGCTAGTGATTATGAAGGATTTAGTCTAAATTCTGAAGTTTCTTTTCTCAAAAAAATAACAATGGATGGTTCCATACCCAAAGATAATCAGAAGCCTCCTTATAAAATTGAAATTTTTTAACCATGTGTTCAGGATACTATTCTATGCTAATGTTTTGCCTTGGATTGGACAATAATTGACAAGTGGATGCAAGCCTCCTTAAAATGGTATAAAATATCCATTTTGTTTTCCCCCTGTTAAATATGGATTTGTAGAGCACATTGTAGAATCCATGCATAAACAATTTTTAATGATTAAAGGAGGCTCCACTTCCAATTCCAACACTAAGACCTTTAGGTTCAGAACCTACTTGTGCTATTTATTTCTAGTGCAGTTTAGTGGAACATTTGTGGCCAACAAGTTTTAGATTCATCCCTTCGTAAATGATGAGTCGAAAAGAGTGCTTCCACTACATGATTGGACCCATAAGATAAGGATGCATGATGCTCGAAGGAACTGTAATCATTTTGTGGACTACTTTTTGGATCCATTTTATTATACAATTACAAGTACTCTAATGCCTAGATTGCTTAAGTCTTGTAGAGATTTCATTCAACTGGGAACATAAATATAATTAGCTGATTGGTACTTCATGAAAGAATATAATGTGCTAAGATTTTATGGATCAGGAGTAGAGCCCCACAAACATCCGATACATGTGATAAAGAGCATTTTGCATTGGAATACATGTAGTAGATGGACAATACAGATCAAATGTACTTTGTTAGTCAGTAAAAGAAGATCATATTTCCTTACCTTTTTCATGTGGAGGGTTCACATTCGAGAGAAAAACATTCACTATGGCACACCAAATTTTACAAATGTCTAAATTTGATGTTGACTCTCACTAGAAGTATGACCCATATAACATGATTAAAGAAAGGCTTATGTCCAATAAGAATGCTAGAAGTAGAATTCAACATCAAAGTAAATCCCTACTACAAATATTGAAAAACAATAATTCTTGGGATAAGGTGAAAAAAGTAATGGAGGAATCTACTACTGAGAAAGGTATTTCTTTTGAACAATTATCAACAGAAATAATGGCATTGTAGCCACATAGAGCAGCAACATTGCCAATCAGGAGTTACAATAATTTTAATAAAAGAGTTGATCAACCATCTAGTTTAAAAAATACCAGTCTCTCAGAAAATATTGTATAGAGGAAATGTGGAAACAAACAAAAATAAATGTCTTTTGGTCTATGAGGAAGGATCTAGGTGATCTAAAAACTACTGCACAATTTGAGGAGATCCCAAAAGATGAAGAGTTTAGCAAATTATAGAATATAGAGCATCCCTTTGAAGCACCTAATCATGGATCTGATGATGATACCAGTTGATAGGAAAAATCAACCCTTGGATCCCACTAAAGACTATGCATATAAACCTAGTTTGAGTGATAACACAAAACAAGCATATACTTTAGGGTTAGCCATAATCGAAACATTAGGTTATGAAGGTGGTGGTTTGGGGACCAAAGGACAAGGCAACACTTGGGTGGTCACACAAGTAGACCCTAGAAGACCTAGTGATTTTTGAGGCATTGGAGCTTCATCTGATAAGAAATCCCTAAGGCATACAAGGACAACTAGTACAGTTAAATTTGTTACAGCTTCAAATGAAAATCTTGACAGTCAGATACAATCACAAGTACAACCAATACCACAAGGGTTTTTAGATCTTCAATATACTCATTCAATTAGTAAAGGAGATGGTAGAGATAATGCTACTAATTGCGATGGTACGAGTAGTAGTGGTTAGCAAGTGCTACAGCAACAAAATACTCAGAAGAGGCCAGTACTAGAAGATACCATACAAGGCATTATGAAGAGGCACAAGATTATGACAGATCCAAATCCAATTTCCTCCATTTCCACCTTAATGGAATTATTTCTAGAAGGCACCCCTCCTATTGTTAGTGTGATTGGGATAGGAATGGCTAATCCTCAGCCTCAAAAAATTACTCCTTCACCATTCAAGCATTCGATTGTGATAGCAGTCCCAAGTTTTGATTAAAAAGTTGATTTAACAAGAAAGTAGAAAAATATGAAAGACACAAGAAGCAAGTGCTAGAGAGTACATCTATTGTAACTCCTGATCCTGTAAAAACCAGGGTATTGTCTACATATGACCCATATACAGAAACCATGGAATACATGTTTGTTGTGCCCAATGTTAAAAAAAACTAAAGAATTAGATGCAATGCTCTAACTATGAGGTGAGCACTATCCAAATAGATTTTTCTAGAATGAAAAATAGTGACATAATTAATGTATTAAAAAAGAACAATGATGTGGCGTACACATCATTGGTAAATCAAGAGAGAGACAGAAATAGGTTGCATAATCAAATAGAAAAGTTATAAGAAGACCTAGCAAATGAGACAGCAAAGAGGAAAGCAACAGATAACAAGAGCAATAAATTAGAGAAAAGGATTAAAAAATCTACCTAGCTACATCTACAAATAAAGAGAATGAACAAACAGAGGTGGAACTGAATGAACTAAAGCAAAGGTTAGATGAAAACATAAAGAATTATGATAATGAAAGAGCTAATTCATAAAAATTACTACAAAAGCTGACGGAAGCCAAGGCCTTAGCAAAGACATTACAAGACAAACTAGACAAACAAACACATAAATCAAATTAGTGGGATAAAATGGATGAAGAGAGGAAAACTGCTAAAAAACTACAGCTATAGTTGAAGAATGCAAAAAATGAAATTAAGGCTTCCCAAAATAGAGTATCTAAATTTTATAGAAAAATAGTACAGGATATAAAACAAAACATTTGGGAGGAAATCACACAGAGGACTAATGATTTGTCTAAATTGTTTGAATTGATTGATGGCCTGATAGTACAGAATGTGAAGTTCAAACAATAAATTCAAGACAACAAAAAGGTGACTTCAAGTCAAAAAATTGCAAACCAAATTTTGCAAACAATCTACAAAATTAGTGACAATGAATTGGCATTCAAAGGAATTCACAACCAGATTGATGCCTCAATAAATACATCATCTATCATTTAGAAGTGTATGAAGCTAGGTGAAGCACATGAATTTCTATATAATGTTAAAAAAAATTGTGAAAGCTGCATAAATAGGTAGAATACTTGAAAGAGCTTGGTTTTCCATGGGCTTTTGACAATACAGAGCAATACATTGGAAAGGGTTATCTCAAAAATAAGATGGAGGATACAATGAAGTTGGATTTCGACCAATTTCCTTAGAAGCTAGATGCGGTAAACTTTTTGGATTCTATCAAACCAGTGATAAGATTGAATGCAACTTTGATTAATACATTAAAGTCACCAGTCAGTTATGAATTGTTAACAAATCTACAAGTTAGATACTATGAGTTAGAACAGATTGCACTTCCATTAGATCAACAGTAAAGCATGCTACAAAAGCTGATAGAATGATTTGATAATTTGATAATACTTCTATGTACATTGTATTCCTTCATTTGAAAATCAATATAAGACTCTTTTCCATTTTTGTGTTCAAATTATCTATATTATTTAATTGCTTAATTCAGGAAAACTCTAGTTTCTAGATACACATTAAACATTTGCTAATGTTGTATGTGCTTTTGTTAGTGTTGTTAGTATGTATTTAGTTGAATACATGTAACACTTATCAGTATCACACAATAGTAATATGAAATTAATAATAATATGTTAATTAATAAATGGAAACTAAAAAATGTGTAAAGTTTAGATGCTAAAAAAAATCAAATTTGGAAACAATGTTTAAAATTTAGATTCTAAAATGGAACATTGGAAAATAGAAGTATGTTAATCTATTAATTTTTAAATGGAAAATAAAAAATGTATATCAGGATTTACTGTTCAGTGATATAAAAATAAAATATCATCAACAATAGTTTAGAGTTTGGAATATTAAATACATTATAAATACCTAGTAAGTGCTAAATCTCTTCCATTTGGAAAATCATCTCCTCACTCTGACCATGAGATTGAGAGTCATCCTGATCATGGTCTATATTTTCTTCACTCTACATATGCCCTCTTAAGTGCACCTCCTCACTACCACTAGATGTGTTATTCATTGTGTCACTATCATGTGTGCTAGTATGGTTTGAAGTGTTGCAGAACCCTCTTCTTTCACATATGGACCTCCAGATTGTGAGTGCCCTTTCAAAAGGAAAACTTCAGATATCATACCTATTTGTATACATCCTCAAACAATTTTCCAAATCCTTGTCAAGTTTATTTCTTATCTTTGATTTCAAGAACCCTAATGCACTGAAAACTCTCTTATCCTCCACCAACCCCAATATCATCATTTGACATAAATCAACAAGTTTGAAATATTCTGATATTGAATCACACAATATTTCGCTCTGACTTAAGGTTGTCAAAAGCTTTGTTATCAATCCATCTTGGAAGCGACTATCCATGAGTTTAAACTATTCCATCATTGATGTTGCAAAATGGGTTGATTGCTCTATAAGCTTAGATTTATTTATAATTCCTTCTATTTATTGTCCATTGAATTTCCTAACTTTTGGAAAAATGATTGACCAAGGTCTTTATCTTGTTATGAAAATTAGTTGGTTGACAGTTGACCAAATATTGAGGATACATTTAAAAAACATGGCTTCAAGCAATTCATCATGACAGAATGAATCTCTAATCTCTAAGGAAAGAGATCTCGCAATATCCTTTAAAGTAATACTTACAAAATTAACAATGTTGTCAAAATCTTCCCTTGTAATAGGTACTTCTTTGATAGTGCACATGACCCTAGTAAAATGACACATTACTATCTCATATCCCCGTATAGAGACACATAACTCCCCGCTTGCATTAAACTATAAAAAATTAGTAGGATTGTTCACATTTGTCATCAAGTTCCAACTACTAAACTCTAGAATTATAAATGACTGCTCTGATAGATATAGATTATTGAGCCTGTCAAGCATATCATTTTATGTAGTTTAGTATATTATGAAATATACATAGTTCTTTCTTGGGCTTTTTTCACAAGAATGTTCATTTCCTCTAGCATGGGAAGAATACCAAATAAAGTTAGGAGTGTCTCTATGTCACTTAACCTATGTAAGAGGTTAGGATACAGTGAGGCAATGGTCATACATTACTCCAATCAAGGATTGATGTTCTAAGAAAACTCGTTGCGTTGATCCATGCAAGGAGATCCATTTAGTATCAATATCCTTAAGAAGCTTGTTTCCTACAATTATTCCATCAACAAATTGTCAAAATTCCATAAACTGTTTGGGACTTTGGCAGAAGTATGAGTAGAGCTTGCAGATTAGATCTTCAACTTTTGATACTATAGAATACTTTCTCATAATTTTAAATGCTAAATTCATTATGTGGGCCATACAGTGAATGGAAAACATGTATGGTGAAAAATAAGTTTGTAGCTTTATACAAAGACCATTCCTATGACCTTGCATTACTGAAGCTCCATCAACCCCTACACACACCAACTTTTTGGCAATTGTGTAGTCATGCATACCTCCAATTTCATTCAAAGATTTCTTAACTAGTTCAAATAGATTTTGTGATGTCGCATTCTCCTTCATTTTATAAATAGAGAGTAGATGAGGTTGACAGACATGTTTGTCTACAGTATACACATGCATACATACCCAAGGAGTACTATCTATTGTTGTAACTTCTTCTAAAGATAATGTTGTAAAGGTTGACTATTTTATTTTTTCCTATAAATCTTTTTTCCACCTTAAAAAGACAACTTGTCCATTCCTATCCACTGTTTGTTGACCAGTGTGTGTTAGGAAAGTTAGGAATGCCCATAAAAGATAATAAACTATTATATTCTAGGTATTCTATCATAGGATGCCCTCTGTTCAAAATATGAAAAACAACACTCAACTAAACAGTTTTTGCCATTTGTGCTTCTCCCATTATCTTTCCAAATTGAGCTTCAAACCAACCTCCACATCCAACAAACTTCACCTTTATTTGCATATACGCATCATATTCGAGGGCATTCTTAACATGAAGACATTCTTCCTTTTTTTCCATCTTATCATTGATTTTTACTTTCTGTCTATGATTTGTTTTTCGTAAACTTTACCAATATGTTTTTCTATAGTGAAGTTTTAGCTACAACTTCTTGTCCCTATGATATTTTTGACTGCAAACCTTATACTTGCATTCTATTGGAGGTTCATCTTTGTTTGCATTCTACACTAGTTTAATGAATGGCTACTTTGACACCCAATCAATTTGAAAATTCCTTGTCATATCCCACTCACGCCCTATTTTTTATTTAGCTTTTCTTTTCCCATTGTATATAGGATCTACATCTTCCTTATCACTTGTTGATGTCAACTTATTCATATTATCATTCTTGCCACCCTATGTACCACCTAAAACATCATTTGCAACATTGACATCAAAGTCAATGAACTCATTTCAGCTACCCTGGGTACCACCTAGAAAATTAGATGTGGCATTGGCATCCAAGTCAATGAACTCATTTCATCTACCCTAGGTATCCCTTGGAACATCATCTACAACATTGTTGTCCTAATCCGAGCCAATTAACTCATTCAGATCTTCCTCTGAGGTATTGCCTTATTCATAAATATATGGTACAAGTGTTGATGTTGTAGCTCCATTTGATGGACCACAAACATTGCCAAAGTATGACATTATGTTTCTACATTTTGATGGCCTCCCTTTACCGCTTTTAACAAACTTGTTCCTGCTTGACATCTCTCACAAAATAAAATCTGCAAAAAAATGTCTTTCTGTTTAAGAATGAATTATAGAATATAGATCCTTGGGCCCTAAATGTGTCCCTACTCAATATCATTTGTATGAATTAATTAAAATTGGAAAAGAGATAGATAATCTTATAACACTATAAATAAATTCAAATGATTGCTTACCATTAGGATTTCACTAACTTGCTAATGCCTGTAATTATAACTTGCCTATGATCCAAATCAAGATCTCAGAGCAGAACAAAATGTGTAAAAGATTAATCAGACTTTTTATTGTATTTATATCAATCTATATTTGGTGAATTCCATGGAATTTCTAAATGTAGTAAAAATTTAGTGAATCCTGCATGATTATAAAATGGTGCATATAAATGTTGCGCAAATGCGGACCTTGATCAAACACATATGTTGTAATTTTTAAGGTGATTATGGCCCTTGAATTAGCATGGAGTTATAATGGTGTTGGCAAAATGGGTCCTCATACATGGTGAATTTTGTAATTCTATTGGCGAATATGTGGGCAAATTAAAACATGCCTTCGAAATTCCAAGTGAATCACCATTAGAAATGCATAGGTTACTGTGGCAAAATTATTAGTTACAAATGCCTCATAAAATAAATTGGTGGCGAATTGAAATGCATTTGACCGGTAATTAATAAAATCTAGGTGATTTGGCCCCCCACCAGTTGTAATATATTCGCTAAATTCAAATATGTGGATATGAACTATTCGCCAATTGGCAAAAATTTGCCCCTAAAAAAATTGTTGCCTAAGAACATGTTGCATTTCACAATAAGAGAACCAATTAAAATATTTACAAATGGACATATTAAGAGTCCCATTATAATGTTAGTTTTGTAATCTAGAGGCTCTATGAGCATTATGTGGTACTATATAGTATAAAGATTGCCTATGACACAATGGTGCTAAACTGTGACAATAACCAAAATGAACCCTGCTATGAGAATTGGCCCCTGCAGTGATAAATAAATAAATGTAACACTCCAAAGTATCTACAACAATAAAATAAACATAAACAAAGTATTTTTGGGTGATGCAATATTGCTTGACTCCTAAGATGCTCTTTCTTTAGACACCCTAGGTAATAGAATTTTAAGTTGAGTGCACTCAAAATTTTAAGGAAGTGAGGGGGGTATTTTATCAACCCAAGCTAACCCACTACATCTTCAATAATCCATGTATCTTCCTCCTACCTCTTGCCTCTCCATCAAAAAATTTATTCTTTGTACTCCTTTCTCTTAGTTTTCTTACATATGTGCATATTCTCTTAGTAATTATGTGCTATTAGCCAAATCCTTAGCCCCATGGTAATCACATAGATTAGTAACATTGAATTTTAGTGAGAAGTGCAATCCTTCTTGAAACTCAATCTCATAAGCATTCTTAGAAAATCCACACAACACTCTACAAGGGAAAATCTTCTTAGGCTTCAACTTATTATAGGCTCCCTTGGAAAACCATTCCTTCCTCAAATGTGCCTTGACTAACTCTCCCTTAAAGTAATTCTTTTCTCTTATGTGCTCATTTGCACTAGCTTTATATTCATCCCTACCCTTTTCCAATTGTTCCCTGAGTTATACATGCACCTCCTTCATGTTTTGTGCAAATTCTTTCACATCTACACTAACCCACTCACTGTCTAAAATCATCAACATATCTATGACACCTTTGGGTTATGTCCCATAAATAATCTAAAATAGGTTCTTTCTTGTAGACCTATTCACTACATTGGTTTGTCTCCTACTGAACTTCTTAGGAGATTAACCAAACTCCTCTTAAAAACTTTTGGTTTCAACCATCTACCTATGGATGGTATACAAAACTATAATTCCACCGTGTACCCAAATTTTTCTATAATGTGCGCTAAATGGATTAAGAACTTAGTATCCCTATTTGAGGTGATACTGTAGATGGAAACCCATGTAACCTAACTATTTCCTTCAAGAGTAGCTTTGCAATCATGGATGTATCATTCAGCTTCTGATAAGGAATGAAATGTGCTATTTTTAAAAATCTATAAACTAGATCAAAGATAAAATCATCACCTCTTTTAGTTTACATTAGTTCAAGGACAAGGTCAATGGGAAATTCTTCCCAAGTCTTAACTAGTATTGGTAGTTGCTTATATAATCCTATATTCTAGGCTACACATTTTTCCACCTAGCATATTGTGTATCTCTCAACAAATATCTTAACATATTAGTATAAACATGGTTATAAATATCTTTCCTCCAACATGGACAAAGTTGTATCCATACCCAAGTGTCCTCCAAGCCCTCCACTATGTAGTTCTTTGAAGAGATTCTGTCCCATTGAACTTTTTGGTGTCACAACTATTTTATCTTAAATATATATCCTTCTTAAACAAAGTGATCCTTAAATGAACCTTTACCCCCACCCCAAGGTTCCATTAAACTTCTCCATGCATCTATAAAATCTAGATTTGTGACATACAGATCCTTCATCATCTCCATACATACCACTTCAAATGTCATGGTAGACAATAATTCTTGCCTTCTACTCAAATCATCTACAACCTTAATTTGTTATATTAGCCTTATCCTTGAGGATAAAGAGAAACCCCTACAAGTATTCCACCCATCTCATATGTCTCTAGTTCAACTTTTCCTAACTATTAATAAACCTCAACACTTAATGATCAATTTACAAAACACTCTTTTAGCATTGTGATAATGCCTCCAATTCTACAAAGATTAAACAAATGCATAATATTATTGATTATAAATTGAATACTTTTGCTTAGCTATATTCAACTTCTCACTAAAATAAGTAATGGTTTTACCTTTTTGGCTCAAAACAACACCAATGGCTTTACTACTAGCATAAAAATCCACTTGAAAAATCTATTAAAATCTATAAGTACTAAAATTAGTTCCATTGTTACATTTTTCTTTAAGAGTTCATAACTCTTCTTTCCAGTAGTCATCCAATCAAATCCTCCCTTCCACATGTAATGTGTTAGAGGTGCACATATCCCACTAAAGTTTCTAATTAATTTTATATAGAAACTTGCTAGCCTAAGGAAACTTCGAACATCTATTGCACTTTGTGGTACTACCCAGTCAACAATTGGTCAAATATTTTTAGGATCCATCCTCAATCCATCTTCAAATGTCATAAATCCCAATTAAACCAACTCCTTTTTCATAAAATTGCACTTCTTCAAGTTTATACACAACTTTTCCTTTCTTTGTTGTGTTAAAACATATTGTAGGTGTTCAATATGCTCCTTCTTTGTCTTGATAAACACCAAATATCATTAAAATAAACAACAACAAACTTACCCAAGAAATGTTTTAGAACTCCATTCATTAATCTCATAAAAGGTACTTGGTGCATTGGTCAATCCAAAATGCATGACCAACCACTGCTATAGTCTATCCTTGGTTATGAAAGTTGTCTTCCATTCATATCCTTCATCAATTATGATATGATGATAACCACTCTTGATATCAATCTTACAAAAGTAGTGCATGCTTCACTAAAACAATCCATTAGGTTATTCATGCACAACATTGGAAAGTTATACTTGATTGTGATCTTGTTGATAGCACTAGAGTCTAACATGATCTTGCGTGAAGTTGGACTCATTCCCCTAGCCTTTATATCCATTTACACACACATATCCTTATAAACGTATCCCTATCACATCAATTTGCTTGCAATTTATTATGCATTCACCTTATCTACCTACTTATCACACATATCTATGCACCTACCTCCATTTATCCATTTTCCACCTAGATTTGATTGTTATCTGATTCTAAGACAAGTTTGTAGTTGTGGGGGTAACCTAACAATTGTGAACTTGTCCCTTTCTAATTTCAAATTCAATTTTTAAATTTGGCTAAATGGCCCCCTTCATCCTTCGACCTTGAGTTGACTAAACACACATTTAGTGAAATTGGATGCTAGGTGCTAGTATTTAAAGACATTCAATGCATTTATTCTAATCATCAAGTGTTCATCTCCTAATCAAGCATTCTAGAGCATTGAAGTAATCAATATTGACACATTTTGATTTGTTGCAATAAAAGGATTAAATAATCTACATACTTAGGTGCTTGCCTAATGTTTTTAATATTATCCAATTTTTTAGGGTTGATCAAAGAGAACTTGCCTCCCATGACTCATTGACAACCTCAAGGTATTTTAAAATTTTGTCAAGTCCCCGAGCATTCAAGAAGAGCAAAGAAGGTCTCATATTAGTCAAAATTGTAAACAAAACACCACTTATTGCTAAGACAAGTTTAGATCCCAAATATAGATATGTGACCATAAATTCATCTCAAAACTATGAACCTATCATTTAATAAATAGAGATCTAGCATGAATTCCCAAGCAACTTACTAACATATATCACTATTTTGAATTCTAACATCAAATAGATTCTAGATTCTCATCTATTAGACATCATTCTATGAATATCAAGCTAAATATAATCATCCTTTATTTTTACATTTATTTAATTAACCTAAATTAACTCATGAATAAAGTTTATGATAAATTATTAATGAAATAAAATTCATCAAACAATGTCATATTTGGAGAATGTATATCTATAAAACTCAAAAATATCATGGAATGATGACACAAGGTTTCCTTAAGTAGAGATGAGATTAGAAATAATGTTCCTGCTTTGTTGTCTTTGTTGAGTTTTGGAAAAAATTAAGTATTCTTGTGTCCCTCACACAACCAATTGATCCTTGATTTCTATTTCCAAAAGATCTCCCATAAGAGCCATTATATTATCTATTTAGAGAGGGAGGATTTCATATGAAGGAAATACCTAGTTATACCATCCTCCTTAATTTGAAAAGTGATGTTATCCATCTCCTCTTGCACCTATTTATTTTTCACAAAAATGTTTCCAAAATGCGATCTATTCCATTGTTTTATCTTGAACTTCACAAATTAGAGTTGTTTGGAAAGGGAATACATAGAAGTACTAAAAGGGGGTTTCCCTTCCAACCACTAGGCAATGATACATTCATGAATCATCTAATCTTTGAGCCACATCAATTGAAAGTTGAAAGTAGATTTTTCACTTGGGAGGAGAGGGAGGAAGAAAACTTGATAGGCCAGTGATCAAAGCCTTTCTAGTGCATGATATCTAAGAATGTAACCAAAGAATCACCAAACCAACATTCAGAAACCAAGAACCTATCAAGATGATTTGATATATAATCTATCCCACACCTTCTATTTTTCTAACTAAAAAGACCAGATCTAGGTTTACCATCACTAAGATTAAGAAATGACAAATTCTCTCGTAGCAAAGAGGAAGAAGGATCTAACCAATCAACGCCACATAACTTTTCATCCAGGTTGAGAATGGCGTTGAAGTCTCTAGCCTTGATCTTTGGAGAGGAAGGGAACACAAAGAGAGAAAATATGATATGAGTCCAAAGAAGATTCTTACTTTGAAAATCCCTAGGATTAGACATGGGTTAGGTATAAGGATCTACTAGATTCAAAGTAGGATTTGAATAAGGAGATAGAATGTTTGGTAACAATCCAAAGGGACTGAGTAAGATGACAAGGGTCCCATAAACACGCTAGACTACCTAAGGATCCCTAAGCTCTAATACATTAGCACCTCCTTCTTTTCCATAGTTTAAAGTATATGGATGTCATTTCCTCTATAGAAAGTTTTGTTTCTTGGAAAAAAATGATGTCAAGATTATGCTCCCTAATCAAGTCCTAGACAAGTTTTTAATGAAGGGAGCTACCCAGACCCCTATTATTCAATGAAATAATAATCATTTATGTGGAGTAGATAAGCGAGCATCAAGTGTGTGAATGACACAAGATTTGACCAATGATTCCCCAATCATCTTCACCTTTTCCTTATCTCTCTTTCTCCCAGTTTTAAAATTTATATTTGAGGTACTTTTTTTGATATTCTTTTACTAAAGGCCTAAAGGAAGAAGATTTTTCTTCTTAGAATTATATTTTGAGCCAAGGGCTATAGATCCTTCAAGTACAAAAAAATCACAAGTGTCCACAAGAAGATCATCAGTAATGAAAGGAGATGCAACAACCATAGGAGTATTCATTTTCTCAGCTTCTTGAACTAAGGTAGATTCCTCAAAGTTGACAGGAGAAGTGGGTATAATCTTATCCATCCCCTACAAATCAGAAGCCTCATAATTTCTCACCAAGTGAGAAGAAGAAATAGGATCACCTAGATCTAATTCTTGGACCATTGGGAGATATTCAACCATGGAAGGCTTTGATTCATCAAAAATTTCTAGGACCTGAAATATATTATTGAACTTTCCTCTTGTTACATTGCCTTTCAGGCGATTCAATGGCCTTCCTCTATTGCAAGTCTTCACCTGAATAAAACCATTTGGATCCAATCCATCTGCATGGACTGGGGCTTTTCCTTTTGCTTTAGCTTTTACTACAAAACTATCTAGAGGAAATTGGGAGGGAGTTGTAACCCTTTTTGGGAAATCTCTTTGTGGGTGTATGTAAGCATGGAAAGCTTGACAATGAAAGGGCATAGCTTCATAGTCTATTTATTGAATTTATTACATCTTTCTCAATTTGGTCTCAAGATATTCAAGGAGTGTCTTATAATGATCAATTGCAACATAGCTATGAGCATATAAGTAGTTACTTTCCTTTCTATTGTGAGATGTGAGGAGCCCATGGGTTTCCCAAAGACTGCACAAATGGAATATATAATATCAGATCTCTAGAACTCTATAGGCAACCAAAAAAGATAGATCTGAACATGAATTCATGAGGATATCTCTTCCATAGGATCAAATCCCGCATGCTAAGGTTTAATGAAAATTTGTTTGATTCCAAAAATAAGGGTCTCCTTCAAATTTCATGTTTCAATTTTCCATTCTAGAGAAAAACACAAAGAATATCCATTTGTACCATAATAACCTCCATGTCTCCCTTTGGTTACCAAGTTTGATGAGCCTCATTCTCTAGGAAGGGTAGTGAAACTTTGATGCCCATAAACTTGTAGATCAAAGCATGCTTAGACAAATAGAGTACATCATCTACAACCAAGTTCATATTGATAATAAGGATAGGTTGATCTTTATTTTTCTACAAACAAACATTAGATCGAGGGATTTAATCACTGTTCTAGTCCAATTTAAAATCATTTGTGACCTACAACAAAAAATAATAACATTCAAGCATGACCATGTAAGTTGAGGGCTCAAAGTCTC
The DNA here is from genome assembly GCA_027924645.1 of Cunninghamia lanceolata. Taxonomy (NCBI): domain Eukaryota; kingdom Viridiplantae; phylum Streptophyta; class Pinopsida; order Cupressales; family Cupressaceae; genus Cunninghamia; species Cunninghamia lanceolata. The sequence goes on along the minus strand of BSBN01000828.1, from coordinate 13,429,328 downwards.
ATAAAACATCTTTAAATGAGAAGGGAAGGGAGCCCTTTGGGCCCCCTCCAAATGCAGCCATGGGTTCCTAAAACCACAAGTAGTAGGTGTTCTAGATAGCAAGATCTAACCACATGCAACCACCATTGACCTTCATAAACACTTGACATGACAACAAAGAAAATAGAAAATAGAGAAAAGACTAAAGAAATTAGATTAAAAATGCAACTTCAACGTGTATGAAGAGGAGTATGCATCCCAAAGAAGGCCACTTAGTAGAAACAATGGTAAAGGTCATGAAAGCTCTAGCTATATGCCCATTTATAGAGCAATGACCTTGAATGTTTTCTATAGTCGCTCTAGTTCTCACTCTTGTATTTTTGGTAGTTGTTTTTATGTTTTTGACAACTATTTTTTATGTTTCTAGTGGTATTTTCATATAGATTGATGGTTCCCAAAATGACTACAACACAAAACTCTAAAACATTTCTAAATCACCTAGGCCAGGGATGTTGTCAGAGTGATAGAAAGAGGTTTATCAACAAGTTAAGGGCAATTTTGGCCAACTGACAGGAGTGGGTAGCCTCCTCTACACTTCGAGCTCAGCTTAGACTCTGGAGGGATATTCCAAGGGGTATGCCTTAGCAGGTATTGATTTAAAACCAGATGCACAACTGAAAATAAATGGACAACCAAACCCAACTTGTCGTCTTGGTCCTAAAGAGTGTCATTGAACCAAGAGCAACTGGCTGTCACAAAACACATATAAAGTTGATTTAACTATGCAAATGTACATGCACAAGAAAGATGGTTTTCCCCTAAACAATTGGTAAATGTTTGTTTGATTTAAAAGATGTGTGATTGGTCTAATGAAGCCAAGACTGGTGCCTATCCAATTGGGCTACAGAGTCTCAAATGACAGAAAAGAAAATAGACAAAAGGGAAATGAGGAAAAGTTGATCTAAGCACATGCTATATCAGATTGCAAGTTTTGTGCTTCAAACCTACTTAATAATCCAGAACAGAACTGCATGTATTCAAATGTAAAGAACATATGACAATTACAAGGCTTGTAATATATTTCAAATGTTATCGCATTTCAAATGTTCAATACAAACTTATCAACAAATGTGATAAGAGGAAAAGACCCTAAATACAAACAAACTACCATGGAGACATTATCTACACAATCCCTACCACACATTATCTTTCACTTGCTTTAGCACCCCATTACTTCTTTGCAACTGGACATGATGTGATTTGGAGCCCTAGAAGCATTGTTGGACTTGCACAGCTTCCAGCCACCAACAAAGAACTAACCAAACCCTAATACCTCTAAAAAATGCATATATAGCCATTTAGCTCCCCACACCATTCTAGGTTCTGCACTTAGTCAGAGAGTACAACCATGCTACATTAAATTCTGGCCCATGGCCTTGTTAGGAAATTTGTCAAATTGGAAGAAATACCCATTCCCTGACAACTCTAAAAATGGAAGAAGAAGATTATCCACACTCTTTGGATACCTAGAGAAATAATGAGGGATGGCTTGAGTCTATTCCCTGACACCTGCAACATTAATTTCAACTAAGTTGTCCTCCAAGTGTACCTGTGCATTGAAGAATTTCACTATGCTACCCACCTACAACATCCTGCAATCATGACATGCTTTTAGGCAAATAGGCGCTTGAAGAATAGTTCACCAAAATACTGTGTAAAGCTCTTTACAACTTTTCTAAAATATTTTAAAATAAGCTTAAAATATTTTAAACTACTACATTTACTTTATGCTTTACCAAACATTTGATATTCCTTTGATTTTGCCTTCTAATCTCCATGTTTCCCCTCATTCACCTTTTATCTTGCTTCATCGGTAAAATATTAATTTGGCAAACCATCTACTTCGTTCCCTTCAATGCTTTGCTTTTCTCTTGGCTGTTCCTACCTCTATCCGAAAATTATTTCCACGATGAACCACTTTGTTAGCAAACCTGAAGGTTTGTTCACCGTCTTCTTTTTCAACAAAGGCTTGCCTCCTCTTTCTTGTCCACCGCTTCATTCCTTTATTGACAATTTTCCTCACAAAAAAACATCTCTCTGCCTTATCCTTTCTCTTTCACCACTTGGTCATCTTATCAATGAATTGACAAAAATAGAAACTTGAGAACTTGGTTGGAGAAGTCGGCAGCTCATGAGCTAGCTGATTCACCAACAAACACTTAGTTTTTTCTCTTGTTTTCCTTAAGAAACTTTTTTCACTTGCCTCTTCGTCGGGAACTTTTCCCTGTAGCTCAAACTTTTCTTTTGTCTATTTTTTCCTTGTTGTGGCCTTCTATTTTTTCCTTCGAAAAAACTTTCTTTCACTCCTTTATCGCTTGGTCAGTGAATCAAGAAAACCACAAGCTTACGAACTTGGTTGGCAAAATCAGCAGTTCACAAACTAGCTAATTCACCAACAAAGGCCACAAACTTCACTTTTTTCTAAAGAATACATCAAACATTCCTTCAAACTTCCCTTTTCTTCCCTTTGTCGGTAAATTAGAAAACCAGCAAAACCATGAACATGCAGACTCAATCAGCAAAATCAGTAGTTCGCAATTTTGTCGATTTGCTAACAAAGGCCTCAAATGAACCAATTTTTTCTAAGGGAAGAAAAAACATGGACTTGGGGGGACTTTTACTTCTAATTTTTTATTGAAAACCCATGGGACATATCTTAGATTGGTTATAAATAATGGGTTTAAATTGCAAAGGGAAAAGTGGGAAATTTAATGGATTTTTGGGGCAAAATAATGCATATTTGGGAGATGAATTTTTTAGGTACTAACACTGGCTCTGGTTGGGGACGTGTGGCAAACTTGGCACAACAAGAATCTAGAACATATCTAGGTAGACCAAAAAATAAAAAAATACAAGGGAAAAACACACCAAATGTATTTACAGGGAAACATATAGTCAAAGGCACGAGGGCACACAAGAAAATTGACTGTATCCAAAATTTTGAAACATTGCAGGCCAACCTTGCAATAAACTGGTGAAGCTACTTGCCCTTGTCAAAGACAAGCCTATTGAAGGAGTTGATCTCCCTCAATCCTTTGTTGCACTGATCACCCAACATCAACATTAAAAACAATTTGCATGCATGCACATACAAACTACAAATATTCATACTGGTATCATGTTGAAAATGGAAATGACTACCACCAAGACATGGCATCCATAGAAAATAGGGCCCATCATCATGCTGACTCACATAGAAATACTCACCTTCAAGATTCTTGTTAGCATGATGCATACCTAAATCTGCATAAATATCAGCATGAAGAAAACTATCAAGCTTAAATGCATCTAGTTCAAGTGTGTTCTCAAGATGGGCTATGTCACATGACTGTTCAATTCCTTGTGACCTAGCTACACTACAAATACTAATGTGTTCCTTCATGATTGAATCAAAGGCTTGATTCAATCCCAATTCTGCACCATTGGCATATAGAACAAAAATTTGAAGCATTTCAAGTGAAGACTCAAAATCTTCAAGTTGCCTCTCTGTTTTGTATTCCTTGACACACTCTGTTGTGTAAAAATTGTTGCTAAGAAAATCACTCATGATCTTCTCCTCTTCACCCTATAGATCAAAAACTTGATCCACACGAGAACACCTAGCTTTAATGTTATCAAGCCCAACCAATGAGCTCAAAAACATGCTCTCAACATGATCCACATCAATAAGAAATAACTAGCCCAAACAAAGCTCTAAAAAAACATATGTGATAAAGTCTTCATAGCTTGAAACTACTACCTCCACATCATTGGTAATTGTAGTAGTGCATACATCCACATGCTTTTCATCCTCATAAGTCACACAGGCAAGGTCCTTAGCATGAATCTCACTGGTTGCACCATCATTCATCTCTACAACTCTATCATCTAGTGCAACTAGATCTACATCATCCTCATGTAAACAAGTGCCTTTGACCTCAATGTCATCATCAGGGATAAAAGAGGGTAATACACCAAACAAGAGATCAGCCTCTTGTTCACTCTCAATATCATTTTCATGCATACACTCAGCATAACCAGCCTTAAGAACTGACTGAGTGAGCTCCTCATCATTGTGTACATACCCCTCTTTGTCTACTTGGTATCTATAGGTAGCTGAGTCATACTGATAATGAGGCATTTGATTCTCACCTTTCAAAACTAATAGCTCTCTGAGCTACTACTCTTCAAACCCATTAAACTCTAAGTCATTTTCAAACAGAGGATTATCCATGCACCAATGATAATAATGAACTATGCCATATGGTGGACTTGCATGTTCCTCATAAAGGACATTGTGCCTTATACTCATCCCTTCATCATTACTTGCATCACCAATGTATATATGCTCTATATAATCAACTACATGAGCTGAGTTATTCATTTTTTCATTTGCATACATACCTTCCTGGTGGTCCATAATACTACAACAAGCAGCAGGGTCATAATTCTCTTCACCAAATTGGGAATCATCATTGATTTTCTCATCTTCATCATCCACTGATGACTGATCCAATTGAATGTAGGTATAATTACTACTATTTTCATATGAATCGTTGTTATACATTGCACCAACACCTTCTCCTACCCTCCTGCACACACAATCATCACTTGAAATTGTGCCTAGATCACATGAAGCATCCTCATCCTTGCTTCCTACAATAGTTTGTTCATTACCAATCATTTTTGCATCTGAGGACAAGGATTTTGCAATCATATCCCCCTTAATTTGATCAACATAATCAATGAACATATATGCCTATTGCATGCTCATTAGATGGAATTCCTCTCATATAGAATCTTGGCTTAAGGTAACATCATAAGCTCTCAGATACATGTCAATACAAGTAGGCAGATCAGGTCTGAAGCCCTCTGGGATGTGGGACAAGGCAACTACAAATCTATGGCTAAGATCCATGCTAGACTCTCCCTCATGGCATCTAATATTTTCAAGTTTTTGGACAAGAACAATAGGGTCCAAACTACTTGAAAACTTTTCAAATGCAGCCACTAATTGATCCTAGGAAGCAAAATGATGGTCAAGGAAACCAACAAGCCATTTCCATGCCACTCCACATAGAGACCTAACAGAAAATCGCATCCACATATCTTCATCTTCAAATCAAAATTTATCCATGAAATCTAAAAATGTAAGAACATGTGCCTTCCAATCATAAATATCACACCCATCAAATAATGACATATGATAATAGATCTTATTGGGCATGGACTACTTTTCATAATTGACCTAAGAGAGATCTAGCTATTTGTATGTATTTTCATTGGCAATGGGATGATGCCGAAAGAATGAACCACTAGAAACAATAGGAAGGGCAATGGAATGTGGCTTGGACTGATGTAGCCTGATTTGAGTTACTAATTCTTTTTCTTGCTACAACAAAGATTCTAGCAACTATTTTTCTTTTTCAATTTCATACTACAACCTAGTTGATCTATTTTTATTAGGCAAGGGTGCATATAGGTTTGGGTTTTATGAACAATATGGACCTTCTGATGGAGATTGATTGTCATTGATGTTAAAAAGGTATTGTGTTGATCATCATGTTTATGTCAGAACATCAGGAGGTCAGTGTTCTTGTGTTTGTTCTTCATATGACAGGTCATTCTAATTCAATGGTAGTTCATCATAATCTTCGTGGTTGAGGAGAATTCAGGTGAGTTCACATGCTTCACATTATGTCAAGAGATTGCTCATATGATGTTGATAATTTATATCAGGAGAATGTTGTTCATATTTTAGTTGAGTTGAATTCATGGATGTTGGATGGTGTTTAGCTTACAGGATTGCATCATGGCATAAAGGATTTCATGAAGTATCATCACATTGTATGTGGCAATTGATCAGGACTTTGATGTTTTATCTCCTTGTATGTGGTTATCATAAACATCATGTTTAGTTTTATAGTAAGGCATCATTATGAGGTTGATAATGTTAAGAATGTTGCATGCATCATGATAAGATAGTCATAAAGGATATGTGTGCTTCATGATGATCTTCATGGTAACTTGTTGATGGCACTAATTTTATACTCACAAGTTAAAGAAGTTGAAGGCATTGTTTATACTTAAGGAGCTCATAATGGTAGTTTTGAATAATGAGTCTACTTTCTTAAAGTGCAAGGCATGAGCTTCAAGTCTTGATGAAATGCCTCGTTGTCATTGATGATTTTTTTAGGTGTATCTCTGCAATGAAGGAATCTTTATAATAAGTGCCCGTTGTTTCTAATTTCTTAAAGTCCTAAGAATAATCTTTGTTTTGAGCCTCTAAGAGTTCTCAAATTAGATTAAAATCCTAAAAGAACATATTTCAAAAAAACCTTTAGTAAAAGCAATTTATGTATATCATTCTCTATGCCAACCTACCCGTCATTTGTTATATGCACTTTTTGATCTAAAAGTTAGTTGACCTTTGTAGCAGGTTGTAGGCAACTTAAGTGACACTCTAAAGGGGTAGCGGTCATGGGATGACCTGTTGCACGGCCTTGGTTGTTGTCTTTACATTGATGACAAAAAGATTTGATTGTGATGTCATGGTGGAGTTGATGTCAAAAGGAGTTGAAGTGATCTTGGAATTTGTTGATATTTAGTGATCTTTTCATGGTAGTTGATATGCTCTTCATGTTATCCTGAATCAATTTGATATCATGGTCCCTTGAAAATGGTATAGTACACAGTGGCATCATGTTTTTAGATGGTTGCAAATGACAATGGTTTGGTGGAATGTTCTTCATAATGATATTTCATATCCTTATAATATGTCTATTGTAGCACTTGTGATATCTATTGATATACATGTCATATGCCTAAATGTCAAATGCCATTATGTTTTTTAAAGTCTAAGCTTTCATGTTTTATTATTTCATAAAGGTGTTTGAGGTCTTCGTAATTATCTAATGTGTCTGAGGTCTCTGTAATACTTTATAGTGACTGTCTCTAATGAAGTTTCCTTGTCAATATTGTTAAGGGACTAAATCCTAACAACAAAAGCCTATGTTCACATAGTCCTAAATAAACCTAAGTCACCTTTTACAAACCCTTTTAATAGCACATCATACACTTTTGGTTCTATTTGTGTGTTGACTGGTCAAACCAGTCATTGTCACTTAAGTGACAAACTGAGCGTATCAACTTAATTCTAAAACTGGCCCCTCCTCCTCTTTTACTGATGCTCCCAGTTTTTCTATTGAGCGCGGGGTGCCAAAGTTGTGATCAACATTTTTGTTTAAAAGTTTTGAGGGCGCAATTATTTGGATCAACAGTCAGTGTTTAAATTGAAGTCCTTCCTTAAATGAATGCACATTGATGTGCATATGAGTGTCAAAGTCTTGTAACTACAGTTAAAAAGATCTTTTGCAGCTAAAATTAAGGTTTTTTGAAGGCTATTTTTAGCCCAAACTTAAAGGCAATCAATTGATATTCTTTTAGAAGATTTTTTTATGAAGATTTTTCTTTTTCTGACTTCACTCGTAGTACGGAAGCCAAAAAGATGAAAGTTCCTAAAGAAGACAAATTTCTTTGTATTCTTTTTATATTATGATCAAAGACTTTTTGTTCTTAATACAGAAGAGGTTTGAAAAAATGGGCTCGAAGCTTATATTGAGGAATATGAAGAGATTTTTCTTGCAGCAGATAGATGACATTTTTGTATATAGAATTTTTTTAATGGTGAAGATGAAAAATGAAAAGGAGATGAATATGAAGGGTTATCCTTTTTTAATAGAATTGCAGGTGCATTATGAAGGGTGTGAAGAAGACATATTTTTGAAGAAAAATAGATGATCTTATACATACAGATATGTTTTTGATATATGTGAATGAAACTAAGAGCAAGGGAATTGAAGTATAAAATTTATGCAAGATATTTGAAATTTTTCCTTGATTTGAGATATTGTAAGAATGACAAGAGCTTGTACCAAGCATATTTGAGAAAACCAAAAGTGGCAGAGATGAAAAGATAATTGTAGAGATGTGTATGAAAGCAGAGATTTGCAGTGATAGGTTATCTTCTCAATTTGCAGACACTCAATTGATGATTGAGATATGAAAGTGATTTAAAAGTTATCAAGAGCTAATTCAAGTGATTGATTTGTGTAGAGATAAACTTCAGAGATGGCAAATTGATAAAATCATTTGTTGCAGGAGTTGAACACATCAAATTGCAGAGGTTATGGTATTGAAGACATTGAAGAATTTGTTTAAAGTTGAGGAAGAAAGGTTGTTGTTGATAATGAATATATTCAAGATGTTTTGTGCTTTAGTGAATCAGGGTATCCCCCTAAATTGAATTCAATTTTGCCATTTGATTTGTGATTAGCCAGTGAGGCTTGTAGGTTAGTGAGACCTTTCATTTTCTAGTGAGGCACAGTATGCCAGTGAGGCACAATATGCTAGTGAGGCTATGATTTGTTAGTGAGACTTAGCTAGTGAGACTTGTAAAGATGTTTTCAAGATTAAGCCGGTGAGGCAGTTTTGAGTGGTTTTTCTACCCATGAGGGTTTTCCACTCATGAATCTTCTTGTGTTATAACCGCATGTCTTGGTGTCTTGCATAGCTTCATTTATTATATGTGATTTATGTGATTGAACATTTGATGATTGATTGTTCAAGTAATTAGTTCAAATTTTGATAAACCTTTTTTGTTTTGATTGATTGAGAAAAGATATTTGAGAAAGTGATAATATTTGGTTTTTGTATCAACACTTATTCACCGCCCCCCTCTCAGTGTTGATTGTACTCCTACATGACTGGCCACTTTTTCTTAGTGAGACTGATGACTTTGGTCATTCATTGTGTAAAGGGCGGCAAAGAGCAAATCGAAGGCTCTCTTTGAAATGACAATGGGAATGAATATTATGATCTATGGATGATATTTAAATCATGTCTATTCCCTACATGTTAATCATTTGATGTGCATCAGGCCGTCAGGAACATAAGGACTGTAGTTTTAAAAGGCTATTTTAGCCCAATTACAAGGCATGTTTTTGGGATTTTTATAGATGCTTTTTAGAAGTTTTTGTTGTGTGAGATTCTAAAGAAATTCTTTTCTAATTTTAATACATGTTGGTGGAAGAAGAGATAAAATAAAATCTTTTATTATTTTATAATAAAAAGGGTGATGTTTCTCATTGGGTGAAGTTTAAAAGGCTTTTTAAATGCCTTTTTTTTCTATCATGAAGAGTGGAGTCTGAAGATAGAATGTTTTTATTCTTTTTAGGGGCAGAGTGATTAATGTATTGAAAGTTTTTAATGATGGATTTTTGAAGCTATTATTTTTGTGTGAGATCTTGAAAAAGAAATGGCAAATGATCTGATGAGGAAATTGAAGAGAAATAAAAATGAAAGGGCAATTTATTTTTTATTGCAAGGTCATTGTGATATTTTTTTAAGACAAAAATTGCAGATTGAAAGTATTGAAGAGTTTTGAAAAATGAAAGGTCTTTGTGCAGATAAGAAATCTTTATTTCAAAAAGATGGATTTCAAATGAAAGAAGATGAACAGATTGGAGATTTGTTTGAAAATAAAGAGAAAGAAGAATTTGAATGGTCATACAAAGAATATGAATTTGATCTTATTTTGATCTTGCAGTTTCTTAATAGAGAGAAAATGAATTTGAAAAGTCTTTCTTATTGTAGGTGGATGAGTTTTTGAAGATGGAAGATCAAAGGTTCGTTATTGATTAAATATATATATACAGAGAAAAGTAATGTTTTGTGTTGTTGTTACAGAGATGAGAAGAATGTGAAAACATATTGTATTTGCAAGTGCATTTGAGATGAAGACATTATTTTTAAGTGTGAAAGAAAATGCAAGTGCTTTGTGAAGAGGTTGTTGAGTGGACCAAGATTCAGTAACGAAGAAATTCTCTACAAGATTCTTTTGAAAAGAAAACACAGATGAATCAGATATTGTTGTGTGTGATACAGAAAATAATATTTTTGCAGGAATGACTCAAACACAGAAAAAAGACATCATGTCAAGTTTAAAGAAAATATGAATTGTTTGTGTAGAGACAATCTAAATCAGGATCAAATGAATTCATGGTATAGATAAAATGAATTGATAGTGAATTATTTGCAGGGGAGTTGATGAGATACATGTTATGTATGGTGCAAATCAGATTGACTTGTAATAATTTCTTGCACACTTGATTTGGAGGTTTGATAATGGTGATGGTAGATGCCAGTGAGGCTTGTATGGTTAGTGAGACCTTCTTGTAGCTAGTGAGGCTTATATGGTCAGTGAGATATATTTGTATTAGTGAGATTTTTGATTAAGCTAGTGAAGCATTTTGAGTGGGTTTTCTACCCCATGAGGGTTTTCCACTCCAAAAATTCTTGTGTCATGATTTGCCTCTATGTGTGTACTTTCTAATGTTTTACTCATAGATTCTGATTCATACTTTTTATATCATACATCTGCATATGTGTATAACTGTACATTGATGTATTCCTCTTTCTTTGTCTTGTAATTAAAAGTTGCAAAAAGTTAAAATTTTTCACGACACTGATTCAACCCCCCTCTCAGTGTTGTCCTAGACTCCAACACCTTCATCCTCATCATACTCATGGACACTCTCTCTATCATAATATCTAGGGCTCTCATCATATGATACACTTTCAAATTTCCCTAGGGTAAACTTGTCCATTCCACTCAACTATAGTTGATTACAAATCACTTGTGCAGGAAAAAAGAGAGCAAATAATATGTTTCTTTACTAAGAAAGAAACCATGGTTTAAATATGGAAGAAAGAACATGTACCTTAACTAGCTGTATTCATTTTGATTATGTACACATAGCAGCAACACTTTGTTTTCTTTGACAACATAGTTGCCACCTCACTGAATGAGGAAATTCCTTGAAGTGTGACAGATCTTCAAGGCTACAAAATAAGTTTGGGTTCTCCAACTAGTAGAGTCATCAAATTCTTTTACAACCCAGAAAAAATTCTTCCCCAAGAACAACACCAATCTGTTGGCATAAGTTGATGGGCTGCCAACTTCAACACATAACAAGCTGCACCCGGCAACGACTGCAAACTTCTTCAATGACTGTGTTGCAAAGGTCTTTCAAAATATGAACCAAGATATTACATCCCTAGAAATGACACCAAAATGTTGGTTCCCAAAATGACTGCAACACTAAACTCTAAAACATTTCTAAATCTCCTAGGTCATGGATGTGTCAGGGTGACATAAAGAGGTTTATCAACAAGGGCAATTTTGCCAACTAACAGGAGTGAGTAGGCTCCTCTACACTTTGAGCTCATCTTAAACTCTAGAGGAATATTCCAAGAGGTATACCTTAGCAGGTATTACTTTCAAACCAGACGAACAATTAAAAATAAATGGACAACCAAACCCAACTCATCGTATTGATCACAAAGGCTGTCACTGAACCAAGAGCAACTGGCTATCACAAAACCCATATATAGCTGATTCAACTGTGTGAATATACATGCACATGAAAGATGGTTTTCCCCCTAAACCACTAGTAAATTTTTGTTTGATTTAAAAGATGTGTGATTAGTTTAATGGATCCAAGACACCTATCCAATTGGGCTATAAATTTTCAAATGACAAGAAAGAAAACAAATGGAATGGAAACAAGGAAAAGTTGATCTAAGCACATGCTATATTAGATTGTAGGTTTTATGCTTCAAACCTACTTAATAATCCAAAATAGAACTTCATGCATTCAAATGTAAAGAACACATGACAATTACAAGGCTTGTAATATATTTAAAATGATGTCACATTTTCAAATGTTCAATACAGACTTATCAGCAAATGTGATAAGAGGAAAAGACCCTATATACATACAAACTACCATGGAGACATTCTCTACACAATCCCTATCGCACATTATCTTTCACTTGTTTCAGCACCCCATTACTTCGCTACAACTGGACATGGCATGATTTGGATCCCTAGAAGCATTGCTAGACTTGCATAGCCTCCAGTCACCAACAAAAAACCAACCAACCCCTAATATCGCAGAAAAAATGCATATATAGCCATTCAACTCCCCGTGCTATTCTAGGGGATGTACTCAATTAGAGAGTACAACCATGCTACATTAAATTCTAACCCATGGCCTTGTCAAGAAATCTATCAGATTAGAAGAAATGCCCATTCCCTAACAACTCTAAAAATGGCAGAAGAAGATTTGCCACACTCTTTGGGTACCCAGAGCAATAATGAGGGATGGCTTGAGTCCATTCCCTTACACTTGCAACATCAATTTCATCTAATTTGTCCTCCAAGTGTACATGTACGTTGAAGAATTTCACTATGCTACCAACCTGCAACATCCTGCAATCATGACGCATTTTCAAGCAAATAGGCACTTGAAGAATAGTCTGCCAAAATACTGTGTAAAGATCTTTACAACCTTTATAAAATATTTTAAACTATTACATTTACTTTATGCTTTACAAAATATTTGATCTTCCTTTGATTTTGCCTTTTGATCTCCATGTTACCCCTCATTCACCTTTTATCTTGCTTTATCAGCAAAATATTATTTTGGTGAACAATTTACATCATTCCCTTTAGCACTTTGATTTTATCTCAGTGGGTCTTTCCTCTCATGACAAACTATTGCCATGACAAACTACTTTATCGATGAACCTGAAGGTTTGCAAACCATCTTCTTTTCTGACAAAGGCTTGCCTCCTCTTTCTTGTCCATCGCTTCATTCCTTTGTTGGTAATTTTCCTCGTAGAAAAACCATCTCTCTCTACCTTAGCATTTCTCCTTTTCCACTTGGCCACCTTATCAACGAATCAACAAAAACAAAAATAAAAACTTGAGAACTTGGTCGGCAAAGTCGGCAGCTCATGAGATAGCCGATTCACTGACAAACACTTAGTTTTTTTCTCTTGTTTGCCTTAAGAAACTTTTTTCACTTGCCTCTTTGTTGGGAAATTTTCCCCATGGATCACACTTTTCTTGTCTCTTTTTTCCTTGTTGCGGTCTTCTCTTTTGCCTTAGAAAAAACTTTCGTTAGTGAATTAAGAAAACCACAAGCTTACGAACTTGGTTAGCGAAATCAGCAATTCACAAACTAGTTGATTCACCGACAAAGGCCACAAACTTTAGTTTTTTTCTGAAGAATACATCAAACATTCCTTCAAACTTCCCTTTTCTACCCTTTGTTAGTAAATTGGAAAACCAACGAAACTACGAACCTGTGGACTTAGTCGGCAAAATCGACAGTTCACGATTTTACTGATTTGCCAACAAAGGCCTCAAATGAACCATTTTTTTCTAAGGGAATAAAACACATGGACTCGGGGGGACTTTTACTTAGAATTTTTGAATGAAAACCCATGGGATATATCTCAGATCAGTTATAAATAATGGGTTTAAACTGCAAAGGTAAAAGTGGGAAATTTAATGGATTTTTGGGGCAAAATAATGCATGTTTGGGCACTAATTTTTTAAGGTGCTAACATAGACAACACCACTTTTTAAATTCTATTGAGATGGTTGAGCTCCACCCACAAGCCACCACTAGTGACACTCTACTAGGGCTTTTCACCTCCATCACTCGGTCCCCCTACTTAACCTCTACTATGTATGAGAGCTACCTAAGGGCCACCTCTTTTGGAAGTGCCAATAAGTAACACAAGGGGACAAACCCCTCTTTGTTGGGATTTTAAATTTTGCTAGCAAACTTTGTAGGCTTTATTCTCATCTACCCAATGTTTTTTTTAATCTTTTTGAAAAGTGCTATTTTTTCACCAGCTTTACAATGGCATAAGTGGTTTCTTATCATAACGCTCGTATTTTTAGGATTTGAGTTTTATCATAATTTTTGCCAAGTAGTCCTAGTTTTTAGAGCTTCAAACCTTTGTAACTTTCACATATATATTTGAGTTTCAATTCCATTTTTTTAAAGTGGAGTATTTTTTGAGCACTACACATTATTGCATTCCGTTTGTTCTTATTATATATCTAGGTTGTACTTTCAACATGTTAGTGTGAAAAGGTTCATTATCTAACTAGTTCTCTTTTGACTAGTATACCTATTCACACCTTTAGATTAAGTTCACTTAGAGGATAAGATTCCCTTTTGTCTCACCTCATGTGGACTCAACACATATCTTCACACTTGTCTCAAGTGTTTAACATGTGTCATTCACTTTTGAGGGGTAGTCAGACTTAGAGTCCTACTGCCTTACCTCATCAATCTTGCCTTTATAAGCAAGGCCTTTTTGTACATTTAATCATGCTTGTTGATAGTTATTTGCATTTGTTTTTGCTGCTAATATTCATTTGTAGAAGTGTTATTTGATTTTGCATTCATATTACTACTCCAACATGGTATTAGAGCTTAAAATTGCAAGTCCCTTCCCACTTTTTTGGAGAATCCAACACCTAGCCCTATCACTGGACCATTGTGGACACAAACATGCCTCACCGTTGAGTCCAGAAGGCCCTAGACAATAATAATAACCCTTCATTTGGTGAATTTTAGTAAAAGTGATTTTTTGTAAAAAAAAATACCTTAGCCCTAGGGTACTGTACTACCTATATGAACTGTACGGAAATTTATTGTAAAAAAAAATAATTTTTTTTGCAGCAGGTGTAAAGACACTCCATTTAACATAGAATTATCAGAATTAATAAAGATATTAATTATGATAAAATCATATTTAAGAATGATTTACATCCATAAATATATCCTGCAACATCAGGATATCAAGGAATATTGTATAACAGACTGCTTTCACACAAGTGTTGAACAATATGGTATTAAAAAAAATATCAATTTACATACTTGTAACAATTAAAACATAATTTTCTCAAATCTCATCAATGATTTCAATAATAATCACATATGATAAAGAATAACTCAATTTATTCACCAATGATGAAAGCACAATAACATTGCAACATCATTCATACATCATGTAAGCCTAGCTTATGAAATCATCTTTCATAGCTATCAATGCTTATCAAATACACAGAATCAAATGTTTACAATTATATCAAATACAATAAGAGGACTGAGTCCTTCATACATGATTCCATATCATGTTTAATAACCATTTAAAATGTATCAATATGAGAAGATATCCAAGTGGAATCTCTGGTTTGAAGGCCTCTTCCTCGTATTGTGAGAAGAGAGAGCATCATTGGGATGACTTCCACCCTACCACAAAGCCATAGGCTTCCCTATGCTACCACATGAGGAGCCCAACCCATCACGAAGAGCCTAGCCCACCATGGCCAACATGCATGAAATCCTGTGAAGTCCTAGTGTTCTGACATGAAGCATTTTACCTAATGCCTAGCTAACAAACATATAGAAATGCATTGTCCATAACACAGGAAGTGGCAAATAAACTCAACAACCCAAAATAATAGCTATTGAGTTTCATCTTGGCCAAGCATTATAAACCACATCATCACCTATCATGCATGTCTATAATTTCACACAATTTTATTTTAAAATATAGTCATGGAAATTATATAGTCATCATATTATTTGATATATATATTGACACCCCAAATAATACACAAATATCAAAATAATAAATATATGAGTTACAACAATGCACTCATTAGATCCCGATTTACATCAACGCATGACCATCAATCATAAGGATGTCAAGGAAGTATTTCTTATTTCTTTGACTCTATACAAGTGATAAACTATGAAATCAATGATTACATAATGCATCCCTGGAATAATAATGTCATAATATCTTAACTCATATTCAATAATATAATAAGGCTAGACAAACTATCCCACATCTTAGTCTACCTAAGTAATTAATATGGTACTTTATCTCACCAAGGATCTTAAGAATTCATAAACACAAAGATGGGCCCATCCTAGGGGCCAAACCTATGCCTTGGGGTCTCATATGAAATGTCCTTGCCTAGGTATCAAGATCAAAGACTCTGTAGTTCATCTACACAACCATTCATCAGGCTACAAATCTTAGGCCCTTTACCAATAAGACTCAAAGGGTATAGTCTAATCTATTTTCTCTAATCCTTGGTAAACCTTTCATGTAACTAGTGATTTCATGATCCAAGCATTTACCAATTATAAACAGTCTAACCCCACTTGTATTTCTAAACATATTCTAGTGAGTAATTAAGTATAAGATCATCTAGGACTAACTGTATAATCAATGCCTATAGGTTAAGAATGTCCTATCATCTCCCATTATATCTTGACATTCAACATGTTGGATAAAATATATCTAGAGGACAAGTCCATATCTGACATTTGGTCCTTTAAGTTTAATTTAAATAATATAGTTCTAAGGTAATAATGTTTATTGATTAGTCCTCCAAGGATGCTAATCCACATTATGAACACAGAATAATCATGACTTAATCACCTCATCATGATAACTTGACATGCAATTAAAGGGAGAGTTCCATAACATAATCATAAACACAAAATATTTATAATGTCCTAATCACTTCCTAATGTTATCTTCACAAATTGAAGTCAAAGAAATTTTCTAGTTACTAATGATAAATAACACAATTAAATTTTATACTCTTTATACAAATAATAGCTTAATGCTAAGAAAAAATCATAAGAATAGAATCAATCACAACATATATACTCTTCTAACTTGGAACGTAATAATATATATGTATATCCTTAAAATGGTCTTAGTTCTTGAGGAAGGTTCCATATTTTGATCATTTAATGTCAATATTGACATTAAATCATGACAAGGTTATACAACTTCAAGCATCTATGTTAACATGCCACTACTCCAAAACATAGTTATAAGGGACTACAACCCTTTAAAATAAAACAACATTCTTAGAAACGTTCTCTTATGAGTAGTCTCTAGTTGTTGCATAAATTCCTACATAAGTTTTTCAAGTAGTGTTTCAATTTCCTGTGCCTATAAGAAAACTTGGTACATTCTATCTTTATCCCAAAGATACTTAATTTGAAAGAAAACCATACAAGTATTTAAACAACTCCTCATGAAATTTTCATTTATAATGAGTGACCAAGATTCTAAGAATTATTACATTGCATTTGTTGACTAAGATCCATTCATGCTAAATGTATGATTTGCAAAACTTCAATAAGTTAAAGACACATGAAGACACCCATGTGCTCCCTAAATTCAAACTACACCTTGGTTATAAATAATAACCAATAACAATATGTGATTTGCCTAGCAACATCAATATACTTTCACTTATGAGGTACATGTTCTAGTAATAGGAGAATTTCTAACTCCTAAGCACTCACTACCATATAACAACTTACAAGATTTAAGGAAAAGTCTCAGCATTAATAGAAATTAGACCATGTCCCTCACAAAATTGTTATTTGATTGATGATATACATAGGTAGAAAAATGGTTTTACAGGGTAAGATTTGCATTGTCTTATTTGAATTGGAACGTCTACTAACAAAATCAAGGAAAGAAATATACAATGAATCCAACAAGAATGATAAAGTAATCAAAAACTAGTCACGTGTTGAGGGGCTCAACTAAGCACCCACACATTAACACTAAATCCAAATCATATCACCAAGTGTTTTCTTTTATGGAAGAGTTCACTTCAACATTAATAAAAATAAATAAATTAAATTTATGTTTTAACTTAAAAATTTATAAAAAGGGAAGTTTGCGTGGGCTTTTTCATAAAAGGATATCACCAAAAAATTATACTTATCTTTTATTTAAAGATTAAAGCTTATCTTTAAAGCTTTTCAAAATGAAATAACTTCTAAGAATCAGGTTAAAGTTGAATTTTCTTATATTTCATATCAGAGCATAAATAATAGAAGAATGTCATCATTTATGATGCAATTGCAATCTTTTATAAAGGTTTCACAAATCAATTTAAGTAATGTGATTTGTTGGAATTCCATGGTACAAGGATACCAAAAAGGCATTGCAAACTTTTTAATTCTAAGCAATTGGAATGCAAGTAGAAATATGTTTTCATAGGTAGGTAGGGTGCAACTTCCATCTTTGCATAGGGGATAAATAAATCTCATCAAATATTGAGATTTTGGTAACCTCATAAACATGTATGCAGGTAACAGACGTAAAGACAAACACATGAACTATTTGATAGAAATATCTCAAAAAGGTGTCATCTCATGGAATTAAACAATTTTCCAATTCCACTTGAGTTTAAATAATCATTATACACAAGGAAGTCTGGCTAATGCAAATAAAAACCATTTCAAATTGTGAGTCAAAAGTTTTACAAATCTGAAATTTAATAAGCATAAGACACTTAACTATTTTTAGGAAGTTGCCAGATTGTTGTCCATCGTCATTAATCTCAACTCATATTTATGACTTCTTCCATGTGTTCCCACAATTTTTATAATTCTTCCCTTCAAAATATTTTAATGACAACCTCTTTTCCCTCAAATTTTGAATCTAACATGTGCAAGTAAGAACCATAGACCAGGCATGCTAACTATTTTCACAAACCACCTAAAGGAATGTGATCTCATGGAATGCCATGATTACAAGATAAAATTTAGTTTTTCTTTTCTCTTTTGATGAAATCTCCTTAGTAAATTTTAAGTAACGATCACTAGTAGGCGTAATCTAGAATCCATCACTTTCCCCTGCATTCTCTCTACTAGTGCTCTTCCAATATCAAAATCAACCACTAATTTTTTCCTCCAAAATTGATTTTATCCACATGTATTCCAACAATGGAACCCAAGCCACACGTAAAATGATTGAACACCATGAAATATAGGCATACAATATGTAAGTAGTGACAAGGCATGTGGAAAGATTTGACAAGGAGCCTTGATGAGGTGTCATTGCATGGAACACAAAGATTTGGAATATGTGCCCAAAAGGTTTTGTTGATAAGGCTTTTGAAATAAATAAATAAAATAACTTAGCTCAAAACATTGAGTATGTCCTAAGAGTAAGTATCATGGTGGTTGGGTTAGATATTTTTGTGTACTCCATTCCCAAATGCACAAAGATAGACCTTGCATAGCAACCCATGTTGTGGCTTGACCACTTATAAATCCCATGATCACAATCAAAATTTTGCAACCATCCAAATAAAGCATGGGAACATAGATTTATTGATCTAGTATTTGACTATGGAAAACAATGAGATGTGACAGTAGGCACATTTGGCCCTTGAAAAGTTTTTAGTTTTTTGTTCAATACTTTTTGCAAGATTGTTTTGTAGGTCTTTGGCCTATTTGGCCTCTACCATAGTCTAGGGTGACTGCTAGACCCTATTTCTGCATGTGTTTGGCCCTCTACAGGTCTTTTGGTATCCTATTTGGTGTCCTTGGCCTAATCAGGCTCCATCCTGGTTGCTTCAACAGTGACTACTAGGTTGGCATTCTATGAGGGTGTCCACTGTACAAGTTTAGTTATTGCATTAAGGACTCCACTCACATGCCTAGCACTAAGCCCGAACAGTCTTTGCCATTGAGTCTAGCTACTAGGCCATGTTAAGTACTCATGAACAACAAATCTCAAGTGGAGAAAAGGAGAAAACCTCATGGAACAAAACTTTTCTCCAAAAGTGAGAATGCAATAACATGTACAAGTGATGAAAGGATGGAAGGACTCAATACCCCCCAAGTACACCATCCACAAATATACAATCAAGATCCCCCCCATAAGATAGAAATAATGAGATAAGATGCTCCCCATAATGAAGTAGCTCCTATGCCAATGGTGAATGCTCAAAGAAGAAGACCAAAGAGAATCCAAAATGGGCAAACAACATTTATCCCCTTGGGAAGAAACCAATCCACTAGTAGATGTAGAAGAAACTCCAACTCCAAAACAAGAGATGAGGAAGGAATTCCCATCAAGTATGAGGTCTCTAAAAGTTGCTTGTGTCTCTCCATGTCGATGCCGAAAGATGCCACAATCAAATCAGGAGTCCCATGCCTAACTGATGAAGGTGACAAACTAGAACAAAGTGAAAACTGAAAATCATCAAGATCCAAAGATAAATATATGGTGACAATTGTTGTGCTATGACTATCATCAAAGAGAAGAGTTAACTCCTCAAATGTGTCCTCCAAATTTCCAAGATGGGACTCAACAAAAAAATCTAAAATATCTGTCAAATACTCATCCCACAAAGTAGTATCTGAAATACAAGAAACATCCTATTGAACTAAAGCACGAAAATTTAAAGAAGCAAGAAGTAGAGGAGATGGAAGTGTAGCACAAGTCTCAAGAACTGATGAGGATGAAAGAATACCAAGGTTCAAGTGACTAAACATCTCCTCAGAAGTATGATTCATACAAGGAGTGTGAATATCAGCCAAAGGATCTGAATCATCATCAGGAGAGAAACCATAAAAGGTGTATAACCAAGTTGCATGATCAACCACCTTGATAGAAATAATCTATGTGCTCTCCATGTCTCTAATAATAGCCAAATCATGTGTGAACTCCACAATCTTCCCTGAACTATTCTAAGTAATCTGATAGATGGAAAGAAGATTATTGGTCAAAGAAGGCACACAAAGTACATCATTAAAGGTACCTTCACCAATATCAATAGTTTCCTTCCCAATTACATTCATGTATGTGTTGTTACCTATCAAAATAGGTGGCATAGCACAAGGCTCAAAGTAGAGAACATATCATGTGAAGAAGCCATATGATGAGAGGCTCATGAATCAAGAATCCATTTACCTAATCTAGAATGTGTACTTACATAAAGTGCATGACCTTTATGTTTGAGTTCCTTCTTAGCTTTCCTTGCATGACCTAGTTCAAAAGATCCTAACTGATCAGATGTAGAAGGAGAAGAAGAATCATACATTTGAATATTGTTCTTTTGAAGAAGATGCATCAATGTATCAATCTTTTTCTTAAAACAATTATGTTCATCATGCCTTGATTTCTTACAATAACCACAAATGAGTTTCTCCTTCTTAGATGAGTCCTCTTTGGAAGAGGATTTATGCCATGTTGAATCTGTGTGTGGATTTTTCTTAGATTTCTTTTGTTTCTTGTTAGAAGGACCTAACTCTTTTTGTTCCTTAGGTTGACTAGCCAACAAAGCCTATGAATGTGATGGATTAATGAGACCCATAGAAAGAAGATTTTGTTTTCCATGAATTAACATCTTAGAAAAAGATGCAAATGATGGTGTAGTCTATGTAGATCCCATGGTTATCCCGTGAGTGTGAAAACTAGAAATGAAAGATGCATATTTAGGACCAAGTTTGTT
Organism: Cunninghamia lanceolata; assembly: GCA_027924645.1. Lineage (NCBI taxonomy): Eukaryota > Viridiplantae > Streptophyta > Pinopsida > Cupressales > Cupressaceae > Cunninghamia > Cunninghamia lanceolata. The sequence goes on along the minus strand of BSBN01000828.1, from coordinate 13,408,084 downwards.
CAATACATTGTAGATCAACTGAATATCCTTCTTGTCAATACCGCATGCTTTACATTGTACCCTTAGATCATTAACCATAGTTATATAATCCTGGATGTTTCTAAAGTTCTTATGATCAAGGCTCATGAGTTTATTATCAATTTGATAGCCTCTTACTTGATCTATTGTACCATACAATGTTTTTGACTTTTCCCAAGCATCATGTGAATTTGTGCATGCCTCTTGTGAAACATAAGATCAAGGGAAACAAAACTACAAAGACATCCAAGAGATTTTGTATTATCAACCATCCATTGTATCTTTCCCTTATCATCTGTGAGTTTAGGTACCTTTTGTTCAACATATGGAGACACCCAAGATGCATTAGAGCATTCCAAGCTTGTTGATGCCATGTTGCATAATTATAAGGTGTTAGTAAAGGAACCTTAAGTTGATCCATGTGTAAAGGAAAAGAAGAGCACAAGTAAATAGATCAAAACACACACCAAGAGACCCCCCAAATTTAACTCAATTAAGAGAACCCCCAACAAGATATGATGATGGAACTTTATACTTAGTGCAATTGCAATTGCCACAAGCCAAAATAGCTAAGTGATCTTTGATCTTAGTGTATGCAAATGCCAAAATAGGCCTTATATTGAAAGTACAATTTGGGTACAAAATGAGATCAAATGGATCACAAATCTAAGAAGTAATAAAAACTAATGTACTTTCAAAAAAAAGTCACAAAAAAATGTTACCATATGAGCTCAAACGGAGCCCCATAAGTTCCAAAAATGGGAACTACTAAGAAACAACGATGAAGATCTACAATTTCTAGAAAAACCAGGCACCAAAACCAAGATCTGATTACACCAATGTGAAGCTTGTAAAATTATACCCCAAATTAAAAAAAATCTTGAAAAAAGGAGCAAATATGGGCAAGTTATAGACCTGCAAAAATTAAAAGGCCAACAGAGAGGGGACCTGCTAAACATTTCTGATTAAGTTTGTGCATGATCTATTTGTTGCATGCAAAAACTAAAAGATACTCAAAAAGTTTTTCGATGTGGCAAACAAAACCCATAAAGAGTTTTTTGTTTTGACATGCAGAAGATGTGGAACTAATGAAAAAAATGCCTCCAATAACAAAAAAATGACAAGTAGAAGTTAAATCATCCACCTAAGTCAAGCAAAGGCACGCTAACACCTGCAAGATTGCACCAGGATGCACCATAAAATATTCCTTGGTAGAAACTCTCAAAAAAGAGGGAAGGAGATCGTAGATCTGAAGCTCTGATACCATGTAAGAGTTGATAGATGAGCTTTGATACCATGTAAGAGTCAATAATGGACTCAAGAACTCCTAGGATCACCTGCAATCAATTCAATCTTCCATAACAAGAGAGAAAAGCAATATTTCCAAGAATAATGATGCATAACATTTACAAGATGCAAAGCTTGATTATAATTGAATTATATAATGAGAGACCTCCCTTATATAGACAAGGTGAGAGGTGAGGCATAAGGCCAACATAGTGGAGAAATTAACTAGATGACAAGTAATAAATGCACCTAAACACCATTAATAAATAAATGCATGTAAGACAACTTGTAATATGACAAGTGTCTTAATGCTATGACATGAGACAACTAGTGCAAAAATATTAAATGCACCTAGATGTACATTGTTAAATGCACGTAATGACATCTAAGTAAGCTTAAGTAACTAGTGTGAAGAGGACCTAGGAAATGACTAACTAGGTAATATCTCTTTTTACACTAATAGAGTTCTCATTTGGACCCCTTTTTAGGCATTTCATCTCCGAGCGAACACTCTACCCATAGTTTTCAAGCCTCGCAGCCACAATGATCTCTCGAATGGCCTTTTCAAGTATAACAATCTCTATCTTTTTTGGATATAGCTAGTTCCACGTTGTTCTAGCCACCCTGGCCCATTTCTAGTCCAAGTTTTGGGCGTTCACATCGGCCCTCAGACTCCTCATCTCTCCTTTTTTGGCATTCCTCTAGTGCGTTCTAACCTCTTTTTTGGCCGTTTAGACCCCTTCATCTGCTTGGATTTGGCATTTGTTCCAAACTCTACATTTGCTTTAGCCACTTGGACATTGTATACTTGGTCAGCTTTATTTTTTGACCTAGACTTAGGCCACTTCAACCTCTAAGGAGACTCTCATTTGGACTTGCGTTCGCTCAATCGGCCTCAAATCTAGCCAAGCTGACATGTTCGACCACTCCATTTGGCCCACTACAACCAAGTTCAACCCATTTTTGGGCCACCAGAGTGTTGCCAAGCTGCCATCGAGCTGCCACCGGGCCACCATTGGTCCTTCCAATAGTCCTATGGAGGAGCTTTTTTTTCTTTTAGTAATAACTTTCACCTATGGAGGCTGATTTTCACAAAATTATAATTAACAGAAAGACATTTCCATAAAATTCTTAGTGGCATCAAGACATTTGTAAATTTTGTTGTTTATTATTGTTTTTTTAGCTCCAAAATTCAAATTGTGTTTTAAATTTTGTTGGGGCATAACTTTCACCCCATTTGTCAAAATTTTACACAATTTTTTTAAAAATTATCAAGAAAAACACAAGGATCTTGTTTATGCATGTATTTTTTAGCTTAGGATAGTCCTTTTTGTCAAAATTGTAAATATCACCGTGTTCTATAAATGGTTGATTTTAGCTTTCTGATTGCACAAATTGTAAGCAAATCTTGTCTAAATTTTTTTGGGGGGGCTTATATTTTAGGATTAATCAAATTTGGGGGGGGATTATAAGGCACGATTTAAGTGCCTACTTGTGTCTTCTTCACAATCGATCCTAAAATTGACTTGTTAATTCCACACAATTACCACAATTAGAAAGTCAAAGTTAAGAAACTTCTTCAATCTAAGGGGTTATGGAGAATGTTAGGGGACGAAACACCTGAATTTACAAGGGAATTTGAGTATTTTGTATACACAAATAATTTAGATGAAGCAATAGGAATTATTGGCTTATATGTATCTGATAATCTTCAATTTCATCTCTCTAATTGTACTAATCCTAGACAAATGTGGGAAAAATTGTGAGTTTTTTGGTTCCATCAATGAGTTATGTTCTTTACAAATTGATGTTGAATTAACATCTCTATCTCTTGATGGATTTCCCTCAATTGAAGACTTTTTGGTTAAATTCAAGTCTATACTTTCTCTTCTTGATGATTGTGGTAAATCAAAATCACATAAGGAATGTATTTTTTTGATATTGTCAAAATTGAAAGGCGCCTATCAGGTCTTCTCTTCTACCTTCTACTCTACTATAGATGCATTTTGGCACAGAGTTTAAGATGCCTACTTTTGAGTAGTTTTGTGATAGTCTCGCGAGAGAACAATCTAAGTTAATATTTATGAATACAATCACCTCCTCTAAAAGTCAAGCACTAGTGGCCCAAACATCTAAGGGTAAAGGCAAGAAATTTAAAAAATCTAATGCAAATTCTAGATCAAAATCTTAAAGGTGGTTCCTTTTCTAAAACCCTGGACGAGCACACTGAGAAAGATATTCATACTCCTCCTTCTAAAGGAAATGTGAAGGGGATAAAAAGGAAATTTAAGGTTTCTACTGCAGAGATTTCTGAAGTTTAGGATATGGGAGGCCATACAAATCCTAATAGTGACATTGCGGGACCTTCGAAAAAATCTAAAGCTAAAACTATGGTCAAAGCTAAAAATGAATGTTATTCTTCAGGAGTTAGGTCTGGTAGAATTACTGGTAGACCGACCCCTCTAGCTAAGCTCATTGATTATTCTAAAAGTGAATTTGGTTATTCTACTTAGGGAGATGACAAAGCTAAAGGGGATGATATTGAGGTTAATGAGATTTTGGAGGAGAATGCAAGGGTTGAGGATAAGGAGGATTCTAATGGAGGAGATTTTGAAGCTGATAATAATGTTCAGGAAGAGGAGAGGGTGGCTGTTGAGGAAGTTGAAGAGGCTGTAAGGAAGATGGTGACGGTCAAGAGGATGAAATTGTTGTTCTCAGAGGCCGTGTGGAATCACTGGAACAAAGGATTAGATCTATGAGATGCTTTATCAATAGTATGCTTTGTTGATCAGCTACACTCAATTTATCCCTACTATAAGAACATGACACCCTTGCCCGTGGAGATGATGAAGAGAAGGTCAAAGAGTTTGACAAGATTTATGAATTTCTAGCTAAAGGCTAGGAGGATGTTTCTCCTTAGCTTTGTTTATTTACTTTCTATTTATCTATTGTTAGACTGCTACATTTACTATCTGTTGTTTATCGACTATTAATGCTATTTTGTTGTTGGGGTTGGTGGGTCTTTTTGTTTCTGAGCCTTTGCTATTCTTTGTTGGGTTTATGTTGTAAGGGTTCGGCCCTTGGTTTTCCACCTTATATAATCAAAAACAAGGGAGGACATCTCCATGCAAAAAAATAAGTCTGATAAGCAAGCCACTACATCTTCTAAGTCAAGTGAGAATTCCTCCTAGACACACAAGAAGAAAAGTAAAGGGCCATGTTCTTATTATGGACAACCAAGACATGAAATGATACATTGTTTTCAAAGGCTTGGAGCTTTAGATGAAGCTATGAAGAAGCACAATATCTCTTTACCCAAATCTAGCCAAGGACATGCACTTTGTCACATCCCTAAATTTTGACTATGTTTTACTTTTACTTGCAAGTAATTAGTAGTTACTTTTTGGTTGATTAAATGATTCGGCGTTAAGTGAAAATGTTAGGATAAATCTATGATTTCATGAGTTTGAGAATATTTATAGAATTTGGACATGTGATTATATGTCTTCATGATTATATATATATGTTGAATATGGTTTAACTAATGATACACTAATCCTAGTTTGGTGATTGAAAGTTGTGTTCAGGAAACATGTTTTCCACCCTCCAAGAAGGAGAAGAAGAGCACCATCAGAGAGAGGTGAGTAGAAATATGGAAAGAACAAGTAGTTTCCATCTAAGTCGTGAGTGTATAGTTAGTGAACCCTATCAAGTTTGGTAAGTTAAATTACAACTTTTGGCCTAAGTTATGTATCGATTTGACAATAGTCGATTTGATGTCGTTAATCTTTTGACATAGTTTTTGTCGAAAGATCTAGAAGGGTTAGCTGTCCATTGATAAGATGTAGACGATAGATGACATTTTTCCTTATATAGTTATATTCTAGAAGTGAATATATATGTTTAGATAATTATCTCTTCTTTGGTTTAATTTCCAAGTGAGATTCTTTTATATAATGTCCTATCATGTTATTTTGCTTATCTATTTTTTCTATATTACGAGATAGAGAAGGGAAGTTCAACCCTATTCTCATATCTCATTAATGTTTGCAAACAACATAGGGTATACATTGTGTACGCTTATTTATGATGTAATATATATATATATATATATATATATATATATATATTTTGTTGTCCTCAAAATCAACTGTGCTCATTTTGTAGGACGACTGCTATGAAACTTGTCTATTTTGTAGCCTACACTCTAAGTACACATTTCAAGGCATATCTCCTCGATCTTATGCATAATCCTCTTACCCCTAAGGATGTCTTGGAACATTTCCCCAGGTTGACTCCTAAAAGTTTGTGAAATTTGATTGGATATAAGCTTGTCAAAATATCATTTTTGAACTTTTCAAGGTGTTAGAAAGTTTTTAGTAGTTCACATGCAAAGTCGGCGAAAACCCTTGATAATGCATGTGACTTGTTTTCTTAAGTGTAAGAGAGGTCAATTTCTTTGCTCATGCATGTTTATCTATTTTGACATGTAAGGGTGGCAGAAATCGTCACCCATACACGTTGTGTAAATGACATGTAATGGCGGTTTTAAACATCACTTTTGCACTTTTTGGCGACTTCAAGTCTAACTCATGTGCAATTAATGTACGACGAGTTTGACTTTCAAAACCTTTTTATGTTTTAATCCTTTTAAGAACTTAATTTGTAATCACCAAGTCATCATGTTTTTCTTCTAAGCCCTCATTTACTTGCAGATTTTCCCTTAATGAGCTATTTTGCTTGCGCAAAAGATTGAATCTTGCCTAGGGTTTGCATTTCCATCGTCATCTTTCTCTAGGTAAGGGTTTTTATTAATGTGTAGGGTCAGTGCAAGAAGTTGGGTCCACTTTTTGGCCAAAAAGTGGAAGTGTTTTCCTTGATTTTCAGAATTTGTCACATTTGACCTTAAAATTTGAAGCACTTAGAGATGAAATCTTTAAAAAAGTCACTAAATATAAAATGTAGTACTTGGAGTCTAGTTTCTAAATATGTAATTTTTTTCAATACCCAGATGATACAAATTAATTTTCAATAGGCATTTCTAAAAACCACTATTTAAAAGTCACTTTTTTTTTTTACCATACCATGCACATGTAAGACCAACATAATTTGACCTAAATGAAATTATTTTTCAAAATCCTTTTGGGAAAACATGTGTAGTACAGTGAAGTTTGATGAGAATATTTTTTTATAATTTTTTTCCAAATAATTTTTTTTATTAATTTTTTATTAGGCCTAATTGGTACTTTTGAAAACCCCTCATGTACGGCCAACATAATTTGAGAAAAAAAAATCATAAAATTAATTTATTTTTTTCATTGTGTAAAGAATGATGTGTAGATTGATGACATATAATTTTTTTAAAAAAAATTTAAAAATTAAAAGTTATTAAAAAAATACAAACACCTATTATTTCAAGTTTTTGGATTAGTTTGCTTATAAATTAAATAATAAATAGAAGAACATGTCCAATAACAAAAAAAATTATATATTTGAAAACTAGACAATGTCATCTGTAATGGGTTTTCATTTCGTAAAAAAATTCAGAAAAAAAAGCCCTCAGCCATATAGGTAAACTCAGTGTTTCTTCTTGTTTTGTACTTAGAAAAAAACTTGCAGGTCCAAGGCTCAAGGTCGGTCAACCATGCCTATCCCGAGCCTAAAACCCAAGCAAAGGTCAAGGAAAAGGCGAGCTGAGATTTCTAATTTCAAATAACGGGTACCTATTATAAAACGGGTACGCGTTACATAACGGGTACCCGTTATGTTTTCAATAACGGGTACTTGTTTTATAACAGGTACCCATTTCTATTATATCCATTATTTCCCATATTACGAAAAAAAGTACTTTCACTATATCCCTGGAACTTGCAAGTCTGATCAGTACGGCGCGACAGAGATAATTTCTGCATTTTTTTACTTACAATTGTTTTGTGGAATCTCTTGACAGGTCATATTCTATTCAGATTTTGAAAGGAGTTAATCATATAAATGATTTTGAAGTGAAATCAAGTGCATGAGCTATTTTCAAGAGGAATAAAGAAAGAGGGTTTTTGTTTTTACATCTACCTTTTACTTCAAAATCTATGGAACAAAAGATCTACATCTAATTCTACTTCAAAAGTTCAAATAAGGACATCAATTATGAAATTGGATTAAGTATCAATTGTTATTTTATCAAGAGGGTTTGGTAATCATGGGATCAAATCAATGTCAAAGAAAAAAATAAAGGAGGGTAATGACACCTCAAGAAATTGAAGCAAATAGAGAGAAGGAAGCCAAAAGGCAAAGAGAGAAGAGAAAGGATTCAAGAGATGAAGAATATTGAAGCATCTAGTTCCATGAGTATTGAAGAGAAAGACATTCAAGAGAGTATAAATGATGGGATGAATGTAGATGATGCAAATGTGGAAATGGTGAATTTGGAAGAAAATGTGTCTATAGAAACAAATGCATGTATGTCTTCAAACCCAACTTTTGAAGATATGGAAAATGCGACTATACAAACAAATCCAGGTATGTCTTCACAGCCAACTTTCAATGTTATGGAAAACAGGACTATAGAAACAAATCCAGGTGTGTCTTTGGAGCCAACTTTTAATGATATAGAACACAAGACTATAGAAACAAATCCAGGTGTGTCTTCGGAGCCAACTTTCAATGATATAGAAAACACGACTATAGAAACAAATCCAAGTATGTCTTCAAACCCACCTATTGATGATATGAATGAGAATGATATTCCTTTTAGGAGTGAAAATGAAAATGTTTTATTTGAGATTGAAAGAAATGTCTTAGATCTTCCTGGTAAGATTTCTTGGAGGCAAATGAGAACTCATGCAAATAGATTATATAAAAAAAAAAATTATAGAAAAAGTCTTGGATTTCAATGTCAACTTATGATGCAATTGATGAAGATATGGAAATTGCGAAAAGTAATGAAAAAGTTAGGCCTCTTTGTAAAACCTAAAAAAAAAAAGATGAATCAATGAAACAAGTTTTATCTAGTGTTGCTAATGCTATTGATTCTATTGGTAAAAAGAGTCGATCTAAAGATAGCAATGCAGCACGAAGAGCTATAACAACTGCTTTAGTCAATAAATCATCTTCTAATAAAAGAATGATAAGTAAGACAAGTGAAATTCTAAAGATAAATCCTAAAACTTTGAGAAGAGCAGCAAAGAGAAGAGAATCTATTGAAAAAGATTCAATTAACCAATGTTGGAGTTTTAGTGGTAGACTCCCAAGGTATGACATGAAATTAAATAGTGAAATCAAATCTTTAATTGAAAAATATTGGCATGATAATACAAGGGTATCATCTAATGTTAGAGATGTTTTAAAATTACGAGTGGGGTCTAAAATTCGTGATCCTCATCCAAAACATCTATTAGACATGACTCACACTGAATTATATAAAAAATTCTTAGATGATTTAGTGTTAGAAACTTTTAATATTACCATAAGCCAAAGATCTTTTGAGAAATGTAAACCTTGGTATGTGAAAATTAATAAACATCAAATCTCTTGTTGTTGTAAAATTCATGTGCAATTTCATTATTATTATGATCTTTTTCGATATATACGTTCTACTTTGCATACTGACGAAATTATGCAGGAATGTGTTATTAATATGCCACCTCAAACAATTAAGGAGTTTGTAGCAGGTTTGTTTTGTGAAACATCTACTGGATACTTATTTTATTCAAAAGCATGTATTTCTAGACAATGCAATAGATGTGGCAACTTTTCATTGTTAGGAGAATGTATGCATGAAAATATTTCACATGAATTTGGACAACAATTAGTGGATGTGAAAAAATTCAAGAATGTTGAATATTCTTTAAAGGATGGAAAAATTGGAAAGCGTTGTGAGTTAGTCACTAAAAAAATTTGTGTGCATGCATTCATCAAAGATTTTAAGGATAATATTGTATCCAAATATGTTAAACACTCCCAATATGCTCGGTGGCTTGCTGGACAATTCTGTTCATGTAAAAACACATTTCCAATTGGAACTATCCTATCAGTGGTTGACTTTGTAGAAAACTATACTCTTGCTCCACAAGAGAAAATTCAATCTCAGTATTATAATTCAGTGCAGGTGGCCATATTTGTTCATATTGTATACAGACATGCAGATGATAGTATAGAAGATAATAGAAAAATTTTGAGGGATTATCATTTCTATTTGAGTGATAACCGGTTACACTCTTCAGAGTTTGTGCAATATTGTTTCACAAAATTTTATGAAAGTTTAAAAAAAAGAGGAATCCAGATGACACAACATTTCATATGGTCAGATAATTGAACAGGGCAATTCAAAAATGCAAGAATGTTTTATTGGCTATGTAGGGCTCACAAAGAAATCAATATCCAACATATGTGGAGTTTTTTTGAAGCTGGACATGGTAAAGGAGAACATGATGGAGCTGGAGCATGTGTGAAAAGAGCTCTTGCTAGAGAGCAACTAAAATTTGAGGATACAGCCAAATTTAGAGATGCACGTGCAATTGTGGATTGGTGTAATGAAAAGTTATCTATGGGATCAAGTTAGAACTCTACAATTCAATGATTCTTTTGGTTAGTTGAAGAAGAGAATATTCCTACTCGACTTGATTGTGAGACAATAACTGGATCAACAAAATGGCATTCATTTAAGAGTTCAAATGCAAACACATGAACTATATGGACTAGGGAGCTTGCATGTTTTTGTCAATTTTGTATTATAGGTGATTGGGGAGCATGTGAAAATACAGAATGGGTTGAAGAATGGAAACAAAGATCCTTGACACCTACAGAAACACAAGATCAACTTGAAACAACAATTGAAGATGATAATCAAATGTTTGCATCAAATGACTATGATCATGTTTCAGACCTTGTACAAGAAGGTACTTTTGTTTTCAATTTTTTTTATTGTCATTTTTTTGTACATCCTATATATAATTAATTATATATGTATGCATGCACAAATTTATGTGATTTAGATACATGTCACACTTTATTGAATTACATAATTTTTTTGTAGGACATGTCTATGCTCTTATTACACCTGAGGGCAATGAAGAGGAAACTGAGTATTGGTTGGCTCGATGTGCTGAGACAAAACAAAAGTTGTTACATCCTAGAGTAGATGATGATAACATGGAGTATCCAACAGGTTATGTGGTTGTTGTTGGCACTTGGCTATAAAAATATCTAATAAGAAGGAATGGTGTGCCTACATTTGAAGATTATGAAACACATAAGAAGATCATACACTACTCACATTTGGTTGTGGCAAGAAATATAAAACTAGTCAGATATCAAGGCAAACCTTCTAATAAACAGTTATGGACACTTTTGATGGAAGAACATGAGTCAATTATAGATGCATTACAAAAAAATGAGGATGCAGATGGTATAATGGAATAAATTTTCAGGTAAGTAAACCATACTCTTACATCCCCAAGTTAAATTCTTTCATTCTCATTTCAGCTTCTATATTATTCCCCTTGTCTTAAATTTTGTATCGACTCATGGAAATATATAGTTAATTTACTTGTACATTTGAACATTACTTTTTGCAGGTGTACCCTAGACAAGTAGTCAAATTTGCATGATTGTCAATAGAAGTTATCACCATACAAGTATGTGAGGTCAATTTTGTAGTCTTCAACTAAAATTGAATGCAAATTAGATAATTACATATATATATACTCAAATATTTATCATCCATCCTCTAAAGACACTCGCTTGTACATCCCCTTAATTTAGGTGTCCTCTTAACTCCCCTTAAGCCATCCTCTTACATCCCCTTAAGCCATCAAGTTTTATTTTATACTTTGTAAATTGACTAGTGTACATCTCTCCAAGTAAGCTATCCTCTTTTGTATCCCCTTAAGACATCCTCTTCTAGCTCCCCCTTTAATTAATCCTCTTATACATCCCCTAAAGCCATCCTCTTATGTATCCCCTTAAGACATCCTCTTAGCACCCCTTAAGCCATCATCTTTGTATCCTCTTTTCTGTTATTTAGTACATATTGCATTAATATTTTGTGTTTTTGGTACATATTCTTTCATTCTCATTTACATTCATTATTTCTTGCAGGTGTATCCTACAAGTAGATTTTTCCATGATTGCCACTACAAGATTTGATCATAATGTAAATTGTAGATCAATTTTGTAGTCATGTCAAACTAATAACATGGACCTATAAGCTAATTGTATAGATATACTCATTTGTTTAATAATGGACCTATTTTTTGTTTTGAGACTCTTTTTATGATCTATGCATTTGATTTTCACGGATTGAATATTATTTTATGATCTATGCTATTAGTGTAGAGGTTTAATAAGTATATATAGTTTGTATTTTTTGTATCATTTTTGTACCCACTTTAGCTATGTTTTGAGATGTGTTGATTTAGCATTTATTTTAAATATTATTTAAATGCACAAATGTTGAAAAGTAGTGTCATGATAACTTTAAAGGTCCAAATAGTCCTAGGATAGTTTGCATATTTGAAACATGGTTTAATATCACCTCTATGAATGCCTAGGTGTAATCATTGGTGTTGTAGAACTCTATTTACGACTGCTAAGGTAATAATGAGGGTTATCATGCATAGGTAAGGTATTAAATAGTCATGCATGAAGATTATTGCCATGTATCCAATCTAGACTGTCATAAATCATTGAGATGTTCTCACAAGAGCAATTCAAATCTAAAAATCAATCATAATGAGGTTATATCATCTAAATTCTATTGCAAAAAACCATATGACAATAATAAAACAAATTTAGGATAGTCATGAAACAAATAGGACACTCATGACACAAATAGGACAATCATGTTAGTCAAGAGGTTTTCACAGTGATTGATGATCAAGTATATTGTGTGGATAAGATTCAAATGAATTTCCTTAGATGGTTTCTTCTTTAAAAGAGTTCTAGTTTCTCTACAAGAATTGTTCATGCTACTTCTTGAATAATTTCAAATTGTGATAAAATTTTTTGTATCTTATATTGTGTGGATAAGAAATTTGGATTTCCTTGTAGTTTCTTCTTTAAAAGAGTTAGTTTCTCTACAAGAATTGAATACTACTTGAATAATTAAATCCAAATGTGATAAATTTTTTTGTAGCTTATATTGTGTGGATAAGATTCAAATGAATTTCCTTAGATAGTTCTTCTTTAAAAGATTTAGCATCTCTACAAGAATTGAATGCTACTTCTTGAATAATTTCAAATTGTGATAATTTTTTTTGTAGCTTATATTGTGTGGAGAATTGTGCATTTGGATAATTTAAGTCATGTTAAGGCTATGTAAAAGCCATTATATATTATGAATTAGTGTCATTAGAAGCATTGCTCACTCTTTTGAGAATTTTATGCCTAGTTGAGAGTTTCTCCCAAGTCATTCTTGTGTTGTATACTATTTATTTATGTGTGATGCAAGTTTAAATGTTCCACATTTGAGATGTTGTCTTAGTCTTTTAATGCACATTTTAGATAGCCATTAGAGGTGGTTGATTGAAGGTAAAGGAAGTTGGAAGTATCTCATTTTTAAATCCATATGTGATGTATTGAAGTGAGGCATCTAGCTACCTCGAGTTTATGGATTAATTGTCATTTGTTCTATACAATGTGTAGAGGTCTAGAAATGTGTCAAGTTTCATGGACTAGAGAATGCAAAGTGTCGAAAGGTTTTTTTGGTGGAGCTTGTAAGTGTGTCTGGGAATGGTGTGCACAATAGGGCCTATGATAAATGGAAATCCCTCTATGAGGAGTGGGAACGATGCATTAGGGAGTGCCAAAGCTCCCTCAAGATGTTGATGTGGTTTGGTGTTTTGTCTGTTTTTTAGCTTTCTATTAGTTGTGTTGGAATTTTGTGCTTGCTATATGTATTGGGGTATTGATATAGTTGCATATGGGTAGTTTAGAAACCTTTATGGGATGTTGTGCTTTCTACTGCTATGCCTAGTCTTGGGTTGTTAGCACACTCATTTATATATGTTTTCTAAACTATTTAGTAAGGATGGGTCCCCTAAGTAGAACACCTATATTATAATTCAAAACAATTAAACCAAACAAATATGAAATCCATACTAGGAACTAGGTATGTTGAAGATGTAAAGTAATTTTGAATTGGGAAAATATTCATAGGAATCTCTTCTTTAATTCCTTTCCTTTATGAGAAACTATATGTGATTCAACTTCCAAAGGCCATGGGGGAAGTAAGAAAAGATCAAAAAAGACTTGAGTTGAATAATAACTAAACGCGTAAAATTGCAAGGAAGTTTTGGCTATTATAGCGGTTAAGTAAGAAAGATGATAACAAAGTCTCAGTTGCAAATTAATAAAATTTCAAGGACTATACAAATGATCTATATTGAAGGTTTTGTAATCAAAGGATGACCACAATCATTTAAAGGAACATGTATCTCAATTGAGGCTAACTAGGTGAGTCTAACATCCTTATCATTTTATCATGATTTTGTAGGCTTATCCTAGGTAAATTACCTTGTTATAAAGTGCCCTAAATTTATCTATTAGATAATTGTAACACCAAACTTATCTATTAGATAATTGTAACACCATTTACCTATCTATTCCACTATGTAAATTAACTTAATTTAGGTTTGTGAGGCAGTTAATAGATTGTTCACTATTTCAAGAAAAACTATTGAACCATAATGCATTTAATCACTTCTTAAAAATTTAAAAATATAGTAGAGAGAAATCTTCTAACATGTCTCAATTAAATAATTTATAATCTAGAAGTGAACAATGAAGCATATTTAACATATTTAACAATGAAGTATATTTAACATACTAAACTACATTCAAGCATATATACTTAATAATATATACATGTAGATCTAGATCTAGATAAGTCCATGAAATACTATAAAATATCTAGGTAGGACCCATGAAATGTGTACTTTAAAACATCTACTCATCATCAGCATATAAATAAACACAAATCACAATTCATGAAATACTGAAATATATCTAGAAGAACATGTAATAGCAAGTTTGACATATATAGTCAAAGTCCTGGAACGGCATAAATAAAAAATAATGTGCACATCATATAGTTTAGTCTATGAAATAAAACTCTATGTCAGGGATGATCATCACTCAAGTTCAAATCTGAAAGAGGCCTCTTTCTTCCTCATGAAATGGATGGATCTACCTCATGCTGTACACACAAGAGAAAGAACTTGCAATCAGATTTAAAAATTTTAAAAATGACATATGAAATTAAATATTTAAATGTAGGCTTTAAAGTGTGCATTTAAATTACCGTCTCACTTCCCACATTTTGTTGTGCAGGTGGTATAACTGTTTCATCTTCATGACCAAAAGTTTGACTTGCTAATTGCTAGAATTTCAAATAAAGCAAGTTTGAAATAAGTTAGAATTTAAAACTAGCATATAAAGACCTAGAAATTGCACATATAGAAAATTTTGAAGTAAAGTTTAGGACCTGAAAATGTGTAGATGGCTCATGAATTTGTCCCTGAGTACCAACCTGACCAATAGTCTCACTCCTATCATCCCGCACTTACATATATATGGGTGCATATATAAATTTATATAAACTCAAAAAAAGACCTAAAAATTACACATATAGAAAATTTTAAAGTAAAGTTTAGGACCTGAAAATGTGTAGATGGCTCATGAATTTGTCCCTGAGTACCAACCTAACCAATAGTCTCACTCCTATCATCCTACACTTGTAACATATATATGGGTGCATATATAAATTTATATAAACTCAAAAAAAGAAACTTTGTACAAATTTAGTACAATTTTTTAAAAAACACACCAGGGAATACTCAGGCATAATAGCTGACGATGGAGGATCAATGGAAGAAACACCTGAGCCATGTGGTCAGTCAGACATGGGAACTGCCACATGACCTGAGCCTCACTGCAATAGTAGTGTTTCACATACATGTATGTATATAGTTATTTATTTAATTATACACAGTTTGTTAATTTAAAATATAATATTGATAAGTTTCAAAAGAAAATTTAAACTAGAATTAGATACATATGGTCTTAGGGTTAAGATATATTGGTTTACCCCGTAAGGTGTGCCAATCTCTACAGCTGTCGATGCAAAACTCAATGTATCAAATCGTGATGTGGCCCTAGAGTGACTTGAGATCTATACAACAAATAGTTTACAATTATATATTAATTCATTAAATTATTTATAAAAATTTTTATCTATGTTCAAATTATACACTTGAAATATTTAATAAAATGTGGTCAATGTACCTATGTAGGATTATCATCTGAATATAGTAGATCCAAGTATGACTCCACTCCGGCTGTAGTTGCATCTGATGTGGATGTAGGAGCAGGACCATAACACGATTGATTGCAATTTGTACACAAATGTGCCCCTGACATGCCTGGGGCTCTATGCTGAGATGCATCGACTCCTCCATGATGCTCTCCACCACTGAATTCAACTGCCATGTGGGTAGCTTGTTCAGTGAGATTGCCTGAGAGTCTACTCAATGCTCCTAATGTCGACAAAACTGACTACTGCTGAATAGGTGTAGGAATCGTGGGCAAAATAGGAGCAACCATAGGAGCAGGAGGAACAGGTCAATTGGGGTCAACTCGTGCCCTTGGTTTGTGTTGTGGCATGCCACGACCAACACCCTGAAAATCTCTCATATCAAAATAATTGGGTTTTTGACCCAATTGAAACTCCACCCATAATTTACTCAAAAAATATAGTGGCACCTCACAATTAGCATGTGGTGGGTGATCAAACACCATCCACCACCGATCCCAAAAATGTCTCGAAATCCCCTCATGCGTACACCACTTAATTGATATTCTTTTTTTTGTTACAGCTATAGGTTGATTAGTTTTTGGGTGACGAAAAAATGGGGCTAATGTTTGTTTTGTAATGTGGAGGTCATGGATGTCTTTATATGAAAGACCATCCGCATAGAATTGCCTCCTCTCCTCCCACCAAAGCTGAAATCTATTTAGGTCTGCATCGATAGACCTAACAGAATCAATAATGGTTTACATCGAAGATGCAAACTGAACCACATGAGGAGGCATCAAGTGAGGTTGATTATTAATCAAATTAATGTTCTCCTCAATTGTATTAATATTTTCATTAATGTTTTGCCACAATTGGGCCTCATCAAATGGAGTGGGTTGCGGGTTTTGAGGTGGAGGGGATGGGGGGTTTTCAGGTGGATCATGGGGTGGGGGGTTTTCAGGTGGATCACGAGGTGGGGGGGTTTCATAAAGAATGTCATCTATTAAAAATTCATCTAGACTCTGGTCATCCATTAGATCTGTCTCCTGCAAATTTCCAAATATGTAAATTCATATAAAAAACTTACAAATGTATAATTTCACAAATATATATACATATTGAAAACTTACAAACAAATATCTATAAATTTAAACTTAATCTAGAATAGATCTATAAATGATTTAGTTTAAAATATCCATGAATTTAGAGAGCACGTAATACTTAAAAATTAAACACATGCACAAGTTTATCATATAATATGATCAAATGATGATGCCTCATACCAATGTCTCCTTAAATTAATCCAACATTTCCCTAAAATATTATATTCTCCTTCCTACTTCATTCCTCTTTAACCATTTTTTAGAGGGTTTTTGAACTATAGAATTGGTATTTATAGATAAAATATGGAATAATTAGAAAAAAGATCTCACAAATTACCAAGAGGAAGTTATGCAAAAAATTACAACATAAAGCTATGTCTAAATTTTTAGATCATTTTCACATAGTGGACAAGGTTGCAGGTTCTAGGTCCTAGTCATACACCAAGGTGTCACTCTACCTAACAACCTTGTCGTATCATCATTTTTCTCAAAATTATAATGGAAGTTACATTTTGACACCTTATATAGTCCAAATTTAAAAGTGCATGCCAAGTGTATTAGATTCCCATTTCTCTATTAATCAGGCTACTTCTGGCTTCTAAGTTAAGCTCAATTGTGACATATTTTACTATTTTGCACCATCTTCTACTTTTATTTTGAGTCCATTTATAGTTAATGTTTATTTTAAGTCCATTTGTAAACCCTTATATTAATTTATTAGTTAATGTTTATTTTGAGTCCATTTGTAGTGGTAACCATAGAATTGGTATTTATAGATAAACTATGGAATAATTAGAAAAAAGATCTCACAAATTACCAAGAGGAAGTTATGCAAAAAATTACAACATAAAGCTATGTCTAAATTTTTAGATCATTTTCACATAGTGGACAAGGTTGCAGGTTCTAGGTCCTAGTCATACACCAAGGTGTCACTCTACCTAACAACCTTGTCGTATCATCATTTTTCTCAAAATTATAATGGAAGTTACATTTTGAAACCTTATATAGTCCAAATTTAAAAGTGCATGCCAAGTGTATTAGATTCCCATTTCTCTATTAATCAGGCTACTTCTAGCTTCTAAGTTAAGCTCAATTGTGACATATTTTACTATTTTGCACCATCTTCTACTTTTATTTTGAGTCCATTTATAGTTAATGTTTATTTTAAGTCCATTTGTAAACCCTTGTATTAATTTATTAGTTAATGTTTATTTTGAGTCCATTTGTAGTGGTAACCATCTCCTACAAGTGCATGTAAACCCTTGTATTTATAGTTTACTTTTTCCTAATCCGGTGTCAATTTCTATTTCCATTGTCTTGTTTGTTTAACTATCATTGATTATTTTCTCTGATCATTTATCAAATTATTTGGACTTCTATTTTTGTATTAAAATATATAAAATCGGCCTAGACCTCTTTCTAAACCATTTTCTTTCCTCACTTTTTCATTTTAGATTCTCATTTCTACTTTTTTTTTCATCACTTGTATCTTTCATATTATTTCTTTTCTTCTCCCATATTAGTCCTCTCTATATCCATATTATTCCCCTTTACTTTGTTTCATTGAGTCTTATTTTTCCATCTCCTAAATTCCCTCTTTCTCCTTCAAACCTTGGTTTAAACCTAGCTTTAGTTTTTCATACCAATTTCTAGATCCTGTTGTTTTTACTCCTCCAAATAGATGATGGTGTGACATGAAGATGTCTACGTGATGCCCTGACATTATAGGTGGAGGCTCCCTCTCTCTAGTGATAGGTCTATTTTGTATTGTATTTTTTAGTTCCGCTTCAGTTCATAAAAAAAAATTCCAAAATTTTGTAAATAGTATTTCATTTCTATTCATTTATTGCTCTTAACTTAGAAAAGTTATATTTTCTAATTAATAGCATTATACTCAATTTGCTTGAGCTATCACATCTAATACACCTAAGACTCTTCTTAATTATCACGTAGTACCTCCTCCTAACTATCAAGTGGTAGCTCATGTACCTATAATACCTATGGGAATAGGCAACAAAAATTCATTCCTATTTCTCTTCCTATATTAACTCCAATTTTACTATAGGCTTCTCATGTGTCTCAAAAGAGCAGTACAGATTATGACTTAATTGAACATTGCATGCTACTTTTATACTACATTTATTACCAATACTACATTTATACCAATAGTGACCTTGTTAGACTACATTTATACCAATACTACAACATTGTATTCCAACGATATGAGTTACCTTCTACTGAAGTGTAAAAACAAAATGAACCCATTTTGATTATTGTTGGTGTAAATTCTATTGTAGGAAAGTGTGTACCCTTATAGATAATATCTCTGGTCTTAATGTATTTGGGGTAGATTTTCTAAATCACATAAATATAAATACAACTTGTATTTCGTCTTCTATTATATCAATTATGGGTTTCTAAAACATAAGTCGAAAAGCCCTTGGAAACATCACTTTTCCTATAGAATTGGGCCCTATCACATTACCAACCATGGTGCATGTGATATTGGTTTTCCTTTCTTATAATCCCCTTTTAAGTAGGCAATCTATTCATACCATGGGTGCCATCCCATCAAATTTAAATATTAATATATTCAATTTGTCCATGGGAATAAAAAAATTACAATAAAAGTAGACCCTGATCCATTACAATATTGTCAACAAATTAAACTTGCGAAAAAGCATAAGTCTTCACTACTGCTTCAAAATGTGATGCCTTCTTTATCCTCACAAAAATAACAACTCCTATTGATGATGTGGCTAAATATTCACCTCTTCTTCTAGTACATGGACTGGTGATGATTGGAGTCCCTCAGATTTCACACCTTCTTTTTTGGAGAGTATAAGATAGACTTGTCACATTTTGAGATTCCTAAAATCACAACTACAACATTGGCATCTCAATCTAATGAGGCATCCATTTCCTCTATTAAAGGATCATTTGAATATACCTCTTGTGTTGGGCATGCCTCTGACATTGATCCTACTTCTTTTGAAGAGTTGCAATCAAATTTATAGGCTTGGTTTTGATATCCTCGCAAAATCTAGTTATAGGTGCATAGTCACTTAGATCAAAAATAAGGCATTAAGGTCCCTATTGATCCTAATGAATATCATGCTATGAATGGTATTGGTTATAGACCTCCTAGGTCTTCATTCTAAAATTATTTGCATGTAGACATGATTTCCTCATCTTCAAACTTGTCCCTTTTATCATTAGTGTACCCTAAGTTAATCATCAACACTGAAGCATCCTACATGCCTCCTCTTGATACATTTTCATCTTCAAACTTATCCCTTTTATCATTATTACATATACTAATTTAGCTTTTTAGGGTTTACGGTTTAGATTTTTAGGGTTTGTAGGACAACATGGTTTTAGGGTTTATAGTTTGGTTTTTTAGGGTTTATAGTTTACGTTTTTAGAGTTTACAGTACAACATGGTTTTAGGGTTTATAATTTAGTTTTTTAGGGTTTATAGTTTAGGTTTTTAGGGTTTGTAGTACAACATGGTTTTAGGGTTTATAATTTGTTTTTTAAGGGTTTATAGTTTAAGTTTTTTAGGGTTTGCAGTAACATACAATCACAAAAAATTCATAAAATTCTAATAACAAGTAAAACCCTTAAATAACAAATAAAACCCTAATTTTCATTTTAACCCTACAATTAGAAAAAAAAACATTTAAAACAAGCTAAAGATAGGCAGAGAACTAACCTGGAAGAGCTCAGTGGTGACGAGGTGGCGGGAGGAGGTGAGAGGGCAAAAAAATCTCTGTTGTTTTCCTTGTTTGGTCTTTGGCAACGCGTACCTGTTCTCAACAGTCCGCTATCGCTGTCAGCCTCTGTGGGAGAAAATGAGCCCGCAGGGCTCTTTTTTAAAAAATATATAGTTTTTAAAAAAGGGTACCCGTTTAGTAACGCGCACCCAAAAATAAATGGGTACCCGTTTAGGCTCAGGTGCCTGTTACTAAACAGGTACCCTTTTAGGTTCGGGCGCCCGTTCCTAAATGGGTACCCGTTTCTTTGAAAATGGGTACCTGTTACTAGCAGCATTTTTTTTGCCCGTGCGACTTCCCCTATATGTGGACTGAGTTTCTTGCTTTTACCCTGTATTTCCTTATCTTCCTTTTGTTACAAGTGTTAGGGTTTGAACATTTTTATTCCTGATTTGTCTTTTGATTTCAAAGGATCTTAGAATAGTTTGCTCTGCAATGAATTAATGTGTTTTGAAAACTAGGGCTTTCTATTTTTGAGTCATTCGTTCTTGTGTTTTGAGTAATAGTTTGTTATTTTCTTTGGTTAATGATGACATGGGGATTTTTGCCTTTTTGTAAAACCTTAGTGTTGTCATTTTTCTTCCTGAAAAATCCATCATTTGTAGGATAGGTTTGTCCTACCAACCGCGCACATGACTTGTTTATTCACTTAAGTGTATGAGCGGTCATTTTGACCACCCATACATGTTGTCTTCACTTTCCTTACAAGATGTGCAGGGGCGGTGATTTTCACAGCCCTTGCCTTTGTTTTCTTTTGTGCTACCCTAAGTGTAAGGGTGGTGAAAATCGCCACCCCTACATACAAAGTCAAGTTTATACCATATGTAAGAGACATAAAACACCCACTCAAACACATTTCAACTTTCACCTTATCTACTCACATGCATAGTCGGTCAAAAATATTGACTATGCACTACACAAAACAAATAAGACCTAAATGCATGAGCGGTCGTTTCAACTGGCCATACACTTTAAAAGCTTACATATGAACCTACATGTAAGAGCGGTCATTTCGACCAATCACACACATAAGTTCACCTATCTTCACATATGCAAAAGTGGTTATTTTGACTGTCGCTTCACCCCTTCTGTAAACAAACCTACCTACATGCAGAAGTGACTATTCTGGCTTCCCACACACCAAAATACAGTATACCTACATGCAGGAGTGGTCATTTCGACTACCCATGCATGACTCCCTAAAATTTTCCTAACACTAGGAATTTTTGAAAAGTAATACCCTTGACCCACTTTCGCCTAGTTTTTTTACTTGCTCTCTCTCTAGCCATCTTAAGCACACCCCTATGAACATGATCATTATTATGTAGTTTCCCTATAATGCCAATTTTTTCCCTAACTATGAGATCATGAACTTTTGCAGTTCCTTTAAGTAGCAGCTGTGTTCCATATTACATCCAGTGAAATCTTCAAAGCTAATGTCTGAGCTGTCTCTATCCAAGGCTAAAAAGATGAAGTATAAGTATAAGGGGTTTTCCCTGTTACTTCAATTCAGTCAAATGTTGATGAGATCAGAGATACAGAAATAGGCCATGTTGATATGGCAGAATTTGTGGAGAGGACCAAGCAAGCTAACCCTCCTCGCTATATGCAAAAGATCATTGCCAGTAATATATACTTGGTGGCCTCTTTTCCAGTTGTAGCTCACAATCCAGAGTTTGTTCTTCAAGTGGCCAGTCATTAGGACAAAGACACTACAACTATAGTGGATGCCAATGGAAACATTATCATGAGGCTAGATGTAGAATTCTTAGATAAGGTATTCATGTGCCCTCCTATTGAGAATGTTGGAGAAATTGACTTTGCCAAAGGTCAACAAGATTTTGATAATGATGTTGAATCTGTAAAGAGGCATATTAATAATAAATGGTTGAAAACTCCTTGAACAAACCTATCCAGATGGCCTAGAGGAATTGTAAGGAGTGACTTTGTGGAGGAAGTAAGTGATTTAATTATTTTGTTGAGTAGAGTCAGAGGTCTTCCTACTTCTTCCACATTCCATGAGTGGATGTATTTATACATAAGAGTCATTCTTCAGGGGCAACAGAAAATATTCTAGGGAGAACAAATCAGCAATGCTTTGCATGATCAATTGCTTAAGGTCATCACTACCTTCAAGTTTTATATGACCTCCTATCTAGTGTATGCTGTTGCATCAATGAGGATGTTTCCAGGTTTAACTCAAGATGGAGATCGGAGAGTTGTGCTAGTTTTTCAATACTATCCTCAAATAACTCTCAAAGGATCCATTCACCATTTAAAGAGGGTGAATGATGATTTCTTTTTAGTCTTCATGTGCTTGTGGAACAATGAGTTGGAGCAGAAGAGGGTGTCTGATGAGGCTTGGGAGGTTGTGAATTCTTTTGGTTGTTTATTCTTGCAATTCCCTACTTTTACATATTTAAGAGTTGGATATTATCTAGGTTATTCATACATGTTACCTTGGTATCCGAGTGACAAGATGGTTCTGATGAAGCTGTGCAGACAATTGATTGTGGTTCATAATAAAAAGATGGAAATAAAAAAGTCTAGAATTAAGTTTCCAGTGGAAATTGGGAGATATTCAGTTCAATCTGCTACCAAAGCTAAAGCAATTGAAACTGAAATGCAGCTTGTGACTATGAAGCAATTCAAAAAGAGGAGTAATTTTGATTTCCGCAGGGTATAGGACAAAATCAAAAGATAATCAGTGTTCCATTTTCCTATGGTAGAGGATGTTTGGGCCAACTTGAGGAACCAAAATGAGATTCACAAGTTGGATTACTACAGGCTTCATTTTAGTCAAATAGAAGAACTTAGGTTGGTAGATATTCCTAATGGCATGGAGGATGAGGGGGATGTTTTAGATCCTACATATAATACTAAAAATATTGAAGCCTCACCTTTACCAGAAATCAAATGGTCAGTAAAGGAGGAAACTTCCCTTAGAAAAAGATGTCAGCCCATATACTGGCCAACACCAATATATGGTTACAAAATAAAGGAATTAGTTTGAATGAATTTCTTACTGGGTCTGAAACTGAAGTTTAGGAACAAATAGGGAAGAAGGTTGAGAACAAGATGAAGAATAAAAGTGATGCTCCTTCTTCGTCCAAGGTATCAAAGCCGTAGATTAAGTTTGTTTCCAAAGGAGGGAAAGCAAAAGAGGTTAAGGAAGGTTCAAATACTGAGGATCCAAGTGCAGAAAAGATAAATGTTGACATAGAGGGGTCTAAGAATGTAGAAGCACAACAACAAGATGTAGAAGAGCCCCATACAGAGGATGTGGAGATGGGTGTGAAATCAGTTGATGAAAGAGATGAGGGACATGAAATAGAGACAGGTGTAGAATAGGAACAACTTGATGGTTTACCCAAGTCTTCTCAAGAAAATGTTTCCCATGAACCACAAGTTTCTACTACTTTGCCACATATTTCTATTTATGATCATATTCCAATTGTTTAAAATATTCCTATTTCTCTTGTTATTGTTGTGTCTGTTGATTCTACTCCTACTTCTGTAAAGACTAGTTTTCGAATTGTTTTGATTCTTCTGGTTCAATACCTAGTTTGTCTTCACCTTCATTTGACATTGGAGAAAAAACTATGTTAGACCAATTTCTAAATACTCATGAAAAGAATGTTGATGCTACAGGTATAATTTTAACTACCACTTCTCCAATTGTTACCATCACAGGTGTCAGTATGAATCCTATTGAGTAGACGGTTGATCTACCACCAAGTGTAAATGTTTCCACACTCCCTCCTTGGTTGTCAGCATATACTCTGAAGAGAAAGAAGCAGGCCATTTTGCCTGATGATATTGATTTGGAGAAGCTACTTCCAGCCAAGCCAAAAGCACAAAAGAAAAAGCCAAAGACTGTTTCTAGGCTTGTGGATGATAAAGGAGTCAAATATGCAGAGATTGCAAGACCTCCTCTTGGGGCTACAGGAGATACCTTCAATATAAATGATTACACTATTTCTAGAGTTGAGTTGGGAAAGCTCACTCATGAGGGTATCAAATCAAATTTTTAGGTAACAACCAGTTATTTGCTTAGTAAATATGATGAAAAAAGAAAGAAAAACAACAATATAAAGCAAAGGCCAAACAACTTGTAGCTATTCTTCAAAAGATAACCATGTCCTCAGAAGTTGTGGGGCCTATGGCAGTTTCTATTGAAGATCCTCTAATTTAGAAGGTTGAGAAAGTTCATGCTAGAGGAAGGGTTGTTGGTGAATTCCTGGATAGAATGCTCATGCAGGGCAAAGTTCTTTTGAAGCCTACAGTAGAATGAAAATAAAAAACAGGAAAGGCAAGGGCTGAGATTGATGAGCTCATTGACTCATTATCCCAAGGACTTCAGGATCTGGAAGAGACTCTAGAAGAATGGATTGAAATGAAGAAGATAAAGGTAAAGAATTTGACTGTGATTTGTGTTGTATCAAATCGGGAGTCTTATATTAAGACTAAATAATATTTGATCCATCACATCAATGTGTTAAAAAGTGTGCTTGAAGATATGCAAAGTGCATGGGAACTCAGTGACGATGATGATGTAACACTTTTGCATAGACTTGAAGAATTCCCATGTACCTTGATAGGTGAAAATCATAAGTTCCTTTTTGCTAAAGCGATGGTTGATGCATTTGAGAAAATGATTCAAAGGGATTTTGAGGACGAGGTGTTTTTAGTTGCTTCATTGGATAAGCTTCGTGACTATCAGTCCACGCTTGATAATCTGAAGGATAATCTTGAAAAACATGAGAAGGCAATCAAAGTAGTGAAAGATGTGGTTGTCAAGGCTCATGTGATTTCATAAAATATAGTTGGACCAGATGTCTATGAAATGGAAGCAGTAATACTATCTACCAAAATTTCCTGAAGAAGAATGATGGTGGCAGCTGAAATTCTTTCTTCCTGCCTTAGCTTATTTTTCATAGTTTTGTATATGTAGTTTGTAATTAGTTCTAGACATAGCCACATGTATTTTTGCAAAATGTAATTACATGTGGAACAAAGGAAGTCCTAAGTCAAAAAGGACTCTTTTTGTGGAATAAGTCAAAGTAGTTGTAGATGTCCTATTTTTTCTCTAGGCCTCTCCCTATAAATAAAGAGGGCCTCTATTGTAATATCATCTTTTGTCTGTTGCAAGTAAACTCTGCTGAATTGAAGAGCATATCAAGACTTTGAGCTTTATTGTGTTTATCAATTTTTCAAGAAACTATTAATATGAGAAGGCATTTTGAGTATCAAACTTTGTGTTGAATCAAATTGTATTGTGATATTGGTGTTCTTATGTCGTTAATATTACATTATATTGGATAGTTATTTGAACTGTGGAGATTTTGTCAATCAATTGAGATAATGTTTTGATTTTGATTCTAGTAGTCTTTGTGCTATTATATCATTAAAGGAGATTGTGTTAAATTAGTGAAGGAGACATAAATTGGAGACTTTGTGCTATCAATTATTGTATTCAACATGGTTATATTTCATAGTTGATATAAGGTGAAGAATTTGTGCTTCATTTTATTTCAAATCAGTTTATTATTATTCAAGTGGAAGGAGTTATGGAAAACTTTGGGTTTTCATGAGCTTCGTGGTAATTTATATTTCTTTTGTGAAAGTTGTTGTGGAGAAAGAACACATATTCTGAAAAAAGAGAATATTATGATATGAAACCATCATCTACATAGTTCAGTATAAGAATAGTTTACTTTGTGATAAAGGGAACCTCCCCTTGCTGAGAGGAGAGACTTTGTGTCATCATAGTTATGGCTGATATAACCATTTTGTTGTTGGTGAGTTAACAACAAAATATTCACCCAATAGTTTTTTGGTGACTCTATTGGGGAGCGAACATGCAACTTAGAGCCTCACGCTTTGGGTTGAAGCTTTCCATCCTCATTCATTATTATAATTGGTTTTCAATTTTTATCTTTGCTAAGTATATTGCATTCTGGCAGACTCAAGGTATACCAAAAGTAAGAGAGCTCAAGGGATTATCGACCCTATTTTTGAGTTAATGCAGCAAAAAAACTTTAGCCTTTTGCCTGCAAATCCGTGATCACCACTTCAACATACAAGGAGTTTCCCTCCTACCCATGCCAAGTCTCCTATACTAGGTGAAGCTTCTAGTGCAAATTCTAACAGAGTATTATCTACTCAGGTTCTTCAAAGTTTTGTTATCCCACCTTTCAATCGGCATACAATGGCAGCTCAAGGCCCTTGGGGTAATTTTTTTAGACCCTTGAATTTGACTCCGCTATTGCATGAACTAGCACATAGTTCGAGAAAGAATTTTCCAAAATTCTATGGTGATGGGAAAGTCCATCCTGATGAACACATTGTAGCTTTTTGCATAGTGTGTGGTGTGTTAGGGGTAGAGTACAAGGATGTATCTGTAAGATTCTTTGTGGAGACACTTCAAGGCATCACTGCAGATTGGTTCTACCATCTTCCATCCCAAACTATTACTAGGTGGGGTACTCTTAATACTAAATTTGAGGCAAGGTTCAAACCTGCCAAAGAGGCACATACATTGTTAGCCCAGTTGAATCAGATGAGAAAAGAACTGCAAGAACCCATGCGGGAGTTTATGGCTAAGTTCAACAAGTTGACTAACAGGATTCCTACCAATGCTCAGCCTATGGCTAAGAATAAAAAGTGTTTCTTTATAAATACTCAGTTGTCAGAGGTGAGTTTTCTTTTGCAGTGGGCAAATCCAGCAGATTTGATAGAAGCTCAAAATCTTGCGACAGAAATTGAAGACGATCTTATTCTTGCGGGTAAGATAAGAAAAGTCACTAACAAAAATAGAGGGCAACCCTCTAATGAAGTACCTTCTACCAACACTACAGATCCCATGGTACAAAAGTTAGCTAACGAATTGTTAGCTTTGAAGAAATAGATGTCTCAAGGTGTATCCATTCCTTCCTATAGGGATATACCAAGGAGGACATTTCCTAATGCTCAATATTAGGGCAATGTTGCTAAAAATCAAGGGTAGAATAGGCTTCTACCAACATAAGACAGGCTTGCCATAGAAGCATCACCAATCAATTCAGCAGTTGGCTATTATGAAGTTGAGTAAGAAAATTTTCCAAAACCTGACTTGGATCAGGAAAATATTACCAATCTCTTTATGGAAGGAGAAGAAGAATTGGCTGGTGACTCGAATATTGGGTTCCTGAACTATCAAGATGAGGCAAAAAGAGGAGGAGATGCATATGGTGGAGCGTATGCTATTTTCACCAGATCTCAAAATCAGTCAAATCAGCAAATGACTGATAAAGGTAAATCAAAAGAATATCCTCAACCTGTAATTTCTATTGCTAAGTGAGGAAGTCCTTTACCTTTTCAATCAAGGGACCTGGCTGGTCAAAAACAAGTAAGTTCTTCTAATACTCCTACTTTTTTTGTTGCTATTCCTCATACCAGTACTTCCCCAATTAAACCTCAAAATAAAAGTTTCCCTACTATTATGTCCAATTTGTTTCATCTTTTTGATATAATTGACCAGGAAAACCAAAATTCAAATGTCTGAGGTAGAATATTTGCAAGCTAACCCTGACCAATTTGAAAGGTGAGCTAACTTTGTTAAAAATAAGAACACCTCTGTAGGGCAAGATAGTTCCAAGACTATTCTTGACCCCTCAAAGACTAGCTCTGCTCAGAGTAACTTAGTTACCACTCCTATTGCTTCAAGGAAAATTGAACCTTTCTATGTTTCTTTGTTAATCAATGGTCACAAACTTAGTAATTGTGTCATAGATTTGGGAGCTTCTGACAATGTTATGCCTGCCAAGGTAGCAGATGCTTTAGGCTTGACTCTAACAAAGACCTTTGGAATGTGCTTTTCAATGGAAAACAAATAGGTGCCTTTGTTAGGCCAGATTAAGGATGTGTAATTTGCATTCACTGCTTTTCTGGAGAAATGAATAAAGATGATTGTCCTAGTTGCTGATGTTCTGGCTTCATATGGTATTTTACTGGGACGAAATTTCTGTAAAGATGTAGGAGGAGAACTTAATATGGATTTATTCGAGGCAAGGATACCCGTCAAGGTTGTCATGTAGAAATTGCTTCCTGAAAGGGAAGCAAAATATATTGTCACTCAATCTGAAGACCCAAAAGTTCAAATTTTATTTGAATCTTCAGGTTTAGGTAACTATTTCTTGACTACAGAAGATCCTTCTAGTTTGTTAGATGATAGTTCGTAAGATGATGGTTTTGATGAAAGTATGGTGATAGAAGATTCTTCTTCTTCTTCGGGTGAAGAGTTTGTTGATCATAGGGATATCAAACCAGAAAGTTCAAATGATATTTGGACTTTGGAATTTGATGGTGGCTATTCTTCCATAGGATTTGGGGCTAGAGTGATCCTAATATCTCCTCAAGGTAATATTTTTACTTTTTCATATAAGCTACAGTTTGACAATACCAACAATACTGTCGAGTACAAATCTTTGCTACTCAGAATGGAGGCTTATTGCACAAAGGGAATCATAAATCTTCATGCACAAGGAGATGCAGAGATGATTGTTTGTTAGGTAAGAAATCTGTACCAGACAAAAAATGAAAGGTTAAAACATTACTAAAATCAAGTATGGGATTGCATTGATAAATTTGATGCATTTGATATTTCTGTTGTTTCTAGAGAGTATAATGACAGAGCTAACTCATTGGCCATATCATCTACCCTTATGGTCCCACATAAGGATTTTAAGGGTGATAAGTATACTATTGAATTAGTTTTTTGGCCAAGTGTACCTGATAATGCTAATCATTGGCAAGTTTTTAATGGTGATAATCATATTATAGCTTTCCTAGAGAAGATAGATAGTTTTGATGAACTTTACTTTGAGGGGAGTGATTCTCTGCCTTAGGAATATGTTTCCAAAGTGAATTTAGAGACTGGCGAAGAGTTTCTTCAATTGAAAGGAAACAAATTTTTGAAAGGTTTAGTTTCCCTTTAAAAGCTATTTGATAAACACAATCATTATATCAAGCAAAAGCAACAACTTGGCTCAAGTTTGTTAATGGAATTTGAACAAGTGAACCTGAATACAGAAGATGGTCAATATTGGGAAATGTTGCACTGATGATGAAAAGTTCAAGTTCACAACACTTCTACGTCACTATATTGATGTGCTTGCATATTCATATGATGACTTAAAGTCCATCAGACCACAAGAGATCCAACATGAGATTCCCCTTAAGATGGGATCATTGCCTCATAAACATAAGCAAAGGTTGTACAATCCTAAAATATCAAGTACCATCCTTGCCAAGATTCAAAAGATGTTGAATGCTAGGATAATTTTCCCTATTCATCATTCAACTTGGATTGCAAATATTGTTCCTATAAGGAAGAAGAATGGAGAGATCTATATCTGTGTAGATTTCAGGAATCTAAATTAGTCTTCCTTGAAAGACAACTACCTTTTAACCATAATGGATCAAGTGTTACAAATAGTAACTAGTTCAGAGATGCTGTCTATGTTGGATGGTTTTTTGGGCTACAATCAAGTAGAGGTCAGTGAAGTGGATCAATACAAAACTACTTTCACAACTCCATGGGGCACTTTTACATATCACAGGATGCCATTTGGATTGATCAATGCTGGCACTACTTTCCAGAGAGCAATGGACTTGGCATTCAGAGATGAAATGGGTAAGTTATTTGTGGTATACCTTTATGATTTGACTATTTTCTCCAAGAAACATCAAGATCATGCTTACCACTTGCGGTAAGTTTTAGAACGATGCTGCCAGAATGGTATTTCTCTTAACCCAAAGAAGTTAGTTTTTGGGGTTACAGAAGGTAAACTTCTTGGTCACATTATGTCCAACAAAGGGACTAAGATTGACTCCAAAAGATTCAAATCCATCCAAGGTCTTACTTTGCCTACAAGTAAGACGGTTGTTCATTCTTTCTTCAAGAAAGTAAATTTCCTACGAAGGTTCATTCCTAAGTTCATAGAGAAGACTCATCATATTGTTAATATGATGAAAGGTAAGACCACTTTCCATTGGAGAATGGAAGGTAAAGCAGCTTTTGAGGACATAAAAAGAGCCATAGCCCATGCTCTAGTTTTGGTGTCTCTTGACTATAACAAAAATTTCATTATGTATAGTTATGCTTCAGAGCATACATTATCAACAAATCTGGTGCAATAGAATGAGGAAGGTGTAGAATCTCCAATTTCATTCATGAGTTGTCCATTGAAATCTCATGAACTCAAGTATTCTAATATGGAGAAATATGCTTATGCTATAGTGAAGGCTGTGAAACATTTCAGATTTTACATATTGAACTCGCATACTGTTGCTTTAGTGCCAGATACAATAGTAAAATCTACCTTAACTTAGCAAGAGTTTGGGACTAAGAGAGGCAATTGGATTGCCAAAATTCAAGAATTTGATCTTGATATTAAACCTACCAAGCTTGTGCATGGGAGAGGTTTGTGTCAGCTTATTGCTGATAATGTTCCAAAGTGTTGGTTAACAGATTTGTCCTGATCTAAAAATGTTTTATTTTGACTCTATACCCCTTTCTTTCAAGAACAAATAAATTAAACAACAAATGGGTGAGATATCAAGAATAGTTCCCCTCTGAATTAAGGTACAACTCCCTTTAAGATCTTCAATGAATTCAAACTATTTTAATCATTTAGATACACTTTTAACCAGAAAGTGCTTAAAGGCAAACTAACATTCATACATCATCATGCTATGAATGTGATACCCTTTCCTACAACATCATTTGGTAATAGAATACACAGATTCCATCTTCAATAATAATCAGATATATAAACATGTATATTGCTGAACCAATAAATGATAAAACACATATAATGAGTTATCCAATGGAAGAATAATTACCATATGAAAGAAGATTTCACACAAAAAACCTGATTTTAAATACTCAAACACACAGATCTAAGTATGCAGTAATTATTTCTCCTTTTGGTTCACAAATGAAAAATGTTTCAGACAAACATCATATATGTTGTAAAACAACAAAAGTTCAACTCTAAAATTTCTTGTCTCTTCTTCTTCACTATTCTGTATATCAGTTATAACAACTAAAAACATATATATAGTTGCCCTAATTAACTATTCTTTTAAACCAAACCTAGAGTTAAAGCAAACTCTGACCCATACGGGATTTAGTTTCTTACAAACTCATTAAAAGACAAAGTTTTTAAACATAATACCAACTAAATAACTGAATAAAGAGACTATGCAAGTAAGATTATGACTGAGGTAATGGACTAGAATCTTCGGATTTGTTTTACTCGGCCGAGGAGACAAGTTGTGCCTTCCACTCCTGATGTGCAGCAACAAATTCCTAGATTTTTGAGAAATTGGGAATGCCAATATGTTTCACCCTTGCTTTCCAAACATCTTTCTCTCTTCGAATTTTCACCATTTTCTCCACGTTCTCTAGGAGTGCATCGACACAAAGATGAAGAAGTGATTCCACCTTTGAAATCTGGGAGAAATCTTCAGTTAATAAGTTGTCATTTTCTTTAACGAAACTATTTTTTTCTCTAAAACATTGAATCATAGTATCGATATCTTCTTCTGGCTCCCCGTCATCCTTTATATATTTCACATCAATACATTGTAAATTGTGCTGTAAGGATTGAGTGAACTCAATTATTTCTTTGATCAATTTTGTAAGTTCAATTTGCCCTTGTCTGGATACTGAATTCCTCCATTCGATATTTCTCTTACTTACATACAGTATATCATCATTCAGACTTGTGAAATTCTTCTCTGATAAAAACTTTGCTATCCCATACTTCTGAACTTCATCAATTTGGTTTATCGCATTCAATCATTTCCCTTCATCTTTTACCCATGAAGCATTCTATGTTTTCAAGTCTTCGATGGTAGCTATGGTTTGATCATATATATATTCTTTAATTCATGAATGTACTCTGTACCCTTCTGGATAATTCCATCCAACCAATCATCAAACACTTTAGTTACCATTTTGTTCCTATGTATTTGGTCTAGCATTTTCTGATTGAACAGAGATTTAGGGTCAAAAGATAGGGGTAGTTGGGAAACAGGTTGTGGATTTGGATTGTGAATGGCATCGATATACTCTGCCATTGACTGTAAGGTTTGTTTCAACTCCCTTTTATCTTTCTCATCCATCCAGGTACGGTTGACTATCCTTTTGGTGGATGCTTCAAGATGATGCACATCCGCGGCACGTGATGCAGTCCCAAGATCTATTTTTTCAATTGTGAAATACTGAACTGTAGGATCTTGAACTTCCTCATTATTTATCGACCGGGCTATTTCTGTGCTCTAGTTCCCTATGTTAGGGTCAATGTCTACCTTGGATGTTGTTTTCAGCTTCTTCGATTTAGAAGTCTTTCCTAAACACTTGCTAACCATGTCCTCCAATGGCAATGAAAATGGAACTATTTTTCTTGTCATTGATTGAACTTTCCAACCATTTGGGTGCAAAGGCCAGAACTTCTTTACCAGGATTTAATTGATCAGAAGGCACATTTGAAATCATCATCAGGTTAGTAGAATCTGAAGCAACCTCTGCCTATTAATTTGTACTAATCTCCTCTACCATTGGTGAATCAAACTCTTTATCACCTGTTGCTTCTCATGAATCCTCTTTAGAGTTCAAATCCACAACTATTCTCTCAGAAATCTGCTTCTTCTTCTGCTTTTAGTTCTTGGTCTCGTGGCATGAGGGGGTAGAATAGTTGTGAGGTCTTTCTTGGACTCTTTGATGATAGGACCCCTTCCAGTTTTTGGCTTGGGAGCACCTGCATCACAGATAGCAATAAGCCGATTAGAAGAGCTTATTGGGGATGGTGATTCAGCCATTGGTGCACATTGCTGGGAACTTTTATTTTGAACTTCCTCCATTCTACATTCCCTCAACCATTTCTTAGTTCTCCTTATTACTGGGAGAGTTCTAACCTCAATCCAATCCTCTTCATATTTATCCCAATCAATTTCTGGAATAGGTAATTGTTTTATCTATTTAAATTGAGGATCAATCACCTGTTCCTCATTATCAACTATTCCAAAAATATTCATATTTAAATTGAGGGTAACTATTTACCCTAAGGAGAACCTACACCAAAGCCTCTTTCTAACCTCAAATTCATCTGAACAATCCTCCCAATAGTCCTCTATTTGAGGGATATGTGAAAATCTTGTTCCAAAATCCAAATTATCCCTGGCAAAGCCTTTGCTATCAAACTGGGATCTAGCAGTATAGTACTAAAAATTAAATTTTTTTAGATCCACTTCTAAATTCAAAGCGTCAGAAATTGACTAGCATGAATAGTGTCCAAGTTTAATGGGAAAAGATATACCAGATTCATTCTTCATTGGGAATTTCTTATCCACATGGGCTAGCTGTCTGCAGACTTCTATCAATGAAAAGCGGTCAAAAACATACTTGGGCAACTTCATGGGTTCACCATCAAAACCCCCAACTCTGATATAAGTAAATTTGGGAAATTGAATAAAGAAACTACCATAAATATTGATCAACTGCATAGCTTCATCGAACATCCTCTTATTAATGTTGTTTGCCAATTCATGAGTCATTCTTCTAGTAAAAACATCATTAACTCTCCTATAGTTCTCATAACAATTTTGCATCTATAATTGTGAATAATAATCATAGATTTTGTTGTCTCCAACCAAGGGTGCATGAGGTAGCCCTATCCATTGTCTTGTAGATGCCAGGCAATAGAAGAGGTATGAAGACATATAAAAATCCTTATTCCCCAAACAATTACTCAGACTCAGATGCAAACATTTGGCTATGATTTTTGCCTAGTCCAAATATTGTTCTCCTTGGAGGATCACCTGGATGAAGAAATACATCTAGTCTTCCCAAATATGCCTGGGCGTTACCCTTTAGCCTGTGTAGCAACACCACAATATCCTTTACTTCCGGAATCATGTGATCTCTTGTCAGTGGTCTGGGCAGTCGTGAACCCCCCTTTTGGAATTTTAGTAACCAATTTCTTGCAATTATGCTCTTGTAGTTTTCTTTCTTTAATGAAAAATGACCATAAGAAGAAGTAATATTGAGATCAGAATATGGTTCCTTGGGCAGAATTCTCATCACAAACATTAGGGTTTGTCTAATGATATGAAGTAACACATTGCCATCCGCAATTCTGATGCACCTATTTTGGGGGTCATATCTATTCATGCACTCCAGAACTAATTTGGGGCACTGTACAACCATGGGAAAGGCTGCAGCTTCGACCAAACCACTTTCCACTATCTTCTCCATCATAGGAGTTGGCATAGGATTTTTAACCCTCTCCCTAAAATCTTCTAAATCATATTGAACTAGAGAGGTATCCCTGAATTTAGGAAGAGAACAAATGAGACCAAGACTGTCCTCGTAACCAAGATAAGTAGATTTCATAGCTACAGATTGGAGGATATAATGAAAAATGCTTTGAACTTCTTAAATAATGCTGGAAACTCAAAAGGATTCTTCTTTCCAACCAAGTAATGGAAATAGCTTATAGGAAGAGTAGAACTCACCTTCAATGTATCTAAAATTACTATGAAATTGGGCAACAAAAATCTTATACCTCCCGCACTGTTCTCCTTTTGCATCACCCAATGTGTTTATTTACTAAATTTGGCTTGTTCTCTCTTGATAAAGGCATTAACCAGGTCAAATAATTATTAGCTGAAATAATACGTGCTGA
The DNA here is from genome assembly GCA_027924645.1 of Cunninghamia lanceolata. Taxonomy (NCBI): domain Eukaryota; kingdom Viridiplantae; phylum Streptophyta; class Pinopsida; order Cupressales; family Cupressaceae; genus Cunninghamia; species Cunninghamia lanceolata. The sequence goes on along the minus strand of BSBN01000828.1, from coordinate 13,372,875 downwards.
AAATGCTTGATAAGACATGAACTCTAATAGATGCATTAATGGCAAGCATTCCTCATGCATGACCTTGATGTGTAATTATTATCCATAACCTTTCGAAAGTTAGAACTTTCCACTTCATAATGAGTTTCAGATATATTTTCCTCTAAATTTCTCACTAATTTTGACTTAGAGAAGGCTTCGGGAAGAAATGAGACTATAGTCACTGAACCCTTGAACTAGTGAACCTTTGAAATGTGGTTCAACTCAAAGGTTCAAAGATACAAGATGAGTTACACAAACCAACCAATAGTTAAATGACTTTTCAAGTAACATTAAATTTTGAAGCATTGAACTGTTGAACTCTTGAACCATTGAACTCCGCTATGAGGTTCAATTGGAAGGTTCAAAGACACATTGAATTACACAAAGGGACAAATAGCTCACTTTGAGAAACATTGAACCATTGAACCCTTTGAACCATTAAACTTTTCTTTAAAAAGGTTCAAGTTCGAAGGTTCAATTCTTTGGTAATTTCACACACAAAAGACAATAGGCAGATGGACTTTTAAAAATAAAGAGCTGAATTAGGACACAAACATATAATCAATAAAGGAAGATGGTAAATCGACTCTTGCTTAGGGAAGGTTCATGAAAAATTGAATAAGGGCGACTAGAAGGTAACACAAAGGAAACAGATGATGAAGAGACAGGGATTGAAGATGTTCCAACTGTCCTTTTTTCTACTACAATTGATGAGTGGTATTCTAATATCACTTACTTTCTCACATATGGTGAGTGCCCTACTCATTTGTCCTACAAATAAAAATGGACTATCAAGCTCAAGGTTGTGAATTTTGTCTTATGGGATAATGGTTTGTACAAGAGAAGTCTTGATGGAGTTTTCCTTCGTTGTGTTGATAAAGCGCAACAAAGTAAGTTATTGGAGTCTTTCCATAATTTGGCATGTGGAGGACACTTCTCAGCAATGGTAAGGAATCACAATATTTTAAGAGCCAAGTATTATTAGCCCACACTTTTTCAGGATGCATATGACTGGGTATGTAAGTGTGGACTTTGTCAACAGTTTGTGGGGAAACCCAAGTTAGCTGCCCTACCATTGAAATTAGTTGTAATTGAGGAACCATTTCAGTAGTGGGGCATCAACTTCATTAGTGTTGTGAATCCACCATCAAGTGCGGGACATGGTTATGTTCTTACTGCGACTGATTATTTCACCAAGTGTGTGGAAGCTAGACCAGTTAAGCTTGCTACTTCTGAAGTGGTGTGTAAGTTCCTCAAAGAAAATATCATATCCTGGTTTGGTGTTCCAAACAAGATTGTGGAAGATAATGCTACATGTTTTTCTTCCAATGAGATTGCTAGTTTCTGTTTTGAATATGGGATTATTCTTTCACATTCATCTAATTATTATCTACGAGGGAATGGTCAAGAAGAATCAAGTAATAAGAATCTGGTTACTATTATCAGGAAGCTAGTAGATGATAATCAGAGAACATAGCATAAGGCATTGTTTGATGCTTTGTGGGCAGATAGACTTACCCCAAAGAGGGCTATTGGTATGTCACCATTTCATCTATTATATGGTTTGAATGTAGAGATACCAATCACCTTGGAGTTGCGAGCTTTGAAATTGGCAAAGGTGGTTGAAAATGGAACTTTTGAAAGTTCTATTGATAAACACATAATGTATCTTTCTGAACTTGAGGAGTAGCAAGCTATGGTGGTGGACCGTATAGCTAAACATCAAAGTCAGGTTGAGAAGTTGTTTGATAAGAAAGAAAACGCCAGAGATTTTCAGATTGGGGATCAAGTCTTGTTGTGGGACAAGAGAAGAGAGCCAAAGGGAATGCATGGGAAATTTGATTCCCTATGGAGAGGCCCATTTGTCATTCACCAATTCTGTGGTGAGAATAGTTTCTTGCTGGAATATCAAGATGGTACACCATTCTTGTTGCCACATAGAAGACAACATCTGAAGCTTTTCAATTCATGAAGTGACAGATAAGTTCACTTGTATATTTGTACAGTTTGTGTTTTTCTTTTTCACTTTTAGTCTTTTTGTGTCTTTTGTTTTGTTCGCTTGACTCTATGGCCCAATGGCATGGATGAAGGAACTTAGAGACTGGAACTCTTCTCCCTTTGATCATTTCGAAGAACAATCAAAGGAAGCTCCCCAGTTAGAGCCAGTTGTTGTCCTCAAAATCAGCTGTGGTCATTTTGTAGGATGACCCCTACGAAACTTATCCATTTCGTAGCTTGCACTCTAAGTACGCATTTCAAGGCATATCTCCTCGATCTCATGTGTAGTCCTCTAATCCCTAAGGATGTCTTGGAACATTTCCTCAAGTTGACTCCTTGAAGTTCATGAAATTTGATTGGCTATAAGCTTGTCAAAATATCATTTTTGAACTTTTCAGGATGTTAAAAAGTTTTTAGTAGTTCACATGCAAAGTCAACCAAAACCCCCGACAATGCATGTGACTTATTTTCTTAAGTGTAAGAGTGGTCAATTTCTCTACTCATACATGTTTATCTATTTTCACATGTAAGGGCAGCAGAAATTGCCACCCATACACTTTGTGTAAATGACATGTAATGACGGTTTTAAACCCCGCCTTTACACTTTTTGGCGACTTCAAGTCTAACTCGTGTGCAATTAATGCATGGCGAGTTAGACTTTCAAAACCTTTTTATGTTTTAATCCTTTTAAGAACTTCATTTTTAATTTCCAAGTCATCCTATTTTTTCTTCTAAGCCCTCATTTATTTGCGGATTTTCCCTCAGAGTGATTTTGCTTGCGCAAAAAATTGAATCTTGCCTAGGGTTTGCATTACCATCATCATCTTTCTCCAGGTAAGGGTTTTTATTGATGTGTATTTCTTTATCTTCCTTCTGTTACAGGTGTTAGGGTTTGAACATTTTTATTTCTGATTTGTCTTTTGATTTGAAAGGATCTTAGAATCGTTTGCTCTGCAATGAATTAATGTGTTTTGAAAACTAGGGCTTTCTATTTTTGAGTTGTTTGCTCATGTGTTTTGAGTAATAGTTTGTTATTTTCTTTGGTTAATGATGACATGGGGATTTTCACCTTTTTGTAAAACCTTAGTGTTATCATTTTTCTTCCTAAAAAATCTGTCATTTACAGGATCAGTTTGTTCTCCTGACTGTGCACATGACTTGTTTATTCCCTTAATTGTATGAGCGATCATTTTGACCACCCATACATGTTGTCTTCACTTTCCTTATAAGATGTACAGGGGCGGCAATTTTTACAGCCCTTGACTTTGTTTTCTTTTGTGCTACCCTAAGTGTAAGGGTGGCAAAAATTGCAGCCCCTACATAACAAGTCGAGTTTATACAATATGTAAGAGCGGTAAAAATGCCTGCTCAAACGCATTTTGACTTTTGCCTTATCTACTCACATGGGTAGTCGGTCAAAAATCTTGACTATGCATGACACAAAATAAATAAGACCTAAATGTATGTGAGGTTGTTTCAACCACCCATGCACTTTAAAAGCTTAAATATGAACCTACATGTAAGAGCAGTCATTTCGACTGCTCACACATGTAAGTTCACCTATCTTCACATATGCAAAAGTGGTTATTTAAACCGATATTTTACCCCTTCTGTAAACAAACCTGCCTACATGCAGAAGCGGCTATTATGGCTGCACATACACCAAAATACAGTAGACTTACATGCAAGAGTAGTGATTTCAACCACCCGTGCATGACTCCTTGAAATTTTCCTAACACTAGGAATTTTTGAAAAGTAATACCTTTGACGGTCTGCTTTCGCCTAGTTTTTCAACTTGCTCACTCTCTAGCCATATTAAGCGCATCCCTATGAACATGATCATTATTACACAGTTTCCCTATCATGCCAATTTTTCCCCTAACTGTGATATCATGAACTTTTACAATTCCTTCAAGTAGTAGTTGTGTTCCATATTACATCTAGTGAAATCTTCAAAGCTAATGTCTGAGTCGTCTCCATCAAAGGCTAAAACGATGAAGTATAAGTATCAAGGGGTTTTCCATGTTACTTTAGTTCAATCAAATGTTGATGAGATCAGAGATATAGAAATAGGCCATGTTGATATGGTAGAATTTGTGGAGAGGACCAAACAAGCTAACCCTCCTCGCTATATGCAAAAGATCATTGTCAGTAATATACACTTGGTGGCCTCTTTTCCAATTGCAGCTCACAATCCAAAGTTTGTTCTTCAAGTGGCTAGTCATTATGACAAAGACACTAGAACTGTGGTGGATGGCAATGGAAACATTATCATGAGGCTAGATGCAGAATTCTTAGATAAGGTATTCATGTGCCCTCCTATTGAGAATGTTGGAGAAATTGACTTTGCTAAGGGTCAACAAGATTTTGATAATGATGTTGAATCTATAAAGAGGCATATTAATAATAAATGGCTGAAAACTCCTCGAACAAACCTATCTAGATGGCCTAGAGGACTTCCAAGGCTTGACTTTGTGGAGGAAGTTAATGATTTAATTACTTTGTTGAGCAGAGTCAGAGGTCTTCCTACTTCTTCCACATTCCATGAGTGGATGTATTTATACATAAGAGTCATTCTTAAGGGGCAACAGAAAATATTCTGGGGAGAATAGATCAGTAATGCTTTACAAGATCAACTGCTTAAGGTCAATACTACCTTCAAGTTTTATATGACCTCCTATCTAGTGTATGTTGTTGCATCAATGAGGATGTTTCCTGGTTTAACTCAAGATGGAGATCAGAGAGTTGTACCAATTTTTTAACTCAGAAAAAGATTTCAGCCCATATTGGCCAACACCAATATATGGTTGCAGAGTAAAAGAACTAGTTTGAAGGAATTTCTTACTGCGTCTAAAATTAAAGTTCAGGAACAAATAGGGAAGAAGGTTTAGAATAGGACCAAGAACAAAAGTGACACTCCTTCATCCAAGGTATCAAAGCCATGGATTAAGTTTGTTTCCAAAGGAGGGAAAGCAAAAGAGGTTGCGGAAAGTTCAAATACTGAGGATCCAGGTGCAGAAAAGATGAATGTCAACATAGATGAGTTTGAGAATGTAGAAGCATAGCAGTAAGATGTAGAAGAGCCCCATACAGAGGATGTGGAGATCGGTGATAAATTAGCTGATGAAAGAGACGAGGGACATGAAATAGAGACAGGTGTATAATAGGAACAACTTGATGGTTTACCCAAGTCTTCTCAAGAAAATGTTTCCCATGAACCACAAGTTTCTACTGCTTTACCACATATTTATGTTTCTGATCATATTCTAGTTGTTTCAAATATTCCTATTTCCCCTATTATTTTTGTGTCTGTTGATTCTACTCCTACTTCTGTAAAGATTGGTTTTGGAACTATTTTGGATTCTTCTGGTTCAATACCCAGTTTGTCTTCACCTTCATTTGACATTGGAGAACAAATTGTGTTAGACCAATTTCTAAATACTCATGAGAAGAATGTTGATGCTACAGGTATAATTTTTACTACCACTTCTCCAATTGTTACCATTACAGGTGTTAGAATGAATCCTATTGAGCAGACGGTTGATCCACCACCAAGTGTAAATGTTTCCACACTCCCTCCTTGGTTGTTAGCATATATTCCAAAGAGAAAGAAGTAGGCCATTTCACCTGATGATATTGATTTGGATAAGCTATTGCTAGCCAAGCCAAAAGCACAAAAGGAAAAGCCAAAGATTGTTTCTAAGCTTGTGGATGATAAAGGAGTCAGATATGCAAAGATTGCAAGACCTCCTCATGAGGCTACATTAGATACCTTCAATATAAATGATTACACTATTTCCAGAGTTGAGTTGGGCAAGCTCACTCATGAGGGTATCAAATCAGATTTTTAGATAATACCCAGTTCTTTGCTTAGTAAATATGATGAAGAAAATAAAGAAAAAGAACAATACAAAGAAAGGGCGATCAACTTGCTACAGTTATTCAAAATATAACCATGTCCTTAGAAGTTATGGAGCCTATGGCAGTTTCTATTGAAGATCCTCTGATTCATAAGGTTGAAAAAGTTCATGCTAGAGGAAGGGTTGTTGGTGAATTCCTAGATAGAATGCTTGTGCAAGGCAAAGTTCTTCTAAAGACTACAGTAGAACAAAAAGAAAAAAATGGGAAAGGCAAGGGCTGAGCTTGATGAGCTTGTTGACTTATTATCCCAAGGACTTCAAGATCTAGAAGAGACTCTAGAAGAATGGATTGAAATGAAGAAGATAAAGGTAAAGAATTTGATTACGATTTGTGTTGTATCAAATTGGGAGTCTTATATTAAGACTAAAGAATCTTTCATCCATCACATTAATGTGTTAAAAATTGTGTTTCAAGATCTACAAAGTGCATGGGAACTCAGTGAGGATGATGATGTAACACTTTTGCAAACTTGAAGAATTCCCATGTACCTTGACAGGTGAAAATCATAAGTTCCTTTCTGCTGAAGAGATGGTTGATGCATTTGAGAGAATGATTCAAAGGAATTTTGAGGATGAGGTGTTTTCAATTGCTTCATTGGATAAGCTTCGTGACTATCAGTCCATTCTTGATAATCTGAAGGATAATCTTGAAAAACATGAGAAGGCAATTAAAGCAGGGAAAGATATGATTGTCAAGGCTCATATGATTTCAGAAAATACAGCTGGAACAGATGTCTGTCAAATGGAAGAAATAAAGGCTATCTACCAGAATTTCCTAAAGAAGAATGATGGTGGTAGCTGAAATTCTTTCTTCCTGCCTTAGCTTATTTTTCATAGTTTTGTATATGTAATTTGTAATTAGTTCTAGACATAACCACATGTATTTTCCTAAAATGTAATTACATGGGAACAAAGGAAGGCCTAAGTAAAAAGGACTTTTTTTGTGGAATAAGTCAAAGCAGTTGTAAATTTCCTTTTTTTGCTCTAGGCCTCTCCCTATAAATAAAGAGGCCCTCGATTGTAATATCATTTTTTGTCTATTGCAAGTAAACTTTGCCGAATTGAAGAGCATATCAAGACTTTGAGCTTTATTGTGTTTATAAAATTTTCAAGCAACTATTAATATAAGAAGGCATTTTGAGTATCAAACTTTGTGTTGAATCAAATTGTATTGTGATATTGATGTTCTTATGTCATTAATATTACATTATATTGGATAGTCATTTGAACTGTGGAGATTTTGTCAATCAATTGAGATAGTGTTTTGATTTTGATTCTAGTAGTTTTTGTTCTATTATATCATTAAAGGAGATTGTGTTAAGTTAGTGAAGGAGATATAAATTGGAGACTTTGTGCTGTCAATTATTGTCTTCAACGTGGTTATATTTCATAGTTGATATAAGGTGAAGACTTTATGCTTCATTTTGTTTCAAATCAGTTTATTGCTATTCAAATGGAAGGGGTTACAAAAAACTTTGGGTTTTCATGAGCTTCGTGGTAATTTATATTTATTTTGTGAAATTTATTGTTGTGGAGAAAGAACACATAATCTGAAAAAAGAGAATATTATGATATGAAACCGTCATCTACATAGTTTAGTATAAGAACAATTTACTTTGTGATAAAGGGAACCTCCCCTTGCTGAGAAGAGAGACTTTGTCTCATCATAGTTGTGCCTGATATAAACATTTTGCCGTTAGTGAGTTAACAAAAAAATATTCACCCAACATATATGTTGGGTGAATATTTTTTTGTTAACTCACTAACGGCAAAATGTTTATATCAGGCACAACTATGATGAGACAAAGTCTCTCTTCTCAGCAAGGGGAGGTTCCCTTTATCACAAAGTAAATTGTTCTTATACTAAACTATGTAGATGATGGTTTATATATATATATATATATATATATATATATTACGAGACAGAGAAGGGAAGTTCAACCCTATTCTCATATCTCATTAATGTTTGCAAACAATGTAGGGAGATATATATATATATATATATATATATATATATATATATATATATATAAAGTTGGATATTTATTAAAGATCTATTGAGATAGGTCAAAGACTTCGTAATGCAAGAGGTCTTGAGTTAATGTGCTAAATATATGGTTGTGTGGTACGTGGTCTTTTGATCTTCTATGTACACTCAACTGTTTAAGGAAAGTGGTGTGCCTTTTTGACCGAGTCATGATAGTTTATTTATTAACCATTATCTCCATAATGCAAGTCATCATGGCAAATCATGATGAGGATTTAATATCAGAGGATGGAATGTGGTTAGGAGGGGTGTGTTTTAGTTTGCTATTGCAAAAACTTTATGCATGCAAGAAGGAAGTTAATGTAGAAAGAGGGATTAGAGTGGAGTCCAGACCAAGGAATGTTGAAAGTATTGGAGCCTAGTTGTTCATCATTATAAAGGTTCTTTATTTCTTTTTGTATTAAGTTTACCAATTATAGAAAACTCTATTTTGATGTCGGCCTCGCAGAGGTATCTGTTTATATAAAAAGATCGAATGTTAGTAATTCTTTCCTTATGTGTATAAGTTGAGAAGATATTTTCTTACTGATGTATCGTTGATGATGTCTTAGAAATTGCTATGTTCTTCTTAAAATAATAAGAACTTGAATATCTTTTAGAAGCTGAAGGCTCTCTATATTGTTGTGTTTCAATATGATGTATACATTATTTACACTTTCTAGTGTTGAACTTGTTGTCGAAGACATACTCATCTTCATGTATTTCATTTGAAATTTGTGTTAGAAAACTTAGTAATACTTTTGGTTAGAGAAACTGATGCTATTAATATCTTAGTGTCTTGAATTTAATAGTTTGTTCAATTCTATCCATCGGCCTTAGTTTCCAAGTGCCTCGACAATGTTGTGTAAATGCAAAGTTGGGATTATTTGTTGATACAGATTATTGATAGTCTCATGCTATGTTAATAGAAGTGTTTTGTTATTTGTTTTGGCCGAATGTTAATATAGTCTGAGAAGGCCAAATACCAATAGACAATATAGTCTATTTAGGTCAAATGACAATTAGTCAATATAGCTTGTATAGATCGATTGTCATGTAGACACAATAGACTGTGTTAGGCCAAAAGCGTAATAGCTTAGAAGGATAACTTACAATTTCTAATAACGAACTTTTCTTAGTGGTTCTGTATATTCTAAACATTAGAGGGTTATATAGAAGATAAGATAATCCATATGTTTTTAGACTATTGACAGTAGTCTAGTTAACTAAGTTGGAAATATAAGAGTATTTATTTTAATAAGGATAGAAAATGAGCCTCTTTAAATTGTTGTTATACATCTTTTAGAAGTGACTAGAATATTAGATATAAATATCTTTTATCTCTTAACTCATTTGAGTTTGTTGTTGTTTCTTAAACAGAGATTTTGGGAAAGATTATTCCTACTCTGAAGAGTATCAGATGTTGGAGATATCATTAGAACATTTAAACTATGATTATTTTATATCAACCCATAGGTTTATTCAACTGAGTCGTGTATTTCTATGATGTTCTATAGTTCTTAATTTTAGCGATAATGATGATCGAGAGATGACCATTAGGTCAAAGACATCATTTCTTAGTTATCCTTTATTGGATTAATCTTATTCAATGATTTATATATGTTTACTCTATTGGATTTTATGACTTATTTGAGAAGATAACTTTTAGAACTATGTGAAAGGTGGAATCAATCAAATGACTAGGTAGTCAAGATTCGATGAGTGGACACCTATTATTACAATATTATTGTTATAATCTTTACTTTAAGGATATTTTCCATTGCAAAATATTGGATTGGAAAAGTTGAGAACCCTAGAGTTTGTTCAAAAAAGGATTAGGATTCTTTAATTCCTAAGTCATTGTTGATAGTGGATATTAGAGTGTTCATTGATTGACAGATGCTAGAGTCAAGAACCATAGATCTTGATAACATTCAATGACTAAGAATCACTTTGTTATATTGGATATATGTATATCAAGTGTAGATTTCATCAAGAAAAGAGTAATGATAGAAAATCATAGACATTAATAAATTGTGGATATGTAATAAGGTACTCTCAAAGAAAAAGATAAAGATAGTCTAGATGAGGAATATTTCTAAGTCAAATGGACTAGGATTTTGGTATAGATTAGACAAGTATGTCTAGAGTTAATAGCCAAAACAAGATTAAAATTGTAGGATGAGATAGTCTTCAAGTCGAGTCAGAGGTGTGTGAACACATGACTACGTTTATTGTAAACATCTATTTATATAGAAGCTTTGGCCAAAGTGATGCATTTGTCTCTGCATGTATTAGTTGGTTCATAGTGTTTAGATGGCATAATTGGTTAGTATGATCATACTTAGCTAGAAGGTTATCTAGAGTCATATGGTTGATTAGGTTACGTAGGACACAACACTAGGACTCAGAAGGCAATTTGTTAGATCCACATGTGTATTCTCTTCATGAAGGGAAGGGCCACTTCTAGGAAGGAAGGTGAGTGGGGTACCGCTGGTCTGTGGTTGGAGGTAAAGCACTTGGATGATGCTCTCCCTCTATAGTAGAAGACTTGCCAAGATTTTAATGACAGATATCAAGATTCTAGAGATAGTAAGTTTTATACAATGTTCCATGCTATGATTATGAGGTAAAAAGTATATGCTTTTGCCTAGAGCAATGTATGTGTACATGTAAAGTGAAATGTTATCATTGCAAGTTATCTTTGATTAGCATTGGTCCAAAAATGTTGGCAAAAATGGAAGAACAAGTCAAGCAGATCAGAAAAAGATTAGCGGAAGCTAATGATAGGCAGAAAAGTTATGCTGATGCCAAATGTACATCAAGACAATTTTTAGTTGGAGAAAAGTTTTTTTGAGGGTTAAGCCCAAGACAAATTCTATATATAAAGTTTGGGAATTCATCCAAACTAGTCCGTAGATATATAGGACCCTTTGAAGTTCTCGAAGTGATCAATTTGGTTGCCTACAAAATTGCTCTACCACCAGCTCTTGCTATAATGCATAATGTTTTCATGTTTCATATTTGAAAAAAGTATATAGCAGGTGATAATCATGTTCTTGATTGGATTCTAGGTGCAGTACCCAGGAGTGGTCATGATCAAGCCTCTCAAAGTGTTCAAAGTTCACAAGCGCCGCTTTCGTAATAGAGATGTTACTTAGTGCAAGGTCCAGTGGGACCAATATGTAGAGGATAGTGTTGTACATGGGAATATTATCATGATTTTTAGAAAAGATGTCCTCATTTATTTTATGCTTTTCAAAGATAAACAAAAACTTTATTATGTTATTTATTTTGGATACTTTGGATCATTGAGGATGATGAATCTTATGGGGGAAGATATGTCACATCCCTAAATTTTGACTATGTTTTACTTTTACTAGCAAGTAATTAGTGGTTAATTTTTGGTTGATTTTTAATGATTTGATGTTAAGTGAAAATGTCAAGATAAATCTATGATTTCGTGAGTTTGAGAATATTCATAGAATTTGGACGTGATTATATGTCTTCATGATTATATATATATGATGAATATGGTTTAACTAATGATACACTAATCCCAGTTTGTTGATTGTAAGTTGTATTCAAGAAATAGGTTTTCCACCCTCCAAGAAGGAGAGGGAGAGCATCATCGGAGAGAGGTGAATAGACGTATGGAAAGAATGAGTAGTTGCCATCTAAGTCTTGAGTGCATAGTTAGTGAACCCTATCAAGTTTGGTAAGTTGAATTCTGACTTTTGGCCTAAGTTATGTATCAATTCGATAATAGTCGATTTGATGTCATTAATCCTTTGACTTAGTTTTTGTCGAAAGATCTAGAAATGTTAGCTGTCCATCGATAAGATGTAGATGATAGACGACATTTTTCCTGATATAGTTATATTCTAGAAGTGAATATATATGTTTGGATAATTATCTCTTCTTTGGTAATTTCTAGTTGAGATTCTATTATATAATGTCCTATCAGGTTATTTTTCTTATCTATTTTTGTTATATTATGAGACAAAGAAGGGAAGTTCAACCCCATTCTCATATCTTGTTGATGTTTAGAAACAATGTAGGGTATACGTTGTGTATGCTTCTTTATGGTGTACTATATCAAGTTGGATATTTATTTTAAAGAACTATTGAGATAGGTTGAAGACTTCATAATTAAAGAGATCTTGATTTAATGTGTTATTATTGTTGTGCGGTACATGGTCTTTTGATCTCCTACATACACTCAACCATTTAAGGAGAGTGGTGTGCCTTTTTTCTCGAGTCATGATAGTTTACTTATTAACCATTATCTCCATAATGCAAGTCATCATGGGAAATCATGATGAGGCTTTAATATCAGATGCTGGAATGCGGTTAGGAGGGGTGTGTTTTAATTTGCTATCGCAGAAGCTCTCTGCATGCAAGAAGGAAGTTAATCTGGAAAGAGGGATTAGATTGGAGTCCAGACTGAGGAAGGTCAAATGTATTGGAGCCTAGTGTTTCATCATTACACAGGTTCTTTATTTCTTTTTGTATTAAGTTTACCAAGTATAGAATACTCTATTTTGATGTCGGCCTCATAGAGGTATCTTTTTATATGAAAAGATCGAATGTTAGTAATTCTTTCAGGTTTTGTGTATAAGTTGAGAAAATATTTTCTTACTGTTTTATCATCGATGACATCTTAGAAATTGTTGTGTTATTCTTAAAATAATATGAGATTGAATGGCTTCATATATGAGGAGCTGAAGGCTCTCTATATCGTTGTGTTTTGATATGATGTATACATTATTTACACTTTCTAGTATTGAACTCATTGTCGAAGACATACTCATCTTCATGTCTTTCATTTGAAGACTTAGAACTCTATGTTAGAAAACTTAGTAATACTTTTGGTTAGAGAAATCGATGATATTATTATCTTACTGTCTTGAATTTAATAGTTGGTTTAATTCTATCCATCGGCCTTAGTTTCCAAGTGCCTCAACAGTGTTAATCAACAGTGTTATATCCGTCGGCCTTAGTTTCCAAGTGCCTCAACAGTGTTATATCCGTCAGCCTTAGGTTCCAAGTGCCTCGATAGTGTTGTGTAAATGTAGAGTTGAGATTATTTGTTGATACAAATTATTGATAGTCTCATTCTATGTTAATAAAAGTTTTTTGTTATTTATTTTGGCCAAATGTTAATATAGTCTTAGTAGGTCGAATACCAATAGATAATATAGTCTGTGTAGGCCAAATGACAATTAGTCAGTATAGCTTGTATAGATAGATTGTCATATAGACACAATAGATTGTGTTAGGCTGAAAGCTTAATATCTTAGAAGGATAACTTATAGTTTCTGATAAAAAACTTTTCTCAGTGGTCTATAGATTCTAAACATTAGAGGGTTATATAGAAGATAGGATAATCAACATGTGTTTAGACTATTGACAGTAGTCTAGTTAACTAAGTTGGAGATACAAGAGTATTTATTTTACTAAGGACAACAAATGAACCTCTTTAGATTGTTGTTATGCATCTTTTAGAAGTGACTAGAAGATTAGATATAAATATCCTTTATCTCTTAACTCGTTAGAGTTTGTTGTTGTTTCTTGAACGAAGATTTTAGGAAAGATTATTCCTACTCTGAAGAGTATTAGATGTTTGAGATATCATTATAACATTTAAACTATGATTATTTTATATCGACCCATAGGTTTATTCAACTGAGTCATGTATTTCTATGATGTTCTATCATTCTTAATTTTAATGACAATGATGATCGAGAGATGACCATTAGGTCAAAGACATCATTTCTTAGTTATCCTTTATTAGATTGATCTTATTCAATGATTTATATATGTTTACTCTATTTTCTTTTATGACTTATTTGAGAAGATAACTTTGACAACTATGTGAAAGGTGAAATAGATCAAATGACTAGGTAGTCAAGATTTGATGAGTGGACACCTATTATTACAATATTATTGTTATAATCTTTACTTTAAGGGTATTTGCTATTTCAAAATATTTGATTGGAAAAGTTGAGAACCCTAGAGTTTGTGCAAAAATGGATTAGGATTCTTTAATTCCTAAGTCATTGTTGATATTGGATATTAGAATGCTCTTTGGTCGACATATGCTAGAGTCAAGAACCATAGATCTTGATAATATTAAATGACTAAGAATCACTTTGTTATATTGGATATATGTATATCAAGTGTAGATTTTGTCAAGAAAATAGTAATGATAGAAAGTCATAGACCTTAATAAATTGCGGATATGCAATATGATACTCTCGAAGAAAAAGATAAAGATAGTCTAGATGAGGAATGTTTCTAAGTCAAACGGACTAGGAATTGGGTATAGATCAGACAAGTATGTTTAGAGTTAATAGCCAAAACAATATTAAAACTGTATGATGAGATAGTCTTCAAGTCAAGTAAGAGGTGTGTGAACACAGAACTATGTTTATTGTAAACATCTATTTATATAGAAACTTTGGCCAAAGTGATGTATTTGTCTCTGCATGCATTAGTCAGTTCACAGTGTTAAGATGGCATAACTGGTTAGTATGATCATACTTAGCTAGAAGTTTATCTAGAGTCATATGGTTGATTGGGTTACGTAGGACACAACACTAGGACCTAGATGGAAATTTGTTAGATCCACATGTATATTCTCTTTGTGAAGGGAAGGGCCACTTCCAAGAAGGTGGTGCAGGAGTACCTTGCCCACTAGATGCCTTTAATTAACAAATTTTAAAAAATTGAACTTTAAAGTGTAAGAGCATTGTAATAAGGTTTAGTATACCATTTTGAGTAGTTTTTAGGTCATAGTTAGTCATTTTGAGGTCATTGGATGCAAAATGTAAAAATTGCTAAATTTGTTGTCAAAGCAATAATGCAAAAATGCAAAAAAGGACAAATAGGGGAATACCAAAAGTCAAGTAGTTGAAGAGTTAGTTTTAGGTGGTGGTTTTGGTTATTTAAGGAATATTGAAGCCTCACAAACTTTGAGGCAGGTTGGAGGATAATGTATGAATAGGTAATTCAATGAAATTCTTAGATTTTCAGTTATTTTTCTGCAAATTCATGGTTTTAGGCCACTGTACGACCATATTTGTGTAAAAATCCTCTCCTCCTCCTTTGGACATTAAATTATTGAAAGTATATTTTATTACGCAATTGATTTCATCTAAATCCATTTAGTTTGGTGACAGTTATGAGCAAATTTGTCTAGGCGGGTAAAAACCCTATTCTAGGGTAACAGTGGACATTATGAATTATGTTTCTCCTAATTTAACCATTGAAAACTCCTATAAATTGGAAAGAAGATAGTTTGACATGTATTTTAAGAGATACCAAGGTTTCTTGGTCGATGGTTGAGGTTTGGGGTAGTTTCAATGATACCCTAGCATTGTTATGTCTTTAGTTCAGACTGGTAAAGGATAGGAAAAATGAGATTTTTGATATTTTATTGTGGAGTGAACCTTTAGTATTGTGGATTTAGTTTGTGGAAGGTATCCATTGAAGTCTTAACACATTCTTCAAGTTAGAATTGATGAAGGAATGTAGGTTTATACCCTTGAATGACTCTACTCTATCAAGACTGAGTGTAACAGTCATTGTCATGACTAAGTATGGGACAATAGTGTGTCTGAATGATGGTTGTAAACCCTAGAAGGGGGTTAAATAAGATGTTTTAAATGTTTTTTAATCCATGGTAAAGGTTGCAGGATCCATGTATTGGGAGAATACCAAGAAGATAGAAAGTTGACAGTTTGAGATGCCTATATCAGGCTTAAAGGGGCAGATTACCAGTCTTTACTTGGGGTTTTTATTACAAAACAATACATGCTAGATTTCATACATGTTGTGAATGGTCCACAAAGGTGTTGAAATATGTCTTTACTTCATGGGTTCTATGCCTAAATACAAAGTTTGGACTGACTGTTTTTTAGTGAAGGGCTAGTAGGTTGTGAGGGCAGATTTGTGGAGGTTCTTAAACATAATTATTAAGTCAAGGTTCCTAATGACCATGTATGGTATTTTCATGCCAAATACATCATTCCAAAGGTGTTCTATGTAATTGTAGGCAAAGATTGAAGAGTGAAGCAAGTTTTGGAGTTTGTAGTCCTTGAAGAGTCAATGTCAAAATAAGGAAAAGATTTGAAAGATGTCTCTATGGTTTTGAAACCTCCTTGTCTCTGCATCAGATTGGTATCAGAGCTAGTTGATCTGGTGGTTTGTTGAGTTGTTAGTTGTTAAAGTTGGTTTGTCAAGTTGTTGGTTGCAGGTGCTTGATCCATCTTAAAGCTGCAGTGAGGAAGAATTGAAGTTGTGTGATGGTTACAGACAAGGATGAGTCTGTGTTCACCATCCTCCAATGGAGATTAAGCTAGATAGTAGGTGCAAGGCAAAGAGAGTGAGGCATCTTCTAGGATCTGCTATTGGGTAAGAAGGATGGTTTGCTGAGTTGGTGAGTTGTGTGGTAAGGTAGTGAGAAAGATGGATACCTAACTGAAGAAGCACTTGAGGTTGCAACCTGAAGAGTACTCCACTGATGGGAGTAGATGAGAAGATGACAAGACAAAAGACAAAGTTGAAGACAAAGATGAAGGCAAGGTTGACACAAAGACAAGCAAAAGATTTAAGAGAAAACAAGAAGTAGTCCAAAGCAAATTTAAAGTTGTTTTGTAGGTGCAAGCCAAGTTGATACAATATGTTTCCAAGGGACTTGAAAAATTTTTGTTGGTTAGTTGTATGGTGCAGGAGCACCTTGCCCACTAGATGCCTTTAATTGGCAAATTTGAAAAAATTGAACTTTCAAGTGTAAGAGCATTGTAATAAGGTTTATTATACCATTTTGAGCATGTTTTAGGTCATAGTTAGTCATTTTGAGGTCATTGGATGCAAAATGTAAAAATTGCTAAATTTGTTGTCAAAGCAATAATGCAAAAATGCAAAAAGGACAAATAGGGGAATACCAAAGGTCAGGTAGTTGAAGAGTTAGTTTTAGGTGGTGGTTTTGGTTATTTAAGGCATATTGAAGCCTCACAAATTTTGAGGCAGGTTGGAGGATAATGTATGAATAGGTAATTTAATGAAATTCTTAGATTTTCAGTTATTTTTCTACAAATTCATGGTTTCAAGCCACTGTACGGCCATATTTGTGTAAAAATCCTCTCCTCCTCCTTTGGACATTAAAGCCCTGAGAGTCTATTTTATTATGCAATTGATTTCATCCAAATCCATTTAGATGGTGAAAGTTATGAGCAAATTTGTCTAGGCGGGTAAAAACCCTGTTCTATGGTAACAGTGGGCATTATAAATTATGTTTCTCCTAATTTAGCCATTGAAAACTCTTGTAAATTGGCAAGAAGGTAGTTTGACATGTATTTTAAGAGATACCAAGGTTTCTTGGTTGATTGTTGAGGTTTGGGCTAGTTTCAACGATACCCTAGCATTGTTCTGTCTTTAGTTCAAACTGGTAAAGGATAGGAAAATTGACATTTTGATATTTTATTGTGGAGTGAACCTTCAGTATTGTGGCTTTAGTTTGTGGAAGGTATCCATTGAAGTCTTAACATGTTCTTCAAGTTAGAATTGATGAAGGAATGTAGGCTTATACCCTTGAATGACTGCTCTGTCAAGACTGAGTGTAACAGTCACTGTCATGACTGAGTATGAGGCAATAGTGTGTCTGAATGATGGTTGTAAACCCTAGAAGGGGGTTAAATAATATGTTTTAAATGTTTTTTAATCCATGGTAAATGTTGTAGGATCCATGTATTGGGAGAATACCAAGAAGATAGAAAGTTGACAGTTTGAGATGCCTAAATCAGGGTTAAAGGGGCAGATTACCAGTCTTTACTTGGGTTTTTTATTACAAAACAATACATGCTAGATTTCATACATGTTGTGAATGGTCCACAAAGGTGTTGAAATATGTCTTTACTTCATGGGTTCTATGCCTAATTACAAAGTTTGGACTGACTATTTTTTAGTGAAGGGCTAGTGGGTTGTGAGGGCAGATTTGTGGAGGCTCTTAAACACAATTGTTAAGTCAAGGTTCCTAATGACCATGTATGGTCTTGTCATGCCAAATACATCATTCCAAAGGTTTTCTATGTAATTGTAGGTAGAGATTGAAGAGTGAAGCAATTTTTGGAGTTTGTAGTCCTTGAAGAGTCAATGCCAAAATAAGGAAAAGATTTGAAAGATGTCTCTATGGTTTTGAAACCTCCTTGTCTTTGCATCAAAAGGTGAGTGGGGGACCACTGGTCTGTGGTTGGAGGTAAAGTACTTCAATGATGTTCTCCCTCTATAGCAGAAGACTCGCCAAGATTTGAATGACAAATATCAAGATTCTAGAGACAATATTTTTTATACAATGTTCCATGATATGATTATGATGTAAAAATTATGCTTTTGCCTAGAGCAATGTATGTGTACATGTAAAGTGAAATGTTATGACTGCAAGTTATCTTTGAATATATGGAATTTCAAGTTTTAAAAAATATTTAGAAAAGATGTACTTTTGTTTACGTATGTTTATCGAATGATTTTTTAAAAAATATTCCATTCTCATTTTTCATGTTCTCTACTTTCCTAGTAAATTGTGTGAGTAAATTCATGTAATATTAGAAAGCATGTTACACACTTATAGCTAGAAGTTTGGATACATCCACCGACAGTTGGATACTTGACTTAGGAACCTCTCATCACATGACTAAATCACATGATCTTCTTGAGCATCTTTTTGACAGTTCTATATCTCAGATTACAGTGGATAACTCTACACAAGTTCTAGTTGTGGGATCAAGTATTGTTCAGTTGATAGACAATTGCATTGAGGATGTACTTTATGTTCCTAATATTTCTGCCAATCTTCTCTCCATTTACCAAATTTTCCATAGTGGGGAAGTGAAGATAGTTGACTTCTCCCCACATGATGTAGTTATTAGATAACTACAACATCCTGAGAATATTGTAGCTTTAGGTGAAGTTGATCATGAGTCAAGATTGTATAGGTTTTATTATTTTGAGTTATCTTGTGGATCATCACACATTTCCCATGCAAATTCTTTAAGTAGACTTTAGCATGAGATCTTTGGACACCTCAATTATAGATATCTTTAGGAGTTGAGTACATGAGATATGGTACTTGGTCTTCCAAAGGTTTCATGCACGAATGGAGTATGTCAAGGTTGTGTCCTTGGAAAGCATCATCAAAAACCCTTTCCTAAGGGAAAGGCTCACCATGCCTCTACCTTACTTGATTGGTTCATAGTGACCTCATGTCATTTCCAACTCCATAAATTTATAGAGCCAAGTATGTACTCACATTCATTCATGATTTCTTTCATCAAAAATGGATGTACTTTCTCAAGTACAAAAGTGATGTCTTCACTACTTTTAGGACCTTCAAGGTGTTCGTGGAGAAGCAATCAGGTTATTCTATTTGAAATATTTGTACAAATAATGGGTGGGAGTATGTGAGCCAGTATTTTCTAGATTATTCCATTGAGCATGGTGTACTTCATCAGTATTAGGTTCCCTACACTCCTCAGCAAAATGGTGTTGGTGAAAGAAAGAATAGATCTCTCAAGGAGATGGAAAATTGTATGCTTCAATCTTGATCTATGGCCCCTTTATTTTGGGTTTAAGAAATCAATTGTGTAAATTATATTCAAAATTGTACACCCCACAAAGCAATTCAAAATGTTACTCCAGAAGAGGCTTGGTCCAATATCAACCCTAATGTTTCCTTCTTTAGGGTATTTGGTAGGGAGGCTTATACCAGATGGTCGACATAAAAGAATAGAGAAGAAAAGTCAACCATTTATCTTTGTTGGCTATTGTGAGGATGTGAAGTCTTATCAGTTGTTTAATCCAACCACTCAGATTGTCTACTTTAGACAAGATGTCCAATTTGATGAATCCTTCCATATTGATCCTACATCCACTTATTCATCACTACCTACTCCACCTTCTTCATCACATGATGATACCTTAACACTTGAGGATACTTCAGATGATTGTCCTAATTTTTCACCACCACCTCCATCACCACATCTACCTCCTCCTACTCATGTTTAACCTAGATGGGCCTGAAATACTATTCAGAAGGCTAGATCTTTAGTTGGTGATCCTATTTGTCCTCACTACACTCCCTCACAGACTTCTAGCACTAGTCTTTTGGGTCATGCTATATCCACTATTCCACAGTGTTTTTCAGAGTCTTCTAGTATTCCAGAGTAGGATAGTGTTATGGCTAATGAGTATTCTTCTCTGATGAAGAATAATACATGATATTTGGTTACTCTTCCTAAGGGAAGAAAGATGGTTCAGTTCAAGTGGGTGTATCACACCATGTATGTAGCTGATGGTTCTATTGAAAGATACAAGGCATGTCTTGTTTCTAAGGGTTTTTCACAAGTTGTGGGTATGATTACTTTGAGACCTTTTCCCCTCTAGCAGATGGATTTTGTTTGTCTTGTTCTTTTTATTGCTGCATCTCATAGATGGTAGGTATTTCAGATAGATGTGAAGAGAATTATCTTGCGTGGTGATCTTCACAAGGAGATCTACATGGAGCAGCCTATAGGATTTGTGTAGGACTCTTCACTTGTATGTAGGATTCAACATTCTTTATATGGTCTCAAACAATCCCCTTAGGCTTGGTATGAGAAGATTGATGGTTTCTTGCTTTCATCTGGTTTCACTCATTGCCACTCGGATCACACTATATATAGTCAGTGTAATAGAGATGAACTTTCGATACTAGTCTTATATGTAGATGATTTGATTCTCACTAGTAGTTCATCCTCCATGATTCGAGATATTCAACATTCTTTGATGGAGCACTTTAACATGAAATATTTTGGGCTTCTACACTACTTTCTTGATCTTCAAGTTCTTCAATCTAGTAAGGGAATCTCCATTTATCATCAAAAGTATGCCATTGAATTGCTTCATCATTTTTGTATCATTGATTGTAAGCCTACACCTACACCATTTCAATCTAACTTGTAACCTTGACTGCCACTTGCACTTCACCTAGTGTTGATGCTACTTTGTACAGATAGTTAGTCGGTAGTCTTTTTGTATTTGACTCAAACTCATCCTCATACCACCTTTGTTGTTGGGATTGTCTCCTACTTTTCACATGACCCTCATGAGAGTCATTGGTAGGCAACCAAGCATATTTTGAGGTATATTTGGGTCATTATCATCCACTGAGGTTGAGTATCAAGGTGTAGTACTTGTTAGCTAGAAAGTTATATGGCTTCGACAACTTATGACAAAGTTTGGTCTACCACCTGATCATCCTACTATTCTTTGGTGTAATAACCAAAGTGCATTCATATTTCTCATAATCTAGTCAAGCATCAAAGGACAAAGCACATTGAGAGACACCATGCATTTCATTTGATAACTTATCCAGGATGGTGTTCTCTCCTAAGAGTATTTGTCTACTTAGGAGAAGATTGCAAACATCTTCACTAAACCTTTGGCATCACCTCACTATCTTGGGTTGTGACATATACTTGGGGTGAAGGAAGTTGTCCTTGGGGGGTGATCTTGATTCCTCTTTCCTTTGCATAATTTTGTTCTCTTTTTTGGAGAGGGGTTTTTCCCACTAGGTTTTCCCCTTTTCTCCATTTGTGAGAGCTTTATTGTGCACATGTGTACCTCATTAGGTCTTGTTGTCAGGGCCCATCTTTTGTATTCTCCCTAAGTATCACTTAAGGGGGGTGTTAGTGTGAAAAGGGTCATTATCTAACTAGTTCTCTTTTTACTAGTAGACCTATTCACACCTTTAGCTGAAGTTCACTTAAAGGATAAAATTCCCTTTTGTCTAACCTCATGTGGACTCAACATGTGCCATTTATTTTTGAGGAGTAGTTATACTTAGAGTCTTATAATCTTACCTCATCGACCTTGCCTTTATAAGCAAGGACTCTTTGTACATTTCAACATGCTTGTTGATAGTTAATTGGCTTTGTTTTCGCTGCTAATATTCATTTGTAGAAGGGTTATTTGATTTTGCAATCATATTATTGCTCCAACACAACATTCTAGTCCATTTTAGATATTGTAAAACTTTGTTGAAACACATTAAGATTTGTAGACAAACTAAAATAAAGTGCCACATTGTATTTACTTTTGGGGCTCATGCACATCATGTTTTAACCAGTTATACTTGCACTACTTTATAAAGTGTCATGGGGGTTTGTTGTATTTTTTATCACAATCTAGTCTACTTTTATGTGTGTGTTCCTAGTTTCAGATGCCCTTTTCCTAGTTGCAAGTACTACATTAGGCATTCTCATTCTCATAGAGAAATTTGATGTGCTTTTTATCACCTTGTTACATTTTTCATTGTGACACACATTTTAGCTGAGTTGTCATACCTCTCTCTAGTCAACATTATGAGGGGGTATTGTACTGCATTTTGAATACTATTGTTAATGCTTCCATGGTTTTTTGGATGCGTGATCTAATGTATACACGTTTATAGAAGACACCACCTTTAATTTATCAATTATTATGAGATATTGACACCTTCTGGAGTCTCATTTGCATCTTTGACCATGATACCAATTTGTTCAATATGAGAAATATATTAGTGTGAATTCACTAAATTTTGTGTAATGTTTGATTAGTGTTATTTTTTTCACTCATACAAATTTATTACTCTTTGATCTTAATTTCATTAGAGGTTTCTTTAATTCTACACCATAATAATTGTTCTGTGGTATATGTTTCTATAGATTCTTTGTGCTTGTTCTTTGAGGAGACATTCGTGTTTTCAATATTAAAAGGATTTCAAGATGGCTTTTCCATCCTCTAGAGGATGTATAGTTTTTTTCATCTTTCCTCTCTCTTTTAGAGGGAGTTTTTCCTTCCCATATAGGGAGGTTTTCTCCTTTCCCTTTCTTCTTTTGGGGGAACATTTTATACATAGATACCTAATCAAGCCTAGTTGTTGGGACCCATCTCTACCCACCTAAGCTATGCTTATAAAGCTAGGGGTAGAGGACATAGTGAATTATTATATGTATGCATTTAGTTAATTATCTTATCTTAATCATGCATATTAGCATAAGCTTTTTTAGCTAGGAGTCATCACCGGAATCTTTTTAGAGGCATCTTATATATTTAGCAAGTAATTGATTGTTAGGACTCCTCACTTAGTAGTATTTTCTAGTTAGGACTTGTCACTTGGGCATATCCTATATATGCTCGAATCTCTTGCTCACACTTGAGCATTCCACGTATATATGCGTGATCTAATGTATACACGTTTATAGAAGACACCACCTTTAATTTATCAATTATTATGAGATATTGACACCTTTTGGAGTGTCATTTGCATCTTTGACCATGATACCAATTTGTTCAATATGAGAAATATATTAGTGTGAATTCACTAAATTTTGTGTAATGTTTGATTAGTGTTATTTTTTTCACTCATACAAATTTATTACTCTTTGATCTTAATTTCATTAGAGGTTTCTTCAATTCTACACCATAATAATTGTTCTGTGGTATATGTTTCTATAGATTCTTTGTGCTTGTTCTTTGAGGAGACATTCGTGTTTTCAATATTAAAAGGATTTCAAGATGGCTTTTCCATCCTCTGGAGGATGTATAGTTTTTTTCATCTTTCCTCTCTCTTTTAGAGGGAGTTTTTCCTTCCCATATAGGGAGGTTTTCTCCTTTCCCTTTCTTCTTTTGGGGGAACATTTTATACATAGATACCTAATCAAGCCTAGTTGTTGGGACCCATCTCTACCCACCTAAGCTATGCTTATAAAGGTAGGGGTAGAGGACATAGTGAATTATTATATGTATGCATTTAGTTAATTATCTTATCTTAATCATGCATATTAGCATAAGCTTTTTTAGCTAGGAGTCATCACCGGAATCTTTTTAGAGGCATCTTATATATTTAGCAAGTAATTGATTGTTAGGACTCCTCACTTAGTAGTATTTTCTAGTTAGGACTTGTCACTTGGGCATATCCTATATATGCTCGAATCTCTTGCTCACACTTGAGCATTCCACGTATATATGCGTGATCTAATGTATACACGTTTATAGAAGACACCACCTTTAATTTATCAATTATTATGAGATATTGACACCTTTTGGAGTGTCATTTGCATCTTTGACCATGATACCAATTTGTTCAATATGAGAAATATATTAGTGTGAATTTACTAAATTTTGTGTAATGTTTGATTAGTGTTATTTTTTTCACTCATACAAATTTATTACTCTTTGATCTTAATTTCATTAGAGGTTTCTTTAATTCTACACCATAATAATTGTTCTGTGGTATATGTTTCTATAGATTCTTTGTGCTTGTTCTTTGAGGAGACATTCGTGTTTTCAATATTAAAAGGATTTCAAGATGGCTTTTCCATCCTCTGGAGGATGTATAGTTTTTTTCATCTTTCCTCTCTCTTTTAGAGGGAGTTTTTCCTTCCCATATAGGGAGGTTTTCTCCTTTCCCTTTCTTCTTTTGGGGGAACATTTTATACATAGATACCTAATCAAGCCTAGTTGTTGGGACCCATCTCTACCCACCTAAGCTATGCTTATAAAGGTAGGGGTAGAGGACATAGTGAATTATTCTATGTATGCATTTAGTTAATTATCTTATCTTAATCATGCATATTAGCATAAGCTTTTTTAGCTAGGAGTCATCACCGGAATCTTTTTAGAGGCATCTTATATATTTAGCAAGTAATTGATTGTTAGGACTCCTCACTTAGTAGTATTTTCTAGTTAGGACTTGTCACTTGGGCATATCCTATATATGCTCGAATCTCTTGCTCACACTTGAGCATTCCACGTATATATGCGTGATCTAATGTATACACGTTTATAGAAGACACCACCTTTAATTTATCAATTATTATGAGATATTGACACCTTTTGGAGTGTCATTTGCATCTTTGACCATGATACCAATTTGTTCAATATGAGAAATATATTAGTGTGAATTCACTAAATTTTGTGTAATGTTTGATTAGTGTTATTTTTTTCACTCATACAAATTTATTACTCTTTGATCTTAATTTCATTAGAGGTTTCTTTAATTCTACACCATAATAATTGTTCTGTGGTATATGTTTCTATAGATTCTTTGTGCTTGTTCTTTGAGGAGACATTCGTGTTTTCAATATTAAAAGGATTTCAAGATGGCTTTTCCATCCTCTGGAGGATGTATAGTTTTTTTCATCTTTCCTCTCTCTTTTAGAGGGAGTTTTTCCTTCCCATATAGGGAGGTTTTCTCCTTTCCCTTTCTTCTTTTGGGGGAACATTTTATACATAGATACCTAATCAAGCCTAGTTGTTGGGACCCATCTCTACCCACCTAAGCTATGCTTATAAAGGTAGGGGTAGAGGACATAGTGAATTATTATATGTATGCATTTAGTTAATTATCTTATCTTAATCATGCATATTAGCATAAGCTTTTTTAGCTAGGAGTCATCACCGGAATCTTTTTAGAGGTATCTTATATATTTAGCAAGTAATTGATTGTTAGGACTCCTCACTTAGTAGTATTTTCTAGTTAGGACTTGTCACTTGGGCATATCCTATATATGCTCGAATCTCTTGCTCACACTTGAGCATCCTCTTTATTTTGGAATAACATATTATTGCATTGTGCAATCTTGTGGTTGTCTTTTCCTTCATATTAGTGTGGCATGCTTCTCTCACCTAAATCTATTATGTCCATTCCTACGCTTGTTAGTTTGATCTCTCAACAAATCTCACATCAAGTTGCTACATGCATATATTGACAACAAAAACATAATCTGAAAGTGATTTAGACATTATAAAAAAAATTCCATAATAAATTTAAAAATGCTTAAGGATTTTTTGATTCTTGAAAAATATTTTGTTATTTGCACTAAAAAATTGCCTTTATTCTTCCCATAAATTATAAATAAATAAACTAGAAAAATGGATTATTTAAAAATATTTTGGAGGGATTCTCTTCTCCATAAGAGTTAATTGTCAAATGCTCTACCAAATTTGAAAGCTATATATATGTATGTATATATATACATTTGTGTATATATATGCGCATATACATATACATATATAAATATAAACATGCGTGTGTGTAATACATACACATACATATGTGTGTATGGTACATACATACATAAAGATATGTGTGAGTGTCCATACATACATACATGTGTGTGTGTGATGTATTTATGTATGTATTTATTACACACCCACACACAACTATATATGTATATGTATGCATGTGAATATTATAAATTGGGCTCCTAACAATATCTCAAGAAGTCTAGAAGTCATTTTTCAACTGACATCAAGCATGAGGGCAACCATAGTGGGAGTTGAACCCATGAACTATTCATTCAAAGACAAACATGCTAATCCATTTGCTATAAGGTCACTAATAGATTTGTTCTTGTAATGTAATTCCATATGGCATATATGTTACATAATTGACTCATCAATGGTAAATAAGTGTATGCCACAACATATAATTTAGGGCTTCAACAATATTTAAAGCTAAAATTCAACCTTTTGTATTTTTACGTTGCAACTCTAAGGTTTCATTTAGTTTACTAGATATAAATATAAACAAGGATGCAGATATATAGTTCACCCTCAATAACAAGTTGATAAAGTTATTAACTAATAGATATTGACATTCAGAGGATCCCTCCTCTAAATTCTTCTATTGATATTCCCCATCTCATGAAGTGTGGAACAAATAGAGGTATTGATAAGATGGTGTGTTGAAGATACCTCAAGGAAACTTAGGAACATGTCCAGAGTCTTCTATGATAATTATACTTCTCCATTGGATCAATTATTTCTTAGTTTCACTTCTATTAAGGTTAAAGCTAGGTTATATAGTAATTGAAGAAGAGTATTCTTTACTTCCTAAGAGTCCCTTTAGAAATTAAAGGCTTCTTGGCATAAGCTTCAAAGGCATCAACCTCTAAGCAGGTTTGTGATTTCACTAGTGTTTGTATGCATTAATTCTCATCTACATGAAGGTCTTGGGCCCTTGAGTGTGCTTTATATGAGAGTTCCCTTGGGGTTTTAGATGTCAATGTGTGATAGAGAGTCTAATGTTAGCTAAGGTCTTTGCATGCAAGCTAGTAAAATAGCTAAAATTTTGTTACTTAAGATTTAGAGATCACCAACTTCTATGTAGAGAGGAGAATACATGTATACTTTTTCTTGTAAAGCATTAGTCTAAGGATCATTTTATTTTGAGATTTATTATATATTATGAGATGTCTCAAAATTCCATCTATTTTTAGAATTTTCCATGTTTATTTTGCAATTGACATTCATTATGAATATTTGAGTGATTGTATTGACCATAATTAACCATGGAAAAAACTCAACAAAGAATAAATAACAAAAAATATTAAACCAAAAGAATCACTCAATGATAATGTGACATATGCACGATATGTGTCATCACCACATGCAACACCACTTTATACCAATGACTTGTAGAAGATACATTTTGGTGAATACATGAAGGAGAAAGAAGTAAAATCAACATGAATAAATTATGAGTGGCACACATCCCCATGTAGCACACACTAAACTATGTAAAGAAGTACTAAAAGATAGGAAGGAATCAAACAAATGTGATGCCTAAGGGAGTAACATCATTAAGGAAACCCACTCCACCAAGGTCTTAGATGATAGGAAGAGGGAACACTCAAAATCATAATAAAAAATATAAATAAGAAATCCAACTAAGAATACATAAACTAACCTCTTTCTTAATATTCCACAAACCAAATAAACAAAATAATCTCTGTAGACACCTAAAAATGTCTTAACCCTTCAACTACCCTTTGACATCATTTGTATCACCAAATTCCCATCCAATTAATTAATTAAATTTTTATTTAATTGATTAGCCTAACTTACCCCTGAATCATCCATTCATCCTTCATCAATTAATCCCTGAAATTGAATTAATTAAATTAATTCATCTTCACGCCTTACTAACATCATCCCAATTAATTAAATAAATATGCAAAATATTTATTTGATTAATTTATCCACTTTCCTAAACCCAATTAATTAGGTAAATCATACTTATCTAATTAATCTTCCCTACTATTTAGCCTACACCTAGCCTAGTTGATTAAATAGTTATGATTTAATTAACTACCCTAGCCTACATGACCCCTAGACCTAGATTAATTAAATAAATCATTATTTAATTAATCCTAAACCCTAATTAGTCCACTCACTAATTTTCTCTAGCCACATTAACTAAGTTAATCACCCTAATTAACTTGGTCAAATCCCACTTAACACCTTCTCCCACACGCTTAAATAATTTTTTTTAAAATATACTTAACCCTTATAACTCATTTTGCCATTTTCATGCTAAAACATCTTCCACAAAATAAGGTTACAAATGTAAAGCCCCAAAAATGTGCATATGTCACATGACCTTCACATTCCCCAATAAAATGGAATTTTTAATTCCACCTCCTCCCAAGGAAATTAATTTTTAACTTCCTCACACATCCAAATCACATTAAATGCTAAGTCCTCCCCAAACTAAATTTTAAATTGATTTTTATTCTCCCCCATCCAATTTTGATAATCAAATCCTAGACCTCCATCTCACAATCAATCTTCACCATTGGATCAAAATCCCCTCTAATTTGCCTATAAATACAAGCCTCCACAAGCCATTTCATCATCCAATTTTAGAGAAAGCTTATTATGTCCAAATTTCTCCCAATTTCCTCCATCTTAGCTAGGCAATAAGTCCACACTCTTTGCAAAAAATTCCATATCCAATGTCACTTTTCCACACCATATTACCCACAAGGTAATGGTCAAGCCAAAGCTTCCAACAAACCATCTTATGCATTCTAAGAAAGATGGTTAACGAAGCTGACCATGACTGGTACCTTCAACTCAATCCTACCCTTTGGCCTTATCGCACAAGCCTCCACACACCTACAAAAGCCACACCATACTCCCTAGTATTTATTTCTAAATCCATTTTACCTATAGAGGTCGAGTTGCCTTCTCTCAGAATATCATTGCAGAATATCATCACTGAGGAGGAGTATCAATCTGCATACCTAAATGAGCTAGAATTTCTAGATGAAAAGCATCTAAGTGCTCTAAACCATCTCCAGGCCTATCAAAATCATCTATGTAGAAGCTACAACAAAAAGATCAAAAACCATCAGTTTGAGATAGCCGACCTTGTCCTTATGGAAAATTAAAAAAACCTAGAAGAGTGCCACAAGAAAGGAAAATTTGAGCCTAATTGGTTGGGACCATATGTCATCACAACTAGCTATGGATCAAGAGCTTATCAGCTTGTAACACCCGAGGGGTAACCTCTAGATGAGCCTATGAACATCATACACTTGAAAAGGTTCTATGCCTAACCCATCAAGTATCCCAAGTCAAAAAAATACAAAAAAATAAAAAAAGCAAAAAAAAATCAAGAAAAACCCAAGTGTAATAAAGTCGTCCAATGGTGAAAGTCACTTTGGTGACACCTTGGATAAGTACCATGGTGACAACGTATTTCAGGTGCTATGTGTAGTGGCCAGTCCTACCATCTAATTAGTCCTCGTATCTATTACATCATTCCATATCACTTACATCTCATGGCTTGGAATTCTAAAACATTCAACCCCATATGTAAGTGATATGTACCTAGCATTGTGCAAGCCTTGATTTAAAAGGTTGATGATATGCAACATGGACACAAAAGAAAGCAATATTCTTTCAAGGATATTTGCCCATACCCATTTGATAGAACCATCAACATGCCACCCTTTCCTAATAATTTTGAAACACCAAAATTTGACAAATACAAAGGGAAAGGGGACCCCAGGGAACACCTTAGGGAGTTTTACATCACTTACCTAGAAGTCTCATATGATGATACATATTTGATGAGACTCTTTCCTAGAAGCCTAGGTGGTCAAGCCACCAAGTGGTTTGCACACCTTTCCCCCAGCATCAAAACATTCCATGAGCTCATGAAGAAATTTGTAAATCATTTCTCCTATAACTTTGAACATGAAATATCCATGACTAACCTTTGCAATACCAAAAAAAAGAATGGGGAATCCTTTGTTGCCTTTCTACAAAGGTGGAGAAGCCTAGCAAGCAAACTCCCTTGGCCAATTCTCGAAAAACAATTAGTCACCATGTTTGTGACTAACCTTAACCAAGAAATGGGCTTTCATTTGCAAATCCAATGTGCGTCAATCTTTGAGGAGGTTATAGATAAAGGTACAACCATTGAAAGAGCCCTTGTTGCCGAAGGCTCTATCAAAATTTACAACAATGACACCAAGAACAACAACAACAACAACAAAGTCAACAATAACAACACCAACACCTCCAACATGAACAATAATGCCCAATCCAATGACAACCCCCTCTTTTGGGGTAAAAGCAAAAACACCCTCAACGACGGTGTCACTAATGTGAAGACCATCCAAAATGTACAAAATCCAACCCCACCAAGTAAATCCGCAAACAACAACAATGTAAATATTCCTAGGGGACCGCCAAGATAAAACAACCTGAAGAGGAGATTCACACCTTTAGGGGAACCCATTGAGAATGTCTTGAACAATCTTCTAAGGCAGAGTTAATAACATTACCCCCTATTCACTTGTATGATGAAAATCAATTTAAACCCTCTTGGTTTGATGAAAATGCCTATTATGAATATCATTGTATGAAAAGTGATAAAACATATAACTGTATGGGATTGAAACATTGCATCTAAGACCTTATAGATAGAGGTGGTATAACTATTGACAAACCTCCAAAACAATCACCTAATGCTAATTTAGGAGCATACAAGGATCCACTTCCTAATCATAACAAAGGAAAATCCTCTTCATCCAATCAAACCTATAACATTGTACCACCCCCCTCTTCTTTCAAATTTATTGTGGGACAAGTAGAAGAATATTCTGACCATATCAATACTATCACCATTAGAGCCAACGCACCCAATTACACTATCACTACTCATCATGGCTGTGTCTCCATCCATGGAGCTCCAACCAATGATCAACCTTCCACATCCACATCTACCAACCCACCATCCACTCACAAATATAACCTCCTTGAACATCTCAAAAAACTCCTACTCAAATATCCATCCTTGAGTTACTTCATACATCCCCCTCCACAAGGATGTCCTCGACAAAGCCTTGATGGAAACTCAAGTCCCTACCAACTTGAATGTTGGTCAATTCCAAGCCATGGTGGGACACATCGCCTCACCTCACCATCTCACTTTCTCTGAGAAAGGCCTTCCAGCCTCCAATGATCTACATAATGAAGCCCTTCACATCAAAGTCCTCATCCACAAACATATCATAAAAATAGTCTTAATAGATGGTGGCTCCGACCTAAACCTTTGCACTCTAAAATTATTAAAACACTTAGGATACTCCAATGTGGTTGTGGACTCTAGTGAGTGTATAACCATCAAAGGATATGATGATATCAAAAGATTATCTGAAGGCACCATCAAGCTTCCCATTCAAGTGGGATAAAAGATATTAGAAACCAAATGTCAAGTCTTTGATCTTGACCTTCCATACAACATCCTCCTCAGCCAACTATGGATCCATGCCATGCAAGCCATCCCATCCACATTTCACCAATGCCTAAAATTCCCATACAATGGCACAGAAGTCACTATCTATTTCAACCTCTGTCCTTTCCAATATTGTAGCTTCTTAGAAGGACATGATCAAACTTTTTGTCCTTATAATAATGCTACCAAAACATCCAACAGCAAGCTGAAAGCATCCACTACCTATATTGATCCTTCCAACATAGCATCCACATCACAAACATCTACCCCTCCCGAGGTCAAGATCAAGGTGAGTGACATGGGATGTTGTGAATATGACCTACATGGCACATTTTGTATGGGCCTATTACCACCATCCCCTAAGACATTTGGTACTCCTAAGGAAGATGAAGTTTCCATGGTAATCATCAAATGCAAGCCATCACCAACCTTTGAAAAAAATTACCTTCTTGAGCAAGATATACTCGAAGATGTATCCTCCTAGCTATACAAAGATGAAGATGAACAACAAAAGGCTCCTACCCTCCCAACTGAGATCTATGGAAAAGTGTTGATGGTGTTTTTAGCACACAACAACGCAGGTATGATTGCTAGGATCACACCTCTTTTGAAAAGTATCCTACCCTAGGTAAGACTACTCTAAGGCTAATATAGCTAGGTCTTAGCATGCTTGGAATTTCATAGTTGGAATGTACTAGATGTTCCTACAAGGGGTCTTACAAGTAGTTTGATAGATTGAACCAATTAGGATAGTAGTTCATGCAAACCCTTACAATTTCAGTTGGTATGACAATATAGAATGCTGCTAAAAACCAAAATTAACAGTTGATTTAAAAGAAAATGCAAAAGGATTAGTTCCTAAGTGACATTCACAATACATAGTTTGTTTATGGTAGACAAATGTTCTAAATTTTAAACCAATTTCTTGAGTAACCAAGCTAACTAATTGCTACAACACTACAGAAAATGATGCTATCTTCTATGGATTCTTAAGATTTTTAGATTGCATGCATTCATTAAATACCCAGTTCTTGGCATGATTTAACTAATGTGATGTAATTGAACTCAGTACAAAATAACTAGCCCAGACTAACTTTACACAACCACTTACAGTCAGCAAGCAACTAAAAGTATAGACTTAGAACATTCATCAAATACCTTCAACAAACCATTAACATTACAAAGCACGACTAACTAATGCAAACCAAGAAGTGAACCATGAAACCAAATAGATAACACAAGTGAACAAATTCTCAGAATCACTACAGCAACTTTCCTTGTATTAATCTCAAATGGAAGAGCATCAACAATTTGGCATCAAGAGTCTTACAAATGAGAGAACAATGGCCCTTTATATAGGAGAGGCGCCATACTAAGTTTTTGAATGAATGATGGTGATTAACTCAACACTGACGGTCCAAATTTAATAACATCAAATACATTTGTAACAACATATTGCATTCCCATATTATAATTTGTTGCTTAGGAAAAGGATGAAAAATGACCCCCAAATACATTGAACTTGGACAAATTGAATACCCATTTGACTATATATAGCGAAAAGACAATTTTCAAGGCATAATAAAGACAAAATAGTGTCACATGACCTTCCAAATATAGCAATACATATTTGTGATGGGATTACATTTCAAAATATTCAAAAATATTCTATTGTTCTTCATCTAAATCTATTTTGTCTTCTTGTGCTTTTCTGTTGCTATAGTTGACCCAAGCTAATAATGTTGGATTTATGTTGGCGGGGTCTAGATCCTTGATGTGATCTACTCTGTATCTGAAAACTTCCAGCTCTTCACTGTACTGACTATACATCTTCTCCACTGCTTTTCTACCTTTCTGGAATGTGATAAAAGTCATCCAGAGATCATTGACTTTATCTAATCTACTCACAACATTTGATGTAGTTTTTGTTGCAAATATGTGCCTAATCTGTGTTGTCATTGATGTCAACATATCCCTATTGCCATTGGTGTCAAGTGTATCCTATTTTGTTGTCTGTTTAGAAGACTGGAATGTTGAGGATATTGAGAAAATTAATGAAGATCAATGTATGCAGACCATTTGGTTGTGTAGAGGATTGTCTAAAGTAGCTCCAGTCAAGTTTTGAGAGGTCTGCATGAAGATTTGAAGAAGATATGGCCATCTGAATTGAACTAGGTTTTGTTGTGTTCAGAAGAGACAAAGTGATAGTAAATTGGTCCGGATTGCTCCACATTGAAATATTATGATCTATAGTTCTAGAGGCATGTTTGGGAAGTTAGTGTGTATCATCAACTCATGTGGTTCATGGTTTGGAGGTTCGGAAGCAATCTTTCTAGTGTGATAGTCATGGCAGATAGTGTTCTTGAGGTTTTGGAAGAAGATGTAAGTGATTCTGATGATTTGGAGGAGTGTGGATGTCTTTGTTGAATTCAATGTGCTTGTGGAGGTCTCTAGATCGTGCTCCTATTATGTTGGAGGTCTACATTCAAGATTAAGCTCATTGTTGAAGATTTCTTCCTTGATGTTACTATTCTTCCCAGTCTTGGTTGATCGGATGATTCAAGCATGTTGCGGATGATCTAAGAGTAATTCTATGGAGCGTGGCATATTGATCAAGGAAGATTTGAGTTCCAGTTATGCTTGGCCGACAACCTAGTGATTCACATTAAGTCAGATGCTTGTAATGCCGACCTTTATGTTTATTCCAAGGTTGATGAAGCATATAAAGGCATGTAGTTGAGTCATGGAAAATCATCCTTGTGTGAAATAATAAAATCCTAAGAAAGGATCAAAGGCAGAGAAGAGAAGAGAAGCAGAGGAACCAGAACAGTAAAGGATGAAGTGATAGTAAAGAAGTATTTGGGGGAAGAGTAGAAGTTTTTGTGAGCATTCAATGAGACTAAACCACGTATATTGAAGATGCTATTTCTCAGTTAAATCTTTTTGTACTAAACATAAAATTATGTAGGCAGTGAACCTCTTTAAGTAGTGAGCTCTGGGTGGTACGCCCGAAGGCAAGTGCCTTCCCATTCCTTTCAAGTACTTTTAATAGGGTACGAATCTTGTGGGTTAACCCCCACCATGGTTTTCCCTTAACCAAGTTTCCACGTTAAAATATTGGTGTCAAGAGTGTTCATTATGTTTCTTCTCACGTGTTATTGATTCATGCTTTAATGTTTATATCATTAATCTATTTGTAAGTTGTGAAAGAAGATTAAAATCAGAAAAGGTTAAATTTGTGGGACAACTAATTCACCCCCCCTCTCAGTTGTCCAGCCTAATTCCAACAATTGGTATCAGAGCCAGTTCCTCTAAAAGAAGCTTGACCACTTGAGATCCAAGATGTCAACTTACAAGAAGGAAAGTTGGAGATTTGATGGAACAAATTACTCACTTTGGAAGGTGCAAATGCAGTGTCATTTGGAATGTATGGGTGATGCCTTTTGGTTGATAACTAAGAATGAGTACAAGATTCCAAAGAATGGTCCTACAAATCTTGACGAACTCAAGGATGCTGAAAACAATATTCTAGCTAAAGAAGTATTGTTGAGTGCCCTGAATGATACAAAAATGACAAATGTCCTAGAATTCAAAACTACTCATGAAATCTGGAATAAGTTGGAAACTTTGTATGAAGGTGATAAACATGTCAAATGTGCCAAGTTACAGAGCCTGAAGGGTAAATACGAAAGGTTGCTAATGAGTGAAGATGAAAACATTACTTCCTACATGTAGAAGATAAATGAACTTGTGACTAGTATCAGGAGTGCTGGTGGAGTATTGGATGAATCAGAGATTGTTTCCAAAGTGCTCAAATCCTTACCTCCAGCATACAAGCATAAAGTTGCTACCATTGAAGAAATTAGAACTGTAACAACTATTACAAGGGATTAGTTAGTTGGTAAGCTTTCAGTATTTGAAATGAGTGATTTTGGTGATTCTCTTCTTAAGTCTGAATCTGCATTTAAGGCCAATATTCATGGAAAACAAAGATATGATCCAGGTGAAAGATCTTCAAGAAGATCAAACAAATTCAATAGGACAAGGAAGGATCTTAAAGATGATGAAACTGAGTTCGATGAATTTGAAGCCCTTTTTGCCAAAAGATTGCCAAGAGGATCTGGTAAGTACAAAGGACAGTTTCCATTCAAGTGTTTTGCTTGTAATATGATTGGTCATTTTGCCTCAAGGTGTCAGGAGAGGGGCTCAAGGCCAAACCCTAACAAACCTAGAGTCACAGATGATGAATCTAATCATGGAGGTTCCACTAAAAATGATTAGGTATTCATTGATATCAAAGAAGAAGATCCCGTGCCTACTAAATCTACTAGCTATGCAAATGTGGAAAGTGCCTTGGCTGCTCAGGCTGTAGAAAAAGATGAATGGGTAATTGATAGTGGATGTTCTCATCATATCACTGGTGATAAAAGTAAGTTTGTAAGCTTTGAAAAATATGAAGGTGGAATTGTGAAATTTGGAGACAACTTAGCTAGTAGAATATGTGGTAGAGGATCCATCTCTTTTGATGGTAAGAATAACACTACTGATGTTTTGTATGTGGAAGGATTGAAGCATAATCTTCTTAGTGTTGGAGAGTTGGTTGACAAGGGTTATGATCTCTGATTCAAGGATGGAAAATGGAAAATCTTGGAAAGCTCTGGAACTGAAATTGCATCTGTTACCCAGACTAGAGGTAACATCTTTCATTTAAGTAGTTCTGGCAAAACTTGTTTGATTGCTCAGATTGATCAGAGTTGGTTATGGCATAGGAGAATGTGTCATGTGAATTTTGATAATATTGTCAAGATAAGTTCTACTCGGGCTATGAGAGATCTTCCAAAACTTGTGAAACCTACTGATAGCATGTGTAGAGAATGTCAATTGGGTAAACAAAACAAAATTTCATTCAAGAGTAAAGAACAATTTTCAAGTGGATGGCTAGAACTTGTACATACTGATCTATGTGGCCCTTCTAGAATTAGGAGTGTGCAAGGAGACAAATATTTTATGTTGTTGGTTGATGATTACTCCCAGATGATGTGGGTAACCTTTTTGAAAGAAAAATCAGAAGCTCTTGACAAGTTCAAGGTGTTCAAGGTTATGGTGGAAAATGAGATTGGTGAAAAAATAAAGTGTCTAAGATCTGATAGAGGTGAAGAGTTTATCTTCGGTGAGTTTGATACATTCTGTGAAAAGCATGAAATAAAAAGATAGTTATTTTCTCCTAGGACTCCTCAGCAGAATGGAGTTGTGGAAAGAAAGAACCAGACCATTCAAGAAGTTTCCAGGACCATGATTATGGAAGCAAATGTTCCACAAGTCATTTGGAGAGAAGCAGTGAGTACTATTGTCTATACTCTTAACCAGGTATAGATCAAAGGCAATTCTAGTAAGACATCTTATGAATTATGGTTTGGTCATCCTTCTACTATGAAATATTTTAGAGTTTTTGGTAGTAAATGTTATGTCAAAAGAGATGAGGATCTAGGGAAGTTTGATACAAGAAGTGATGAAGGAATATTTCTGGGTTACTCTACTCAAAGAAAGGCATACCAGTGCTTTAACAAGAGATTAAAAAAGATTGTTGAAAGTGCTAATGTCAAAGTTGATGAGAGCAAAGAGAGATCTTTCAAGTCTTGCGGATATGATTCAGATGATCAAGATGAAAGTCAAAATCAAGGAAGGCAAGTTCAAACTCAAACTCAAATCTAGATTGATCTAGAATATCCAATAACTCAAAAAGTTAGTGCAGATGTTGAGGAACAAGCTCAAGAATCAGAAGTTTAAACAAAGCCCAAAACTCCCAGGTATGTAAGGTTGAATCATTCTAAAGATTAGATCATAGGAGATAGAAACAAAGGTGTTCAAACTAGAAGAAGAATTATTGAAGATCAAGAGGAGATTTTTCTAATTTCAAAGATTAAACCAAAATCAGTAAGTGAATCTTGCAATGATCAATATTGGGTAAAAGCAATGGAAGAAGAATTAATGCAAATTGAAAAGAATCACACTTGGGATCTTGTTCCTAGACATGAAGAAAAAAATGTGATTGGCACTAAATGGGTCTTCTGGAATAAACTAAATGAGGATGGTGAAGTTGTGAGAAACAAAGCAAGGTTGGTGTGTAAAGGATACTCTCAAGCGGAAGGAATTGATTTTGAAGAAACTTTTGCTCCGGTAGAAAGAATAGAGGTAGTTAGATTATTTCTTGCATTTACTACTTATAAAGATTTCAAGGTCTATCAGATGGATGTCAAATCAACATTCCTGAATGGAGAATTGGAAGAAGTCTACATTGAGCAATTGGAAGGATTTCAATTGTCTAATCAGATAAATATGGTCTGCAGGTTGAGAAAAGCATTGTATGGACTTAAACAAGCCCTAAGAGCCTGGTATGCAAGATTAGATAAGTATTTACTAAAGCTAGGATATAGCAAAGGTACTGCTGATAGTAATCTTTACTTCAAGATTGATCATGAGCACATTCTGATTGTTGAGGTATTTTTTGATGACATCATTTTTGGTGGAAATGAGAGTATCTACAAAACATTTACTGATCAGATGCAGAGTGAATTTGAGATGTCCATGTTTGGTGAAATGAATTTCTTCTTAGGTATGCAAATCATTCAGTTAGATAAAGGTATCTTCATAACTCAATCTAAGTATGTGAGAGAAT
Source organism: Cunninghamia lanceolata (assembly GCA_027924645.1). Lineage (NCBI taxonomy): Eukaryota > Viridiplantae > Streptophyta > Pinopsida > Cupressales > Cupressaceae > Cunninghamia > Cunninghamia lanceolata. Next base: position 13,334,617 of record BSBN01000828.1, on the reverse strand, counting down.
TGTTGAAAAAGTTTGGAATGGAAGATTCAAAGCCAGTAGGTACACCCGTGGTAACCAAATGTAAGTTTAGTAAAGATGATGATTCCCCTAAGGCAAATCAGAAAAGGTGTAGGTTAATGATTGGAGGACTGCTCTAACCAACTCATACCAGACCTGATATCATGAATGCAGTTAGACTTGTTGCTAGATTTCAAGTTGATCCTAGAGAATGCCATGTTGTAGCAGTCAAAAGAATTTTTAGATATCTCAAAGGGACACTTGATTATGGATTATGGTATCCCAAGGATAATAACTTCACTCTTCATGCTTACACAAATGTTGATTGGGTAGGAGATGTGGATGATAGGAAAAGTACTAGTGGTAGTACATTCTTCTTGGGAAGGAGATTGGTCTCTTGGATGAGCAAAAAGCAAATGCAATATCTCTGTCTACTGCAGAGGCAGAGTATATAGCAGCAACAAACAATTGTACTCAAATTCTATAAATGAAGCAAATGTTGAAAGACATCATAATTATGTTTGAGGAGCCTATTACAATCTTCTGTGATAATTCAAGTGCAATATGCATCTCAAAGAATCTGGTGTTGCATTCAAAGAGAAAGCATATATCAATCAAGTTTCACTTCTTGAGAGAGATAGTTAATGAGAATGAAGTCAAATTGGAGTTTGTTTCTTAAAAGGATCAGATTGTGGATATTTTCACTAAGCCTCTACCCAAGGATACTTTTGAGTATCTCAGAGAGGTTAGGGGTTATTACACCTCCTGCTCAGAACTAAGATGCACTAGGGTGCATCAGTCCGGTGGAATTCACAGTCATATCTTGTGATCTGGATTGATGTTAAGGAGATACTACTGAGGGGGAGTAGTCAGTATGAAAATTCTGAGATCAATTTGAAAGAAAAAGGGGGAGAAAAGGTTGCAAATATGTGCCCTTTGCCATTGATGTCAAAGGGGGAGAGAAGTCATGTGAAAAACTAGTTGTTGATAAAAGGGGGAGTTGCAAAGAAAAATGGTTGCAGATGTTATAAGAGAAAGGGGGAGCTCCTGTCTTGATGGTTGAATCAGTTTTTCACATCATATGTTGCCATTAATGACAAAGGGGAAGATTGTTACAAATATGTGCCTAATCAGTGTTGTCATTGATGTCAACCTATCCCTGTTGCCATTGGTGTCAACTGTATCCTATTTTGTTGTATGTTTAGAGAACTGGAATGTTGAGGATACTGAGAAAATTAATAAAGATCAATGTATGCAGACCATATGGATGTGTAGAGCATTGTTTGAAGTAGCTCCAGTTAAGTTTTGAGAGGTCTGCATGAAGATTTGAAGAAGATATGGCCATCTGAATTGAACTAGTTTTTTTTGTGTTCAGAAGAGACAAAGTGATAGCAAATTGGTCCGGATTGCTCTGCATTGAAATATTATGATCTATAGTTCTAGAGGCATGTTTGGGAAGTTAGTATGTATCATCAACTCAAGTGGTTCGTGGTTTGGAGGTCTGTAAGCAATCTTTCTAGTGTGACAGTCATGGCAGACAGTGTTCTTGAGGTTTCGGAAGAAGATGCAAGTGATTCTGATGATTTGGAGGAGTACAGATGTCTTTGTTGAATTCAATGTGCTTGTAGAGGTCTCTAGATCATGCGCCTACTGTGTTGGAGGTCCGCATTGAAGATTAAGCTCGTTGTTGAAGATTTCTTCCTTGATGTTACTGTTCTTCCCAGTCTTGGCCGATCGGATGATTCAAGCATGTTGCGGATGATCTAAGAGCAATTCTATGGAGCGTGGCATATTGATCAAGGAAGATTTGAGTCATAGTCATGTTTGGCTAACAACCTAGTGATTTGCATCAAATGCTTGTAGTGCTGACCTTGATGTTTATTCCAAGGTTGATGAAGCATATAAAGGTGTGTAGTTGAGTCGTGGAAAATCATCCTTGTGCGAAATAATAAAATCCTAAGAAAGAATCAGAGGCAGAGCAGAGAAGAGGAGTAGAGGAACAAGAACAATAAAGGATGAAGTGATAGTAAAGAAGTATTTGGGAGAAGAGAAAATTTTTTTGTGATAATTCAATGAGACTGAACCAGGCATGTTGAAGATGCTATTTCTCAGTTAAATCTTTCTGTACTAAGCATAAAATTATGTAGGTAGTGAGCGTCTTTGAGAAGTGAGCTCTAGGTAGTGCGCTCGAAGGCAAGTGCCTTCCCATTTCTTTCAAGTACTTTTAACAGGCTACGAATCTTATGGGTTAACCCCCACCATGGTTTTCCCTTAATCGGGTTTCCACATTAAAATATTGGTGTCAAGTGTGTTCATTATGTTTCTGCTCATGTGTTATTGATTCATGCTTTAATGTTTATATCATTAATCTATTTGTAAGTTGTGAAAGAAGATTAAAATTAGAAAAAGGTTAAATTTGTGGGACAACTGATTCACTCCCCCCCTCTCAGTTGTCCGGCCTAATTTCAACAGTTTCCCTAGAGATTATTTGATGCAATTTATCCTCACACCCTTGCTCATCATATGGAGCTAAATTATCAAAGCTAATCACTAGGCAATCCCTCAAAGAGTCATTTATTTCATAAATAAAAGACAATATGTTATTGTTAGCCACCTTATAGGCTTCTCTGATATTATCAAAGACTTCCTTTCTTAACTTTGTCCCCTGGTACCATTCTACTATTTTGTGCAATTTATCAGTTGTTAAGATATTTTCTAACAATAGTATTTTAGTAGGTAGATCACTTATTGCTTGCACTCGTGGAAACATGTGAGAATAGTATTCATCGTAGGGATCACATTCTTCATGCAATTCTTCCCATTGGTTCCATAGTTTACAGAAGTCTTTGTGAAGTGTTGTCGCAAAGGTGATTGCATCACATCCTTCCTGATAAACTTTGTCAAACCACCTCTGAGTCCCAGCAGCCATTATCTTTACTGTCATCAAATTTTGTCAATTCATCCTTTGATAGTAAACTCAGGGCTGGTCTTAGCTCTCCTTCAAAATCCATAGGCTTCATCAGAAATTATAGACATGTTTTGAGTTCTTCATTTATCCAGTTGCTCCAAGATAGAAGATACTAAGCCTTTGAACTCATCAATTTTCTAACCTCTTGTAGCAGGTCCCAAATCAATAGTTGTTATAGTATAGTCCTTAGCTCTGACTTGTCTCTTGTCCATGTCAGCTAGTGGAACAACTACTTCAGCTATTCTGGATCCTGTAGCATCCTTGTAAATTCTTGATTGAATTTTAGCCTTTTTCTACTTCTTAGGTTCCTCTGCCTTGGCTAAAATAGCATCTAGGTCTAGCTTCATAATTTCAACCTGAGGCTCTTGATAAGCCATTCTACTATGTACCCAATCAAGTGCTGAAGAGGTAGAATCTTGAGGAATGTCTGTGTTTTCATTATCTATGTTCGGTGGCCCCTCAAGCAACTTTAGTTCTTGCTCAGGTTCTTTATCTACATCAACTTCTTCATCTCTGATATTCTTCAATTTTTCTAGGATTTCTCCTTGAACAGTTCCCAAGACTGTTTCTATTATATTCTCTTCAGCGGGACTGTCAGATACTTCTATCACTTCAACATTTACTGCTTCGAAAAGAGGCCCTTCAATTACATCTTTTTCAATTTCTAGCTCTTGAAGACCCAACTCTGCACATACTTTCTCTATCCCTGGTAGTAATTGTATAGCCAAAGGAGATGAACCTTGTGTTGTTGTGACATGGGAACTAGGAGCTAAAGATAATGGGATTGCTGCAAACGAGGACAGGCTAACCTGTGCCAAGTTTGTAAATGAAGTAAACCCCAAGGAATGTGGAATGGGAGGGGTCGGTAAGATAGATGAAATGACAATAGGTGTGTTGATGGAGGGAGAAGGCAAGGAGAAGGAGGATGAAAGAATGGAAGAAATAGGTGGTAAGGAAAAGGAAGTAGAGAGTGAAACAAAGGATATGGAAGTTGAGCAAATGGTAGAAATGGAAGGAAGTGAAGAAACAATAATGGAGGAAGTGGGGCTACTTGGGGTACTTGAGTCTACCATTAATGAACATGAGGTAGTAGAGATGGTGACCACTGGTGAAGAAGAGGCAAAAGTATCTTCTTGGATAATTACAGCAGGGGTAGTAGGTGCAGTAGTTGAAACAACAGAAGAAAGTGTGGTAGTATTTACAATTGGAGCAGGGGATGAAGAAGTTATTGGCAAGTTTGTGCTATCAAGTGTTACAGTAGTAGAGGTTTCTATAGTTATGCCAGTGGTTTTCACTCTAGTCTTCTTTGTTTTGGAACCTTGTTCTGGTCCACTAGGCATGTCCCCCTTAGATGCCCTTGTTCTTTTTGTAGGAGGCATATCTTTCTTTTGTGTCTTTAGGGTAGCCTTCTTTAGCTTTTTTCCTTTACCTCTCTCTACCAAAGGGATATGTTCTTCACTATCTAATTTCCCGGTAGGCTCTTGAGCTAGATTTGCTTCATCTAGCACTCCTATTGGTGAATCTTCCTCATTCCCAGATTCCTTTTCATCTTCAAGTGTTGTGTATGTATGTTGCACTCCTTGTTTGTCCAGTACAACAACTTGACTTCTTACCCAAGACTTGCTCAATCTTATTGGTTCTTTCATTACTTCATCTAAGGAACTTTCTTCTGCATTAGCCCAGTTGGACAGTGGAAGTGGTTGGTGATATTGACTCTCCCAAGTTCCTCTTTGCATTACATTATCATCATCAATAAGCTTATCAGGGACATCTATGATAAGGAACTTCCTTATAAACCCTAGGGACAACCTTGAGTGAGCCCTCTTCATTACCTCATAATCATCCACACAATTGGTCTAGAAGTCTTCTAGGTGCATCTTGTGGAATAACTTCTTGCTTACATATCTCTCCATCACCCTTTGTGGATCAAAATGGTTTCTCTTTGTATGAAAATGGAGGTTGAGCAACTGGAGTTCTGTATATGAATGTTTTGCTGCCCCTAGAGAGACACATGCATAGTTACCTCTACCTAATAGGATAGGAAACTTGACATTTGTTCTATGAAGGTTTTTCAATTTCTTTGCACAAGTAATCAATTGCCTTGATAGCTCCAAAAGAACTACTTTGTCTATAGGATAACGGGGCAATCTATATGGCATTCCAGTAAAGCCTTGAATCCTCAAATAGGTGAATTTTTGGAACTATATGTACCACGTCCCATACTTCATGACCTCATTCATGGCTTTAGTAGATATCCTAAGGGCTATGGTTCCTTGCAACAATCTGGTGATATACATTACAAAGGCATCATTCACCCTTTTGAAATGGATGAGAGATTGGAACAGTGCCAGCTGGGTGTAGCATTCATAAACTTTAATTTGTTGTTGTTCATCATTTCAAACTTCTCCTACTTTTGACAACCCAGCATATTCATTTCTTCTTTCCAATGAGTATACCACATAAGAAGTCCATCTGAATATTTGTTTATCTGAATAATGGGTTACACTTTCTGGGACATCCTGATTTTTGCTGAAATCACATATTTTTATAAAATATAATGATTTAAGCCTTGAAAGGTTCCATTTAAAGGATAGTAATTGAATAGGGTTTGATCAAACCCCCTTGGATAGAACCCCACTAGTTTTAAACCATACCTGTCATGGAGTCTCCTCTACATCTATCAAAATGTTGATAAAAAACCACTTTTGATTTACCTTTTGGGGGATCAAATGAATTCATATAAAATTTTATGTTTTGTAAGTATGTAGTCCTTATTATAAGCTTCCCAAAAAGCATAATTTTAAATATATTTAATTTGATTATTATAATCATTTTTTATTTCTTGTGAATGTAGGTTTTTTAATGAACATCAAGGTCTTTATTTCATACATACGCAAAAATAGGAAAATCTAGAAAAAAAAATTCAAAAAAATATGTGTCCTCTAAGTATTGATGTCCTTATTCCAATAAAAATAAATAAATTGAATTCCGATACATACAAAAAAAATGTTATGCTTTACACAGTACACCTATGTCTAAATTGTAATTGGTTTGACTTCAAAAGTTAATTAAAAGAAACATATTCAATAAAACATTATGAAACCAAATGCATCCTCTAGATATCATAGTTAACAATCTTAATTCAAAAAAATTAGAATTTTATCCTTCATAGAACAAAAGTTATGTTTTACACAGTACACGTCACTCTTTAAAAATGTTGCTTACTGTTAGAAACTAGTTATTGAAGGAGATGGAAAAGGAAATAAAATTTGATTCCAAAAAATTTAAAATATATATATATATATTTAGAATCTACAGATAAAATATGACAAATCATTAGTTTACATCATCTTCAAATTCCTCACGATTTAGCAACTATAGGTGTCTGAAAGTGAAGATTTTTTTTGAAATTTTTATTTCAATGTCAACTTTGGCCAAAAAGTGTAACCCACTATTGTGGGATCAAACAAGACAACCCAACATATACATTTCTTCTCACCAATGAGTATACCACATAAGAAGTCCATCTGAATATTTGTTTATCTTTGAAATTGTTGAATGCCTCATGCATGTTGTCACTTAATATTTGAGCCCAGTGGAATTTGGTTCCTTTAGTAATTATCTCTTCAATCATTAGGAACATCCACTCTTCAAAAGTTGATGCATTAGGAAGTCCATATATCTTACTGAGTAGGGTCACCAAATCTCCTATTTTGTCATGGAAGTTACTTCTATACAAGGTTTGAGGGAGTTTGATGATAGTAGTTCTTTTTCTTTTCATCCACTATTCATTAATATGCTTCTTGCATGTGTCCATATCCTTTTTATATGTTGCCTCTATTCCTATTTTATCTAGCATGGTCATTACTGGGAACCATGGGATTCCAAAGATCTCTGCCAATGATGGTGGAATTAAGTCTACTAGCACCTCTTCATTGGGAGTTTGTATGGTCCTAGTCATTGGGTCATATCTGTCAGCACAAGCAACTATCAATTCTGCACATTGACCTGAAGTAGGGAAGGCAACAGCCTCTGCAATCCCACTATCTTTTACTTTCTTGGCCCTTGGAGTTGCATTGGGTCCCAATATCTAAGTTCTAAAATCATCTAAGTCGATGTGACCTAGATCAGTGTCTCCTATGTTCTTCCATCCAGAGGTGATCTTAGTTCCAGGAGGAATGCCCTTGAATTCGTACTTCATGGCTTGGGCTCTTGCAATCATTTAACCTGCATGAATGGACCTCATAAGTCTTGATGATTTTGAGTGGTCTTCCTAATTACTAAGTTTTGAATGAATGTTTATCAAGTTAACTACCATATCACTAAGTCATGTTATACTCTACAAGATCAAAATCTATCCAACTAAGTCATAAATGCTTACCCATGAAATGCACAAGTCTAAAAATCTACTAATCACTGCATTTAATACATGATGAAATGATAGAAACATAATAATTCATATTAATCCATACAATAAATGCTCAAATGCATATCAGGACATGCAAAACACCACAATTTTATCAATGCAACACTTATTGCAATCAAACAGATCCTTTACCCTTGAAATTTTCATCAAAAACAATCATTTTACTTGATTTGTGCTAATTTGGAGGCTGACTGACCTATGACGAGCAAAGTGCAGGTTTGAAGGTCATTCGACCTCTCATGAATGAAGTGTTAGAAATAAGGTAGATAACTGAGAGGGGGGGTGAATCAGTTATCTCTAATAGCTTTATTTTATTTTTCCTTTTATAATTTGAGCAACATCAAAACACATAAGCATATATAATCATGAGAGTAGAAATGAAATCAACACACATAACACAAGGAATTTAATGTGGAAAACCATGTTAAGGGAAAAACCACAGGGTGACTAACCCAAGATTGTATTCTCTGTTAAAAGAATAAGAAGTACAAAATGGCACTTGCCAATTAGGGCTCACTGCCCGAGCACACTACTCACAAGAGGCACACTGCCTACAAGAGACTCACTATTTATAATGTTTATAGAAGGTAATCAGGTATTTGAACTAATGAGAAGCATCTGCTAATGCTGAGGTTCAGTTCTGGTTAGGCTCAATATGTTGATTTAATGCACTTCATCCTTCATCTGTTCTAGTGCTACTGTTATGTCACATACCAGACTTGTATTGCTGCTTCCACACTTTTCTCTGCCTTTTCTCACACACTACACCAACACACACACACACACACACACACACCTTCATACTGAAATCCATCTGGTATATATATCCGCATCAAGGATTTCAACATCTTTCTAGTCGGTAATTGGAATACTCAAGATATTTCTAAGACATTGATCTATTGGCTGAATCCATGCTGAATATGTGATATGTATCAAAGATATAGACATAGAAGTCATCAATCATGTCGGCTAACCATGTATGATCCCTCAAATAGCTTGATCACCATCAATTTCTGATCTGGATTAAAGTCTGATACTCTGTCGATCAGTTCTTCCTCAGTCTACTCTACTTGTTAGAAACCCAACACTTAAATGCTCATATATTTTCACTCATTCATCACTAGAGGTTCAATCTTTGAAATGTAGTAGTCATGGTACTCCTCTTGACTTTCCCAAGTCCACAACTTGTTGAGTTACACCCTCTGAGAGATCTGAACCTGATTGTCAGACCTTGCTGCATGCTCTGTTCTTGTTCACCGGACCAAAATACTCTTCAATCTGACTTTCAGTATAGGCATACTATGTGCTGCAGATGTGTGGGATAGACTTTGTTACCATCAATGACAACAATCATAAAGCCACACAATGTCTCTTGCCAACAATCTCCCCCTTTGGCATTGATGGCAACACTTAGTGAAAAATGACTAAGTGTTGTAGCAAACTCCCCCTTGGCTGATGCTCTATCTTATGCACTATTTTACCGGAGCTCCCCCTTAGCTAGATTCCACATTTTCACTACTCCTCACTCCCCCTTTGACATCAATGGCAAAGGGTGGAATCCGCACACCAAAATTTGCAAAAAAAATCATCCTATACATAACCGCATAAGTATATATTCATGTTATACTTACATATACTTAAGTATATCCGCAAAAGTGGTCTTCAACTATACAAATTATGTTGCCCAACTCTGCTTCATCTTGTCCAAATTGAGATTTGACCACTCAACAAAAATGCATAAGCTTCTGCCCTTCTTAAGTCTATTGGATCACTGGTCCGGGCTGTGGTCTAAGCATTAGTTAAGTCCTCATGCATGGCCTCTAACTCAGAGATAATTATCCCTCTAAGTTCACTCATCTTGCTTATTATATTCTTCTTCTCCTTTTCAAGCCTCTTTATTTCATTTATAGTGGCAATAGCCTGGCACTTTTGATTCATTATGGATGTGGTGAGAGGATCAAAATTCTGAGTTAAACTTGACAGTTTACCTTCTTGTTCTTTCACCTTTTTTTCAATATCCTTTGTTACTTTAGACTAGGATAGACAAAATTTGTACATTTCTCCACCATCTTTAAGAGCATTTTCTAGGATTTTTATCTCAACATCCAATGTTCTCCTATCATTAGCTATGAGTCCCTGTACTTCAGAGAATCTCTTTCCCAAAAATTCTTTCTGGACCTTTTCTTCTGTCGATTTCTCTAAGGAATCAAAATGAGTGTTGACAGATTTTATCAGAGATTTAAGGTTACCAGATGGAGAGGCCAAAGGATCCTTTTGGAAGGATGGCATGATCTTCTCCAGCATTCCTAATGCAATCTCTATCAGCTCACAATCTTCCATGTGAGACTTCAAAAGCTTTTCTTTTGCTTTAGTGTGGGCAAATGATGCTATCTTCATTGTCTAGACCGGAGAGAGGGAATCAAAATTGAGTGGTCCTTGAAAAAGTTCTGATTCATCTATCTCCATCAACTCTTTGTTCAAGAATTTCTTCATTGCCTCTGCAGTGTCTCTTGTTGGAGACCGAGTCTTCTTTCCTTTTGCAACCTCAGAACTGTCATCAGAGGTCTTCTCTATTTGTTCTTCTACTCTTCCCTTTTCCTCCTCTACTTAACTCAATTTCTCCTCTTTTCTTCCTTCTCCTTCAATTTTGGAGTCTACAGGGGGATTCGAAAGAGAGATGTTAACTTCTTCATGGACTTCCTCTTCCAGAATAGAGGAATCCAAGTCCTTAGACTTCTCACCTATCTCTTTTGACTCTTCTACATTTTTCTTAGTAGATTCTTCTTTTGATGCACTTAATCCTTCAACATCCATGGTAGAAGGTTCTTCATCTATTTCCTCTATAACAGGAAGATTGAATCTTTTGAAGGCATTCTAGAGAATGTCTTCTATTTCTCTTGCTACCTAATCAGTCTCTCCAAGCATCAGTTTGTTCATTCTTGCTTTGCTTCGGAACTCATCCTTGTAGGCCTTAAAGATTATGCTCATTTGTTTTGGAGTAATGGATGGATAGAGCTGAATTGCAATCTGTTCTCAGAGCTCTAAGTCCTTTGCCTTAGCATTTTCCTTTCTTAGTTCAAGTACTTTCTCTAGACTTTTGGGAATTAATGAAATGATTTCAATAAATGCTTTATTATAAATATTTAGGTACTTGACTGTAGCTTCTTCCAAGATCCTTTTGTCTGTGTCACTATACTCATCATAAAATTATGTCATTGGTTGCAGATTCCCATCCACAGTGACTACCTTAATGACATCATCAATAGAGAGAGTAGGCCTTTCAACAAATTCTTCGGCCTCTTCTTCTTTGTTTTTACTGGTAGAGAATTCCCCAAAAGTTTTCTTCTTCTTCTTCATTTTCTTAACTTCCTCATTAGACTCTATTTCTTCATCATCCTTTTGGCTTATGTATGACCTTGTGGCCTTTGTTTTTGTTCTCTTTTCTCCATTTCTGGATGTCTTGGCTTCCGGTTTTGAGGCTCTTGAGCTCTTAGAGGTGGTAGGTGCAGAGCTCTTGGAGGATCTAGTCTGGGAGGAGGCTTGTATTGGAACACTTTCTTTTTCTGCTTCTTGTTTCTCTTTCTCAGCTCTTTCTATTTTCTCTCTGTTTGTATCAACTGCCTCCTTTGATATGCCATATCTTTTGGCAATTTCCTCTACTTCCCTTCTCACCTTTCTTTTCATCTTTGGTTGTCTTAGTTCAACATGTATCTCTACACTTAATTCTTGAAAGGTTCCAAACCTTTCTGCCTCAAGGTCCTTAGGTTGACTCAGCAAGTGTTAGAAATGTAGCTCTAGGATTTTCTCATCTACCTCATATCCCATTGGCATAAACCAAACTGTTCTAGGCTCAACTGCCTCCATCAGGCATTGATCAGTGTCTACCATGAAGCATATTGTATCCTTATATTTTTCAACTATTTTTTGAGGAATTCTTTCTCTAGCCTGCATCATACTTTGGAAATTCTTAAAGTATCCCTAGAGCTCTATGCTTTGAGCCTTTGCATCACCAAGTCCATACATATAGTCTCTGATTTGTATGGCAACCGGTTTGTCATTTTGCCATACCTAACCACTTGATCCGAGTAGCTCATTCATATAGTAGAAGAATAGACATAGTATTAAGCCACCATACTTGAATGAGTTCTTCTTATCCTTCTTGATCTTCTACAAGTTTTCTAATAGTTGGTTTAGAAGATCACATAGGTCATAATCAACATTTTCCCTTAGCATCTGATATGTTATATAAATTGCAGTTCTGGACACATAATTCTCCCTGCTGGAGTGATAGATTTTATAACCAATTATCATAGAGGCAAATTTGATATCCGGATCTATGATATCTTCTATTGTCATGGATCTTTTGTCAAACTTAGATCCGATAGCCTCACTTACTATCTAGTTCTTGATAGATTTGAGTGCAGGCAACCCACCGGATGAGTGCAATCCAGTTACTACCCTAATGGCATCTTTTGTTATCTTGAAGGGCTTCATCAACCACATGAAGTTGTCATGTATTCTGCTAAGAACATACCGGACCTATTCATCTTTTGCAAAACAGGGAAAGTGGATGCAATGTCCAAAATGCTTATCCCGGAGGGCCTTGTATTGAGGTTTGAGTTCAAAAGTTTCATCTATTAATTGTTTATGATAGATATCCATCAACTTGGATTCTCCAAATTTCTTAATATCGGCATGGATGTACACCCTAACATCTTCTACGTGTAGAACCCCATGTGGAATGCTAGAAAAGGTGCCCAAGGGATCAACTTCTAGGGATTTGTAGGGGTGTTTCTAAACTTTGGGTGCGGCCTATTAGTGATTTTAACAACCATTGGAGTAGCCATCTTTGTAAAAGATTCAGAGAGAGATATTCAAAAATGGAAATACCTTTTTACACTTTTCGGGTTCACAATATGAGCTAGAAAAGATCGTTGGTTGAATCAGATTCTGCGGTTGATCTTTTGAGAAGGTTGTAACAATCTTGATGTAGAGCTCTTCCTTTCTTCTTCTTGAATGTAAATGTGCAAATGATGAATAAAAGAACCCTTTTATCTCTATGCAAACCCTAATTTCCTTTTGCAATAAATGTACAACTTAAGTCATCTGGTTGCCTTGTTCTGAGAGAGATCCTTTCGAATCACTGAAATGCAATTAGAATCATTTTTAGTGATAATAGACAATGTATCTTCTTTCCTCCAATCATGCTATGAATCCGCAGATCAAGATATTTCAATTTTGAATCATACTGGATTTGTCTATGAAAAACCTGCTTTTACCGGATGGCTGTCAAACTGGATCAATCTTGGATGATTACACTCTTCAAAAATCCTTGCAAATCTTTCATATTTTTACCAAGGGTTATTTAGATATTTCTATTAGAACCCTTTAATCCACAACATTCCATGTACCAAATTTAGGCACCAATTTACTGGCTGGGGAAATTTACTTTCCTTTGTGACTCCCCCTGAGCCAGAGCTCATCTGCTTAGTTTCTGGAAGGAATATCAGCACTAGATTCTGGTGTGGATCCATCCCCAATATTTTATGTACTCTTCTTCACCCAAATCTTTTTCATCTCCCTTTCAACTTCATCCGCATTCCCTTTGCCTTTTCATTTATCTTGATTTTGATTATGATGCACCGAACCCTTTTTATCCTGATTCTTACTTCTGCAGAATTTGGCAATATGACCAGATCTATTGCAATTGTAGCAAACAACATTTCTTTGCATATTTGACTGATATCCTCTTGATCTGCATTGATTAGCCATATGTCCTATTCTATTGCATGCAAAGCATCTACCATTTAACGAATTGTTTATTTGCATATTTCTGTATTCATGAGATTTGTGACCATACCTTTTATAGTTGAAACACTGTCCAAAGAAGGATGAATTAATCTGATTCATTCTTCTTTTGCATTGAGTTGCTTTATGACCAAAGTTGTTGCAATTGTAGTAGTATCCATTGAAGGATGGATATCTTTGAGCATTTGGTTATCTTACCGGAGGTCTTCTAGGCATGTTTCTTTGATTTCCTGATCTAGAGTTCTTCTGACCATATCCAAAGCATTCACCTTTCTCATAACCCAAACCACGCTTGTCATCTACCCTCTTTTGGCTTTCAAGAAGAACTTCAAGTTGAGTTGATCTTATCTTGAATTTTTCTTTGTATTCATTTGATGTTTGAAGATCTTGTTTAAGAGTGTCTATCTAATTCTCAAGTTGTTCTTCATTATCTCTAGCTTCTTCAAGATCAGATTCCAGATGCCTGATTATTCTATCCATTTTGTGGCAGTCCTCTGACTTCTCCTTAAGAGATTGTTTTAGCTTATCTTCAATTTTTCTTTTCTCTTCAATTTCTTGGGTGAATCTCATAACCCCTGATTCCATTTCATGCCTTACCATAATGACCTCTTTTGATAGCTTCTCACATAGCTTGTTTTTCTCATTTAGATCTTCATTAGTATCATTGGCTTCACTTTGACTTGCTAATTGTTGAAGAAGTTCCTTTCTCTTTTTCACAGAGATACTCAATTTTTCTTTTAGCTCATTTATGAAATCATTAGCTTGTTTGAGTCTTTCTCTCAAGTTATTGACTTCAGAGTGAGATTGCTTAAGATCATCTAGGATAGACTAAAGTTGCTCCTTCATACCATACATATCCATTGAGATTCCCAAATCTTCCTTAAGCTGTTAGGCTCTGTTTAGAGGAAGTTAGCTCTGGTACCAATTGTTGGAAATAAGGTAGATAACTAAGAGGGGGGTGAATCAGTTATCTCTAATAACTTTATTTTATATTTCCTTTTATAATTTGAGTAGCATCAAAACACATAAGCATATATAATCATGAGAGCATAAATAAAATCAACACACATAACACAAGGATTTTAACATGGAAAACCCTGTTAAGGGAAAAACCATGGGGTACTAACCCAAGATTGTATTCTCTATTAAAAGAATAAGAAGTACAAAATGGCACTTGCCAATTAGGGCTCACTACCTAAGTACACTGCTCACAAGAGGCATACTACCTACAAGAGACTCATTGTCTACAATGTTTATAGAAGGTAACTAGGTATTTGAACTGATGAGAAGCATTTGCTAATGTTGAGGTTCAATTCCGGTTAGGTTCAGTATACTAATTTAATGCACTTCATTCTTCCTCTATTCTAGTGCTGCTGTTATCTCACATACCGGACTTGTATTGCTACTTCCACACTTCTCTCTACCTTTTCTCACACACTACACCAACACACACACACACCTTCATACCGAAATCCATCTGGTATATATATCCGCATAAAGGATTTCAACATCTTTCTAGTCGGCAACCGGAATACTCAGGATATTTCCAAGACACTGATCGTCGGCTGAATCCATGCTGAATATGTGATGCGTATCAAAGACATAGACATAGGAGTCATCAATCATGTCGGCTAACCATGTATGATCCCTCAAATAGCTTGATCACCATCAATTTCTCATCTGGATTAAAGTCTGATACTCTGCTGGTTAGTTCTTCCTTAGTCTACTCTGCCTGTCAAGAACCCAACACTTAGATGCTCATATCTTTTCACTCATTCATCATTGGAGGCTTAATCTCTAGAATGTAGTAGTCATGGTACTCTTCTTGACTTGCCCAAGTCTGCAAATTGCTGAGTTACACCCTCTGAGAGATCTGGACCTAATTGTCAGACCTTGCTGCATGCTCTGTTCCTGTTCACAGGCCGAAACACTCTTCAATCTGACTTCCAGTATAGGCATACTATGTGTTGCGGATGTGTGGGATAGACTTTGTTGCCATCAATGACAACAATCATAAAGCCACATAGTGTCTCTTGCCAACATGAAGTGTTGGATTGAAGGTCAACTGACCTTGCACAGGATTTGAGGTCATCTGACCTAAAGGTACATTGTTGCTTGGTCACTTGGTCGTTATAATGCTTAGCATGAATTTTAGGGGTATCCAACCTTGTGTGGGATTTAGGTGTGACCGACTCAAATGAATATCGGAGGTCGATTAGTTAGACTTTTAGCGCAAGTTGGAGAAGACAATTTTTAGTGCCTAATCGTTTGTCATGCTTAGCACAATCTTTAAGGTTGATTGACTTAATGGATTTTTTGGAAGTGTTTGACCTAAGTTGGTTAGGGTGACTTTTAGCGCATGGTCGGAGAAGACAATTTTTAGCGCCAAACCTCCTATTGTGTTTTGCGTAGAATTTGAAGCTCACTAACCCAGTGGGCTTTTGGGAAATGTCTGACCTAATTCAGTTAAGGCAAAATTTAGCGCTAAGTCAGAAGTCAGTGTTTTTGGCACAATGTGAGTTTGAGGTTTTGCAGGGTTTTTCAAGGTAACCAACTGACTTAAATTGGTTGTGAAATTTGGAGGTTGGTCAGGCACAGATTTAGTGCCAAATTAAAAGGGTTGATTTCCAACTATGTAAATTGCTTATGATAGATTTCACGTTTGCTAGTTTCACGAATCTAACGAGGATTTAACATTTTTTTTATGGACTTCGTTCTTGTTTTGACACTACAACATTTTAACATTTTAATTGCCCGACTTGATTTTTTGAACTAGGGTTTTCTAAAGATACGTACAAAGCACAAAAAAAACCTATTTTCTACAATTCTAACCCATTTCCTATTCACAAATTCATTGACGCATTCATTTTAAAGAAACTGAAACTTGATTTGGCACAAAGAAAACCCTCGCTCAAACGAACACCAACCCTAGTTTGGAAATAAAAACCTTAGGCTCAAAAATGGAGTACTCACCTGATTAGCAGAGTTGAAATGTGATGGAATTGCACAGGTGATAATGCTTTTGGTTGAATCTGCAAGCTGCTTGTAGTGAATTAGTTTCAAATCCATTCGAAGAGCTCTCCAGTCAATTTCGAAATGCGAAATGAGCCCAAAACAGAGCAAAAACACATTTTATCCTTCCCCACTAATCACCATAAATGTAGGGAGTATAGTGTGACGTCTTGGTGTACTACAAAATTAAGTCAGAGTTCACATGACAAAATATGATGTTTGACTTTGTGTAACTTTTGAAGGTTACCGACTTAATTAGGCATGATCAATTTCAGCGATGAGTCAGACATAGGTTCTTTTAGAGCTTTGCATTATTTTCGAAGTTGTCAGACTTGTATGAATTTTGACAAGGTCTGACTTAGTTGGATGATTGGTTTTGTAGTGCTGAGTCAAATGACTAAAATTTTAGTGCTATGTTAGTTGCATTTGATTTTAGCGTAGAAGTCGGTTGGCAATGAAAACAACACTAAGTCGAATGGATAGGAATTTAGTGCAAAAGTCAGTTGGATAGGGATTCAGTGCAAAAGGTTGTTGCAAAGGTTTTTAGTGCAAAAGGAGTTTAGACTTGGCTTTTGTGCAAGCAAACACTTTAACTTAGTTGATTTTGAAATGACTTAGTGACTCTGAATGCAATTTGACCACCTTTGAAAATTAGGAATTAAATAAATTGGACTGATACTCTAAACCAAAATTTTGGAAGAGGGGGTCCCTGTTTTGTGAAATGGGGTGTCTGTGCAAGACACAACAAAAAGGTCTCAAGATTGTCAAATACGTGGGTTACAAAGGACAAGGTGGTATAGTCCTTCATGAACAAGGAATGATTGAACCCATCTAAGAAACAAGGAATCCTTATCTCCATGGACTAGGGTATGGAAAACAAGAGTCCACCTCCACCGATACTGAGTATATCTTGAGTGAGGTTGCTAAATCCTTCCCTAGGATAGATAACATCACCAAAGAGGACCATCAAGAATCCTTTGCCAACTTCGTTGAACTCTTTGAATCCTCCATTTGCACCATTTACACCTTATCTACCATGCAATCAACATCCAATGACCTACCACTCATCTACCCCCAACTCATAGATTGGGACCAACAAGGACCAACCGTCCTTGATGTCGCATAAAATGATGAAGCCATAGTCAAAATGATGGGGGTGAGAAACCACTTCCCCCTTGGAGACCATAGAGCCAGCTATATTATGGAACTCAACACATCTGCATACTTTGGGGAGACAATCCAATCTCTTAGTTGCAAAAGTATGAAAATAAAAATAATAGCCCCTAGTGAAAACCACTTTGTGGCACTCTTAGATGTTGAAAAAATCAAAATAGAGGATGTATCCCCTAGTGTAAACCTCCCCAAGGCTCTAGGGGATGAGAGAATGGACCTCCCTGAAGTAGTCGAGCTCTACCAGGAGAGGTCACTAATCCTAGTAGAAGCATCACATGAGATGAACCTTGGATTAGAAGAAACACCCAATATCACATTTCGAGTAGAATTTCTCACAGCAATAGAACAAGAGGCCTTCTTAGCCTTCTTCAAACAAAGGACTCATAACTTTGCATGGACATATGTCGATATGTCAGAATTGGATCCTGCCCTAGTTATCCATCATCTTATGGTACATCCTGATGCAAAGCCAGTAAAACCGAAGCTAAGAAAGATGAATCCACAAGTGGCACTCCTTATCAAGGCAAAACTCAAGAAACTCCTGGATGTTGGATTATTTTGCCCTATTGACTATCTTGAATAGATATCAAACATTGTACCTATAGAAAAAGTCACAGGGGGCATCATGTGTTGTACAGGCTTCAAGGACCTTAACAAAGCATGCCCTAAGGATGATTTTCTACTACCTAACATATATATCATCATGGATCTCATCACCAAACATGAAATGTTATCCCTCATGGATGGATTTTTCGGTTGCAACCAAATCAGGATAGCCAAAGAAGACCAACCCAAGACCTCCTTCATATGCCCATGGGGAACCTACTGTTAGGTTGTGATGCCCTTTGGGTTGAAAAATGTAGGAGCCACATATCAAAGAGTCGTGACAGTTATCTTCCACGACCTTTTTCATAGTATAATGGGAGATTATGTGGATGACTTGCTGGTAAAATCAAATGCTAGAGAAGATCACTTGAATGTATTCGCAAAAATCTTCGATAGACTAGAACAATACAAAGTGCGGCTAAATCCTAAGAAATACATCTTTGGGGTCACTTCCAGAAAACTCCTAGGATACATCGTGTTAGGAATTGAAGTTGATCCTACTAAGGTTAAGGCTATAATAGAGATGCCTCCACCTAAGAAACTTAAGCGGCTTCGTATCCTTCAAGGGAAACTTCAGTCTATTTGTCATTTTATAGCACAACTTGCAGATAAGTGTCAACCATTCCAGAATCTTCTTCAAAAAAACACATTTGTATGGGAGGACAAATGTCAGAACACCTTTGAATAGGTAAAAGGATATCTTGTTACACCACCAGTCCTTATTGCACCAAAGCAAGGACAACCCCTCCTTCTATACATCTCAATAACAGAACCAACAATAGGGGCCTTGCTAGCACAACATGATGAATAAGGAAAAGAGAGCTATATACTATATCAGCTACACCTTGGTGACCTATGAGCTGAATTACATTTCTATTGAATGAGCATACCTTGCAGTTATCTTTACTTCTCAAAAGCTAAGACACTACATGCTCAACCATAAGATAAAGCTCAATGCCAAGATTGATCCACTCAAATACCTATTGACTAGAGCATCTCTCATAGGATAGATGGCTAAGTGGGTTATGATCCTAAGTGAGTTTGACATTGAGTACACAAAAAGAAAAGCTATCAAGGGACAAGTAATTGCTGACCAATTGGCTGATGCACCTATCCTAGTAGAATAACCATTGCTTTTAGAATTCCTAGATGAGTCAATATTGACAATAGCACCAACAACAGATACATTGAAGATATATTTTGATGGATCCTACACACATTGTGGCTCGGGGGCAGGCATCTTGTTTGTTACCCCTCAAGAAGTCACCATTCCAAAATCCTACAAAAAAACATTTCCATGCACAAACAATGTAGCAGAATATGAGGCCCTCATCATAGGACTTCACATGGCCATCTAATGGAAGATTGAAAAGCTTATAGTTTATGGTGACTCCCAGCTAGTTATCAAACAAGTCAACAATGAATACAAAACAAAGGATGACAAGCTCCTACCTTATAAAAGAATGGTTGATGATTTCAAGGACTATTTTCATGATATCCATTTTGAACAAATACCAAGGTTGAATAACAAAACAACAGATTCCATGGGTACTATAGGATCTCTGGTTGACATGAAAAAAGATAGCAAAAAATGCGAATTCCTGATTGAAGAGCTTCCAATGCTGGCTTATGATGTCTCACAATCTGAGTTAGTGTGTGACATTGTTGGTCCCTTATCTCCATGGTACCAAGAGACCTATATGTACCTCCATGATAACATCATCCCACCCAACCTAACATCCGCTCAATGAAAAACCTTCATCCATCGCACCTCCCATTTCACCATCATAGGTGATACCCTCTATTGAAGAAGTCTTAATGGTACTCTTTTGAGATGTCTTGATTCTAGGGAATCCAAAGTGGCCTTGCAAGAGGTACATGAAGATATTTGTGGAGCACACTCTAGTGGACCTACCTTAGCAAAGAAGATTCTAAGGATAGGATACTATTAGCCCACTATGGAGCAAGATGCCCACTAGTTTGTAAAGAAATGTCTACCATGTCAGCAACACGGTGATCTCATTCATGCACCGTCACAAGAATTACAGCCAATCACAACTCCTTGGCCCTTTTCATAATAGAGACTCGATCTCGTAGGCAAAATACATCCACCCTCATCTAATGGACACAAGTTCATTATTACTGCCATCGAATATTTCACCAAGTGGGTAGAAGCCATTCCACTCACTTTTACCACTGGAATCCAAATTGTCAAATTTATCCTCCAGTACATAATATGCCATTATGGAATTCCCCTTTCCATCATCACCGACAATGGGAAATCATTTAAGAACCAAGAAGTTCACTCTTTGCTAAAAATTCCATATCCAACATCACTTTTCCACACCATATTACCCACAAAGTAATGGTCAAGCCAAAGCTTCCAAGAAAACCATCTTATGCACTTTGAAAAAAACGGTTAACGAAGCCGATCATGACTAGCACCTTCAGCTCTTGTGGCACCCTCAAATTTTTAAATTTGATATGCCAGTATTCTTTCGAAGTGTCAACGGAGGCTTGGGCGACAGGATGCACAATCTACCCTAGAGGCCATATTCGGCGATTAAAATTTTGCAACTCAGGCATCATCTTGCAAATTTAGTTGGTGGAAAGTTTCTTGGTATACTTGAGAACACGTCTGCTCAATTTCATGCTTCCAGGACAAGTTTTAGCAGGGTATTTAATTATTTTCTGACTACGACCAAGCTAATTTTGGCTTCCCAAAAAGTTTCAAATCTTACAAATCTGAAGGTGACCTATTTCTCTCTTTGGCCTCAAGCAGCTCCAGTTTCAATTTTGTCAAAATCTAAAACCGTTTGATGCATTATTTTAATGCATTCTTGTTGCAGCGAACTCACCCGGTGGGTCAGTTTTCCAAACAAGTGCCAGAATTCAGTCAACGAAGCAAATTCTGAGCAGATGGGTTTGCTTAAAATAATTGATTATGCCCACGCACAAGTTTTCGTGGTTGTTGGATGCCCAATTTGCCCTTGGTGAAAAAGCACCAGTCGCCTAGAGAGAGAAATTCATATATACCAAGGTTTAATATTTAAAAAATGCAATATATAAAAATTAATATTAAAAAGCATTTTAAATTATAAAGGGGAGGCATATTGAAAGTTCTACGTATGAGGGAAAAGGTCAAACTTTCTAAGTAAATGAGGAGCTCATAAAGTTTTAAACTTTATTAAAGTTTATTAAGTGAAACATGAGGTGCATTAGTGCTTAGCGCACCATCGCAGCCTCCATGTGATGTCATCCAAGACTCATGTGTGGCTGCACTCTTCTCTTTTTTGAGCTTCCTCTGCCCTCTTCTCCCTTCTACAAAAGAAAATAGTGCTTTCCATCGATTTTGTGGTGCATTTCGACGATTTTCTCTATGCTCAGACGGATTTTGTGTTGGTTGATAGCACAAATCACATTTTTGATCTTCTGGGTGATTTTTAGGGGCATTTTTTGACCCAAATATGCTGCCTCATGTTGCAAATTCATCCTACGTCCATTCTTGAGGCATGTGTGGGGGGTGTTTTGATCAGTTTTTGGCTACTCTAGGCTGATTCAGAACTGTTGTCACGTTTTTTGTCTTCTGGACATTTTTTGAAGGCAAATTTTGACTCAAATATGTTGTTATATGCCTAAAATTCATCCATGGTCCTTTCCTCATCCATTGGCAGGGGTTTTTTTGACTGTTTGCATTGAATTTTGAGTGTCAGAATGAGTGGATTTTGCCTTTGTTTCACCAAAACGACCCAGAGTTGTTTGGTTTGGGCAAAAATCAGTCTTGGATGCTGCTATGATGAAGTTTTTGATGTAGATTGCTACGAGGGAGCTAGATAGGAATCTCAGAGGTTACCCATTATAGAGGACTTAAGGAATTCAGATGCCTATCGTTCAAGTTTGGGAATATCAAAAAAATGTAAATTTTCTTAAAAGGGGAAAATTAAAGTGTATTTTATTTATCTTTTCTCTCTCCTCTTTTAATATAAATATTTTATTCCCATTGTAGTTTGGAGGGAGAATGTATTAAAAATGTCTCACCTACCTCCAAAATGTAGTTAATTTCTAGGGTAACACACTTTGGGCATAAGAGAAAGAGCTGGGCATTTTAGTTGTGAGAGATTTGGACTTTTGGAGAAGTAATAAAAAATAGTTCAGCTAGTTGCTCTATTTCTTGTGAGTTTATGAGTTGTATGTTGAATGTTTTATGCATAAATCTTATCAATTTTATGCTGATTTTGTTAGATTCAAGACAAACAACTGAGAGGGGGGGTGAATCAGTTGTCCAAAACTTTCTTCCAATCAAACACTTAAATCCACTTTGTAATTCAGCAACATAATAATAAATCAATCATGGAAATACAATGCATTAAATCAAGAGAAGAAACACATTAACACATGAGACACCAAGATTTTGATGTAGAAAATCTGGTTAAGGGAAAAACTACGGGGTGACTAACCCAAAATTGTATTCTCTGTTAGAAGAATAGAAAGAACAAAATGGCACATGCCAATTAGGGCTCACTACCTACAGGAGACACACTGTCTACAGAATAATAAGTATTACATACTTGAACTTAGAATAGTATCTTTACCATGCTTGAGTCAGTTCCATTTAAGCCCAAAACTTCTGCTCTGCCTTTCGCTCTTCTCCTCTCTACCACACTCTCATCTCCATGATACAATTTGAAATGACTTTACAATTCCTTATTTATACAAGACATCAACTTAGGAATGATCATCTAAGTCAGAAAATATTACAGAGCAAATACATGAATACAACATGACTAATTACAAAAAGACTTCACACAGATCAGCACACTGTTGGCCACACAGATCTAAGACTTCAATCTTCATTTGGGAACACACCAATCTTCACACAACATCTTCAAGATCATCCGCAGGATGTATAATTCATCCGGCCGGCCTAACTTAGGAAGAACACCATCATTCGGAAGTAATTCTTCAATTGTGAGCTCAAACTCCAATGCAGACTACCAACATGAACTAGACACAATTCAAAGACTTCCACAAGCTTGCCTGAATCATCAAGAACATCCACACTACATCTACTTACTAAAATCCTTATTTCCTTCATCTGAAACCTCAAGAACACAGTCTATCATCACTGTCGCAATAGAATAGACACTTGCGGACCTCCAGACCATGAACTAATTGACTTTTCAATTCACATTGACTTCCCAAACACTCCCTCAAATCTGTAGAATAGGATATTGCATTTCTAGACCTCACTGGACCTATCTGTGTCACTCTATCACCTCTGAACACCTGTCGGAACCGGTTTTACTTGAGCGGACATAACTTCTTTAGGTCTTCATGCAGACCTCTGAAACCTTTACTGGATCATCTTAAGACACATATCTACAAACCCTTTGATGCGCATCCTCTGACCTTCCTCTTAGCTAGGATCTTTAGCTCACTTGTCTTCACTGTTCTTCTCTGTTACTAATTAGACTTATTTTCTCAGTATCCTCAGCAAACAGTTCATCCAATCCTTATCATCAATCCAACAAGAGTATGTTGACATCAATGACAACACCGGTTAGGCCCATACTTGCAACAATCTCCCCCTTTGTCATTAATGGCAACATATGATGTGAAAAATTGTTTTGACCATCAAGACAAGAACTTCTTCTAACTGACACAACTCCCCCTATCTACAACAGCCATTCACATGTCTTCTCTTCTTTTATTGCTCCCCCTTTGATCAACAACCACTTGTTTTCCACATGTCTTCTCTCCCCCTTTGACATCAATGGCAAAGGGCACATACTTGCAACTCCACCACTTTATAATCATACCAGTTGCTCCCCCTGAGTAGCAGCTCCCCATCATCAATCCGGACCACAAGATATGACTGTGAGATCCACCAGACTGATGCACATCAGTGCACCTTAATTCAGAACTGGAGAGGCAATAACCCATAACTTCTCCCTGAGATACTCAAAAGAGTCCTTAGGTAGAGGTTTAGTAAAAATATCTGCAATCTAATCTTTGGAAGGCACAAACTCCAATCTGACTTCATTCTTGTTCACTTGCTCTCTCAAAAGTGAAACTTGATGGATATATGTTTGGTCTTTGAATGCAACATCAGATTCTTTGAAATATTTATTGCACTTGAATTATCACAGAAGATTGTGATAGGCTCCTCATACTCCACTCCCATGTCTCTTAGCATTTGCTTCATCCACAAAACTTGAGTGCAACTACCTACTGCAGCAATATATTCTGCTTCTACAGTCGATAGAGATATTGCCTCTTGTTTCTTGCTCAGCCAAGAAACCAATCTCTTTCCCAAAAAGAATGTTCCACCACTGGTACTCTTCCGGTCATCCACATCTCCTACCCAATCCGCATCTGTATATGCATGAAGAGAGAAATTATGATCTCTAGGCTACCACAAACCATACTCAACTGTCCCTTTTAGACACCTAAAAATCCTCTTGATTGCCATGACATGAGATTCTCTAGGATCAGCTTGGAATCTAACAACAAGACCAACAACATTCATAATATCAGGTCTAGTTTGAGTGAGAACAACAATCCTCCAATCATTGACCTATAATTTTTCTGATCAGCCTTAGGAGAGTCATCATCTTTGCTTAATTTACATCCGATTGCCATGGGAGTACTCATTGGCTTTGAGTCTTCCATCCCAAATTTCTTCAACAATTCTTTCACATATTTGGTCTGAGAAATGAAGATTCCTTTCTTTGTTTGAATGATTTGCAAACCCAAGAAGAAATTCATTTCCCCAAGCATGGACATCTCAAATTCACTTTTCATTTGATTTGCAAAGGTTTTGCACATACTATCTCTTCCTCCAAAAATAATATCATCAATAAACACTTCAACAATCAAGATATTTTCATGATCAATTTTGAAATACAAATTACTGTCAGCAGTACCTTTGTTGAAACCAATCTTCAAAAGATGCTTATCCAATCTTTCATACCAGGCTCTTAGGGCTTGCTTCAATCCATACATAGCTTTCTTCAACTTGCAGACCATATCACCATGATCAGACAATTGAAAACCATCTGGTTTCTCAATGTATACTTCTTCTAAGTCACCATTCAGGAAAGCAGATTTGACATGCATTTGATATACTTTGAAATCCTTAAAGGCAGTAAAAGCAAGAAATAATCTGACCGCTTCAATTCTTGCCACCGGAGCAAAAGTTTCTTCAAAATCCACTCCTTCTATTTGAGAGTAACCCTTGCAGACCAATCTAGTTTTATTTCTAATTACTTCACCAACTTCATTCAGTTTGTTCTGGAAGACCCATTTGGTTCCAATGGCATTCTTGTTTCTAGGTCTGGGAACAAGATTCTAAGTGTGATTTTTCTCAATTTGCATCAGCTCTTCCTTCATTGCTTTAGTCTAGTTTTCATCATTGCAAGCTTCATTCACTATATTAGGTTCAATCTTTGAAATCAGACAATACTCTTCTGAATCTTGAGCAATCCTTCTTCTTGTTTGTACACCTTTTCTTGTATCACCTATGATCTAATCCTCAGAGTGGTTCAGTCTTACATACCTGGGAACTTTGGGAGTTTCTTGCAGTTCTGATTCTTGAATAGGTTTAATCACACTTATCTCTTCTTCCTGATTTACCGGATCAGTTTAAATTTGAATTTCAGAGGGAGCTTGGACTTCTTTAACAAAAATGTCATTTTGATAATCTTCATCAAATTCATAAAACCTTGAGGGTTTTTCAATACCTTCATCACCCTTCACATTTGTACTTTCTATGATGATTCTCAATCTTTTGTTGTAACACCGGTATGCTTTTCTTTGAGTAGAGTAACACAAGAATATTCCTTCATCACTTCTAGCATCAAACTTGCCTAGATCTTCATATCTTTTAATCTAACATTTGCTACCAAAAACTTTGAAATACCTCATAGTGGGAGTGATGCCAAACCAAAGTTCATAAGGAGTCTTACCGGTATTGCTTCTGATTTGTACTCGATTGAGAGTATAGACTGCAGTGCTTACAGCTTCTCTCCAATAGATCTGAGGAACATTTTCTTCCGTCATCATGGTTCTAGAAGTTTCCTGGATGGGATGGTTCTTTCTCTCCACTACTCCATTTTGCTGTGAAATCCTAGGAGTAGACAATTGTCTTCTTATTCCATGCTTCTCACAAAATTCTATGAACTCACCAGATGTGAATTCTCCACCTCTATCAGACCTTAGACATTTCAATTTTAATCCAGTTTCATTTTCTACCATAGCCTTGAATATTTTAAATTTCTCAAGAGCTTCTGATTTCTCTTTCAGAAAAGTCACCCACATCATCTGGGAGTAGTCATGAATTAATAGCATGAAATATCTATCACCTTGCACACTTCTGATTCTTGCCAGACCACATAAATCAGTATGAACTAAGTCCAGTAATCTGGTAGAAGATTGTTCCTTACTTTTGAATGTGACTCTGCTCAGCTTACCCAACTGACATTCTTTGCACAAGCTATATGTAGGTTTCACAAGTTTTGGAAGATCTCTTATAGCCTGAGTGTTGCTTATCTTGATGATATTATCAAAATTCACATGACACATTCTCCTATGCCATAACCAACTCTGATCAACTTGAACAAATAAGTAACTTTTACCAGTACCAACCAAGTGGAAGATATTACCTTTAGTTTGAGTACCGGATGTAATCTCTGTTCTGAAATTTTCTAAGATCTTGCATTTTCCATTCTTGAATCGAAGATCATAGCATTTGTCCACCAACTATCCAACACTGAGAAGATTGTACTTCAAACCTTCAACATACAGTACATTACCAGTTTTGTTCTTTCCATCAAGAGAAATAGTTCCTCTACCTCTGATTCTACCAGCAGAATTATCACCAAATTTTACCACTCCTCCTTCATACCTTTCCAAATCTATGAACTTATTTTTGTCACCTGTCATATGGTGGGAGCATCCACTGTCAATGACCCAATCATCATTTTCTTCAACTTGGGTAGCCAGAGCTCTTTCTACCACTTTATGATTGACAGATTCAGAGGGCATCAGATCTTCTTCGTTGATGGCAATAAACACCCAGTCACTTCCAGATTTGTTTCCTATTTCTGATTCATCATCTGTTACTCTTTCATTATCATCATCTTCATGAACATAGTAACAATTCTTCTGGAACCTTGATCTATTAGGGTTTGGCCTTGAAAATCTTTTCGGACACCTTGAGGCAAAATGACCAATCTTATTGCAGTTAAAACACTTAAAAGGCAATTTCCCTTCATACTTACTAGATCCTCTTGGCATTATTTCTGCAATAAGTGCTTCAAGTTGAGCAACTTCTGCTTCTTCTTCTTCCAGGTCTTTTCTTGCATTTTCATACCATGATTGTTTCCTTGAAGAGTTTTCCCCCGGATCAAATCTTTGTTTTCCTTTCACAGAGGCACTAGCTTTGAATGCAGATTCAATCTTGGGAGGGGCATCTCCAAACTCGGTCAATTCAAATGCAACCAATTTACCAACCAATTGATCTCTTGTGACACCTGAATGGGCTCTGAATTCTTCAATGGCAGCAACCTTGTATTTGTAAGAATTAGGAAGAGATCTAAGAACTTTGCCAACAATCTCATCTTCATCCAAGACTCCACCGGCACATCTAATGCCACACACAAGCTCATTTACTCTGGGCATAAATGTAGTGATATTTTCATCTTCTCTCATCTTTAGGTTTTTGAATTTTCCTTTTAGACTCTATAGCTTGGCACATTTCACATACTTGTCTCCTTCATGCGGAAGTTCCAATTTTTGCCAAATCTCATATGTAGTTTTTAGATCAATAACATTTGTCAGTTCTGAATCAAATAAGGCACTTAGAAGAGCTTCTTTAGTCTGCAGATTGTCTTCAGCATCTTTGATTTCATCAACAGATCATGGACCATTCTGTGGATGAGTATACTGCTTTGAAGCCATGGTCCAATACTGCATTCCCATACATTGTAAGTGACATTCCATGCGACTTTTCCAAAGAGTGAAATTGGTTCCATCAAAACTCAGACTATCCTTCTTATATGACGACATCCTAGATCTCCTCAAGCGGTTAAGCTCTTTGAGAGGAACTTAGCTCTGATACCAATTATTAGATTCAGAACAGACAACTGAGAGGGGGGGTGAATCAGTTGTCCAAAACTTTCTTCCAATCAAACACTTAAATCCACTTTGTAATTTAGTAGCATAATAATAAATCAATCATGGAAATACAATGCATTAAATCAAGAGCAGAAACACATTAACACATGAGACACCAAGATTTTGACGTGGAAAACTTGATTAAGGGGAAAACCATGGGGTGACTAACCCAAGATTGTATTCTCTATTAGAAGAATAGAAAGAACAAAATGGAACATGCCAATTAGGGCTCACTACCTGAGCACACTGCTCACAAGAGGCTCACTGCCTACAGGAGACACATTGTCTATAGAATAATAAGTTTTACATACTTGAACTGAAGAATAGCATCTTTACCATGCTTGACTTAGTTCCATTTAAGCCCAAAACTTTTGCTCTACCTTTCGCTCTTCTCCTCTCTACCACACTCTCATCTCCATGATACAATTTGAAATGACTTTACAATTCCTTATTTATACAAGACATCGACTTAGGAATGATCATCTAAGTCAGAAAATATTACAGAGCAAATACATGAATACAACATGACTAATTACAAAAAGACTTTACGCTGATCAGCACATTGTTGGCCACACAGATCTGAGACTTCAATCTTCATTTGGGAACACACCAATCTTCACACAACATCTTCAAGATCATCTGCAAGATGTATAATTCATCCGATCAGCTTGACTTAGGAACAACACCATCATCTGAAAGTCATTCTTCAATTGCGAGCTCAAACTCCAATGCGGACCACCAACATGAACTAGACACGATCCAAAGACCTCCACAAGCTTGCCCGAATCATCAAGAACATCCACACTACATCTGCTTACTAAAATCCTTATCTCCTTCATCTGGAACCTCAAGAACACAGTCTGTCATCACTGTCACAATAGAATAGATGCTTGCGGACGTCTAGACCATGAACCAATTGAGTTGTCAATTCACATTGACTTCCTAAACACTCCCTTAAATCTGCAAAATAGGATATTACATTTCTGAACCTCACCGGACCTATCTGCGTCACTCTGTCACCTCTGAAAACTAGTTTTACGTAAGCGGCCATAACTTCTTTAGGTCTTCATGCGGATCTCTGAAACCTTTACTAGATCATCTTAAGACACATATCTACAAAACCTTTGATGTGCATCCTCTAATCTTCCTCTTAGCTAGGATCTTTAGCTCACTTGTCTTCACTATTCTTCTTTGTTACTAATTAGACTTAATTTCTCAGTATCCTCAGCAAACAATTCATCCAATCCTTATCATCAATGCAACAAGAGTATGTTGACATCAATGACAACACCAGTTAGGCCCATACTTACAATAGATTTAAATGAGTAATGCTTTGTTGCATGTGTCTAGTTATCTGTCTCCAAGTTGTGTGTATTTTTCTTTTGAATCTGAATAGCTAAGGGTTATTTAAGGTTCTGGGACATGGGTTCACTGTTTTGAGTGCTTAATCTTTTACTTTTGCTCAAGGATCAGATTAAATGTTTTGGGCTAAGCATTGAGAAGAATATATTGTAGCAAGGATATTTGTAAGCATGGATAACTGAATACTCATACTTGGGTAGTATTTGTAAGGCAAATACTAACGTAAACCCCTTGAAACCTAATCATTGTTTTGGGTTTATGATAATCATTCACATATATACATCTAGTTGACTCCTTGCCCTAAGATAGGCACCACCCTGATTTTGTGTTGAGGTTAGGATCCAAAGCCCTAAATCTTGCATCCAAACATAAAACAAAATCATTTCAAAATCTCAATCTTTTAGATTTTAGGAGTAGGATTGTAGCTGCATGCTCTCATATTTAGCCAATTAGATAGTCTAAGAACATTGCCAATCTGGGTTTATCCAACAAATCTTGGTCCATACATGAGAGCATTCTGCCTGATATTGAAAAGTTAAATCTTTTGTTATGAGAGAGTCAAAGTTAAATCTTTTGTTATAGGGATACCCCCATAGGTGCGACAAAACCTGAAGTGAAGGGGAGGCAATCTCACACAACCTCCCATCTTTGTTGGCCAAATCTATCATTAAGCTTGAGCATAGGAAGTGGCAAACCCTTAGAGTTTGATGATTGCTGATTTGGGAACCAACAAGCTCAATCCCTCGCTTTGGGCTTATCGCACAAGCATCCGCACACTACAGGAGCCACACCATAGTCCCTACTTTTTGGTTCTGAAGCCATTTTGCCTATAGAGGTCGATCTCCCTTCTCTTAAAACATCATTATAGAATATCATCACTAAGGAGGAGTATCAAGTTGCATGCCTAAATGAGCTAGAATTGCAAGATGAAAAGCATCTAAGTGTTCTAAACCATCTCCAGGCCTATCATAATTGTCTACACAAAAGCTACAACAAAAAGATCAAAAATTGCCAGTTTGAGATAGGCAACCTTGTCCTTATGGAAAATTAGAAAAACCTACAAGAGCGCCACAAGAAAGGAAAATTTGAGCCTAATTGGTTGGGACCATATGTCATCACAACTAGTTATGGATCAGGAGCTTATCACCTTGCAACACCTGAGGGGCAACCTCTAGATGAGCCTATGAACATCATGCACCTAAAAAGGTACTATGCCTAACCCATCGAGTATCCCAAGTGAAAAAAATACAAAAAATCAAAAATATTAAAAAGAATAAAAAAACAAGAAAAACCTGAGTGAAATAAAGTTTTCCAATGTTGAAAATCACTTTGGTGATGCCCTAGATAAGTACCATTGTGAAAACTTGTTTCAGGCGCCATGGGTAGTGGCCAGTCCTGCCATCTAATAAGTCCTTGTATCCATTGCATCATTCCATATCACTTACATCTCATGTCTTGGAATTCTAAAACATTCAACCCCATCAATCCCACCCTTCATCACCCCACCCAAGGCAAATCCTTGGAAAGAGGATCCTTGTATGCTCTGTTAGATTTAGGATAGACAACTAAGAGGGGGGGTGAATCAGTTGTCCAAAACTTTCTTCCAACTAATCACTTAAATCCTTCTTTTAATTCAGAAGCATAATAATAAATCAATCATGAAACATAATGTAACAATTCAAGAGAAAAAATGCATTAACACATATGACACCAAGATTTTGATGTGGAAAACTTAGTTAAGGGAAAAACCATGGGGTGACTAACCCAAGATTGTATTCTCTGTTAAAAGAATAAAAAGAACAAAATGGCACATGCCAATTAGGGCTCACTACCCGAGCACACTGCTCACAAGAGGCCCACTGCCTACAGGAGACACACTATCTACAGAATAATAAATATTACATACTTAAACTGAAGAATAGCATCTTCACCATGCTTGATTCAATTCCATTTAAGCCCAATACTTATGCTCTTCCTTTCACTCTGCTCCTCTCTACCACAGTCTCATCTCCACCAAGATACTTTGAAATGACTTCACAACCTATTATTTATACAAGACATTTGACTTTAGGATAATCATCCAAGTCAGCATACATTACAGAGCAAATACATAAATACAACATGAGTAATTACAAAAAGACTTCACGTAGATCAACACGCTATCGACCACACAGATCTGAGACTTCAATCTTCCTTTAAGAACACGCCATTCTTCACAGAACATCTTCAAGATCATCCGCTGGATGTGTAACTCATCCAGTCCGCCAAACTTAGGCAGAACATCATCATCTGGAAGTAATTCTTTGATTACGAGATCAATCTTCAATGCAGACCACCAACATGAACTGGACACAATCCAAAGACCTCCAAAAGCTTTCCTGAATCACCAAGAACATCCACACTGCTTCTGCTTACTGAAATCTTTCTCTCCTTCATCCAGAACCTCAAGAACGCAGTATGTCATCACTGTCATATTGGAATAGATGCTTGCGGACCTCCAGACCACGAACCAATTGAGTTGTAAATTCACATTGATTTCTTAAACACTCCACCAAATCCACAGAACAAGATATTGCATTTCTGGATCTCACTAGACCTATCTGTGTCACTCTGTCACCTCTAAACATCTGCCAGAACTGGTTTTACTTAAGTGGTCATAACTTCTTTAGATCTTCATGCGGACCTCTGAAATCTTTACTAGATCATCTTAAGACACATATCTACAAACCCTTTGATGCGCATCCTTTTATCTTCATCTTAGCTAGGATCTTTATCTTACTATCTTCACTGTTCTTCTCTATTCCTAATAGGACTAATCTTCTCAATATCCTCAGCATACAACTCATTCAATCCTTATCATCAATGCAACAGGAGTATGTTGACATCAATGACAACACCGGTTAGGCCGATACTTGCAACAATCTCCCCCTTTATCATTGATGGCAACATATGATGTGAAAAATTATTTTAACCATCAAGACAAGAACTATTCCTTACTGACTGACATAACTCCCCCTATCAACAACAACCATTCACATGTCTTCTCTTCCTTTACTAGTCCCCCTTTGATCATCAACCACTTTTTATTTTTCACATGTCTTCTCTCCCCCTTTGACATCAATGGCAAAGGGCACATACTTGCATCACTTCAGAATCATACCAGCTGCTCCCCCTGAGTAGCAGCTTCCCAACATCAATTCGGGCCACAAGATATGACTATGAGATCTACTGGACTGATGTACATCAGTGCACCTTAATTCAGAACCAGAGGGGTAATAACCCCTAACTTCTCCCTAAGATACTCAAAAGAGTCCTTAGGTAGAGGTTTAGTAAAAGTATCTACAATCTGATCCTTGGAAGGCACAAACTCCAATCTGACTTCATTCTTATTCACTTGCTCTCTCAAAAAGTGAAACTTGATGGATATATGTTTAGTCTTTGAATGCAGCACCAGATTTTTTGATATGTTTATTGCACTTGAATTATCATAGAAGATTGTGATAGGTTCCTTATACTCCACTCTGATATGTCTTAGCATTTGCTTCATCCACAATACTTGAGTGCAACTACCTGCTGCTGCAATATATTCTGCTTCTACAGTGGATAGAGATATTGCCTCTTGTTTCTTGCTCAACCAAGAAACTAATCTCTTCCCTAAAAAGAATGCTCCACCACTGGTACTCTTCTGGTCATCCACATCTCCTGCCCAATCCACATTTGTATATGCATGAAGTGAGAAATCATGATCTCTAGGATACCACAAACCATACTCAACTGTCCCTTTTAGATATCTAAAAATCCTCTTGATTGCCATGACATGAGATTCTCTGGGATCAACTTGGAATCTTGCAATAAGACCAACATCATTCATAATGTCAGGTCTAGTTTGAGTGAGATACAATAATCCTCCAATCATTGATTTGTACTTTTTCTGATCAGCCTTAGGAGAGTCATCATCTTTGCTCAATTTACATCCAGTTGCCATGGGAGTACTCATTGGTTTTGAGTCCTCCATCCCAAATTTTTTCAACAATTCTTTCACATATTTGGTCTGTGAAATGAAGATTCCTTTCTTTGTTTGAATTATTTGTAGACCCAAAAAGAAATTCATTTCCCCAAACATGGACATCTCAAATTCACTTTTCATTTGATTTGCAAATGTTTTGCACATACTATATCTTCCTCCAAAAATGATAGCATCAACAAACACTTCAACAATTAAAATATTTTCATGATCAATTTGAAGTATAAGTTACTGTCAGTAGTACCTTTGTTGAAACCAATCTTCAAAAGATGCTTATCCAATCTTTCATGCCAGGCTCTTGGGGCTTGTTTGAGTCCATACAGTGCTTTCTTCAACTTGCAGACCATATCACCATGATCAAACAATTGAAATCCATCTGGTTTCTTAATGTAAACTTCTTCTTCCAAGTCACCATTCAGGAAGGCAGACTTGACATCAATCTGATATACTTTGAAGTCCTTGAAGGCAGAAAAGGCAAGAAATAATCCGATTGCTTCGATTCTTGTCATCGGAGCAAAAGTTTCTTCAAAATCAACTCCTTCTACTTAAGAGTAACCCTTGCAGACCAATCTAGCTTTATTTCTGACTACTTCACCATCTTCATTCAGTTTATTCCAAAAGATCCATTTGGTTCCAATCACATTCTTATCTCTAGGTTTGGGAACAAGATCCCAAGTGTGATTTTCTCAATTTGCATCAACTCTTCCTCAATTTCTTTAGTCCAGCTTTCATTATTGCATGCTTCATTCACTGACTTTGGTTCAATCTTTGAAATTAGACAATACTCTTCTGAGTCTTGAGCAATTTTTCTTCTTGTTCGAACACCTTTTCTTTTATCACCTATGATCTAATCTTCAAAGTGATTCAGTCTTACATACTTGAGAATTTTGGGACTTCCTTGTATTTCTATTTCTTGAATAGGTTCATTCAGACTCATTTCTTCTTCCTGATTCTCTAGATTAGTTTGGCTCTGAATTTCAGAAGGGGCTTGGACTTTTTGGACCAAAACATCATTCTGATCATCTTCATCATATTCATAAAACCTTGAGGGTTTTCCAATACCTTCATCAACCTTCACATTTGTACTTTCTATAATCTTTCTCAATCTCTTTTTATAACATTGGTATGCTTTACTTTGAGTAGAATAACCCAAGAATATTCCTTCATCACTTCTAGCATCAAATTTGCCAAGATCTTCATCTCTTTTGATGTAACATTTGCTACCAAAGACTTTGAAATACTTCACAGTGGGAGTGATGCCAAACTAGAGTTCATAAGGGGTCTTACCAGTATTGCTTCTAATTTGTACTCGATTAAGAGTATAGACTGCAATGCTTATAGCTTCTCTCCAGTAGATATGAGGAACATTTGCCTCCATCATCATGGTTCTAGATGCTTCTTGGATGGTCCAATTTTTTCTCTCCACTACTCCATTCTGCTATGGAGTTCTTGGAGCAAACAACTGTCTTTTTATCCCATGTTTCTCACAGTATTCTATGAACTCCCCGGATGTGAATTCTCCACTTCTGTCAGACCTGAGACATTTTATGTTTAATCTAGTTTCATTCTCTACCATAGCCTTGAATATTTTGAATTTCTCAAGAGCCTTAGATTTCTCTTTCAGAAAAGTTACCCACATCATCTGGGAGTGGTCATCAATTAATAACATGAAGTATCTATCACCTTGCACACTCCTAATTCTTGCCGGACCACATAGATCAGTATGAACTAAGTCTAATAATCCAGTAGAAGATTGTTCCTTACTTTTGAATGTGACTCTGCTCTGCTTACCCAACTGACATTATTTGCACAAACTATTAGTAGGTTTCACCAGTCTAGGAAGATCTCTTACAGCCTGAGTGTTGCTTATATTGATGATATTATCAAAATTCACATGACACATTCTCCTATTCCACAACCAATTTTGATCAATTTGAACAAATAAATAACTTTTACCAGTACCAACCAAGTGGAAGATATTACCTTTTGTTTGAGTACTGGATGCAATCTCTATTCTAGAACTTTCAAAGATCTTGCATTTTCCATTTTTTAATCAGAGATCATAGCCTTTGTCTACCAACTATCCAACACTGAGAAGATTGTGCTTTAGACCTTCAACATACAATACATTACTGGTTTTGTTCTTTCCATCAAAAGAAATAGTTCCTCTACCTCTAATTCTGCTAGCAGAATTATCATCAAATTTTACCACTCCTCGTTCATATCTTTCCAAATCTATGAACTTATTTTTGTCACCTATCATGTGGTGGGAACATCCACTGTCAATGACCTAATCATCCTTTTCTTCAATTTGGGCAGCCAAAACTCTTTCTACCATTTTATGATTGACAGATTCAGAGGACATTGGATCTTCTTCCTTGATGGCAATAAACACCCAATCACTTCCGGATTTGTTTCCTATCTCTGATTCATCATCTGTTACTCCTTCATCATCATCATCATCTTCATGAACATAGTAACATTTCTTTTGGAATCTTGATCTGTTTGGATTTTCTCTTGAAAATCTTTCTAGGCACCTTGAGGCAAAATGACCAATATTATTGCATTAAAACATTTAAAAGGCAATTTCCCTTCATACTTACCGGATCCTCTTAGTAATCTTTTTGCAATAAGGGCTTCAAGTTGAGCAGCTTCTACTTCATCTTCTTCCAGATCTTTTCTTTCTTTTTCATACCATGATAGTTTCTTTGAAGAGTTCTCTCTCGGATCAACGTTTTGTTTTCCTTTTATAGAGGCACTAGCTTTGAATGCAGATTCAGTCTTGGGGGGGCATCTCCAAACTCGGACAATTCAAATGCAACTAATTTACCAACCAATTGATCTCTTGTGATATTTGAAAAGGATCTAAATTCTTCAATAGCAACAACCTTATACTTGTAAGAATCAGGAAGGGATCTACGAACTTTGGCAACAATCTCATCTTCATCCAAGATTCTACTAGCACATCTAATGCCACAAACAAGCTCATTTACTCTTGGCATAAATGTAGTGATATTTTCATCTTCTCTCATCTTTAGGTTTTCAAATTTTCCTTTTAGACTCTGTAGCTTGGCACATTTGACATACTTGTCTCCTTCATGCAGAAGTTCCAGTTTTTGCCAAATCTCATATGCAATTTTTAGATCAATAACATTTGTCATCTTTGAATTAGATAAGGCACTTAGAAGAGCTTCTTTAGTCTATAGATTGTTTTCAGCATCTCTGATTTCATCTATGATACTCGGACCATTCTGTGGAGGAACATACTTCTTTGAAGCCATGATCCAATACTGCATTCCCATATAATGCAAGTGACATTCCATGCAACTTTTCCAAAGAGTAAAATTGGTTCCATTAAACCTCGGACTATCCTTCTTGTAGGATGACATCCTGGATCTCCTCAAGTGGTTAAGCTCTTTTAGAGGAACTTAGATCTGATACCAATTGTTAGATTCAGGACAGACAACTGAGAGGGGGGTGAATCAGTTGTCCAAAACTTTCTTCCAATTAATCACTTAAATCCTTCTTTTAATTAGCAGCATAATAATAAATCAATCATGAAACATAATGTAACAATTCAAGAGCAGAAACACACTAACACATATGACACCAAGATTTTGATGTGGAAATTCTGGTTAAGGGAAAAACCACGGGGTGACTAACCCAAGATTGTATTCTTTGTTAAAAGAATAAGAAGAACAAAATGGCACATGCCAATTAGGGCTCACTGCTCTAGCACACTACTCATAAGAGGCCCACTGCCTACAAGTGACACACTGTCTACAGAATAATAAATATTACATACTTGAATTGAAGAATAGCATCTTCACCATGCTTGAGTCAGTTCCATTTAAGCCCAATACTTCTACTCTACCTTTCGCTCTGCTCCCCTCTACCACACTCTCATCTCTACCAAGATACTTTGAAATGACTTCACAACCTCTTATTTATACAAGACATTTGACTTTAGGATAATCATCCACGTCAGCATACATTACAGAGAAAATACATAAATACAACATGACTAATTACAAAAAGACTTCACGTGGATCAACACACTATCGGCCACACAAATCTGAGACTTTAATCTTCCTTTAGGAACACGCCATTCTTCATAGAACATCTTCAAGATCATCCGCAGGATGTGTAACTCATCTGGTTGGCCAAACTTAGGAAAAACATCATCCGGAAGTAATTCTTCGATTACGAGCTTAATCTTCAATGTAGATGGTGCAGGAGCACCAAGACATTAAGGTTTTGTTTGATCTTCAAGTAGTTATTTTGTTTAATAAGGTCCTTGAGACCATATTCAATGTTGTATAAGGCTTGAATGCCATGCATGTAATTGGACTATGTCTAAATGTCTAAAAGAATCTATTATCTTGTTGTAGTCCTAGGAGGATAGTCTTATTGTAGGGGGGCAGTCATTTAAGTTTTCATGTTTGTATGCCTTTAGAGGCATGTCAAAGGTTAGGAGATGGGTTACAACCTTGTCCAAGGTGAAATGTTAAACAAAACATCATATAAACCAAAAACTATCGTTATAGTCCTAAAAGAGGACAGTTACCAGTTTCTGCAGTTTGAAAACAAGAAGGAAGTTCGATGGTTGGGGCAGTTTCATCGACCTCAACCACTCCCATTCTTCTTGAATCAAATTTAGAGGGTCTATTGAATGCCTAGAAGATGTGTTGTGAAAGATATAACTGGTGGTTTGCAAGAAATAAAGAAAAGATCTATGTTTTCCTACCTTTTCTACATTTTTCTAAGTTCCTGTGTATTTGAGCCATACTACTGTACAGTATGGCCCTGTCATGGAAGCTTGAACATTTGGGAGTGTAGTGTGGTGAGTTAACTATCCGTTGCAGCAAGTTTGGAACCTTGAAGTTAATTAGAAAGCATACAATGACTGTGGAACTTCAAACTACCCTCTGGTATTGTTGTCTTCTTGAGTAAATTCATTGTTCTCTTGCATGATCTGTACCTGTACGGCTGAGTGGTGATTGGTGCTTGTGGTGGTCGATTAGAGGGGTGAGTTGTCTCCACTTTGCAATTGGTTTGGGCTCTTGACATTCTTGTTTATCTCTGTATTTCTCCTTCCTCTGCAAGTAAGTTAGAAAACCTAACTTAGGCTTCTCCTGAGTAGCCCGATGGAGTTCTCTTCATTCCACTGACCTTTTCTATTGGTGGTCAGTGGAATGGAATGTAGAATAGTTAGTATAAAGGTTTGTGAAGGTTATAGGGGTAGGAGAACAGTGTAGGGTGGAGTTTTCCATATAAATGATCCACCAAGATCCATGTATTGGAAGTTAGGGGAGGACAGCAGCAGAGAGGGTGGTAACCAATGACTGTGGAAGTGGAGATGTTGTGAAGTGCCAATGATACAAGATGCCCATAGATCTAGTAATGATCCTATGACAAGAAACATGGGGAGATCCTTTGAGGAATCAATCCTCTCTGCCTACTAATTGTTGTCTCTGTCAGTCCTCAAAGAAGACAGTCACTATAAAGAAAGCTTGGAGACAGTCACTTCCAAGAAGGTAACAAGTTTGTTTGACAGGTTATTGCTTTGCCAATGAAGGCATTAGATATGAATGCATGTTATAGATTTGGTATGAGAATGAGTTTGTGAGGGAGATCATCCCAAGGAGGTTAATATGACTGTCCTTCTCATGGAGCAGTGAGGTTGTGACTGTCTATGAAAAACATAGGAAAGTTTGTTGTCCTGCAGACCCTACACAATGGAGATGGTGGAATGTTAGAGGGAGTTAGGCATCTTGGAAGGTGTACCCTGAAGTCCTTCACCTTGGTATCAAGACTATGTGTAGGTTTGAGTTGAAACCCTACCTTAAGTGAAGTTTTGTTCTCTGTCAAGAGAAAACAGTGAACCTTGAGAATGGTACCATTAAGTTTTGAACCATGCTTTTGCTGTCCTAGATGCTCTGCACCAGTGGAACACCAACATGAATTGGACACAATCCAAAGACCTCCAAAAGCTTTCCTGAATCACCAAGAATATCCACACTGCTTCTGCTTACTGAAATATTTCTTTCCTTCATCTAGAACCTCAGGAACACAGTCTGTCATCATTGTCATATTGGAATAGATGCTTGCGGACCTCCAGACCATGAACCAATTGAGTTTTCAATTCACATTGACTTCCTAAACACTCCACCAAATCTGTAGAACAAGATATTGCATTTATGGATCTCACCGAACCTATCTATGTCATTCTGTCACCTCTAAACATCTGCCAGAACTGGTTCTACTTAAGTGGTCATAACTTCTTTAGATCTTCATATGGACCTTTGAAATATTTACTAGATCATCTTAAGACACATATATACAAACCCTTTGATGCACATCCTTTTATCTTCATCTTAGCTGGGATCTTTATCTTACTGTCTTCATTGTTCTTCTTTGTTCCTGATAGAACTAATTTTATCAATATCCTCAGCATACAACTCATCCAACCCTTATCACCAATGCAATGGGAGTATATTGACATCAATGACAATACTGGTTAGGCCCATACTTGCAACATGCTCTCCCTGTGCAACTTAAAATTTGAAAAATCCAAAAATATCTTGAAAATAGCCAAAATCCAAAAAAAAAAGAAAACCAACAAAATCCAAAAACCCCAAAAAAATAAATAAATTACAAAACTCCAAAAACAATTCCAACCATCATCACAATTATCCAAACCATCCAACACATCATTATCCTTCATCATCTCATTTACCTCGAACCACTCCTACATCATCACTACAAACTAGAACTACATATTCATCATAACTCGCATCTTAAAGTGCCTTGATCCCGTGGACACAAGGTATGTAGGCAGTTTGGAATACGAAGGAAGTATCCAGTACTTAGGTACAAAAGATGTACCCATCCAACCCACTTGAATGGCCCCTATTCTCTGAGCTTACTAAATCCAAAAGCAATACACTGGCAAAGTATACCATTAAAACATCATATCCCATGAAAAAATCATAAATCAACAAACTAACCATAATCATGACATATGACCTACTATCTTTTTGCCCATCTTTCAAAATTTATCCAATAACATCCAACCAATTCTCGCCTTAATAGATATATCATTCCTACAATAGGCAGAATCCATCATCCTATCAACACTTATCTTGGCAAGAGATATAATGGTTGTTTGCTTGGTTCGTTGGTCTTTTTTATTATTGATTTTTATCTTTTGTCTCATTTTAGGTATCATTCCAAAGCTACCTTGATATTACTATATCATGGTATGTGGCATAAAACACCTATAATGGGGCATGGTCATTGTTTTTTATGTCATGCTTGTGGGTTGGTCTCATTACTCCAAGAATGGTATTCATATCTTGAAGATGTAGGGTCAGTTCTAGCATATTGTTCTCCTTTTGTATCTAAGGTCAATAATAACTTTTATGTACTAAGGAACTTATGCTATGAGTCCCCTTCCCTCATCTAGGCAAGGTTATACTACCTTGGACATTAATAAGGTCATCCTATTGTTTGCGAGTCTAGTCCATGCAAAGACAGATATATATCATCACCTTGGTCCTTTCATACCTCGGTAAAAATATCCCCTCTGCTATAATAAATCTAGAAATGCTCTCAAAAATTTCAATAAAAATACTTATCCTAGCCCATTTATGCTCTCTACCACCAACCATCAAAAACACTATCTAGACTCTGCACCTAATGATGATTAATAACATCATCCTACCTTGCAACCATTCTAACAAACCCATCTCAACCTATCCTGCTTCACCCATCCCAACCAAACCCCTCTAATAACGTGGCATCTAATGACCTAGTACCCCCTATCCCAACCATCCTAAACCTATCCTAACCATCCCCAAACCTATCATAACCATCCACCCAGCCCCATCTCCCATGGTTCTTGTTGTCACATAGAATTGTACCCTGCTTGGAGAGAGTCCAACCATTCTAATTACACACTTGGAATGATCTCAAGGTATGGGACCTTGCAAGTTGAGATCAAATCTCCAGAGAATGTTGGTTCCTCATTCTAAGATTAATGATTAGAGAAAACTATCTAAACCTAGTGCTAATACTATAGGGGAAAAGGTTTAGGAAGAAACTAAATGGAAATAGAGGTGATGCACTAGATTTAATGAGTACTTGTAAGCCTGGAAAAGACACAACAATGATCTCAATCACAACAAAAGGTTCACACAGACTTATAAAACTAATTGAGGCTTTGGGATGAAGACCTAACCCAAAGAGGAGCCATTTTACTCATAGAATAGATCACAACTTCAAGTAAAACACAAAAATCAAAGCATGAGAGAAGCAAAATATTATGATTATATTAATCATGAAGGCTAGAAACTATTACAATGCAAAATAACTTATAGTAGGAAAAGACATAGTATAGCCAATTACATTCATGGGTGAATTAACCAGAAGACAACAAAGGCCAAGCTACATGCATAGTAAGTCAATTTCTGATAATCCTACAATTGCACTAAGAGGTCTGACTACAAAGAGTTTGGCAACATAACAGCCCAGAAAATTACTAACTCCCAATTGAAGATTACAATGTTTTATATATCAAATCCATGTGCAGAGAATACTGAGGTAGGTCCATGGACCCAAGATTACCAATGTTGTCATCAATGCAGATTCAAGAACAAACGGTGATGAGGACAGAACCCATGCCTTTGGAAGACATGCACCTTAGGAAAGGTAGCCCATATGCAAGAGAAGATAGAACATTGAAGAAGAGAGCCCAAAAGTTGTCGTCAACCACCGAACAACCTGCCCTCGAGCCGCTGAAGTCCCTTGGCATTGAAGAAGTGAGCCATCCCCCCTGAATTTTGCCTACAGAGCTCACCAACTTGAATGAATGCTTTTGGCACCACCAGAATGCTTAAAACCCCGAGTTTGAATCAGAGCCATTGGATGAACAAGTGATTATAAGATTGAGGGCTCTATTGTCCACTACATATTACTTTTCTTTTAATTCCACATTGAGGCCTTAAGACCTAGCATACGTGGTAATTTCACAGCCTCGCGGGGAGCTAAGACAAGGCTCAATGGGGAAGAAACCTCCATGAAATGCCACGATGGCTCTAAGCGTATAGGTGAGTCACTTTTCTCATAAGCGTTGTCGGCATACAGGGGCCCACCTCTTAAAAGATCCTATAGAACATGCCACGTTGGACTTTACGACTTCGCAGAAGGTTTGGAAGAGTCACGACAAAGAAGAAAGCTATCATGAAATGTCATGGTCACTGAAGAAAAGGACCACATGGTGAAAGGGTGCGTGCCGAGGAGCTTCACAAAAGAACTATGTGATAAATTTGAGTGCTAGGCTGACACGTGGTGCAACTGCTTCGTTCAACTGAGGCATTGATCCTATGGCCATAGGCCACGATATACTTTACAGCTATCCTCATCTCACAAGCCCATGGAGGGAACATGACGTCAACTATGGGCTTGTGATATTCTTGAATATCCCCAAGGCCTACACATTTGCAAATATCTAGATGATATATTTGGGTCGAACACAATAGCCTTCATATCCTGATATCTAGATGCACCCATCAAAATTACCTTTACAGTATGGACAAACCATCATCCGCATGGATATCCAATGTCAGGATATTAACTTTTAATATGCCACCCTTTAAATATCTTGATGATGTCATCGACATAGAGAGCTTCGTTGAAGAGCAGATCTAGATGACGTCATCAGGATGATAACATTGTAGGATAATATGTTGGTGGTGGAATGTCTGCATGATGTCATTGTCATATGCACTTCTTTAGAGAGGGGACCTAGATGATGTCATCAAGGCATTCACAAAGGGAATGGATATTGGGAAAGATCCGTACATTAGTTAAGATCCGGATGTTAAGAAAACATTTAAATATTAAATAAGGCCCAGATATTGGAAAAGGGTCCAGATGTTAGTTAAGATCTGGATCTTAAGAAAACATTTGGATATTAAATAAGGTCTAGATACTAGCAAGATATTGAGATTTTAGCTAAGGTCCATATATTAAAATAATATCTAGATGTTAACTAAGATCCAGATAACTGGACATTAGATATCCATACAAAA
The DNA here is from genome assembly GCA_027924645.1 of Cunninghamia lanceolata. NCBI lineage: Eukaryota > Viridiplantae > Streptophyta > Pinopsida > Cupressales > Cupressaceae > Cunninghamia > Cunninghamia lanceolata. Next base: position 13,290,971 of record BSBN01000828.1, on the reverse strand, counting down.
GACCAAGTATGATGATGGAAAATCCCTGCGAAGGAGGACAGTAAAGACTAAAGATTTCTAGGTTTTTTTGGGATTTTTGCAAGGATCCTCTAGACGAGTTTTTAGGGATTTTTGCAAGGATCCTCTAGACGAGTTTTTAGGGATTTTTTGCAAGGGAGATCACTAGGATTTGAAGGATAAGGCTTGAAGGGCTGTAATCTAGGGGATATCCAGGAGATTTTCAAGGTGAACTATTTGACTCTGGACAGAGGAAAATGGGTCAACAATTCTAATTATCACAATGTATCATGATAAAATTACATTATCCTTTTACCATTTATCCATTACATTATTCATTATCCATTATCCTTTACCATTGCATTTTCCATCATCCATTATCCATTATCCATTATCCATTATCCATTAACCATTCCATTTACCATTACATTATCCATCATCCATTATCCATTATCCATTAACCATTTAACCATTTCATTATCCTTTTACCATTTATCCATTACATTATCCATTATCTATTATCCTTTACCATTGCATTATCCATCATCCATTATCCTTTAACCATTACATTATCCATTTACCATTATATTAACCATTTAACCGTTTCATTATCCATTTACCATTTCATTATCCATTTAATCATTCCATTATCCATTTACCATTACATTAACAAATTAACCATTGCATTATCCATTAACCATTTTCCATTATTCATTTACCATCCATTAACCATTTAATTTACCATTGCATCATCCATTAACCATTGCATAATCCATTATCATTCCATTTCCATACATAATATATGTTTATTAATCTAAGCATATATTTCATTACCATACATAATATATCTTTATTAATCTAAGCATATATTCCATTAACCATTTTCATTTCATCCATGCATAATATATGTTTATTAATCTAAGCATATAATCCACATCATAATCCAAATCCATACCATACATCAACATCATAACATATATATCCATAAACATACATCCATGCATCCATAACCCATAATATCCATAATTCATAAACATCATCACAAATCCATCCATATAACAAAGACATCATACATAACCATAACCACAAACATCCATAAACATCCATAACCACAAATGCATATCATATATCACCGCCAAAAAATTACATCGCTCAAACTAATACATGTCATGATACAAAATGCCTCAAGGGCTAAAATAGATCAAAAACCATAAAAGTCAAGAACCATAGGTAGAGGAGCCCCTCACAGAGTCTGTAGGGGAATTTGGACAAGATCCCTAGGGTCTAGGTGGTGGGGATCCCATCGGTTGTTGATGCTGAGATGGCTACTACTGAGGTGGCAGCTTCTAGACTGATTATTGAGATCTCCTTGATCTTTGTGATCCTGACACCCTGGATCTACTCCTCTGACTATAACTAGGAACATGCTGACCCTTAGGAACTGCAATATAGCAGGCCCCATAATAATACTCGACCCTCATCCATTACTCTGATAGTTGTTGATGCAACTATTGTATCTACTATTGGGAGCCTGTGTAATCTATCCACATCTAGGCCACACTAGTCCCAACTATCACACCTAGCATGCTGGAGATCTCTGCTTGCAACCCAGCAATTTGGCCCTTAGCCTGCTATGCTCTAACCTCAGCACTATGTAGTCTCACCTCTGCCCCGTGCCGTAACACAATCTCTGCATCCCGCTCAATAGTCACTTGAGCCACCTATCCCTATAGCTATGCATGTAAATGCCCTATCTGTACCTAAAAAACTAGGATCTGAGGATCCCCATCCCTACCACTCACTCCATCCAATAGGTCCTATTCATGTTGCAGTCACTAAACCTCTGCAAGGGCATTGTCCCTCTCCGCAATCCTCTATGATAACTCATGCTGCTAACTGGCCATCTGATCCTCCAGGCTGGCTACCTGGGCTCGCAAAGTCTCTACCTCCTCCTCCCCATCAGATTGAGTCTGTTGGCACCTAATACGAACACCAGGAAGAGGGCTGGGTCCGGTCCTTGATGTCTCTGCCCCTGAGGTCCCAGCACCTGAAGTACCTTCCTACTGGGGCACCTGCTGCTGCTGGGATACCTATTGTGTCTACTAAGGAGGGACCTATGGTGGTGGCTGTGGTGCTCCCAATAATGGTACCTATGGAGGTGACATATGTCCCTATCCCTATCTCTAGGCTTGTTGTACAGGTACCTACTAAGGTACCTGCTGTTGTTGTGGTACTTGTTGTCTCCATCCTTATCCTCTCCCCACTGCCTGTCCTGCAGTTGTTGCGACCAAAATCCTGATACCATCGTCATCATCTATCGGCACCTCCTCCATCACAAACTCCTCCCAAACCTCATCCTCCTCATCCTCCACAATCAAATTAGGCTCTACCACCAAATCTATCAACCAAATCAGCCTCCATACTTGCCACCACCGATCATATGTTGGAGTCGTACTAGCATCCACCACCTGACTCCTCCAGTCCCACTGCACCAGCTGCATTGTCCCCTAATCCACTAGTGCCACCTAGGGTTGTGTTTGTACTCATCATGTTCGCACATCTTGGGGTGTCCTCGCAAAAATGGTCATTGCCTAAGGAAAATCTTGTACCTGCCCGAACAGTCACATCACCCGTGATGGGATATATCTATCTATAGTGTGATCTCCTTGGCCCATCAAATAGTGAGGCTAGAAAGTGAAGGGCATGTGAATATGGTCATCAGCCCACTCCTCTACACCTATGTATGGCCACCAGATAAAAGAATCCAAGTCATCAAATACCTGTCGCCAGTACCGTAACTATCCCACATGGGCATATGTAGCAGGAGGCCTATACCAAAACATGTATGCCTGAAATGGACCCCAATGATAAGCTGGCATAGGCCGTGTAATAGCAATGTGCTCCCAAGCCCATACATGAAGTAGTGTAACCCCAACTAATAAGGCCCTATCCATCTAGTAGACTACTGTATGCATCTCATGGTACAGTTGTGCCAACATGCAAGGGCCCCATGCAAATACAGTCTCTTGAGTGATCATAAGCTCAATCACTCCACCCCAGCCAATCGAAAAGGCCTGCAATCACCAATCCAGCATCATGATCCCTCCAATCACTACACACACAAATAATGTGAACCAATCCACCCCGGCCAATAAAGTTTGTCTATAGCTCATCTATCATTGGTCCTAGGTATAGACTGGATGACTAGGAGTGAATACCCTGTCCAACGTTACCACTCCCAAAGGTACATCATATTTCACCCTCGCTCCAGCTATAGGAAGTCTCAATATCCTCCATACATCCTCAAGGGTGATAGTGACCTCACCCATAGGTAGCAAAAAGGAGCATGTCTCTCTCCTCCTCCTCTCCACTAGGGCTGTCATCATAGCCCTATGCGCCCATATTTGAGGCATCTCAACAACTATCCGTAATCCTAACCTCCCTAACTGAGCCAAAGTGGCATGATCAAACTATGGCAACAACCTCATCACTAACAGAACTCACCACTCCTATGACTATTAAACCTTGCCAAGAATATGCATCAAAAAATCACCAAAAATTAGCCTCTTTTCTCAAAATAGCGCTATGGTGCTAATCCATAACCCTATGGTGCCAATACAGAGCTTGGCGCTAATCCCTGATCACATGGTGCTATTTTACGCAATTACACTAAGTCTTTAACCTTTGGCGATAATTTAGATATTAGTGCTACAACTAGCCTATATGGTGCTAAACCACCATTAGCCCTAATTTTATCCATATCCCCTGCGCTAATGCAAAGCATGGCGCTAAAACTACCCATTACAGTGCTAATCGAGAGCTTGGCGCTAAAGCACCACTCGATGGTGCTAAACTAGAAAACCCCAAAAACCTAGGCCCTAAACCAGAGCTTGGCGCTAAAACTACCCTGGATGGCACTAAACCATTCGAACGGAGACTTTTCCCCCTAGTGCTAAACAAGAGGATGGCGCCAAAATTTTGCCAAATGGTGCTAAAACATCCCAAAACCCCAATTTACCTAGGGTACCATTCCATAGCATGGCACTAATCCACCTAATTATGGCACCATGTGGCTGTGCAATGGTGCCATTCTACCTAACTACATGTTTCCCAAGCCCAAAAATTACTCAAAACACAAAAATCACAAAGTCAAGATTGATCGACATACCTATGGGCCCACTAGTGGTGATCTCATGTAGTGGTGTACCCTCTCAAATTGGTGATTGTAGTGTGGGAATGGAGGTTGTGCCATGTCTTCCTCTCCTCTTCTCTCATCCAGTAAGCTCAATGTATGCAAATGTGGCACTTTGGGCCCACACTTACTATATATAGCCACCATGTCATACCCCCACACACCTTTTTCTCTCCCTTGGGTGCAAAATGTAACCTTTTCACCCATTTTTCTTCCTGTCCACCTAATTTCCCATCCTCTATCCATTTTTCACCATTATTTCCTCCTTTCGAGAGTTCACCCAAAAAAATTTATTTTTTTCACCTGACCTCTCGAGGGGGCATCCCTCATCCATTTCATTACTTCCTAGCAGTTGGGGCAAAATTCTTTGACTTGATGCCATATCCCTACTATGTCACGATGCCACGTCAAAGAGGGGCAAATGTAGACACTTAAAATTTTCTTAACCCTTCAACCACCCTTCGACATCATCTGTATCACCAAATTCCCATCCAATTAATTAATTAAATTTTTGTTTAACTAATTAGCCTAACTTACCCCTGAATCATCCATTCATCCTTCATCAATTAATCCCTGAAATTGAATTAATTAAATTAATTCAGCTTCACACCTTACTAGCATCATCCCAATTAATTAAATAAATATGCAAAATATTTATTTGGTTAATTTATCCACTTTCCTAAACCCAATTAATTAGGTAAATCATACTTCTCTAATTAATCTGCCCTACTAATTAGTTTACACCTAGCCTAGTTGATTAAATAGCTATTATTTAATTAACTACCCTAGCCTACATGACCCCTAGACCTGGATTAATTAAATAAATCATTATTTAATTAATCCTAAACCCTAATTAGTCCACTCACTAATTTTCTCCAACCACATTTACTAAGTTAATCACCCTAATTAACTTGGTCAAATCCCACTTAACACCTTCTCCCACACCCTCAAATAAAAAATGTCAAAATATACTTAACCCTTCCAACTCATTTTGCCATTTTCATTCTAAAACATCTTCCACAAAATAAGCTTACAAATGCAAGGCCCTAAAAATGTGTATATGTCACATGACCTTCACATTGCCCCATAAAATAGAATTTTTAATTCCACCTCCTCCCAAGGAAATTAATTTTTAATTTCCTCACACATCCAAATCACATTAAATGCTAAGTCCTCCCCAAAATGATTTTTAAATTCTTTTTTTCTCCACCATCCAATTTTGATGATCAAATCCTAGCCCTCCATCTCACAATCAATCTCCTCCATTGATCTCAACAATCAATCTCTACCGTTGGATCAAAATCCCCTCCAATTTGCCTATAAATACAAGCCTCTACAAGCCATTTCATTATCCAATTTTAGAGCAATCTTATTATGTCCAAATTTCTCCCAATTTCCTCCATCTTAGCTAGGTTATATTGAAATTCGTATTGAAGTTAAGAGCATTTCACATTCAAATCCTAGTTTGGGTAGAGCAAGGAGCTAGTGGGTGCAAGTTCCTCAACCCTATCAAGGAGTGAGGACTGTGCAAGATCTTTTGCAAGGTATAATCTTTGATTTTGCTTTGTTTACTTAGTGTTTTTTATCTTTCACATTTTCCTTATCTTCAATCTCATTTAGCTAATTTAACCTTTCAAGAAACATGAGATAATGGAAAGGGAGATATTATCATACAAGAATGGTTACATTCTCCATAATTACAATATTCACTCATTTATATTTTAAAATTAGACTCAATACGAAATAAAATCACTTGCATTTTCTATTTCTAAATTAATGAACAATTTTCTTTCATTGCTAATTGCATGCATTTGTTCCTTTACATTATGACATAGGTTCAAGAGAGGGATTGCTCACTATTATTCCTTAGCTCTAAACACATTCATGTGAGTCATTTCCTTATTCTTGAGTACAATTACCAATATGTGAGTGAGTGAGTGAGAGAGAGTGAGTGATTGTGTGTGTGTGAGAGAGATAGATTTCATACACAACAACCACATGGATCTTACAAGAATAATACATGAATTAAATCACACTATAACCATTTAGTTTTTATTATATTATTTGACACCTACATTATTTCACTAACAACCTAGCTCATTTACATATACATAAAGGATGGAAATTGGGATAAGAATAGGTAATTCACTATGTTTTGTCACAAACTAAGTTTACAAAAATTTAAAAAAACTATAGAAAATAATAACAAAAGAGATCAGTCTAGGAACTAAGTTATACATTTCTTTGTGGCCAAATCACTACTTTTCCCATATAATGGAAACATGATTATTATTTTTCCCAAGCAATGAACACATGATCATCACTTTGTGCAGGTAGTGAGCATGTGACTGTCGCTTTGCATCAATGGTGAACATGTGATCATTGCTTTGCATAAGTGGTGAGCACATGATTTTCATGGAAAAAAATTAGTTTGATGGGGCAACAAATAAATCATTGTGATATAATTCTATTCATTGCTTGGTTAAAACAACCATTCACTACATGGTTAGTGGCAAATTTATTGCCTATTGAAAGAAACAAATTCATAACTATAGGAGTAGGTTGAGAGTCTCAAAAATAACCTAAAATTTCTCCTTTCTAGAATTTGAGCCTTTAAATGAAAAATTATTAAAATAAAAAATATTTTAACTACATGTTTTTCAAGAGTGTTTAGATATTAAAATGATTGAAATTCACTTTGTAGCTCTAAGTATGAAAAATCTAGCTTGAAAGGAAAACAACTTTTTACATGTTCTTTATCTCACATCAATAAAGTAACTCTCCACTACTCTCTTTACATTTTCATTTCATTTCCACTCTCAACATCATTCAACAACTCATTGGTACAAGGACTCGTCCATTTGAAATGTTTGACCAAGTTTCACAATGAGCAACTTACAAAAGTCCATTTCCAAGATTTATAATTTTACCATATACAAGGAGAATGAGATCTTATTACCTCCTGAATTTAAATACAAATACCTTCATTACAATATCCTTTTACTTTTAGAAATCTATATACATAACAAATTCAATAGTTCTTCAAACTCTTCTCCAAAAGAGAACTCTATCATTAAGGGTTAGCTTTAAGCACCACAAGATGAACTATATAGTAATGGGAGTAAGTCACCTCCCAACTATGTGATGGCTTCAACCACTACTTCCTAGCTAGGAGGATTGTCCAAGGAACCAAAATCTCACTAACAAACACTACCCTTGGCCAATCACAAAAACATAAATATGTATAGGATAGATTAAACACAATAAACCAATCAATAGTTCTTAAGGGCTGAAAGGAGGGTAATTTCCATGGAGAGTTGTAGGAATATCCAAGGATACTTTGCAACACTTGATAGTCACTCTCACAATATGGAAATCAGAAAATAGAGATAAGAAATCAATGATATTGATGAACCTAATTTGAGCATAAACATATATTAATCTCACTTAATAATTTACATAGAAATGCCTTATTATATAGGCATGGATGAGGCAATCCACCTTTCATGTGGATTGACAAGTGCCCCATGATGTGGCACATGCATGTAGACAAGTGTCATATAGGTGTCAACCTTTGGATCACTTGGAATGTGCAAACTAGCAACCTTTAGACCAAGTCATCAACCTTGATGACAGGTATTGGGTGACTACAAAAGTGCCTTTTGAGGTGAGATGGAAAGTTTTACAACCTAAAAAGGTATTCACATGAGGTTTACCAAACAAATAGGTAACCTCTAAGGTCTAAAAGGTTGCACATTCAATTAGATAAGATGTTATCTAACATGATTAACCTAAGTACACTTAAGCTATAGTAAATTAATAAATTATTCACTAACATCCCCCCTTAAATGGTACTTGGGGAGATCACAAAAGTGCAAGTGATACATAAATATGGGTCTCAGCTACTAGGCCATGTTAGGTACCCATATACAAAGTTTCCCATAAAGTGGAGTAAAGCAAAAAACCCTGTGGAATAAAACTCCTCTCCAAAAGGAGAAACAAAATGCATGAAAAAGAAAAACAAGTGAAGAAGGAGGACTTATATCATGACCCCCTAGGACAAATTCTATCACGTGTACAATAAATTTCCTTGAAATAGGAGATACAAAGAGAGAGTTGGAAGCCCCCCATAAGATATGTTGTAGTGCTTGTAGATGCTTGATGAAGTATGATGAAATTGCTCCGTGAATGTTGAACAATGTTTTTCCCCTTAGGAAAAAAGAGAACTACAAATAGGTGCAATGAATCTTCCCATGGAAGAAGAAGATGATAAGTCTTTGGATATTGCACAAAATCCAAAGATAAGTATGAAGCCTTAACAAAATGATGATGGGCCTCTACGATAGTACTGAAATCCTCTAAAACCTACTCCATAAGAACTAATGCCAAGGAGGAATATGGATGCATAATAGTATCTAGATGGTTGTCATAAAAAGTGTCTACCAAATATGCATAGTGAGAATCATCAAACAAACATGCAATGTCTATCAAGTACTCATCCCAAAAAACTGGTGTTGGAAGACTGATGAAAATAGCCTACTGATCGAAGTCTGTGGGAACTAAAGATGTAGGTTCGCAAGGAGATGTGATCTCATGAAGAACCGATGTGGAGGAAACAACTCCTAGGTTAAAATATCCATATTGAATCTCATTATCCAAGTGTAATGCATGAAGATCATCATGCAAGTCTTCGATATGTGAAGAACCAAAGCAATAGAAAGAGTATAAGAGGGGCCCATGATTTGCTTTTGCTATTGCAACAATGTCTCTACTCTGCAACTCCCTTATGATCACTAAATTAGGTGTGAATTCAACTATTTTCCCCGTCCCACTATGAGTGATTTGATAAATGGAAATGAGATTATTTGATAAAGAAGGTACATACAAAACATCATTGATTGTGCCTTCACCAAGTTCTATAGTGCCTTTTCCAAATGTTGTCATGTAGGTGTTATTTCCAATGAGAATAGGTGGATGTGAACCTAGTTCATAGGTGGAAAACATATCTTTTTGAATTTTCCATGTGATGGGAAACCCCTAAATCTAGAAGCCACTTAGGTGATACAATATTAGTAGTGGCAACCAATGCTTTTCCTTTGTTCTTATTCACATTTGAAGATGATGTAGAGGAAGAGCCACCTAAGGAGTTGATTTGATTCTTCTTAGTAAGAACTTCTAGCTCATCTAGTTGGAGTTTAGGTTTTCTCTTTCCTTTTCAAAACAATAGTGCTCTTCATGCCCAAGTTTGTTACAATAACTACAAGTGGGCCTTTTCTTAGACTTTTTCCCTTTGAATGGGGTAGTTTCTTCAATTTGAGGTTTTGATTTTGATCCCTTCAGTAGGTCCTTGTTTTCTTTCTTTATTTTAGGAGTTGAATCATTTTCACCACTAGCAACAAGAGTGTGAGATTTTAAAGACTTTAGTGTGCCCATTTGAATTAATTTATCTTTCTCTTGTGTTAGAGAAACAACAAACTCAGCAAGTGAAAGCATAGTGAAGTGCCTTCCTAATGAGTGTTGTGTGGCATAAAAAGTAGAAACAAACACTAAATAATCTGGGCTTAACTTTGATAAGATACTTAGGATCAATTGATAATCTTATTTGTCAATCTTGAATTGTCACAAAATCTCTAGGATTGAGGGGGTGAGTGTGAGATCATGATGGGCCAAACAGTGGCAATGGAGGAAAAAATCATGTGAAAGTGTTAGCCAAAATCATGAAACACTTTTTTAGGCTCAGATTTAGGCTTGGTAAGTTTTTTCAAAATGGATATCCGAAATGGAAACAAATATCCATTTTGGAAAAATGAATAGCCATATTCAAAATGGATATTTGTTTCTTCCATTTTGGTTTTAAAAATTTTTCCCAAAAAAATTAGGCTTGGGAATCCAAACCAGTCTTTTCCACGTGAATGAAGAATTGATATGTTTTTATAGATTTTCCTTGACTTCACCCTTGATGCTGACGGAATATTTTTTATCCAAATTTGATAAAATCAAAAGGCTATATTTGGGACACTGTCAAGATTCTAAAATTATAATATATGTCTGATTATAGTTTTAATAGGTAATTATTAATAATTTCTACCTACACTATGTCTGAATTCCTAAGAGACACTAATTGAAAAACATCCATAACTTTCAAACCATTTGACCTTTTTCAAATCTGAAAGTTGTGTCACACTCTACACTTTGTTACCTATAGGTCTAAAAAAAATTGAATTTCATATTTTTTTGACCAAGTTAGGTTGGCTGGAAAATTACTTTTTAATATTTTTAAAAAGTTGTAGTAAAAAATTCATAACTAATTATTTACTTACAAAACAAAATTCATAAAAATATGCATCACATCTGGGCATGTGTCCTCTACTTGTATCTAAAGATTTGTTTTTTAATATTTTTTTCTCATACTTAGGTTCACTGGAATGACACCTAGTTTTTATTTTTTCTCAAAAATGTTAATAGTGCCTCATTGAAATATTCAATTTTCACCAAATAAATTTTTTTTTTTTCAAAAAAAAATAGTAGCCCATAAACTACATTCAAATTCTTACAAATTTTATTTCTACATATTTTTCAAATTATGTAGATAACCCATTTGAATTTTCACGTGAAGTTGCTTAAATCTAATTTTTAGCATTTCCATTGCCATTTAGAGGTATTGTTTGGCCCATCATGATCCTACACTCACTCGAGACTTATTAAGGCATTTTCCAAATGATGACCCCTCATTATATCTTGTTTTCCAAACAATTTTATAATGTTGTTAAGACTTCATTAGGTGTGTTATCATCATTTACATGAAATAATAGGTCTAGAGAAATGACCATACAAATAGTGCCATAGGCTTCATCAAGTCTATTAAACCACTTCTTTTCAAAAGTCACGGTAGGTTCCAGTTCCAATCCTGTAGTTGTTCTATGTAATCCTTTTTGCCTAAGTTTTAAATCCATTTTATGTTTATAAGTGGTAATTAAATGGAGTTAATAGATTAGCCATTTCAAGAAAGTAGAAGAAGACAACCCCCCTAAAACTATGAGATTTTTCCCCTGATTAGGTGACCCCCCAAATTTGGCACTTTATAACTTAGTGTGATTTACAATAAAAATAGGTCCAATGTGTGGGAAATGTGAAAACATTAACTTTTTCAAAAAACGGTGCTCAATTTTGACCTACCGATCAAAAGTTAGGACAAAAACAATTTCCCGTAAAATGGGTCTATTTCAATACACTTGCACTAGAAATCAGAAAAAAATGCCTATGGAGAGATAAGCCTTGCCTTCCAACTACTCATAGGAATTGACATGGAGTGAAGATTACAATGATTTTAATTTTTGAGGGGGAATTAGCCTCCTGCTAACCCGGGCCTCACCCTTCGTCTTTGTCAGCCAAAAATATAAGTGTTTTAAACCCATTAATTCTTCAAATGAAAAAATTGCCCTTTGAATTTACCTCCTAATTTACAATAAACCCCCAAAATGTAGCATTTATAGTTTCTTAATAAACATAATTTAAATTCTTATTAAAAAAATGTAAATGCTATTTTGATGAGCAAAAAATAGGGCAATCGGCGGATTAGGGCAAAAAGAGCCCAAAAAACTTCAAGGGCAGCCAAATTTCAGCTCCATAAGATGAATTTCTTCCTCTCAATTCAATTTTACATAGCTAAAGGTTAATTTGAGGCAGCTACAGGTCAAAAAATGGCTTGCACATCAAAAAAACACCTTGCCCAGGTCAAAAAAATGCCTTTCACAGGTATGAAACGCTACCACAAGGGTAAAACAGAGAACGCCTTGTAGATTTTTGCCCTTCTTTTATGTTTTAATGCCTCCATAGAAGTATTAAACTGTTACATCCCCAAACTTTGACTATTTTTTACTTTTACTTTCATGTGATTAAGTGGATAAGTTATCATGAACTAATGATTTGATGTTTAGGGAAATGTCAGGATAAATCATTGATTTTATAAATTATGATTAATGCATAGAATTATACATGAGATTACATGTTATTGAGATTATTTAAGCATGATGTATAATGATTTATTGATGATACACTGATAATAGTTTGTATGACTGTGAGTGTAACTAGGAAATAGATTTCCACCTCTAAGAATGGAAGGAGGGCATGATTAGAGAGAAGGGAATATAGATGTTTGGGAAGAGACAAGTTTTCTATTTGAGTTTCAAGATGTATATTTAGTGAACCTTCTCGAGATGGGGTATGTATTACTTAACTCTCCTTATTGAGTTAATCTCAATTTGACCAATGTCGATTTGTCGTTATGGAAAGGTTTCCGACGTCAAACTTCATTTGAATTGGTCGAGAGATATTCAATGATTATTAAAAGGTTAGAGTTTAACCATTCTCCTTGTTAGGAAGTTTTCTGACACATTTTGTCATTTTGCTTGATGAGTGATGCTAACGTCATCTTAAAGTTGTGAAGGGGGAGAAGACCTCAACCTTATTCTTGCAACTTGCCAAATGATTAGTATCAACGTTTGCAGAAATGGTATTGTTACTATTAAGTTGACATCTTATATTTATTCAACTGTATATTATGATAATGCTAAGGAAGTATGGTTTTTGTGTTTTAAACACTTATCTATTTGAGATAAGTTTTACTATGGTTTGGCAAACCACTTTGACCACAAAGTGGTGCACGTACTCCATTATCCCCATGTAAGGTGGAGAGAGTGGGGAATAACCCACGGTTGTTGGGAGCCATTTTTTGGGCAAAAGAATGGCAGTTGTCTCGTTGCATGATCTCGGGAGGAGATTTCTTAGGGAGATTAATGTTTTCCTTTTCCATTGTTTGGAGATACACATAGGGAGTAGGGAAAATAGTTATTATCCTAGTGAAAATCGTGCCTTGCACAAACATAAGACAATTAGTAGAGAACGGGGAGAAGCGTAAGGGTGAGAGAAAAGAATCAGAGTCAAATTTGAAGTCCAAGAAGAGGATTGTATTCAACCTTGAATAGGTATGCCTTAGTTATGGCCGAGGCTATGTTTAAAATGATATGCATTATCTTTAACGGTTATTGTATGTTTCCCTGTAAGTGACTGCTATATGGCTTGGTAGGCCGATATTATTCATGCTTTCATAGAGCAGTTTGCTATACGACATCAACAAGGCAGATAGCAATATGGTTGGAGCATACTTAGTAAAGTATACCATGCAGTTTCAACAAGCCAATGTCTTTAAAATGAACAATCTTATTCTTTTATCATTTAAAACAATAGCTATGAAAACCTTAACAGTCTTGTTTTGACTACATGCATTAGTAGACTTTGATATCAACTATTCTTGTTGATACTTCAAAGTATTAAACTCTTCTGGTGAGGCCATTGTCAACTTCCAATGGCAGTGGGAGTTTCTCCTTCTCAATCATCTTATCTGTGTCTTTGTTAACAAAGTTATAGGCAGCCTTTGGTAAAACGTCTGTAATGACGTATTAATAGAGCCTTGAGTCAAGTATGAAATCTTCCTTTTCTTGAATGCTATTGGGCAGCTTCAAATTAAAGAAAACCATTCTTATGTTATATCTATTTCTAAGCTTTGATAAGGTTGCAAACTATTGTTTCAAACTTGTAGGCTTACCTTGTTTGAAGGAAACCGACTGGTAACTATGAATAAGATTATTACTGGACATGCAGATGGAGTCAAGGTTTAGACTCTCAAGCCCCACTTGTTGAGAGAATGGACTCTCTAGCCCCAATACTATTATATATTGTTATCAACTTGAGAAAGAATAATGATTATCAAGTTTATATATATTATTATTGTGATCAGTAGGATCTTTTGTGTATGCACACAACCATCTTGATGATTAATTTGAAAAGGTATGTGGCCAATAAGAGCCTTGTCATTCAATGACATCCACTTAGCTATAAATTGATAAGTGTTCTAATTGAAAGTTAAGCTTAGAGTTTATTCTTTTTTTGGTATATATATATATATCAAGAAACCCTTTTTAACTATGATAAGGGTTCTTGATTATTCATTTGTGTATGAAGGGATTAGAAAAGATAGCTTTATTAGAAAATCCCAAACATGCATAACGAACATATAAATCTTTTCATCAGTATGAGGTCAACTCAAAACAGACATCTTATTGTCGATATGGATTAGATAAGAATCCATGAATCAAGTTTTAAGTATCTTAAACAAACTTATGATGACATTATCAAACTATTTTTAATGTCGATATTGATGCCAAGACCAAGAATGTTTATAAACTCTAGAAATAAGGAATAGAGTGATAGGGAGTCACAAATTCCATGTTGCAAATGCAACAAGAAACCTCTTTGGAAGATTAAGACCTTAATCTAAATTATCTTGGTCTTGTACTCCAAAATTCAAAGTTAATAACCTAAGTCAGGAGGACTATGGGTGAGAATTATTAAGACATCCCATGACTAGAATTGGTCAAACTAAATTCACTGTAGGATGGGATAGTTTATAAGTCGAGTCAGAAGTGTATGAACAATTGACTATGTTCATTGCGAAACATTTATTTATATTAAATCTTTGGCCAAAGTAATGCATCTGTCTCTACATGCATTTGTCGGTTCATTGTGTTCTAGATTGCATAACCATCCATGTTACATCCCTAACTTTGACTATGTTACACTTTTTATTTTTGAAGTAACTAGTAGGTGATTTCGCATGATTCAATGATTTGACAGTTAGTAAAAATGTCAAGAAAAAACAATGTTTTCATGAGTTATGTTTATAATTGACATGTGTTTATATGTTGTCAAGATGTTATGATTTCACAAGGATTATGGAATGATTATTGATACACTAATCACGGGTTGGTGATTGCAAGTTACATATAGGAAATAGTTTTTCGCCCCTCTGAGAAAGGGAGGGAGAACATCATCAGAGAGAAGAGCATAGATACAAGGAAAAGAACAATTTTTTGCCATCTTAAGTCCTATGTTGGTGCAAATTAGTGAACCTAGTTGAGTCGGGTATGTAGTACTCAACACCCCCCTTTTTGGTTAAAGTTTATTTCTTGACTTGACAAGTTGTCAATGTCATTTAGAGTCTTTTAACGACAGTTTAGTCATTTATAGCCTAATCAATGTTGTTAACATTGAGTGTTAGTTGTTTTTAGACTAACGTGACTTTTCAACAAAAATGACGTCCCTTGCGTCATAAACAAGAATGCATTTACATCTACAATGACATTGTTGGGAAAGAAAAATGACTATGTTTATCGGTTAAGGTTTTAACGTCGAGATTCTCACATGTTGTTAAAAAGACACGACTCATATTTCTCTTTTATGTGAAGGGGAGAATATCTCAACCCAATCACATTTTGTACATAGGTTTACGTTACATTATTAGTATCCTTACTGATTAATATTATTTATGTTTTTAAATTATCATATGTAATATCTTGAGTGGTTAGTTCAAGATTTCTAGTGGTCTTATTTGATAACCACCTCCTTTATTAGAAGAAAACATACCTTCTTGACCAATTCAATAGCATTGAATGCTAATTGAAGGGTCATTGTATATGTGAGGTAATGGCATTTTATAACCATGTTTCCCTCTCAATTCATGCTCAAGATAAGAGCATTGAGAGGCATGTTTTATGCAGTCTTTAAATGCACGTAAGGTTTGATTCGATGGGATAACTTTTGCTATCACTAAGTTAGAGGAGAGAGTGGTCATTATGACCAACTTCTCCATATTGATTACATGTTAGTAAAGCTTGTAATAAGGCCAAGATCTTGCCTATGTTTCCGCAGCCTGGTAGAGATGTTAGATATTGATAAAAACCTGTTCAAGAATGAAAGGTGGTCTGTGAGGTGGCATTTATGGCCACTACCTCCATCATTGTGGATATATGACCATTTTGAGAGAATAGAGGTACTTATTGAGGAGATATCATGGCTTAAGAGAAGTCTAATATTAAATATCAGTGAGAGTCATTGTTAGTGAGCAGAGGTAATTACTACCCATGTTCTCCTCAAAACCATGCATGACCAACTAAGAGCCTTCACAGGCTGATCTTGTGGAGAGACCCATGGCTTAGTGGGCAGTTTTCTTAACAACTTAGGAGTGGAGTCTTGATTAGACAGAAGTTCTTGAGACATTAGGCAGAAGATAACATTTTTATGAGGGATGGAACAAGATGGTTTTAGAGAACGATCCTAATAAAGTTGAGAGAAAAGAAGAATTGGGAGAACGTAGGAAAGCATTTCATTGTTGTTAGAGAAGAATAATATTGTGATTGTATAGAGAAGACATGGCTTTGGTTTTCATAGAGACACTAGTAGAATTTTGGCAAATAAATGACTATGTGACTAAAACTTTTAGTCACGACAACTAAAAATGACTAAATTCTACTAATTTTTTGCAACAAAGCTATAAATGACTATATTTGATCGTCACACAAATAAATTTAGTCACACAAATAAATGACTAAATAAATTATTTAGTCACACAAATAAAATTGACTAAATAATTAGTCACAATATGATATTAAAGTGGGTAAGTTTTAATTTTTGAGGCATTTTTCGTGGAGGGAAAATAGACAAAATGTAAGGTTTTGATTTCCATCACATTTTTCATGGAGGTAATATGAGCAAAAGCTAAATTCCTATTCTATTTTGTTTTTTGCGGACATGAATGTGTGTTTTGCATGTTGGGATACATATGTGGCGAACATTTCTCTTCATGGAGGCATCAGAACAGGGTGAAACGGCTACCAGGACAAAGAAGAGGGTTTAAATAACTTATTTTCAAATTGCATTGGCATTCTTTCCTACAAATCGCAGACTATCCAAGTATCGTGTCATGGATTTGAATAGGTAATGGTTTAAAATATTGTTTTGTCAATGCGTGTGCCCTTTATTTGTCACTATATTTTTTATTGTACATTCTACATTTTGCATGTTCTATTGTTTGATAGGGCACTTCCAATGCATGCAAAGAACTAAACATGGTTTGTGTTGATAGGTTCCTATGTGGTTTAACGATTCATAGAGAAAAGTTATGTTCACACACTCCTAGACCCCTGTTACCCAGAGCATGAAGTTGTTTGGACTTTTCTTTTTTCTCTATTGGGGGATTGCTTTTCATAAATGGAAATGCCTAAAAGATCTGAGAGGAAGGGGTTTTGATTCTATTCATTCATTTTTCTCTATTTTCTCTCTTCTTCTTCTTGTGAATATGAATACTTTCATGGGAGGATTAGATGGTGATAACAGGGGTAGGTAGCTGGGTATCCAGGTTGAAGGAATCATGAGGAATGATTGGATACTCAAGTAAGTGAATTTAATCTAAATTTCTTGGTATTGTATAATTTTCAATTGGTAATGTTTCCAATGGTTCTTTGGCTATGTCATATCTCTGGTTAAGAATTTATTTACAATATTATTCTGGGAGCTATTTTGCATAGAATCAAATCTCTCTACCATCCACTCATTAATTTGCCTCTACATGACAATGGCTTCAAATCTGTACTTTTAATTCCTCTACATGTCAATGGTATTATACCATAATCTTTTTACACCTATTTGGCATGGATCTTCTCTATATGTTCTTAATATTTTATTCCATAACTTTAAAATCTCCTAAAATTACAAAATTACTAAGTTAAAATCTTTTATAATTATAGAATGTTAGTTTATAAGATTTTAACTCAGAAATTTTATAATTGTTGTTTACGTAGATAAACATCATCACACTCCTAGACCCCTATTACCCAGAGCATGAAGTTGTTTTAGGTATCCCATTGTGTGGCTCATCACACCATTTCACAATCCCTAAGGAGGGTACCAAGGTTATACTAAGTCATTTCACAATCCACATCAAATGACATTATGAGCATTTTCAATGATATTGAGCCATGGACAGTCATATAACAGTCCAAACTGAGTCTTTTAAACCATTTTTCAAGAGTCTTTGTTATCATTTGGTGCCATGAAGTATGATAGAACTTATAAAAGTATAGAGTGCTCATGGAATAAAGGGGCAATCCACATGCAAAGGCAGCCATGTTATGACTATCAAAAGAATGATAGTCCTTCAAAGAAATGAAAGATCGATAATAACAAGTGAAAGCGTAAGAGGGCAGTATAATAGTTGGGTAGCTAGTAGCATGGAAAAGGGTTTGGCAACGCATGATAGTAGTTCTCAAGAGATTAATATGGTCCCTATAGAAAGTCCACGTATTGACACATGCAAGTTGGGGTCATGAGCTTCATTTGTGTATTGATTTTGTAAACATAATAATATTATATTGTCTGCAACATATCCTATGAACAAAAGATTGATTCACTTATGCTACTGTCAAGTATAACCTACACGGTGCTTGGAGCTTTTGAATTTTCACATCTTTCTTTGTGCAATAAAGACAATCATCTTTAGATCAACAAAAAAAAATTATCATTATTTAATTACTTTAATTACTGGACACAATAATTTTGTAAATATCGTGGTGAGTATGATCACAGTTTTAAGATATTATCTTTTTCATTCATTAGTTACTCCTAGAGATTAATATTCTTATTTGATAAGTGAAATATTTCATTGGAATCACAATTTATTCTTGTCATTTGAGCTCTAAGTTTGCATGGAATCTGATTTGCAGGCTTGTCCAAGTCTGATAGAAAGCTTCAAACAGCGAGAGGAAAATGTTAAAGTATTAATATTTTGCTTATATTTAAGTTTTAAATGAATGATGTCATTTTCTTGTATTTTATTATTTCAACTTCTTGTTAATTCTACTACAGATGGATGTGTTTAATGCCTTTATTGAGTTGTTATGCTAGATTGGGAATGTGACTAAAGGATCAAGGGATGCTTGACATTCAAGGCAAGTGTTTAATGAAATATGAAGAGCTAATATTACTTGTAATTCTACAAATTTTTCTTAGAATAGTATCTATTAGAGGTTTGTTGGTTGCCTTGTGCATGGTTGTTCGACTTTCAAGTGTGTTATTTTAAGGACAAACATAGTTTTTACTAAGTCTGTTGGTTTTGTTTCCAATTTTTTGTTGTTAGTTATTGAGGCCTTTGTAATTTCTTGATGAGTACTTTGGATGAAATGACCAATAATAAATGAAATCATTTATCTTTGTGAAATCTAGATGAAGTTGACAAATGGGGTACCCTAAACTAGAAACCTTATATACAAAAGGGATAGAAGGAAACCCCTTTGTATTTACCATCAAAATAACCATTTGCGTCAATGATTATGGCTTGGTATTCAAAACTATATTTATCTTAGGCTTTAGCACATACTCACAAAAATATAGACACCTTCCTCTTTCAAATTCTCATCCTTGCATAATTTAGACAGTCAACTGTTATCTAAAGTTTGTAGCCATATAAAGAAAAGAAGAAGAATATCAAGTCTTTTTGTAAAATTTCTAGAAGAATAAAATGGGTACCCTTTAAAATGCTCTAAAAAGGAAGAAATCAATCAGGATACTAGAATTATATATGAAAGGGCTAAAAAGAAGGAAAGTTGTCTTTACTGATGTCAAAATAATCATTTGCGTCAATAATCATTGCTTGGTATCCAAAAGTATATCAGAGATTGTTGCAACTTGTAAGGATAATAGATGGATCTAATAGGGACCTTTTGGGCAGTCTTCAGAGGTACAAGGTCAATGTACCTTTTTGAGCCCATGTATCTAGTTTGCTAGCTAGGGCAAGAGGGATTCGTCTAGAAGGGTTGTTACAATCTCCATGAAATTCAACTTTTTTTGCAAATTGATTCAAATTCTAATCTGGCGAGATCTAGGTTGGATACAAGAAGTAATCATGCTCATTATCATAGGCTTTCTCAAAATTGTTATTGTACCATAGTCTATCTTGAAAGTAAGATCATATGTGAAAGGCAATATTGTAGATAATGGATACAATAAATCATTCTGATCTCATTTGAAATTTGAAGAAAATGTTTCAAAGGCTAGTTTCTTGAAATTGAAGGGGCTTGTCAAAGGTGATTCAGTCTGGATAAGGCTTATGCAATTATGTTATATGAATTTACTTTATATCAACAAGGTAATGATACTACCATGTGATCGTGTCTTGACATGGCCGAGTGGACTCAAGGACGTGACTTGAGATGGGAAATAACATCATTGGTTGACTTTTCAGAGGAAATGTGTGGGAATTTGTCTTGGATCTTCCACACTTCACTAAAAAAGAGGAATCAAAATGAGCTACATTTAAGAGTGACTGGATATTTTTGACTCTGGTAATTGCATTCACTATAATGATCTTTCAAGATGTGGTACCGTGAAGGCCACTTCTTTTTTGGTCATGATTGAAACAAATAATGGTGAATATCTTAGTTAAATTTTTCTAATCAAGTATTGAGTCAAGTTGCTAGGTTACTGACCTCTGCCTTTCTAATCCATAGCATGACAATTTTGGGAATGAAACCTTGGTAATTTATGTTTATCTAAATATTTTAGAGTAACTGATGAGCAAACTGAATACAACTTTAGTATGTCTTTTAACATAATAAACTTCAAATTTGGCTTATACCATTTAATGCTTTGGCAGTCCATTATTGATGTTGAAGCAAGAAGTCCCAAAAATAGTTAAGTCTCTGAACAGGCAGCTCAGGGAAAAATTAGTAAAGACTAAGGTGAGTGTCAAATCTATATGTTGAAAATGATGTTGCTTTGCAATACATATTACTCTTTAGTTTGAAGCATGTTTTGCATATAAAGAGGGCTTGTGATTCTTCTTCTTTTTCTCCTTGTATTTTTGATGTTTTTGTAATAGTACTATCCTGAACTAAGAATGCTTATGCAGGTTGGAAAATTTTTAGTATTGAAGGAGCTTGTGGTTGTGCTACCTGATTGCTTAGCTAATCATATTGGCTCCTTGGTGCTTGGAATTGAGAAAGCACTTAATGTAAGATAAAGAGCATATGTTTTATTTGAGATTTTCCATTATCATTATCTATTATGTTGTCACTTTTTCTGAATAATGTATTGTATCAGAACAACTCATCAAACTCAAATCTTAAGATTGAGGCTCTTGTATTCACTAGACTTGTGATGGCTTCACACTCACCATTTGTCTTCCATCTGTACATCAAGGTAATGGTTTCCTGACCATACACACAAAGTGCTATATTACAGTGCTTTATGACTAAAACATCAGCATAGCTGGAGTTCGTTGTTTTCTAGTGTTGTGCTCTCTTTTTTGAAATTCTATTGTAATAGTTTGTTTTATATTCATATCCATTTAATCTATCTAGCTGGTAAGAGTGTATTTGGAGACACTTAATTTGAATAGAGAGAAAATAAATTTTTATCTATCTGCCTTTAAGTCAAAAAGATGGTTGATAACTTACACACTTTGTACAGTTATATCTTTGTGTTAACTATATAGTCATTCATAATTGCACAGAGCAAGAGTATTTTTATGGCAACTACAAGTTTCTAGGTCTCAACAACAGACATAATATTCAAGCTTGGATTGATTATGGCCATTTTGAAAAGGAGCTCAATATCACCATTCCAGATGTTGGTTCATATCACTTAGAAAAGCCACTGATATATGTGAAATTTTTGTCTATATCTAACATTCTTGAAGAAGAAATCTATGTTGGTTTCTCAACAGCTATAGGAAACTGTATTGTAGAGAATTGCATCCTTGCCTAGAGCTTTACTACAAACAGAGCCGCTGCATTCAAATAGTTCTTGTGCCTTGTCTATGCTTCCATATTTTGCATTCATGTCTACCAAAGCATTTCCATATCTGAAAAAAATCCCCCTTCCATTATGTTTTGATGGATGTCCATACCCTATTCCAAAGCTCCCATTTTGACACAGGCAAGGAGGATGCTGGCAAAGGTTGTGGAATTTGGCTTTACACCAACCAATTGCATTTGATTTAAAAATTTTAAATCCATTTTGTGCATATCCCGCAATCATTGCAGTCCATGAGACCACATTTGTTTGAGGCATTATGTCAAATAGTTCACGTGCCTTGTCTATGCTTCCACATTTTACATACGTGTCTAACAAGACAGTTGCAACTACAACATCTGACAAAATTCCTCTATCCTTTATGTTTTGATGGATGTACATACCCTATTCCAAAGCTCCCATTTTGACACAGGAAGGGAGGATGCTGGCAAAGGTTGTGGAATTTGGCTTTACATCAGCCAATTGCATTTGCTTTAAAATTTCTAAAGCCTTTTCAACAAATCCATTTTGTGCATATCTTACAATCATTGCAGTCCATGAAACCACATTTCTTTGAGGCATTCTGTCAAATAGTCCATGTGCCTTGTCTATGCTTCCACATTTTGCATACATGTCTAATAGGGCAGTTGCAACTACAACACTTGACAAAATTCCTCTATCCTTTATGTTTTGATGGATGTCCATACCCTATTCCAAAGCTCCCATTTTAACACAGGTAGGGAGGATGCTAGCAAAGGTTGTGGAATTTGGCTTTACACCAGCCAATTGCATTTGCTTTAAAATTTCTAAAGCCTTTTCAACAAATCCATTTTGTGCATATCCTACAATCATTGCAGTCCATGAGACCACATTTCTTTGAGGCATTCTATCAAACAATTCATGTGCCTTGTCTATGCTTCCACATTATGCATACATGTCTAACAGGGCAGTTGCAACTACAACATCTAATAAAATTTTGCTATCCTTTATGTTTTGTTGGATGTCCATACCCTATTCCAAAGCTCCCATTTTGACATAGGTAGGGAGGATGCTGGCAAAGGTTGTGGAATTTGGCTTTACACCAGCCAATTGCATTTGCTTTAAAATTTCTAAAGCCTTTTCAACAAATCCATTTTGTGCATATCCTACAATCATTGCATTCCAAGAGATGACATCTCTTTGAACCATTCCATCAAACAGTTCATGTGCCTTATCTATACTTCCACATTTTGCATACATGTCTACCATAGTATTTCCAATTATAATATATGACAAAAATCCCCCTTCCATTATGTTATGATGGATGTCCATACCCTATTCCAAAGCTCTCATTTTGTTACAGGTAGGGAAGATGCTGGCAAAGGTTGTCAAATTTTTATTTACACCTGTTAATTGCATTTGCTTGAAAGTTTCTAAAGCCTTTTCAAAAAATCCATTTTGTGCATATCCCGTAATCATTGCATTCCATGAGATGACATCTCTTTGAGGCATTCTGCCAAACAATTCACATGCCTTGTCAATGCTTCCATATTTTGCATCACCCACTCTCCCGTAGGCACTTCAAGTCATGCATGCGGTGATGTGGGGCTTTCCCTGCATCACCACAGGCATGACTTGAAGTGCCTGCGGGAGAGTAGGTGATGTAAAATGTGGAAGCATTGACATTCCAAAGCTCCCATTTTGACACAAGTAAGGAGGATGCTGGCAAAGGTTGTGGAATTTGGCTTTACACCAGCCAATTACATTTGCTTTACAATTTCTAAAGCCTTTTCAACAAATCCATTTTGTGCATATCCTGCAATCATTGCATTCCAAGAGATGACATCTCTTTGAGCCATTCCATCACATAGTTCATGTGCCTTATCTATACTTCCACATTTTTCATACATGTCTACCAGAGCATTTCCAACTAGAATATTTGACAAAAATCCCCCTTCCATTATGTTATGATGGATGTCCATACCTTGTTCCAAAGCTCCCATTTCGCCACAGGCAAGGAGGATGCTGGCAAAGGTTGTCGAATTTGGATTTACACCTGCTAATTGCATTTGCTTGAAAGTTTCTAAAGCCTTTACAAAATATCCATTTTGTGCATATCCCACAATCATCGCATTCCATGAGATGACATATCTTTGAGGCATTCTTCCAAATAGTTCACATGCCTTGTCAATGCTTCCATATTTTGCATCACCCGCTCTCCCGTGGGCACTTCAAGTCATGCCTGCAGTGATGCAGGGCTTTCCCCACATCACCGCAGGCATGACTTGAAGTGCCTGCGGGAGAGCGGGTGATGAAAAATGTGGAAGCATTGACATTCCAAAGCTCCCATTTTGACACAAGTAGGGAGGATGCTGGCAAAGGTTGTGGAATTTGGCTTTACACTAGCCAATTACATTTGCTTTAAATTTCTAAAGCCTTTTCAACAAATCTATTTTGTGCATATCCTACAATCATTGCAGTCCATGAGACCACATTTCTTTTAGGCATTCTGTCAAACAGTTCACGTGCCTTGTCTATGCTTCCACATTTTGAATTATTTAACCATTCTTTTTCTGAAACTACAGTTTTTGAATTCTAATTACTCTACGAAAGGCACGGAGAGCTTAGGTATATACCAGTTTTAATTTGTAGTGATCTTCATCTGAGTTTAAAGGGAAATTTAGGACTCCAACGAGAAATCTCAATAATTGAATCATTAAGGTCTAAACCCTCAGCCAATGCAAGAATGCCTTCAATTACAAGTCATGAGATGCATGGAATCGAGGGGCCATCTTCATCATCGCTACTTTTTGTTTTTGCTTTGTGCAGAATCTCAAAAAAAAAATAATGGGACAAATGCATTTGGATTTCAGAAAGTAAACCAGTGTACAGAGGCGTGGGGGCCCGGCCCATATTCATTCACCCATTTCTCTTTATTTCTATAGTGGACTTTCACATCAATATTAGCTGGCTAACGTTGTTCTGCATATCAATTCTATGCACTGGATGGGCAATGGGCATTGGGCCAAATCATTCCATTCCCGTGAATATCTTTAGATGAGGAGTCAGAGTAGTGGACCGCCTACCCCTATTTATACCCCATGTTTTCAATCTTGTGATACAACACAGAAAGAAAGAGGTTTTTGCTTGAGTGGTCACAAGAATGAAGATGGGTTTGGTGTTGTTGTCCTTGTTGGTTTTGAGCTATGTGAGCTCTGTGATTTGTGAGGATGAAAATGGGGCTACCAAGGTGTTTGATGACAATTTTAAGGTAATGTGGGCAGAGGACCATGTTAGGACCTCTGAAAATGGTTATGTATGGCACCTCACTCTTGATCAGATATCAGGTTAGTTACTTCAACTTATTAAAGATATTATATTTCTGTAGTCTATAGTATTGGATTTGAATGTTTCTGGATTTGACTGCGTAATGTTTATTTCCAATAATTAACCTTATTAAAGATATTAGATTTCCACAATCCATAGTATTGGATTTGAATGCTTTTGGATTTGACTGTGTAATGTTTATTTCTAGTACAACTAACCTTATTAAAGATATTAGATTTCAGCAGTCCATAGTATTAGATTTGAATGCTTTTGGATTTGACTACATAATTTTTATTTCCAATAACTAACCTTATTAAAGCTATTAGATTTCCATAGTCCATAGTATTGGATTTGAATGCTTTTGGATTTGACTGTGTAATGTTTATTTTAGTAACTAACCTTATTAAAGATATTAGATTTCCGCAACCCATAGTATTGGATTTGAATGCTTTTGGATTTGACTACGTAATGTTTATTTCCATCAATGATTCGGATCACACTCGATGATCCATCATCAATATGTACTTCAACTTATGTGTAATTTTGTTTGCAATAGATGGGGTGTAAAATTATCATTGATTTTTTCAACTTTGATATTTAAACAAAGTGTTGAATATATATTTGTGTGCAGGATCTAGGTTCTAGACGAAACATAAGTACAAGTTTGGATGGAGAGTAAAAAGGAACTACTAAATCTAGAAAATATAACTTCCAAAAGTAAACAACAACAAAGCCTGAACTCAAACTTCTCAATCTGCAATAGTATTCTAATCTGGAAGAGGATGAGGCTCTCAGTATGCATGCACCCTTT
Organism: Cunninghamia lanceolata; assembly: GCA_027924645.1. Lineage (NCBI taxonomy): Eukaryota > Viridiplantae > Streptophyta > Pinopsida > Cupressales > Cupressaceae > Cunninghamia > Cunninghamia lanceolata. Next base: position 13,264,983 of record BSBN01000828.1, on the reverse strand, counting down.
CGTACATAACTGGGTGTTAACTTGAAGAAGACTATTGTTGTGTCTCTCCTTGCTGCTATCACTGTTGTGCCATCATTGTGAGAATACTAGCTGAGGAACTCAAGGTAAAAACTCTTTAACATTTGGCTTCTTAATTCTAAAGTGTTGCCAATAGAAATTGATGCCCAGTAAACCCCAATCAAAATTGTTTTTATTTACAAAGGATTCACCATTGTTTTTTAATGACAGGACCTTAAAGTATGGTGTTAAAAGTCCATTATCAGATAGAAACATGAAACAACATTGGTAACTATTAAATTATCAATGAAAAAGCTATTGCTCAATTTAAATATTTTGTGGTGTTTTGTAGGTGATGCTCTTGGGACACAACAATGACTATACCCAAAATGTTAAAATGCAAGTAACAATTGCATTCAACCATTTTGGAGAAGGGCTTGTTCAGCATATGCCCAGGTATAAATACAATCTTATTAGACTCTATATTACTTACTCAAAAGTTGAAGTTTATCCATCTATTCTTTATTGGAAGTTTACAAAATTAATGTTGTAATGCAGGTGCCGACATGGATACTTCCATGTGGTGAACAATGATTACACCCACTAGGATATGTATGCCATCGGGGGGAGTGAAAACCCCACCATTAACATCCAAGGCAATAGATTCCTTGCCCCTGACAATCAATTCAAAAAGGAGGTAAAAGGCCTATACAACTCGTCTCTTATTTATCTCTTTGGTTTGCAATGGATGTAAAATAGTTAAGATGAGTATGAGTAATGTGCAAGTGACAAAGCATGAAGATGCATCAGAAAGTATGTGGAGGAATTGGAATTGGTGATCAGAGGGAGATATGATGTTAAATGGGGCATTCTTCAAAGCATTAGGGGTTGGAGCATCCTCAAGCTATGCCAATGCTTCGAGTATGGAGGCAAGGCCTTCCTCTATTGTGGGCTCTATTACTTCAACTTTAGGTGTTCTCACCTGTAGAAAAGGTTCCCGCTATTAGACCAAAATACATGTATTATGCACAAATTGTTTGGAATCCTTCGATTTTGTCATTTCTGTGCATTGTAACTTAGATTTTCAGTCTTGTGACTGAAAATAAACATTGTCATACTCTATTTCTAATCATTTTTTAAGCAAGATAGATATTTCAGACTTGTGCAAGCTGTAAGAACACCTTTCTTTTAATAAAGTTCAATGATTTTGCCTTCTCAATTGTTGTCTTATTGTGTGCAATTGATGATTGATGTGTATTTCTATGTTTTATGTTTAAATCCTCAAATATCAGACTAAATATACTACCAATTGACAAAAATCAATGAATAAATATGACTAAATATACTATGACAGAAATCAATGAATAAATATACTACCAATTGACACAAATTTGGTCACGTTATAAATTTGGTCATGTGACTATAAAATAAATGACCAACAATAAACTACTAATGATCATGTGACCAAACTCAGTGAATAAATATGATTAAATCAATGACTAAATATACTACCAAATCAATCAATCAAAACAACCAATAAATGACTAAAAATGGTTTAGTCATCAATTTGGTCACGTTATAAATGACTAGCAATAAACTACTAATGGTCACGCGACCATGTTTGGTCATTTATAAGCATTTTTTAGTAGTTTTTTTACTAATATATTTCTCTTTTTGTACTAGTGAGAGGATAGAACAGCTTTGCCCTCGTGAGAGAGATAGTAAGGTTAATGTGAGATTACGTGATATAGTTATCATGTGTGAATAAGAGAAGTATCATAGCAAGAGAATAGTAGGAGACCACAGGATAAGAAAGGATTCAATGAGCAGTCAAAGAGGAAAGAGCTCTTCACAGTCAAAGACTATCAAAGGATCCTCTATTGATATCCAACCAAGTTCATTCTTTTTATATGAAGTCTTTAATTATTACATGAGATGCATGTTTATAATCTTGTTTTTGAATAAATTATGTAATGATGCTCTATCAATGTGAGGCTAACATCATAGAAAGTTAAATGGTCGATACTATGTTTATGATTGGCAGATGTTACATTTAGGTAAGGCTGACATTCTTGTGTCTTATGAGGCTAATTTATTCTACGTTATAAGGTTGATAACATCATGTTATTAGGCCAATGCTTTTTATGATTATTAAAGGCTAATAGATCTCTATCTAGGATTTTTATGTAGTATAGAGATCTAGAGCAAACCGAAAGGCCAAGTCAATTGGTGAGAAATACACCAAACATTGTTAAATGTTTCTATAAAGATGAAGGAATGTGGAACTTTGTTTAGGGTTAAACTCTTGTTATACTCTGATCTTTGTTTAAGACTAAGATAAGGCAGAGGTAAGGTCGTGTATGATGGGGTACCCATAATGTTTAACCAATTCATGATATACTTTATATATTTATGCTCTTGAAATTAGAATTGGATCTTTTGGATTATCTGTTTCAAAGATTAGAGTCATTATGAATAAGTGGATAGAGATAGATATAAAAATATCTCTTGAAGATTTATGTCTAGTTCTATTGTTTGCTACTAGAATATATTGTGATAGGTTTTTCACTTATTTAGAGGTATCTATAAGACAATGACATCTTTGGAATCATACAAGTTTCTGATATAGTTTTGATGGCAATGATAAGGATTATCTTTCTTTCTCTAAGAAGTTATAGTGAGAGAAAAACCTACTAATTATTTTTAGGAGTCAGAGAACTCAAGATAACTTAGTGGTCGAAATGATCCTAATTTGTAGTAGACTCAAACTTATCTAGGATAAAGACTGAAAAAGGCAAGGATGTTTATTTTATTCATAATGTACTTGTATTTCCTTGAAGTAATGAGGATCTATTTAGTGCCTTTGAGATTTAGAGAAAACCAGAGTGCACTATACTCATGTTGTATAATCATATTATTCTACTTGGATTCTAAGTTAGTAATGGGAAACTAAGGAAAATAGAAATAGATCCTTTAATAGATGTTAAAGACTATGTTAGTTCCATAGATGAAATGTTTCTAGTTCTCTCAAGGGACTTTTTGGTGAGATAATATCATCATGATATTCAAGCGAGGAGTATGCAACATGGATAGAGATTTCTTTGTGTGAAACAGAAATCCTCTTGTTAATTTGTAATTCATATCTAGAGGGAAATAGGTGATCCAAGAATGTGGAAACCTAGATAGCCCTTAATAGTGTCTATTACTTATGTTATGTTATCAAGAGAGAGAGAGAGGCACTGCATTAAAGATGTAGATCTCATAGTTTTTGTTCAACAGAACTTATTTTAGCGCTAAGTGTACAAAAGACAAAGTTAACCCTAGATTGGTCATCACTGAGTGATTTATTCTAGGGTTGGGCATGTTGAGAGATTCGTAACTTAATCCCACATGATTGTGGTAAACTATTATGATTGATAAAGGTTTATGTGGCATATATATACAAGGATGTTATATATGAGTTCTTAACCTAATTTATGTTCAAAGTCAGTAGACTCAAGTAGACCAAGGGGTCGAAAGTAGATTTTTATCTTTTATAAATCAAACCTTTTAGGGTTAAAAGATTGACTTAGATCAAAACAATTGATATGAAATTATAGTATTCATTTAGATATTATATTGATGAGGAAATGCCTCGAATACTATGCTTATTCATGTTACATGAAATGAGAACTCGAGCAATGCCAAGTGATCTAGGAAAGACTAGAAGTATTTGTTCTCATGTTTTGTTATAATTATTCTATTACCTTTAAAAAAAAGGATGTTTGATATTTCCATGTATTGGATTAGAGAAGCTAAACCCTAGTATTAAAACAAGGAGGATATAGGAAATCTAGAACTCTTATGTCGGTTATAACATTGTGTGTATATATATTGGTCGATAGTGAAAGGTCAAGAAAACTATAGAGAAAGACAAGAAGAGTATTAGTAGTACTTTATCAATTTAAGTGATCCTATGATAGAATCGAAACTTGTTATAATGCACTAAAGATGTTTGATATTTAAATTAGAGAGTAGAATGACAGAAGGTCATAAACCCTAGAAATTGCAAGTATGCAATGAGGGACTCTTTAAAAGGTTAGAAATACCTAAAGCTATATATTACAAATATATCCTAGATTAAGGATTTGTTTTTAGTCAGATTAACTAGAATGATTTATACTACAGACAAGTTTGTGTCTAGAGTTACTAAATAAAGAAAGTCAAACTGTAGGATGAGATAGTCTCCAAGTCGAGTTGGTGTGGGTGAACATTACGACTACGTTCATTACGAACGTCTATTTATATTAAATCTTTGGCCAAAGTAATGCATATGTCTCTGCGTGCATTATTGGTTCACCATATTTGGATTGCATAGCCTATTCAAATGATCATACTTAGCTAGAGGGTATCTAGCCTGGTTGTATGATCGATAGTGTTATGTAGGATACAACACAAATACTCAAATGGAAAATAACCATTGGTTACCTTATATCTATACTCTTTGTGAAGGGTAGGGCCACTTCCATTTGGAAGGTGTGCGGGGGACCATCGATCTGTGGTTGGAGGTAAAGCACTCAGATGATTCTCTCCCTCTGTAGCAAATGACTGAGGCTTGTAAAGACAGATATCAATATTCCTGATGTAGTATATTTTTTGTTATGGCTTATGACAGTCAAATTTATGAGGTAAAACTATTCTTTATGCCAAGTGCAGTTATGTTTTGTAAATGAAAAGTGAAAAGATTTCACTATGATTCTAGCTTCAATTATCTTATGATTTCAAGGTTGAAATTATTTATAAAGATGAACTTTATTTCTTGTGATTCTAAAAAGGATATTTAAAAGAAATCTCTCTCTCATGTTTACCAACTTTAATTACTTCTAGTAAATATTTGATTTTAGTCTTGTTGTAGAACTGGTAAATGTTACAATCCAGTAGTGTCATACGTCTTAGTTAGAAGGGATCTATAGTTGTATGACCGTGACTAGTTATGTATGACACAACACTAAAAACTCAGATGGAAAAAACATGTTGGTTCTTTATATCTATTCCCTTTGTGAAGAGTAGGGCCACTTCCAAGAAGGAAGGTGTGCAGGGGACCGTTAGTCTGTGGTTGGAGGAAAAGCACTCGGGTGATGCTCTCCTTCCCAAGAAGATGACAAGCCAAGACTTATGAAGATAGATATCAAAACTCCAGATGCAGTATATTTATTATGATGACTTGACAGTCACATTTTATGTAAACATATCCTTTTTTCCATGAGAAAGATATTGTAATTGTAAAGTGAAAGATTTCACTAAAATGCTATCTTTGAATATGTTGTAATTTTTAGTTTGAAAATATTTAGAAAATATATGCTTTTTATTTATTGATTATGCAAATGGTTAATGTGTTAACAAAATAAATGCTTATAATGATTATGATTATTTACTTTCTAGTAAACCCAGTGTGTAAAGTCAGGTAATATGAGAAGATATGTTACATAAACGTTACCACAAAAATAAAACGCCTAAATGCCTTCCAATGCACCTAGATTATTGGTGATTTCCAATGCCCAAATTGGAGATTTGAATGCATGATTTCAAATTCCCTTTGAGGAGATTTGAACGCCTTTAGTCGCCTACAAATTTCACTTCCCAAACATAGATAAAAATAAAACAAATTTGTAGAATACAATACTCTGAACAATGTATTTTTTTTACAATTTTGCTCTTGAAATCCATTTCTCTCCAAGACACACTAATGTTCGCCTCACCTTCGAAACCCCTCAAAATGGAGAGTGTGTCTACAACAAGGCTCTAATACCATGTAGGAATATCCAAGGATACTCTACAACACTTGATATTCACTCTCACAATATGGAAATCGACAAATAGAGATAAGAAATCAATGATATTGATGAACCTAATTTGAGCATAAACATATTAATCTCACTTAATAATTTACATAGAAATGTCTAATTATATAGGCATGGATGAGGCAATCCACCTTTCATTTGGATCGACAAATGCCCCATTATGTGGCACATGCATGTAGACAAGTGTCCTATAAGTATCAACCTTTGGATAACTTGGAATGTGCAAACCAACAACCTTTAGACCAAGTCATCAACCTTGATGACAAGTGTTGGGTGACTACAAAAGTGCTTTTTGAGGTGAGATGGAAAGTCTCCCAACCTCAAAAGGTATGCACATGAGGTTACCAAACAACTAGGTAACATCTAAAGTCTAAAAGGTTGCACATTCAGTTAGACAAGATGTTATCTAACCTCATCAACCTAAGTACACTTAAGCTATAATGAATTAATAAATTATTCACTCTAACAAGAGCATGGATGTCAAGGGTCTCAATACCTTATTGAAAGACATAGACTCAAAGCTAATATATCCTCTCAAGTATTAAACACAACAAATCCCAATCATATTTAAACCACCCAAAATAACCAAAACCACTTATCTCTTCAACATCATCTTTCCCACATAATAAAAACTCGTCAATATCACAAGAATAATAAATCCCATAATATTCGCATGTTCTTAATTTATTTCAATAAAATATAACACTACTTATCTCTCTAGATATGTGCATAAACAAAGAACACACATGTTAAATCCATGGTTTCCCTCACTCTACACAACATCAACACATGTTATACTCAACCTTAACACATGCTAAGGTCATATCAACCTAGAGCGTGGCTCCTAGCAATATATTAACATGAAGAAAAGATTAAATAAATCTTATAATCATATTGAAATATATATTTTCCAAACAATAACACAAGATCAACCTTTGTCTACACCATTCTTTCAAGAAACCACAAGAGGTAAAGGAGAATTTAAGCAATTCAAATCATATACACAACACCAAAAACTATAAAAATACATTTTCTTTCTTTTAAACATGCATCAACACAAAAAAATAACCAAGGAATGTGGAAGCCAAAGTCCCTATGAGTCCAGGACGAAATTGTGATTGGTAAGGCAACACAATAAGTAGTGGGGTAGACTCCATTGCAAGGTGCAGTTTCAAATGCATTTCCTACACAAAAAGCATCGACCAAGGATGGAGAGTGAGAAACTTTGGGAGAGGAGGAGCTATTTCAGAAAAAGAAGGATGCAACTTTGGAAGGCAGGGTGGCACCAGAGATGCATTTAAAACCAACAAGGGAAGGTAGAAAGGAGCAGGGTCAACCTTAATTAGGGCTTGCCTGCTCCGATGTGGATGTCATGGGGAAAAACAATGTTTTTTGGCCATAAACAGGGTGTTGCACAAACAACAAAGCAAGGAAAAGAGGAAAGGAGGACATCGATCAGTCAAGGTAGTTGATATGTTGATGTTGGAGTTGGGAGAAGAAGTGGAGGAGGAAATGGAACACTAAATGGAGAAGGCATTAATAGCTAGATTTAGCTCAACATTGCCTAAACTTTTAGATCTGAATGCATGGATAGTGCAGTTCTAGTAGCCCTTTTTGGAAGCCCTAGTGGTGATTTACCCATATGGCTGGGGTTTCATTGTAGGGGATTCTGACTCTATAGATGATAAAAACAAAATTTTGGAAAAAGGGCCATGGTCTTAGGAATCAAGTTTCTATTCATGAAGCCCTATATCCAGGTTTTTAATCCTCTCAAAAAAATCATGGTTTCTTCACTTTGGGTAAGATTGTTGAATTTATCCTTACATTTTGGTTGCCTACTACGCTAAAAAGTATAGGTGACTCATGTGGTAAATTTATTGCTTTATCATCAGACATGTATAAGCATTTGGATACTTCTTCAACTAGGATTTTGGTAGAATTTGATTTATCAAAAGGGCTTTCCTCTAAAATTTGCCCAAAAGTATGTAAGGACACATGGATTCAACATTTAGATTATGAGAAGAGTGCTTTTCACTATTAGAACTACTTCCAAGTAGCCCATTTTGTAGTTGATCGTGGATATTCAAAGCACCCAATGAGGCACTCTTCATGGTGACAAGATGTGAGCCCTCAGCACCATTTAGTTGGTTGTATATTGGGTTCACCTCTCAAATATGGAGAAGTAGATACAAGGAATGTATTGGAAGATCAATGTGGGCCCCATGCGTCATCTCCTAAAACAGGGGATTGCCATGAGAAGTCAAGGGGAAAAGAAGTGTGTAAGGGTATTGAGAAGTATAGAGAAGTTATCCCTTCCTAGGGTATTCGAAATCCAAATACTAGATGCTCAGAGTTGAAAGGAGGTTATACTTAACTTTCTAGCTATATCCTCAGAAAATAATGTGGAATGTTTATATAACATTGATAATATGGATCCCTTTTCTTTAGAAATGGACTTCCTCTCAAAAAGAGAATCATATTGTGAGATGGATGTGGAGGAGGATTTGGTTTTAGCCTTTCCAAAGAAAATGATGAATGGACAACTATAACTAATAGGAGGACAGAGTAAAATAAATAAATCTTTCTCTTAGCATGGTATTTCGATCTCATCTGAAGCAGAGACAAAAAAGATAAGAAGACACATGGTGTGGCTTGGACTTTTGTTTTTGGTAATTGTGTGTTGATGGGTAGTTTGGTAAGGCATTTTGATTGGCATTATGTTGGGCTTTCAAGCTATCTTGTTAGTACCTTTTCTGTTGTAAGAAAGATAATTAAATGTAAGTTTATAAGTTTTTTTATGGGAATGGCCCAATAGAACCCCACCAAATGATTATAAATTTTTTTTCCTAAAATATGGGATCCTCTATAATAGTTAAAGTGCATATAATTTATAATTTTAAAATTATATATAGGGGAGAGGACTTAATGTTCGCACACCCTAATTTCACGTACGTCAAGCTCCTAAACGGTACATCAAATTTTCACGAAAATTTATGCATATTGTTTTATCTAAGTTAAGAGCTTAAAGCTATCGTTTGAGGTTCTAGGAATCAACGATGTAGCCTAATCAACTACATCGTTGCCGAATTGTCCAAAAACACCCCCCAAAAAAATAGACCAGAAAATGTGCGTCAAGGCACCTATTACCGGTCACCTTATGTGTCACCATATAATTGGTTGTTTCTTTGATGTGACATGTGAAGTGTATTGTTACCCATGTATATATGCACATGTATTGCTTATTACACCGATAGGTGTTCCCTTAGTGAGGAGAACTAGATGATTTACATAGATGGATGGTAGAGATCAAAATGACTACCATCAAATAGATCTTAGCCCTAAATTTTTACAAAAAATATCATAAATACTAGGAATTAAAAAAACCTATTGACCTTGCATTTATTATTACTTTATTTTTATCTTTAAATTTTCTGTTTTAAGTGGCAGGGTAAATGCACTCGAAGCTCTCTCGAATGCACTCCAAAGAATCTCCACCTTAGGCTTTTGAAATTTGAACACTTTAATAAATGCCTCTTCCAATTAAGTGTGAACTGACTACTTGAAGATTGTTTTTGGCTGGATATTTTCCTACGCTCACACAATGATATAGTGACTTGTTGACTGCCTGTAATAGCCTGTCACTGCCTGCCCACATTAACCTCTCATAAAGGCACCCCACATTATTGCAAAATATCGATTTGTCGGTGCTTAGTCTTTTCCTATGCGTTCTTCCTATCTGGTTTCCACAGCCATCTATGACTAAACAAATATTGCTTGTATTATATAACATGTTGCATTTGCATGTAATATTACACACTAGTTACAACAGTTTAACTGGCATGCTGGAGTTTATTTGTTTAAGATTTTTTCATGCTGAAGGCCATACTCTCCTGTAACTTCTTCCTAGGTCTATGTTGTGCTGGGGATTTCTTTTTTAATCAGTTTTAGACCATGGTCACAGGTGACTTCTTCTCAGGTGTATGTAGTGGTTTCTGGCAGCTCTTTCCCAAGGGATTTTCTACCTCACGCTGTGTATTTTTTAGACGAGATAATTTCAGCATGCAGAGATTTGATGCGCTTCTTGCCTCGCATACAATGTACAAAAAAATACTCTATTTTGCCCCTGTTTTTGGCCTCTGCGAGATGAGCTTGTATTTCTTGACTTTTGTATAAAGCAGCTAGATCATTTGTTTTTCTATTATTTTTCTAACTTTTTTTTTAAATTTTAAGCTTAATTAAAAAAGTTTGAATAAGGGGAAAGTTAAAAATTAAGATCATTTGTGTTGATTTGGATAAGCTCAAATGATATCCTACATACAAATAATAACTACTACATGTTTACATTTAAAATTTAGTTTCCATAACCTGGTATTGTCATTCACTTGCTTTCTTCTTTTACAGACTTTGTACCAAAGAATGCACTGTGCTTTTCACGAGTCTTATTTTGTAAAGTTTGATTTTTTGGATTCTTTCTTCTTCACAAACTAAATGGACTGTACTGTTCTTGAAGCAATTTTTCAGACCAAGAGCAGTAAGCTGTTTATTGTAATTTTTGAGTTTGAGCGAGGAACTGACATATTATGTCATTTCTACTAAAATGGTACACCTTGTATGAATTTTGTGCATCTGTTGTCCATTTGAATTTATATAACATGCAGATCTGTTGTAACAGATAACTAGAGTCTCTATTCATGTGATTTGTAGATTAATAAATTTGAAGCACACCAAAAATAGTTCTATGATTATCTGTAAACTCTCTTTTATAACACATACTAAACACTCACATTCATCTTCTACAAGTTGTCTTCCAAATGAAGACATTTAGACTCCCTTGCATGTAATTTCAACTAACCAAAAAACAATACAAGCTATTTGCCTAATTCCATTCCCAATAAAGGCTATTGGCCTATTCCATGCCCTAGCTGATGCTTGTTACTTGGACATTTATACCTTTAAAAATAAACACTGCATATTTTATTCAATGTTTTTCTTTTGTTTATCTTGATCCTTGATTCTATGGTTGTTGCCAAGTTACCATACGATACAACATGGATACTTCTGGATACAGAATACACACAAATCTATAACAACAAATGAAAAAAATGTGCTCCAGATGTTGAACATTGTATGTTTGTTTCTTATCACACTCTTTCACAAGTCTTCATCATTTTATCTGATTGACATGTGTTTGTTTGTAGGAGGCATTAATTGACAGAAGGCCGTTTTGAACCTTGATGCTCTTATTCATTTTCTCCATTTTTTGGTTTATATACCATTATTAATATTGTTCTTTCATTTATTTCCCATTTCATATACTACAATATATAATATTGGTAGCATTTTGGTATTGATACTTAGTGCTTTGAATGGGTTGAATAATTTTAACACTATTTTAATCTCTAACAGACCCCAATCTTTGTAATGTCAGAAATGAGAAATTATTTTGAAGGTATTAATGTCTTGGCAATAAACCAAAAAATTGACCAGCTTTTCACGAACTCTGAGTAGACATAAAATGAACATAGAATATAATGAAATAATTTATATTTTTCCATTAATACAAGGCCACTGATTGGATACATCCCATATATTGTTGTACCTATACATCTACTATATGGATGCAGCACTACCTATATGCACTGGATCAAGATATGACATGAATTCTTTTGGTATATTGGATACACATCCATGAAGTTTCCTATGCAAATCCACAATCAAATGCACAAATAGACTTGGGTTAGAAAGGGATGCCCCAGAGTACCCAATAACTTAGGGCTTCTGATATATCACTCTACAAAACTATAAAAGAATCAATATTTTTGTTGAATATATGTTTTCATTTTGATCTTTGAATTTCCAATTGTCATCAAATTCTGTTACTTTTGGCTTACTATTTGTATTCAACCAAGATTTCAATTGAAAACTTTGAACAATGGTTGACTGTATTTTGGTTCATCCTTCATGCCTATCTGCTCACTGGTTGAACAATTATGGATGGAAATGAATTTTATTTGTGTAATTTTAACAAGTTTCTTGCTTCTGACATTTCTTGGTTATGAGTTTGCTTATGGTGTGTGAAAGTTGCCTTAGGTTTTTTCTCTTTAACATTTTATAGTTTTACTTCTTCTTTTCCAATTTGTAAAAGTCGATTACAATGGCTTGCAGCTTCTTACTGTTGATTTTTTGTAGCTCAGAAGGTGGGCCCATGTGGAGGGTGGAAGTTGCTTAAGGGCAACTCAAGTTGGATATTTAGTAACAGCATGATTTCTTTTTTATTAATAGAATGTTTCTTGAGTTGTGAGGTGGAGATAACACCAAGAGTGGTTTTATGTGTAAGGAAAGCCAAGTTATGTAAGGAAAGTTTATTTTCTCTTGCATCAGTAGGGCTATATATGTAAGATTGTTGTAGCAACAAGTTATTGTATTATGTGTGGAAAGTTTGTTGTTGAGGCTAAATAGAAGATCCAACATTTACAGGTTTTTCCCCATATTGGAGTTTCCTAGGTATATCTGTGTTATTGTCTCTTTGTGTATGGCTTCTTGTTATTTTTTGCTTCCACTGTTATTAGCTATTAATTAACCTAGAGTATTGATTGTTATAAATCAGATAGAGGTTCTATTTTGTGAATTTATTGTGTAATTAATCTGTAACTAGGTTATGAGAAATTAACATGGTATCAGAGCTCTAAACTCGAAATATGAAGCCAAGATTTGTGACGCGGATTTTTTTAAAAAAATCAAATTTTCATCTCTAATTTCTTATGTGGCTATGGCAACCAATGTTTGATATGAAGGCAGGCTTGAGGGTGCATCCAACTTCTTACAGTGGAAGGTTTGGATTACATCCGTTCTCAAGGAGAACAGGTTGTGGACCTATGCTAGTACAAAGGTGGCACCACCAACAAATGATCCTGTTGCCCTAGATTTGCATGAAGTCAAGGAGGGCAAGGCTTAGAGGATTATCCTGGACGGGGTAAGATATCATCTAATTCCTCATCTATCGGGGAAAGACACTGCCAAGGAGATGTGGGATTCGCTCACAAAACTTTATTAGAGTGACTATCAGAGTCGTAAGATGATGCTGAAGGACAAATTGCATAACACCAAGATGTCTAAAAGTGAGAGCATGACATCTTACTTGTCCAAGCTGACACAGGTCAGGGATGAGCTAGCTGTTGTTGGAGAGATGATTGATGAAGATGAGTTGGTGTGTATAGCCTTGAATGGTTTTTCGAAGCACTGGGAAGTGTTTGTCAAGTGTGTTGTTGGCAGAGATCAGCTACTTGATTGGGCGAGGCTTTGGGATGATTTTGTTCAAGAGGAGATCCATGAAGGTGCTCATCAAGGATATTAGACAAAGAAGGGTCAAGATGAAGAAAATATTGCTCGTGCAAGCAAGGGCAAGCAAAAGTCCAATAAAGGGCAAATGGAAGGTTCTTCCAAGAATGGGAAGAAGAAAGATCTGAGAAAGATAAAATGTTTTTGTTGCCATCAGATGCGTCACTATGCCAGTCAATGTCTAAATAAGAAAAATAAGGACAAGCAAAAGAAGCAAGTTACGATTTGAGAATGAGTTTTCACTCATTGCCTGTTTCTCAAGTTCAATTGCCAATAGGGTATGGTATATTGACAGTGGAGCTTCTTGCCACATGATGGGAGTCAAAGAATGCTTCACCAAGTTGGAGGAGAAGAAGTTGGATTTCTATATTGAGCTTGGAGACAATGCCAAGTACCATGCAACTGGTATTGGCACCGTCAAGTTTCATAGGGAGTCTGGCAAACCCTTGTTGGTGAAGGATGTGTTGTATGTCCCTAACATGACAAAAAATTTAATCTCAGTTTCTACTTTGGAGGACAAGGGTTACATCATAACATTTGAAAGGGGCAAAGTCTATATTCGTCCCAAGGATTCCAAGGTTGCAAAAGTGATTGGAGTCAGGCATGGAAGCTTGTTTCAGTTACAGTTTGAGCTAGCACATGCATTGGTAAGCAGCTATACAGGGCTAGGAGAATTGTGGCACAGGAGGATGGCTCATCTTCACCATGGAGCACTTAATGTGCTCAAGGAAATAGTGACGGGGCTGCCTGAGATGAATACAGAAAACCATGAAGTGTGCAAGGGTTGTGCTCTTGGGAAATATGCCAAGACCAATTTTCCAAGTAGTGACATTAGATCCAAAGGGATTTTGGATCTTGTACACTCAGATGTGTGTGGGCCCATGTCAACAGTATCCTTGAATGGGTATGACTATTATGTTACTTTCATTGATGACTTCTCCAGGAAGACATGGATATATTTTTTGAGGAACAAAGATGAGGTCTTCAGTAGGTTCAAAGAGTTTAAGGCTCTTGTGGAGAACCAAATAGGGAGGAAGATCACGATACTAAGGTCTGATAATGGAGGTGAGTATACCTCGAATGCCTTCAAAGAATTATTTACTTAGGAAGGTATCAAGAAAGAGTTGACAGTTCCGTACAACCCTCAGCAGAATGGGGTTACTGAATGAAAAAATAGGGCTATAATTGGAGCATCCAAGGCCATGCTTCATGATCAGGATCTACCTTGGTTCTTATGGGTAGAAGCTTGCAATACAGTTGTGTATTTGTAGAATAGGAGCCCTCACAAAGTGTTGGGCAAATTGACTCTAGAAGAGGCGTTCACCGATAAGAAACCAGATTTGGGGCACATTCGCATCTTTGGATGCCTTGTGTATTGTCACATTCCTGTGGAGAAGAGAACCAAATTGGAACCAACTGCAGAGAAGGGAATCCTTGTTGGGTACAGTGAAACTTCTAAGGCCTATCGAGTTTACATTCCTGCTCTCAGGAAAATAGTTGTTCGCAGAGATGTGAAGTTTGAGGAAGAGAGGTGTAATGCCCCATGCCCACAATGTAATGCCTGCCAAACATGACAAGGCAAAAGAATACGACACAAACCCTAATATTTTTTTTTTAAGTTTCCCTATCTCTATTGTTCTGAGTCTACCAAGGTGAATAGAACTAATAAGGTCCTACTTATTAAACAGTACATACATTAAAGAAAATCTTGAGCTCTCTAAAATTTTCTGTGGATGGGAATTTGACCACAAAATAATCCCATGGTAAAAATTAGATTAAATGGTGCGTGCTAAGAGTAATAACACCCATCTAGGTTATTTCCAACTATGTTAATTCACTAGATTAATAGTTGCCACCCAAGTTATAATATAATATAAAGAAGAAAGTTAATTGCATTATAATATAATATAAAGAAGAAATTTAATTGCATCATAAGATTATCCATTTGATGGCAAGGCTAGCACAAGAAGACAATGCAACTATTCTTAAGAAAATAAAATAACTCTTAGCTAAATGAAATATTTCTTGAATAAATAAAATCATTTCTAAAGTAAAATGAATTTACTCTTAAGTAAATAAATAACTCTTATGTAAATAAAATAATTCTTAAGTAAATAAAATCATTTGTAAAGTAAAATGAATTTACTCTTAGATAAATAAATAACTCTTACGTAAATAAAATAATTCTTAGATAAATGAAATCATTTGTAAAGTAAAATGAATTTACACTTAGATAAATAAATAACTCTTACATAAATAAAATAATTCTTAAGTAATTAAAATCATTGGTAAAGTAAAATGAATTTACTCTTAGATAAATAAATAACTCTTATGTAAATCAAATAATTCTTAAGTAAATAAAATCATTTGTAAAGTAAAATGAATTTACTCTTAGATAAATAAATAACTCTTACTTAAATAAAATAATTCTTAAGTAAATGAAATCATTTGTAAAGTAAAATGAATTTACTCATAGATAAATAAATAACTCTTATGTAAATAAAATAATTCTTAAGTAATTAAAATCATTTGTAAAGTAAAATGAATTTACCCTTAAGTAAATAAATCACTTGTAGGTAAATGAAATAATTCTTACGTAAAAAAAATAACATTTTGTCTTTTAACTACAATCCTAAAACTTAACATTTATATTAAGGCACTTGGATTGTTATCTTATAACTAAGTTAAACAAATGAAGAAATACGTATGTAATGATTTTACTCTAAGATAAATAAAAGTCAGTTTTATGTCCAATAAAATACTCCCAAAAATAAATAAATATGGCATTATATAATTATCAAGAATATGCAAAATCACATAAATTCATTTCTCTCTTAAACTACATCTTAGTTTATAATTGCATTACAATACACATGTACCAAATAACACAGCAAGAAATTAAATTTTAAACTTTAAAATTCTTTCCGGCGTATGCAGGACACAAGCTCATAGATAGGATAATGATAAACATACTTTTCATAAAAGAAAATAATTGATTCTTAAAATTCTATCTTAAATCTTCAAGAAAATTAAAAAAAATAACCTTTCACCATAATTCAATACAATACACCTATTTTGACAACGCTATCAAATAACACCTTCATACAATATAAGAGTTTTAAAAATTTACAATGGATAAGGAATAAAAAAAAGACACCATCAACACTCAGACACTAAGGCACACACAAGTAAGTAATTCCCACAATAAAATTAACGTTATTCATAGACGAGGAGGTGGGACGTCAACCAAGGAAACTAACCTAGGTAAGAAAAGAATCTCATTAGCAATAGTTTAATACTATTTGTTGGCTACCTTCCACCTTAAAATGTGGCATTAGAAAAGTGAAAAAAAGCTAACTATGTCTATGGATTCCCTCTTACTCAAGACAACTGTAATAATTTTAATAGCTCACACCAATGTCTATCTATACATGCCCCTTGACATAAACTAAAGTCTCAGTTATAGCGTTATGGCTGAGGAAAAATAATTAAATAATTCATGCAAAATCAACAATAAGGTAAGAGGAGAAGATTAGCGTTTGCACCTATCTGATCAAGGGGTAAAAACATTCCAGGTAAAGAAGAAAGAAAAATATAGGCGTTGGTTTACTCTTCTCAACCCAAATCCTGGAGAATACTAAATCTAAGCTGCCCTAAGAAGTTGCATTGCATGAATAGAGGCAATGAATACTTTTTTTTTTGGTTTTAATAGCAAGTCTATACTTTCTAGTGTCTTTCTAGAATAGTACAACTTGAACATTTTTTTACTTTATTTGGTTTCTATCTTTTGGAAGGAAGGTAGTCATTTTAGAATTTATAGTTTCCTAACTCCTATTATCTCAGTATTTTCTTTTCTTGGTGCTGCAGTACATAAAATGATGAGATATATCAAGACTTATAATCAAAGCATACACCCAAAAGGAAAACTATATCTACACTATATGTTCACAAATATTTGTATATAAGGAGTGTTTTTATAAAAAAAAACTCTTCATTTTACTTTATGTTGCAGGTTACAAGAGATCTGGAAATTTCAATCAGCAAGGAATCTATGCATTACATGCATGCAACAGTAGAAGTAACATCCCCCCCGCCTTTTTTTCTCAATTAGTAAACTAAGGAAATATAATGCATCAACATAGTATTTAGATTTAACATTCCCATCTTTCTTAACAGTTACATAGAGATAACACATAGAAAGGTAGATAGTAGTTATATCCATCAATGCTACGCATCAAACAAGTACCCGCCTTGCTTAACTTAAGTTTGCAGCAAACATAGAGTAACAGTGCAGATTTTTCCTTCATATCATCTTTACAACTCTCAAAATTCAATACAATTTTCAAATGTTTATTGGCAGGCAAAATTGCAACTGCACAAAAAGCTCATTTCCTCATCCTATTCTTCCCTCTTTGTAGAACATACATTTTCTTGGAAACTCCTCCAGTTAGCATGCAATCAGGAAACACACCCTACCACCACCAGTGAGGACTTGTAACAAAGCTAATAAAAGACATCCTTGTATAGCTAGTGGAGAGGCTCACCTCCCAACCAAGGGCAGTAGCTACCCACCCCCGAGCTAGGGGAAAAACACAGGGAGACCTAGGAGTTGCACTCACACTTTTACTACCCACTGCACAAACATACAGGTGACACAAGACAACACATCAAGCTCACATAGGATTTATCACACAGTCCACAAGAAGGTTGGTGTAAAACCTTCACATAGGGGTACAGAAAGACAACAACCTATAGGAGAAATTCAACCATTCTTATTTTACAAATTTCACTTCTCACAGGTTCTCATACCCTTCAACTTCATTTGTTCGGTACTCTTGCCCATAATTTTAATTTTTTTTCTCAAGTACAATCAGGGTACTCTTACCCAATATAATATTCCTATAGGAAGCCCCTTTTCTACCCCCACACAAAATTTATAATAGAAAGGAAAACAAAACAATTTCAACTTAACAAATGAACACTGTAGCTTTCCACAACTTCCCACAGCACTTAACATACAATATAGCTCAATGTACAACACACAAAACATAGTTGCAATCCTTGTAAGAAGCTATTCAATTTTTTTTTGTATAAGAATGAATTCGTTTATTTATTTATTTTAATACTGTACAATTTTCCACAATTACCACAGTTGAATTTCACAATAATCAAGTTAGGGCCTACCTGAAGTTCTCTATTGAATTGATGGACTGATTTAGCTCCACTTTCCTTAAAATGAATTATTCTCTTTTGATTTTATAAATAAAGGAAATGACAGAGCACAGTGAAATTCAGAAATTTTTTCCAAGTTAAAATTTTGTTTTTGTTAAAAATAGAAGAACTAAAAGTCTACCTGGTCACTTGCACAACACTAGAGGGAGACAATTAAGATCCACTATTATTCTTCCTTCCTTCAAACTGTTTCAATAGCAGCCCAGAAAGTGAAAGAGAATGCAGTAGATGGTCCAAAAAGTAGAAGTTGCAGCAGATGGTGAAGACTAGTTGCAGCGGATGGTAGAAAAATAGAAAAAATATAGATCCCCCCCGTCAGGAGAAGCCCCCTTTTTCCTCAAATAATTCCATAACCATTTCCTTCTTTGACACCTCTCTTATTGAGAGGAAAACACGTGTCTCTTCAGTTAGGGACACTTGTTATGTTCCTTTTCTAAGGTTTCTAATACAACCCTCTTAGGTTCCTACAACACATACATCCCATTTTTATGACACATCACCTCACTAATTTTCTTCACCGTATTGAGGGTTAAAATAAAGGTTTCCAAAAATTGTATATTTTGTCAATTCTCCCCTCCAAAAGTGCCTAAACATAAACTTAGGTCTTAATGCTTTATTTTTTTTTAAGGCAAAGACACTTTATTAAATTATTTTACACCTTTATAAAGACTGAAGGGAAGTTTTAATTAATTTAAGTTACACAATACATGACAACACAAGAACAATGACGTAACAAGGACAAAACGACAAAACACAACACTACAAAACACAATGTACAATAGTGAATTTCACAATACAAAGGACCTAAGTCTCTCCAAATAGACTTGGTTAGCTCTACTAGTATCACACAATAGGGTCCCCCTATATTTTTCCCCATTTCCACTGGTTAGTATGTACCTGCACACTCATTTCGATGTCAGCGGTTATCACAAATATCATATCATAGCCGAAGCATTGATAAATAACATCAATATGTGCATTGTATATCCATAGCAAGTCTGCATTACAAAAGTAACAATATTAGATTTAATAGTTGAGAACAATTCATAAAATGAAGTTAAAATTCTTATTGAAATCATAGCATCCCATCATGAACTAAATTCTCTATTCAAGATATCAGCATAAATCATCATATCGTATCAATGGCACAATGGTTAATCCTGCCATATCTCTATTTAAAACATATGTCTATACCATTCAACAATATTGCATCAAGGAAGGTAAAATCACATGATTAGTTATATATGTATATATATCATTTACCATATCAACCATAACCAAACTTAACCATATCACCAATTTAGTCATTAATAGGAATAGTAAGATCCACACCATATAATAAGTCATACGAGAAAATTATTCAAAAGCCAACATATACAATCCTAGATCAACACAAAATAATATGGTTAGTAATTACTAAGGGTAGGTCTCATATCATAGAAATATAATTCGATAAAAGTACCCGGAGATAGCTCAAGCATAAACATATAACTGTCATAACTGTCATACACTGTAGTCACATAACCTCCAATAGATGTCATCACATAGAGAACAAGAAGTTTGTAAATATTCTCCAAGAAGTCCTATCATAACCATTATTACTAGAGAAAATTCTAGTGAGTCTATATACGACCTTACAAGAGGGCTCTTCAGAAGTCTAGTAGTTTGATGAATGAGGAGAAGTAATCACCCACGGTTGAGGCAGAACAAATCCCTCAAACTTTAGTCCCGCAAGCTGGAGAGCAGAGCAAGTAGGCCGAGCAAGTTGATTAGAAGGAGGAACAAATAATTCCTCAGCCTCATATTCCTATTATAGAGAAGAAGAGAAATAGGGGGGCTGAATAGACACTGAGAGAGGCCCAGGAATATGTTGGTGACCCACAAGATTCAATCAAATAGAGAAAAACTCCCAAACATTATTCTGATTATGTGGCACTTATAAGTGAATTAATTGAAGAGGAGCCTTCCAGCTTTTAGGAGGCATCCATGCACCAAGTATGGAGGGATGCCATGGTGGAAGAGTATTCTTCCATCATGAAGAATAGCATGTGGGAGGTAGTACCTCAACCAAAAGGTAAGTCTGTGGTGGGCTCGAGATGGCTATATAAGATTAAGCATGCTGTAGATGGTAGTGTGGAAAAATTCAAAGCCCGATTTGTGGCTAAGGGGTTTTCTCAGAAGGAAGGAGTCGACTATGATGAGACTTTTGCTCCAGTAGCCAGGCACTCATTCATAAGAGCTATCATTTCGATAGCAGCACAGATGGGTTGGAGGATTCACCAGATGGATGTAAAGACAGCCTTCCTCAACGAAGAGATTCGGGAAGAGATTTACATAGAACAGCTAGAAGGATTTGAAGTACATGGGAGGGATTCTCATGTATGCAGGTTGAAAAGAGCACTGTATGGACTCAAGCAGGCTCCCAGGGTGTGGTATTCACATATTGATAGTTACTTGCAGAGCGTGGGCTTCATCAAGAGTGAGGCAGATTTGAACATGTACTATGTTTAGGTGAAGGATGAACTTCTCATATTAGTGGTGTATGTTGATGACCTATTTCTCACAGGGTCAGAGGAGCTCATAGCCCACTGCAAGCGGGATCTTGCAAGAGAGTTTAAGATGAAGGACTTCAGGTTGATGCACTACTTTCTGGGATTAGAGTTGTGGAAAAAAGAGGGATAGATCTTCCTTGGACAAGGGAAGTACATAATTGATATCCTGAAGCAATTCAGGATGGAGGACCATAAGCCCATGTCCACACCACTTGTGACCAACTGGAAGAAGATTGATGAGGCAGAACAAATCCCTCAAACTTTAGTCCCGCAAGCTGGAGAGCAGAGCAAGTAGGCCGAGCAAGTTGATCAGAAGGAGGAACAAATAATTCCTCAGCCTCATATTCCTATTATAGAGAAGAAGAGAAATAGGGGGCTGAATAGACACTGAGAGAGGCCCAGGAATATGTTGGTGACCCACAAGATTCAATCAAATAGAGAAAAACTCCCAAACATTATTCTGATTATGTGGCACTTATGAGTGAATTAATTAAAGAGGAGCCTTCCAGCTTTTAGGAGGCATCCATGCACCAAGTATGGAGGGATACCATGGTGGAAGAGTATTCTTCCATCATGAAGAATAGCATGTGGGAGGTAGTACCTCGACCAAAAGGTAAGTCTGTGGTGGGCTCGAGATAGCTATATAAGATTAAGCATGCTGTAGATGGTAGTGTGGAAAAATTCAAAGCCCGATTTGTGGCTAAGGGGTTTTCTCAGAAGGAAGGAGTCAACTATGACGAGACTTTTGCTCCAGTAACCAGACACTCATTCATAAGAGCTATCATTTCTATAGTAGCATAGATGGGTTGGAGGATTCACCAGATGGATGTAAAGACAGCCTTCCTCAACGAAGAGATTCGGGAAGAGATTTACATAGAACAGCTAGAAGGATTTGAAGTACATGGGAGGGATTCTCATGTATGCAGGTTGAAAAGAGCACTGTATGGACTCAAGCAGGCTCCCAGGGTGTGGTATTCACATATTGATAGTTACTTGCAGAGCGTGGGCTTCATCAAGAGTGAGGCAGATTTGAACATGTACTATGTTTAGGTGAAGGATGAACTTCTCATATTAGTGGTGTATGTTGATGACCTATTTCTCACAGGGTCAGAGGAGCTCATAGCCCACTGCAAGCGGGATCTTGCAGGAGAGTTTGAGATGAAGGACTTTAGGTTGATGCACTACTTTCTGGGATTGGAGTTGTGGCAAAAAGAGGGATAGATCTTCCTTGGACAAGGGAAGTACATAATTGATATCCTGAAGCAATTCAGGATGGAGGACCGTAAGCCCATGTCCACACCACTTGTGACCAACTGGAAGAAGATTGATGCTTCCAGATCAAAGGCAGTGGACCTAACTTTATACAGACAGTTGATAGGCTCTCTTTTGTATTTGGTCAACACCAGGCTAGACATTTTTTTTACAGTGAACTCACTTAGTTAGTTTAAGGTGGAACCTAAACATGTGCACTAGATAGCTGCGAAACATATTTTGAGGTATCTCTGAGGCAAAATTGATTATGGGATAAAATATGTTCAACAGGATGGAGTGAAGCTTGAGGGGTTCACCGATGCAGATTGGACAGGTAGTATAGCTAATCAGAAGAGCACTTCAGGGTGCAGTTTCAGTTTAGGATCAAGAGCAGTCTCTTGGTACAGCAGGAAACAAAGGTCAGTTGTACTGAGTTCTGTGGAGGCCGAGTATATGGCAGCTAGTAAGGCTACATGTGAGGCTATCTGGCTTCGAAAACTTCTAGTTGGGCTCTTTGATCAGAAGCTAAAGCCTATAGTCATTTACTATGATAATCAGAGTTGTATCAAACTCTCTAAGAATCCAGTGTTTCATGACAAGTCAAAGCACATTGAGATCAAGTACCACTTCATCAGAGATTGTGTGGAGAAGGGGACAGTGAAGCTCTAGTACATTCCTACTGACGAACAGATAGCAAATATCCTGACCAAGCCCTTGATGAAGAGTAAGTTTGTATACTTTAGGGATAAGCTGGGTGTTGTGCAAAACACCTTCCTCGTTAAGAGGGAGTGTTGATTTTTTGTAGCTCAGAAGGTGGGCCCATGTGGAGGGTGGAAGTTGCTTAAGGGAAACTTGAGTTGGATATTTAGTAACAGCATGATTTCTTTTTTATTAATAGAATGTTTCTTGAGTTGTGAGGTGGAGATAACGCCAAGAGTGATTTTATGTGTAAGGAAAGCCAAGTTATGTAAGGAAAGTTTCTTTTCTCTTGCATTAGTAGGGCTATATATGTAAGATTGTTGTAGCAACAAGTTATGTATTATGTGTGGAAAATTTTTTGTTGAGGCTAAATAGAAGATCCAACATTTGCAAGTTTTTCCACATATTGGGGTTTCCTGGGTATATATGTGTTATTATCTCTTTGTGTATGGCTTCTTGTTATTTTCTGCTTCCACTATTATTAGCTGTTAATTAACCCAGAGTATTGATTGTTATAAATTAGATAGAGGTTCTATTATGTGAATTTATTGTGCAATTAATCTGTAACTGGGTTATGAGAAATTAACACTTACATGTGTTGATAACTGAGAGGGGGGTGAATCAGTTATCCAAATTATTTCTTCTTTCTGAACTTTCTTATTAATTAATGCAGCATTAATTCAAACAAGCAAACATAACCATGAAATGGAGATACACATGACACAATATTTTTGACGTGGAAACCTTGTTAAGGGAGAAAACCACTGGGTGATTAACCCAAAGATTATTCTCTGTTAGAAGAATAAGGAATTACAAAATGGCACTTGCCAATTAGGGCTCACTGCCTGAGCACACTACTCATAAGGAGGCACACTACCTACAAGAGACACACTGTCTACAAAAGAGTGTTATACAATACTTGAACTGATTGGTAGCATCCACATATGTTGGAGTTCATTTCCGGTTAGGCTCAGTACACTGATCTGCTACACTTCATCTTTCCTCTTCTCTTATGCTGCTTTCCTTTCACATACCGGACCTTCCTTACTGTTTCTGCTCTGCTCTGCTTTTATTCGCATATCACATGTCACCACAACAACTCCCACAACTAAATCCATCCTATATATATATATATATATATATATATCCACACAAGTGATTTCATTATCTTTCTAGTCGGCATCCGGAACAGTCAATCTTTTCACAAACTCTGTTCTGTCGGCTGAATCCTTGCACATCAAGTAATGCGGATCAAGCATATACTTGTAGAAATCATTAATCATGTCAGCCAAACATAATTCATGTCTTCATAACCTTTACCACCATCAGAAACACATCCGGAAAGTAGTCTGATGTTCTGTCAGTCAGTTCTTCCTCTGTTCACACTGTCACTCAGGAATCCGGTACTCAACTATTCATATCTTTTTCCTTGTCCATCACTCGAGGCTAAATCCTTGGAATCTATTACTCAAGGTAGTCCTCTTGACTTTCCCAAATCCACACTTCACCAAGATACTTCCTCTGAGAGATCCGGACCTGTCTGTCGGACCTTGCCACAAGCTTTGTTCTTGTTTACCGGACCTCAACAATTTTCATTCTGACTTCCGGTAGAGACATACCATGACATGCGGAAGTGTGGGATGAACTTTGTTGCCATCAATGACAACAATCATGAATCCATATAGTGTCTCTTGCCAACAATCTCCCCCTTTGGCATTGATGGCAACACTTAGTGAAAAATGACTAAGTGTTTACACTATGCTCCCCCTTGGCTAATGCTCTATTTTTATATATATTTTTCAGAGCTCCCCCTTAGTTGGATTCCTCATTTTTCACTGCTCTTCACTCCCCCTTTGACATCTATGGCAAAGGGTAGGGTCCGCATACCAAAATTTTCAAAAATTTAACTATACTTAGCTGCATATTACATACTCACATAAACTGAAGAATGTCTACAAAGGATGTCTTCAATTGGACGAGTTATGTAGCCCAACTTTGCTTCATTCTATCCAAAATTAAAACGTGACCACTCAACAAAAATGTAAAAGCTTCTGCCCTCTTAAGATCTATCGGATCATTTGTCTGGGCTGTGATTTGAGCTTCACTTATGGCCTCATGCATGGCCTCTAACTTAGGGACAGTGATCCTTCTGAGTTCACCCATCCGGCTAATTATGTTCTTCTTTTCTTTCTCAAAATTCTTTATTACATTTGTGATTGCAATAGTCTGACACTCTTGATTGACTATGGAGGAAGAGAGAGGATCAAAACTTTGAGACAAACTTAGTAGTTTATTCTCTTGCTATTTTATTTTCTTTTCAATCACTGTTGCTTTGGACCATGATAAACAAAATTTGTATATTTCTCTGCCATCTTTAAGAGCATTTTCTAAGCTCTTTATCCCTATACTCATATTTTTCCTATCATTATTTATGAAACTTTGTACCTTTGATAATCTTTTTGCATGAAATTCCTTCCGGACCTTATCTTCTGCTGACTTCTCTAGTGAATCAAAATGTGTATTAACATTGTTCACTAGAGTTTTGAGATTACCGGAAGTGGAGGCTGTGGGATCTTTCTAAACCGATGGCATAATCTTTTCAAGCACTCCGGAAGCAACTTCTATCAACTCACAGTCTTCCATATGAGACTTTAGGAGTTTTTCTTTCACTTTTGCATTAGCGAATGAAGCTATCTTCATAGTTTGTACCAAAGAGAGAGAATCAAAATTAAATGGTCCTTGTAGAAGCTCCGGTTCATCAATCTCCATTGTTTCTTTGTTCAAGAATTCTTGGACAATTTGTGCAGTGTCTCTTGCCGGAGACAGATGTTTCTTCTCTTCTGCAATCTTGGAGCTGTCCTTTTGAGTTTTCTCTCCTCCTACATTCTCACCACTAGCAGTTGTAGTCTTTTCTGTTGAGTTCTTCTCTCCTTCTACAACCTTAGCACTATCATCTTCTTTTTCTTTTACTCTTCTTTCTCTTGTGATTTTTCTTCTCCTTTAGATCCGGAGACTGTAGGGGAAACCAGAGGAGAAATGTTAGTCTATTCAGGGCCCACCTCTTCTGTCATTTTCTCAGTACTTTCTTCTGCAACACTTGTGGTTGAGGGATCAGTACCCAAGTCCTCTATAATAGGAAGATTAAATCTTTTGAAGGCTTTCCAGAGAATCTCTTCAGTGTCCTTGGCTACCTTGTCAATCTCACCAAGCATGAGTTGATTCATCCTTGCTTTGCTCCTGAACTCATCCTTGCAATCTTTGAATACCATATTCATTGTCTTGGGATCGATTGAAGGATATAGCTGAATAGCTATTTGTTCCCGGATCTCAATGTCTTTTGCCATGGCATTGTTCTTTCTCATTTCTAACTCCTTTTCTAGGCTCTTAGGAATTAGAGATATAATTTCAATGAAAGCCTTATTGTATATGTTCAGATACCTGATTGTAGCTTCCTGCAGGATCTTTTGGTCAGCCTCATTGTAATCATCATAGAATTCGGCCATTTGTTGAAGGTTTCCATCCACAGTGACTAATTTGATTACACTTTCTAGAGACAGGGTGGGATTTTCAACAAATTTCTCTGCCATTTCTTCCTTGTCTTGGCCTGTGGAGGGTTTACCAGATCCTTTCTTCTTCTACTTCTTTATTTCCTTTACCCCCTCATCTAATTCAGTTTCCTCTTCATCTCTTTGACTTGCATAAACCCTTGTGGCTTTTATCTTTGATCTTTTCTCTCTTTTGCCAGATGCCTGGATTTTCGGTTTTGATGTTCTTAAGCTTTTGGCTGTGACAGGTACAGATCTCTTTGATGATCTAGTCCGGGTGGAGGTTTCTACCGGAGCACTTTCCTTGCTTTTCTTTTCTACCTCTTTCTTCTCTTCCTCAGCCCTTTCCATCCTTTTCTTGTGGGCATCAATTGGCTCCTTTGAGATGCCAAGGCCTTGAGCAATATTTTCTACTTCTTTTCTCACCTTCCTCTTGATCTTTGGTTCTCTGAGTTCAACATGAATTTTTATACTCAGCTCCTCAAAGGTTCCAAACCTTTCTGCTTTTGGATCCTTAGGCTGACTTAGCATCTGTTGAACATGTAGCTCCACAATTTGTTCATCAACCTCATACCCCATGGGCATGATCCATATAGTTCTTGGTTCTACCATAAAGCAAATTGTGTCTTTGTATTTCTCAACAAGAGACTGGGGAATCCTTTCTCTTGTTTGCATCATCTTCTGAAAGTTCTTGAAATATCCCCACAGAGCTGTATTTTGTGCTTTGTTGTCACCAAGTCCATGTAAATAATCTCTGATTTGGATAGCTATCGGTTTATCATTCTCCCATACCCAGCCATTAGATCCGGGAAGCTCATTCATAAAGTAGAAGAATAAGCACAATATCAATCCACAATACTTGAATGAATTCTTTTTATCTTTCTTTATTTTCTATAGATTCTCCATGAATTGGTTCAAGAGAAGCTGGCAAAGATCATAGTCTGTATCCTTTCTTAGCATTTCATATGCGGTGTAGATGGCAGTTCCAGGTACAGAATTTTCCCTGCTAAAATGATATATTTTATACCCAATGATCATGGAGGCAAACTTGACATCCAGATCAGAGATGTCATCTACTATCATTGCTCTTTTGTCAAACTTGGATCTGGTAGCTTCACTCACAGTTTGATTCTTCACAGATTTAAGAACAGGAATCCCACCAGATGAGTGTAATCCGGTGACTGCCCTAATGTCATCTTTTGTGATTTTGAATGGTCCATTTAACCACATGAAGTTGTCGTGTATTCTGCTCAAAATGTACCTACCCCATTCATCCTCAGTAAAACAGGGGAAATGTATGAATTGTGCAAAGTGCTTAATCTAGAGGCCCTTGTATTGGGGTTTGAGCTCAAATGAATTATCTAACAGTTGTTTGTGATAGATATCTCTTTGTTTGAATTCCCCAAACTCTTCAATATTTGTGTGTATGTAAACCCTAATGTCTTCTATATGCAAAACGCCTTGCGGAACACTGGAAAATGCTCCCAGGGGATCTACCTCCAAGGATTTATATGGATGTTTCTTAAATGTGGGCCGAGGTCTATCAGAGATCTTTACTATATTCGGAGTAGCCATCATCAAACAATCTTACTGAAGGATATCAAGAACGATAAATACCTTTTACGCAGTTTAGGGCACACGAAGAAATCAGAATAGAGCTGTATGAAGGGTTGCCTTGATCTTTTGGGAGAAGTTGTTTGCAGAGCTCCTTTTCTTTCTTCTTCACATGTGAGTGTACAAATGTGTAAATAATAGACAAATGAACTCTTTTATTCCAAGAAGCCCTAATTTTCACCCTGCAATAAATACGCAACCTAATTCATTCTGGTTTGCCTAGTTTTCCTTGTTCAAGGAGGAAGAAACTCATCCGGATCATTTTGACGCCTTTGTGATTGATGTTAGTGATAAATCACAATGTCCACTTCTTCTCCTGATCATCTCATATATCCGCAGATCAGGCTATTTCAATTTGGATCCATATCGGGCCAACCTTGTGAGAACCCTATCTTCCTGGAAGACTTGTTTAACCAGACCAATTCTAAAGGAATTAAACTTTTAAATTTTCTTGCAGATCTCTTAGATCTTTACCTGATCTTCTTTACATGTTTCTCTAGAAACCATTTGATCCGCAGCTTCACATGTGCCAATTCAGGCACCAATTGACTGGCTGGGGGAACAATTTTTCCTTTGTGTCTCCCCCTGAGCCAGAGCTCATCTCTAAATTTTTGAAAGGAATATCAGCACAAAAGTCTGGTGTGGATCCATCCTCTACATTCTCTATACTCTTCTTTACCCAAATCTTGTTCATCTCACTTTTAACTTCATCCGCATTCACCTTTTGTTTCCCCTTATCTTGATTCTGTCTATGATATACCGGACCTCTTTTGTCCTGATTCTTGCTTCTACAGAATTTTGCAATATGACTAGATCTATTGCAAATTTGACAAACAACATTTCTTTGCATATTGGATTGATATCCTCTTGATCTGCATTGATTAGCCATATGACCTATTCCATTGCATGTAAAGCATCCACCATTGAATGATTTGTTCATTTGCATAATTCTGCATTCATGAGATTTGTGACCATACCTTTTGCAGTTAAAACACTGTCTGGAGAAGGATGAATTAGTCTGATTCATTCTCTTTTTGCACTGATTAGCTTTGTGACCAAAGTGATTGCAGTTGTGGCAGTATCCATTGAAGGATGGATATCTTTGAGCATTAGGCTATCTTACCAGAGGTCTTCTAGGCCTGATCCTTGGATTTTCTGATACAAAATTCTTCTAACCGGATCCAGATCTTTCTCCTTTCTCATATCCCAAACCACACTTGTCATCTACTTTCTTTTGACTTCCAAGAAGAACTTCAAGTTGAGCAGAACTTATCTTGAATTTCTTTTTATACTCATTTGCTGTTTGAAGACCCCTTTTTAGAGAGACAATTTGATCCTCAAGTTTTTCTTCATTATCTTTAGCATCTTCAAGATCAGATTCAAGATGTCTGATAATTCTATCCATCTGGTGGCAATCTTCTAATTTCTCATTGAGAGATTGTCTTAGATTATCTTCAGTTTTTCTTTTCTCTTCAACTTCTTGGGTAAACTTCATGACTCCTAATTCCATTTCATGTCTTACCATAATGATTTCTTTTGATAACTTTTCACACAACTCAGTTTTTTCCTTCAGCTCTTCATTTGCATTATTTGCTTCACCTTGTCTTGCCAATTGCTGAAGCAGCTCCTTTCTCTTCTTCATAGAAAGACTTAATTTGTCTTTTAGTTCTCTCATGAAATCATCAGCCTGTTTGAGTCTTTCCTTTAATTCATTGACTTCAGAGTTTGACTGTTCAAGATCATCAAGGGCAGTCTTGAGTTGCTCCCTTAAACCATATGCATCCATTTGAACTCCTAGATCTTCCTCAAGCTGTTAGGCTCTGTTAGGAGGAACTTAGCTCTGATACCAATTGTTGATAACTGAGAGGAGGGGGTGAATCAGTTATCCAAATTATTTCTTCTTTCTGAACTTTCTTATTAATTAATGCAACATTAATTCAAACAAGCAAACATAACCATGAAATGGAGATACACATGACACAATATTTTTGACATGGAAACCCTGTCAAGGGAGAAAACCACGGGGTGATTAACCCAAAGATTATTCTCTGTTAGAAGAATAAGGAATTACAAAATGGCACTTGCCAATTAGGGCTCACTGCCTGAGCACACTACTCATAAGGAGGCACACTACCTACAAGAGACACACTGTCTACAAAAGAGTGTTATACAATACTTGAACTGATTGGTAGCATCCACATATGCTAGAGTTCAGTTCCGGTTAGGCTCAGTACACTGATCTGCTACACTTCATCTTTCCTCTTCTCTTATGTTGCTTTCCTTTCACATACCGAACCTTCCTTACTGTTTCTACTCTGCTCTACTTTTATTCGCATATCACATGTCACCACAACAACTCTCACAACTAAATCCATCCTATATATATATATATTCGTACAAGTGATTTCATTATCTTTCTAGTCAGCACCCAGAACAGTCAATCTTTTCACAAACTCTGTTCTGTCGGCTGAATCCTTGCACATCAAGTAATGCAGATCAAGCATATACTTGTAGAAATCATTAATCATGTCAGCCAAACATAATTCATGTCTTCATAACCTTTACCACCATCAGAAACACATCCAGAAAGTAGTCTGATGTTCTGTCAGTCAGTTCTTCCTCTGTTCACACTGTCACTCAGGAATCCAGTACTCAACTATTCATATCTTTTTCCTTGTCCATCATCGGAGGCTAAATCCTTGGAATCTATTACTCAAGGTAGTCCTCTTGACTTTCCCAAATCTGCACTTCACCAAGATACTTCCTCTGAGAGATCCGGACCTGTCTGTTAGACCTTGCCACAAGCTCTGTTCTTGTTTATCAGACCTCAACAATCTTCATTCTGACTTCCAGTAGAGACATACCATGACATGCGGAAGTGTGGGATGAACTTTGTTGCCATCAATGACAACAATCATGACTCCATATAGTGTCTCTTGCCAACAACATGTAGTGATAAACAAGAAAAGAAACCATCATTGATTTCCTGATTACTTGAAAGTTATATAACATGGCACATAATAAGTTCTGTACCAGCTATTGGCAATGACATGCCTGAGGTCCATGTTTACAATGTCCATGCTTGTCTTACGATGTTCTTCATATTATTTTATAAATGTGACAATGAAGCCACTAACCATCATGTCTTTTCCACACTAGATGTCACTGAATACCTTCCCATTTGTAATATAGATCAGAAAAGGTCTGAGTTACTCCCAAGCTTGGTCATGAAATCTAAATCTAGTATTACAAAATTTGATATATAATGTAGACTAAAGAATTCCCCTTGTGTCGTTAAACGAGGGGACTCTCATACACAAAATTTGAAAATTGGCATGTAGCTTGTCTATGACCCAAAAACAACATTTTACCTTTTAGTATGCTTCCACTTCTGATGTGCCAATTTATGTCTCTTCTCACTTTTTTGGAAAATCATTTATGAGATGAATGTTCCTTATATGTATAACTGCCTTCTTTATGATGTCTTCCTAAGTTTCAACCATCTTTTAATTTTCTTATGCATTCTATTGTTCTACCTACTACAGGCATAATGAAAATGTGACTCCATTGATCTTGCCAAGATTTGTTGCTACAAGTGCATTTCTTCATCATTTCATTTTTGGAGACTAATTTTGCAATGCAGTCAAGAAAAAAATTACTTCTGGCCTCCTAAGCACTCAAAATGCATATAACAACATGACTCAAGAAGTTTTGTACTAGCTATTGCAAATGCATACCCTAGGCCCATGTTTAGGTTCCCATGCTATTCTTATGATCATCATAAACATGACAATTAAACTATTTTTTTCATTTCTATGCCACACTAAACATCATTGATTTCCTCTGTTAGAATTCAGCAATACTGATTGTCAAGGTCCAAGTTACTCCCAAGCTTAGTATGGGGTTCAAACCAAGGAATATAAAATTTGAACGATATATAAAATAAAATTAAATAGAAATAAATGCCCTAATGGGCTTCTACAATATGTTTCATATGCCAAATTGGCGTCTGGTCTGCTTGTGACCTAAAATTCAAACTTTTACTTTTAGTTTTAATGTGTTTCCATTTCTGATTTGCCAATTTATGCACCTTC
This sequence comes from Cunninghamia lanceolata, assembly GCA_027924645.1. NCBI lineage: Eukaryota > Viridiplantae > Streptophyta > Pinopsida > Cupressales > Cupressaceae > Cunninghamia > Cunninghamia lanceolata. The sequence goes on along the minus strand of BSBN01000828.1, from coordinate 13,232,821 downwards.
CCACCTTTATGGAAAACCATTTATGAGATGAATAATTACTACATGTACTTTGTTTCCACCAATGTAGTGTTTAGTACATATATGTTCTTGTGGTATTTGTTTGTAATGTTAAGTTTAATTCGAAAAAAATTGGTCCATGTCTAACAAGTCTAAAGATTGCGATGTCATTTTTGTGTGCTTCCATAGTTTACAATCAAATCAACTCTTTTAAATGATTCATTTTAGATATGATAGGACCTTAGAACATGCTTACTAATATTCAGCCACCCATTCAAATGAAAAAAGAAAAAGCAATAATTATATTGAATATTAAAGTTTCTTCCCAAACGATAAATTATTGATGTTTTACCACAACGTGAATGCCAAATTTAGCTTAAAATTTGGAAAGTATGAAATTGAATTGATATTCTATAGTTAATCATCCTCAATAAAAATATTTAGTCTATACAATTGCAAGTACTTGGAGTGACTGACTTAGGGCTAAAACCAATGGAAATTTTAAAAAATAGCTCTTATAGGTGGAGGCTTAATGGGTTCAAGCATAGATATAGCTCTTATTCTAAGTAATATTCATGTGGCTATGAAGGAAGTAAATGACAATTTTCTTTAGCAAGGTCTTAATAGAATTTTAGAAATACTCGTTTTAGACCCTATTTTCTAAGTTGCTAATTTTGAACCCTTTGATTTTGGCATAATTTGACCTATTTGTTTCCTCTTCTAAAGAGAAGGTTAAATTCATTGGCATTTATTGAATGGGTGGATTAGGTATGTCTAAAGATTTGTTCAACCCAAATCGCTCAAAATATATTTGACCATGCTTTTTTGCTTGATGTGAGAGAAGTTTGTATTAGAAGTGAATTAGCTTCTCTGCAAAATTGTAACATGTCACTTGTTCTACCAACTAAGATTTACCAAGTTTAACTTAGAAAGTAAATAGATCAAAATACTGATAGCGGAAGCAATAAATTTTTTCCTTATATTCCTTCGACTAAATGCACATCTGAAACATATTCCAAACTCCCATTGCATAAATTAAATTTTATTTCTTCAATAAAAGAATTGAATATTCATCTTTACAACTTTTTCATAATATACATACAAGCTCCAAGAGCTTAACTGAAAAATAGTAACACATGATTGTATACTTGTCTGTCTTCAACATTCCTAGCCACCAACTATATGAGAGGAAGCATCACTCAAGCGATTTACCTCCAACCACAGACTAACTGTGGTCCCCCACACATTTACCAAATTGGTAAACGGCCCTACCCTTCAATGAAGGAATTGGTTTGGTAACCCCAAATAAAATAGGCCTAATTTGAGCAAGGTGTTGTATCCTACATTAACTAGTACTATCATACTATAGCTACAGCCATCAAAATATGAAATCCCTAGTAGAAATGCAAACCTGGATCATAGTGATCCTAGACAGTGTAAACGTTAGCAATTTACACCACTTTGGCCAAAGTTTTTTTGTCTCATATTCACTCACCCTTCTATCTCGATTGGGAAATACAACAATCTCTGTACAAAATTTATTCCCTTACCCATGGATCAACAAATCCTAGGAATAACCCCATTTAACAAATGCATCATTGTCTACACATACGATATTCCCTTTCCTATGGATCAACAAATCCCAGGAATATTCATGATTAACAATACATCAAACTCTATTCTAAGTTATTCCCCCTCTTCCATGGATCACATATCCCAAGGTTAACCTATCCCAAGTTTCATCATGACACCTATGTCGAAATAACTTTACTTGCAAAATTACATTTTATTGTCTTTCCTCTTATACAATCAACTAATCATACTCAAACTAAAAAATATACATAAAGTTCCATATAGACACAAATCTCTATTACTGAGATTAATTTTTCTTTCACAACACAATTTTCACTTACTAGATATATATAAATATATAAGCAATTAAATATTTAGGTAGACAATCACATTGATAAACAACAATGCATTTCCATAATAACAAATGACACCAACAACCTTCAAAACAGAAAAGCATAATAAGGAGAAATCCCCATGCCTGTGATATAAGCTCCCAAATGAATCTACGAGATCCCCTTGCTTAAACTCCTTCCAATGAACTAAAACCTCTTCCCAATTAAAACAACTCTCCTTCTAAACTTCCAAAACCTCTCCTCACAACTTCAAGAAATAATGGCAAAACTCTCAATACTAACTCAAAAATGAAAATGGAAGAAATAGAATGCTCTTGGCAAAACTTGTGTGTATTTGAATGAGAGAGAGAGCTCCTCTAAAAAGAACAACTCACAAAAGCAATATGACAAACTTTCGATACCAATGCAAAACTCAAAACGAAAAGAGAAAGCTCTTGATTTGAAGAATGTCCGTGCAAAAAAAAATGAGGGAGAGCATCCCCCTTTTATACTAAAACCTAAGGTGTGGTCTTGCCAAAAATAAGTAAAGAAATATCGACACAATGGAGACATTCTTAACAAAAATCTACAATTAGTAAAAATGTTGACACAATGGTGACATTCTTAACAAAATCTAAAATTAGTTTCATAAAACTTAAAACAAACTTTCTAAAAATATAGTAAAATTAGTTTAAAAAACAAAGTCAAAAAGCACATTGAAATAAAGAAGGTTTCTTTCAAAACTGATTATTTTCCATATAAGACAAAGTCAAAGTTGGTAAAGAAATTTGTTTGAAACTAACTAAGCATGGTTTAACAGTTTATGTGCTTCCCAAGTGCTTTGGAAAACTACTTTAAGAAGCTTTAAAGCTTCTAACCACCTCACCCAATGACCATACACATGTGTCAAACGTTGAGCACTTCCCATGCATTAAGATAGGCTTCCTCATAGCCTAAACCATAGGCCTACTTTATCACTAACTTACCTCTTATCACCTATTAATATGTGCCCCTTATTTAAACGCTTTAATAAACTATTTCTCCTTATTTATTTTTAAAACTTTATAGCTTTTAATAAAGTTCCTCCCCTTTTTAGGGGATACGTGACTTTTAACTTTTTATAAACTATAAAAATAATATATAATTGTTTATATAAATATATATATTTTTATATATTAAATTCAATAAATGGATAATATTTGATAAAACAATATCATTTTTCCAAAGTATTATAATTATATATTTTTAAAAAACATAGGAGTATAATATATATATATATTTCATAAATCACAAAAATTACTATAATATATTATTCGTAAATTTATTTATTGTCATAGCAACTTTATAGACAAAATATCATAACATGCATATACAACAAAGGGATGATAAATCTCGCAAATCATAAATAACTATACACACACACACACACACACACACACACACACACACACACACACACACACATAGCTATCATATATATATATATATATATATATATATATATATATATATATATATATATATATATATATCGACTTCACTCAAAACCAAATAAACTCATGACCCACATATTGATGACACAAATGAATGGAATCCACACATACATTGGTGACATGAATGACAACCACATAAACGCATGCATAACATAAAATTGTTTCACGATAAACCTTGTCTATGCAATCGTAAACTTATCAACATGCAAAATTAAATCACAGTTCTCACATGATCATTCAAAATGCAATCAAGATTCATAACATAGATCACTTACCACTACCCAACTGACTCGACATAACTTAGGTCAAGATAGGGTTGTGAGTGTGTGATTGCTCAATATAGGTTTTACTAAGGTAACTAGACCAAGTCCTTCTCCTGAGTGATACTTCCCCTCCCTTCCGGAGGAGCAAATCTGTTCCTACATCCACTTAGACCACCATCATAGTAGTTAGCTGATCAAAATATAACCATTTGCTTATACAATTTCAAACAATAATCAAATATAACACTAGACATTGCATTATTCCATTTCCAACATAAGATTAATAAACACAAAAATGTAAAGATTTCCCAATCACTCGTTATTCAATCAAATTAACCAATCTAGGTAAATAGTAAATAGTAGAAACACATGGGATGTGACAAAAATGTTCTCCTCAGAAACCTATTCGATGAAGTTCATCCTAGTTTACCTAGCATGTAGAGGAAGGAACTAGCTATCTCTTGAGTTATTTAGAAAGGGAAAGAACTTTAGCATTTTTATTGTTCTAGATTATATAGATGATGCCGAATAGTTAGATGATTTAGTGGTCATAGGTATGGTAGAAAAGTCTATGAAGGGGCTAGATCATTACTACCTATGATGAAGGGGTGCTTATAAATGTGGTAATTACCCTCAATTATAAATTTTACCTGGAATGGAATTGAATAAAGTTTGCAAGATTTTGCCTCAAAACATATTGGGTAAACTTAAATTTAGTTTTGACCCATTAGACAATCAAGAACAATAGATATTCATGCATAATGAATGTTTTTTTAATTGAGAAATCTATGAGTTTAGGCATACGAGTATGGGAGGAATCCAGATGGAATGTTGAGCATGTTATGGAAATTGTAAGAGATAATTGTCTTATAGAAGAAATAGAATCTTCTAGCAAACTATTTTCAATGGGTAGGTCAATAGTTTTTAATTGTAATAAATCTTTGCTAGGGATAATTGATTTCCCCATAATTAGATGGAAGATGATACAAAAGAATGATCTAGAGAAATCTACTAAAATAAGTTTTATCATCATTAGCCATTACTCCCAAATGATAATAGTAGAATTTTAGATATTTCTCACAAATAATATTATTATTACCATTCTTTAAAAATATTTTTGTAGCGAGGACTTCATCGAGCACAATGCATCAATTATATGGTTAGAGTGAGACTAAAGTAGTTTGCATATAAAATGGCTACAATTGTTAGAGCATCTCACTCTCAATATGCCCCCTCTCTTCTTCATTGTATGATGTGCTTATTGTCTCTCCTAATGTGATTGTGCATGATACAAAGAGTATGATGGAGCCCTCAAATTTTACAAATTTTGAGTGCATATGTCCTTTCAATGTGTCGACAGAGGCTAAGTCAACACACTACTCAATCTACCATGGGGGCCATCTTCACCGATTAAATTTTTACGACTCATAAGTGATCTTGCAATTCTGTATGGTACAATGTTTCTTGATACATATGATAGTGTGCATGTGTAGTTTTGCGCTTCTAGGATGAGTTTTGATGGGCTATTTAATTATTTTCTGACTACAACCAGGCTAAATTTGGTGTCTGAAAAAGTTTTAAATTTCACAAATCTGAAGGAAACCCATTTCTCGTTTTGACCTAAACCAGCTCTAGTTCCATTTTCATTGGAAACTGAGTTCATATGATGCATTATTTTAATGCATCTCAGTTGTGGCAAACACATTTTACGGGCCAGTTTACAAAGGAGGTATATAAATTTGGTGAGCTGGGTGAGATCCGTCGACAAACCCATGTTTTAAATAATTAATTATGGTTGCTCGCAAGTTTTTGAGGCTCCAGGTGTCACAGTTTGTGCACAGTGAATTTTTTCCATTTGGCTGGCAGGGGAAATTAATTTTTCACCATTTCCTAAAGTTTGAATTGCAAATATTTAAAATATTTTATATATTTTAACTAATTTTAAATGGGAAGTGCATAGCATTTAGGGCAGGTTTAATATTTACCATATATTATAAAGTTCAAAGTTTTGCCGTAAGCTAAAATGAGAGTTATGCCATTCAGCTATGAAATAAAATAATAAGAAAATGAGATGAGCGGAATAGTAGAAAGGCATTTTGATATTTTAAATATCTTTTGCAAAGCAAAGAATTAAGGATGAGTCTTTGTTTAAAGTTTTAATAGCTTTAATATTATTTCCACCATTCCGCGGAGAGCAAAGAGTGAATGCACATAGCAAATGGTGAAATGGCAGAAACGTTGAGGAATTGCTGAGCAGTGCTGAATGATTTTCTATATCACGTTGTTCTGATTTGGTACAGTTTTTGGGAATTTTTGCAAGCTGAAAATGAGTTTTCTCATGTCCAAAATGATGCCTGGGGCATGTCTCATAACCAGAGGGCAATTTTGGTCATGTTCTGAACATAAAAAAATGCCCTGCAGTGGGAAAAATGTGAGAGCAACTGCAAAAATGTGGCTCCATCATTTCTATCTCTTCCAGTAAGTTTGTAAATGATCTGGCAAAAGGAATAATACCCGTGTATATGCAAAAACACCTTGCATATTTGATTTGATTCTGGAGAGTTCAAATTGTATGGTAAATTCATTTTCTACTTACCAGTGAAATGTAGAAACTGCCTAGGGGCAAAATTTGTTGCATGCCAAGTAAATTGCAGTTGAGAGGGTAATTTTACCAGCAGGGTAAAATTGTGCATGAGAATGCAAATCAGATTTGGGAAAAATCAATTTCAGTTGCAGATTGAAGAGGGAAAATGAGGAATGAAGAGCATATTTTACAAGAAAATCAGTTGCAGAATCAAGAGTGCATAGATGTGCCATGTGTCATCAGTGGATTATTTTTAAGGTTTTTCATCTTCTTCTCTCCTTCATACTATAAGACTGTAACTTTTGTATCTTTTTAGTTGTTGGTTCCAGAGCATATTTTTAGACAAGGTCTGAAGTGTGGGATTCAATCCAAGTGATCTCAAAGCTATATTGTAATGAGTGACTAGTTTATGTAATATAGAGGTCTATTTGTGACAAGTATTTTGTAGTGATTCAGTTAAAACTTGTTCAATAAATCAATATAAGACCATTGCTTCTATTATCATTTTGCATTCTATCTCCATTAATGTCTGAATGTTTCAGGGATTCCAAGGGTTTCCTGGGTCCACATTTGTTGTTCTCTTTGTCATGTGTTTGTTAGTATGTATTCAAGGGATACAATAATAGTGTTATGCTTAAGACAATTAAGTATGCACACTTTCATCACTGATATATGGATCATTTTAGATTTTGTTGGATAACTAAGTATGGACTGTAACTTTGATAACTGGAGGGAAGTTGAGGGTTTGATGTTTCTGTAAGGCAAAAACATGACAAATCATGCCTAGTTGAATATTATGGTTTCTTCTTCATTATTGGTATTGTTCAAATATGACTCTGAAGCCCAGGATTAGGCACTTGTCTTATGGATGAAGATTGTCCTACCTATTCAAAATTAAAATATCATGTTAGTTTTTTCCATAATTTATTTATAAGTTATTTCTGCCCTACCCTTATGCATGAGGTCTAGTATTCTAAACCTTGTTAAACCTCATGTGAAACTTGTAACTGATGCAAATATTTAGAGGACTTATGTATATTGTATTTCCTAGGTCAATGGTGTTGTAAGAAGCTATCAATGAGTACATTCACAAGGATTATAACCAAATTTATCATATGTTAGCACCATTTAAACCTAATTACCTAAATCTAGAGATCTCCCTTGCTGTATATCTATTTCCTAAATTATTTTGAGGTCTCTGGGAACACCCTCCCAAGCTTGGCAATGCTCAAAGAGTAGAAGACTATGTTTAGCCTTGTTCATTGGCCTTTCTTGTCCTCAGTTTGATGCTAGTTTTCCTTAGGATTGAGGTCTGCAAGAAAAAATACCAACAGATGGTGACTCTCCTGGGGAGTAGTCTATAAAATGTCAAGATCAATCCAGTGGTCTGTCATGGGTATTTAGAGTTAGTATATGTACAAAGTTTTATCATTCTCTTTAGAGGGTGGCGACTCTGCTTACTTTTGAATCAGTTGATTAAAGGGGAAGACCAGTTGTGTATGTGAGGAAGATTGTATGTGGCTCTACTGTGGAGAAGACTCAAAATGAAAGAAATCTTTTAAGGAGCTTCCTGCTTCTTAAAATTCAGTCCTCTATTGAGAGAGGTGGCAACTCTGTTTTAAAGAACTTGATAAAGGATACAAAGAAGTTCTAGATCTGCATAACTTTCAGTCAAGTAGAAGGGTTAGCATCTACTGCAATTGTTCTAGGTATTTCTATTCTAGTTTTCAAAAAGAAACTTATGAGGAAACCATGTTGTATGAGTTTTAATGAAGTCCCTTATGAAGTGTTGAAGCACTAGTAAAGAGGGGAATATTAGTACTGACTTTACATACTTCTGTATTGCAATTTTCAGTTATGATATTCTATGAGAAGTATGTAGTATTGTAATAAGCTCATTTGAAAAGAGCTTAAGTCTGGCATTGAGTCGTTCTATGTATTATTCTTCCTTGAGAGCTTATTACAAGAGAAAAGAGCTAGAAGATGTGTAACTACTGTGTTTGTGTGAAAGATTTATAAAGTGATAAACAAAATGTATCAACCATGTCCACAGAGAGAAATGTTTGTTCCAGATAGATATAAACCATTGAACTTCAATAATATCCAAAGCTACCCAAATCCTTTTCCCCTTGAGCTTAGAGATCATGTGCCTATGTTTCATGGAGATGTGTACGAATCAGCTTATAGGCATGTGCAACTATTTTATGAGTTTGTTGAAGACTTTCAAATTTGTGCAGAAGATATCATTACGAAATTCTTTGTAAGGTCTTTGAAAGATAATGCAAGAGAATGGTATAATGACTTACCCATGCAAAGTGTATCTTCATGGGAAGATTTCAAAAGGCTATTCCTGAGTCAGTTTGATGACATTAATGAAAATTATACCCAAACTTTTAGGCCTTGGTCTATTCCAACAAGCAATGAAATGGCATATGCAAATGTGCAGTATACATCAGAGGTTGAGAGTAGTCTTCAAGGTGCAAATACCCTTGTTGTCCCAGCTTACCCATCGCAATACCTTGCACACCATAGTCAGCCCCAAATTCATTGTCAGCAAATTACACACATTATTGACCCTAAGGTCCATATTCAGGAACTATTTACCATAAGGAAAGTAGAAGGTGAAATAGGTTATTCCTTGTTGACAAGGATTGTGGATGCTTATACAAACATACCTGATAGTTTTAGACCTCATGAGTCTGTTTTGATTAACTTATTTTGAATGCATATGAATTGGATCCAAATTTTTGGTCTGAAAATTTGAGGCCCATTTGCCTAAGTCAAGTAGTTGAATTGATTGACTTTGTTGAAGAGACTAGGTATGAACATACGTTCAGGGTGAGATCTCATGATATGGATACCAATGGTATTATCGATGAATATAGGTCAAATGATGGTAACACTATATCAGCAAATAAGATGTATAAGAATGAGAAGCATGTTACAATTGAGATAGTGTCTCATACACAAGTGGGTAAGGATTGTAATCAGTCCATAAAGTATGGGTGTGCAAATGAACATAGTTGTTATGATAGTCTGAATGTTAATAAGGATGGAAATATAGAAGGCCTCCCTTCCATATTAGATCATGACTGTTTTTGGCAAGGTTGTTGGAGTTTCAATCCCATGTGATATGAGCAGTGTATGTTATGATGAATCCATTGAATATCTAGATTTTAATGATAAGAATGACAACCTCGTGGATTTTGATTTGCAACTAAGTGATGCATGCAGCTCTCATGGAGATCAAGAGGAAGAAGCAGTGGAAGATGTGAAAGAAAGGGCATGTTCACTCAGTAGTGAGCAAATTTTAGATTTGTTGACAATGGAATATCAGAGGTATGTACATGAAAATGGTCATGAGACTCTGTGCCCTACTCGCATAAACTTTGACAATGATGATGTTCCTTTGGGCATTAAGTATGACACATATACATTTGTTTTTTCTTCCACAAATGAACAAGATAATTTGCAAGATAACAATGCTTATGAAGGTAAGATAGCATTTGACTCTAACAATGATGGATATGCTGAAAGTGTATATCCTAATGCAAACTCAAAAATTTATTTTAGTGACACATGGATGGCTGACGATTGTGAAATTCATTGTAGCAATGGTCAAAGTCAGGATGTTCTAAACGCAAATTCTTATGAGTGTCTATTTTCTGATCTAGATGAGCCTAGTTATGAGTTTCTTCATATGGACATGGATGTTAGTTTTAAGGTTGAATCTGATTACATCTTTGAACCAAAATTGCTTAGTTTTGAGCATACATGGGGTGTTGAAGGTACTAATATATTTTGCTCAGATGGTAATGAAGCAAGAAAACATGACAGTGAGATGGATAAAGTAAAATGTCACAATGATTATGGATTTTAGTTATTGTTTGAATGCAATTTTTAGATTGACAGAGTTGATGTTGACAGTGGCAGGCTCAGTGATATGGTTAAGCATGTTAGTGGCAGAGGTAAATGTGGGTTGAGGGAAATCAATTCCTTCAACAGGATGGTATTTGACAGAGGCAAACATTGGTTCTTCTTTTCATTTGGTGGCCTGGGGCCATCAAATAATGTTTGAAAATTGTGTGTTGGAGCTATGCAATGTTGCAAGTTGAATTAGTTTTTAGAGCCGCCCAATGGAGTAGGTACCTAGTCTGCTTCTCCAAAGATCTGGAATCTCACCATGCCCATAAGGTGCATGCATCCCCAACTAGAGCCACTGATGGAACCCTCAAATTTTACAAATTTTGAATGCATGTCATTTTAATGTGTCGGCAGAGGCTAAGTCGACATACTGCTCAATCTACCCCGAGGGCCATCTTCACCGATTAAAATTTTGCGACTCAAAAGTGATCTTGTAATTCTGTATGGTACAATGTTTCTTGATACATATGGTAGTGTGCATATGCAGTTTCACGCTTCCAGGATGAGTTTTGATGGGCTATTTAATTGTTTTCTGACTACAACCAGGCTAAATTTGGTGTCCGAAAAAGTTTCAAATTTCACAAATCTGAAGGCAACCCATTTCTTGTTTTGGCCTAAAATAGTTTCAATTCCATTTTAATCAGAAACTGAGTTCATATGATGCATTATTTTAATGTATCTCAGTTGCGGCGAACATGTTTTACGAGCAAGTTTACAAAGGAGGTATATAAATTTGGTGAGCTGGGTGAGATCCGTCGACAAACCCATGTTTTAAATAATTGATTATGGTTGCTTGCAAGTTTTCGAGGCTCCATGTGTCACGATTCGTGCACAGTGAATTTCTTCCATTTGGTTGGCACGCGAAATTAATTTTTTACTATTTCCTAAAGTTTGAATTGCAAATATTTAAAATATTTTATATATTTTAAATAATTTTAAACAGGAAGTGCATAGCATTTAGGGCAGGTTTAATATTTACCATATATTATAAAGTTCAAAGTTTTGCCATAAGCTAAAATGAGACTTCCGCCATTCCGCCATGAAATAAAATAATCAAAAAATGAGATGAGCGGAATAGTGGAAAGGCATTTTGATATTTTAAATATCTTTTGCAAAGCAAGGAATTAAGGATGAGCCTTTGTTTAAAGTTTTAATAGCTTTAATATTATTTCCGCCATTTTTCGTATCACATTTTTCTGATTTGGTGCAGGTTTTGGGAATTTTTGCACGCTGAAAATGAGTTTTCTCATGTCCAAAATGATGCATGGGGCACATCTCATAACCATAGGGCAATTTCAGTCATGTTCTGAACATAAAAAATGCCCAGCAGTGGGAAAAACGTGAGAGCCACTGCAAAAACGTGGCTCCATTATTTCTATCTCTTCTAGTAAGTTTGCAAATGATCTGGCAAAAGGAATAATACCCGTGTATATGCAAAAACACCTTGCATATTTGATTTGATTATGGAGAGTTCAAATTGTATGGTAAATGCATTTTCTACTTTCCAGTGAAATGTAGAAACTGCCTGGGGCTAAAATTTGTTACATGTTGGAGTACGTGGAATATGTTATGCAGTCCAATCATTTATTATTGAGTAACGGTTTTGACCACCACTTTTTCCTCTCTCTATACATCGATGCATGTTTCTAACTCCCATGAGGAGGTTATTGTGTATCGGCTATTGTTAGCCATTGTGTAATGGAGCGTATGGCTGTAGTAACAGTAGTAAGATTATTATTATTGAGTAGTGTAGGCAGCTGGATATATAAATGGTATGAGTTGCAGTGATATTTTGTAATAGATAATATAGATTCTAGATTTAATATAGAGAGCAATTCCCTGCTCATGGTGGATGTAGCCAATTGGTGAACCACGTTAAAAATTTTGTCTTTTGTCTCTAGCATATTTTTTCTAAGTTTATTTTTCTGTGTCTGTTTTATCTTTTCTTCACTCAACAATTGGTATCAGAGCCAAGCCCAGGCTAGGAGCCCCAAGCACACGAGAGGTGTGGCATGAGGGGGGGTGTTGGTGTTGGAAATAAGCCACACTCAGACTGACGATGGACTGGTCCAAGAGGGGCCAGTAGCTCAGTGGTAGAGCACTCCAGTAGTGAATGGAAGGTCCTAGGTTCAAGTCCTAGCTGGTCCATGTCTCAACATGGTATCAGAGCTTTGGTGAAGAAGATTGATGAAGCAGTTTGGTGGTGAAGCTGGTTGGAGATCGATGAAGAATGGATGATACAAACAAGTGAAAAATTGAAAAGTTTTCAAGACAAAACTTCAGTTTATGGAAGCTTCAAATTCGTGCTTTGCTGATTCAAAAGGATCTTGTCATTGCACTGCAAGGGAAGTCTGAGAAGCTGAAGAAGATGTCATATGAAGGCTGGAATATCTTAGATCATAAAGCAGCTGCAACCATTATCCTATCATTATCAAGCAATGTCCTCTTCAACGTTGCCATGGAGACAACAGCTAAACAGATTTGGGACAATCTATGTGACATGTACAAAAGGGCATCAGCAACAAATCGAGTGTTCCTGTTGAAGAAACTGGTAAACTTGAAAATGAAATAAGGTAATAGCATGTTGGATCATTTAAATGAATTTAATATTATTATCAGTCAATTACTTTCTATGGATGTTAATATTGAGGAAGAAATGAGAGCCATGCTACTGTTGTGCTCTCTTCCTGATAGTTGGGACAGTGTAATCATAACCATAAGCAATTCCATATCTGGTAAAAGTTGATCTAAAGAAGGGGAGGATAAGAGAAAATAAACAATGTTGCGGTATGATGATGTAGCAGCCACTCTTCTCAATGAAGATGTGAGAAGAGGGAAAAATAGAATAAATGGTGATGCCTTGGCTACCATAAGTACTGACAACAGAGGAAGGGGTCAAGACAAAGGTAGAACTAACAATAGAGGAAGATCAAAGTCTAGAACCAGAAATGGAGAATGTTGGTTTTGTGGCAAGCTAGGTCACACAAAAAGGAACTATTGGAACTACAAAAAGGCACAAGAAATGGTGACCAATAATGAAGCCAACATAGCATGCCAAGAAGATGTAGGTGTTCGTATTTTAACTGCGGAAGAAATTCCAACGAACGCTTGGGTGCTTGATTCTAGCTCATCATTTCATGTCACTCCATGCAAAGAGTATTTTAAAAATCTACAACTTGGTGACTTCAGTAAGGTTTTTCTTGGTAACAATGAATCTTGTGATGTTGTTGGTAGGGGAGATTTCATTGAAATTGAAAAATGGATATATTTGGTTATTATGTGATGTTAGATATGTTCCCCAACTCAAACAAAATGTTATCTCGGCTGGGCAATTAGGTTCTCAAGGTTGTGAAATTAGTTTTGAATCAAATAGATGTAAAGTCAAAAAGGGGGCTTTAGTAATTGCAAGGGGTAGCAAATTAGGCACCCTATATGTCATAAAGAGTCATGCTGAAGTGGGAGTTGTTCATCCTACTTCATATTCGTAATTGGGGACTGCCAGGCAAGGGTTTTTGGATCAATTAGATGCTAATTTTGTTATTAATAATTTTCTTAGTATGATTGGCAATGACAGTTTTGGGGATCAGTTAGATGATGGTGCACAGGTTGATGCCATCAAACCTGAGGCAGATGAAATTAATGGCAATTTGAAAGTGTTTGAATATGAGACTGTTTGTAATGGTGATTCAAAGGTGACAACCGTGGAAGACCTTAAGGAGGACACACAACCAGTCGTGAAGTCTGCTGCCAAGCCCGCAAAAGATAATGAAGAACAGTGCAAATCTTGGCATCAACAAGTTAGCATGGCAATAACATGGAACTCTATCATTCATTTCATGCTCACGCTTGTTCTCCTCAGAGCCTTTGCTACCGCTTGCCTCACTTTGCCCATGGAAAAGACGTATTCCTTTGGAAAGTCGTTGAAGAGAATCGAATTTGCTTATCTCGTTGATGGCTCTGTTCTTCTGCCGAAGAAGGACAACATAGTGTATTTGGTGTTTACATCAAAAGATGTAATGGATGAAGGTTTGCTAATTGTGGAGCTAGTTGATGGGACTGATGTTAGTGCTTCTAAAGAACCAGAGTCTCACAAGGTGCATTCTGGTCTCGATGTTGAGAATATACAAATCGTGAAGGAATCTTCAACCATAGTTCAATCATCAACTGAGATCCTATCTGGGGGCGATGGTAGTGGGAAGCAACAAGTTGAAGGTTTCGGCATGAATTCTTGTGGATACCACACCAATGTTTTACCGTCTTCTGCAAATCGTGATGCCAAAGGACATCTGATACATTTTGAGTTTGTTGTTGTGTTGAATAGCCAACACCCTGAAGCACATATGGATTTGCAAACAATGTGTATAGGCAGATGGGTGTGCTGCCCGATGTTGCGTCTTAAGTTGAGATCAGTGCCAGTGATCATCATTTGTGTGCTTTGAGCAAATGGGTGAAGGGATAACTGGCGATGGATTGTTGGATCGTATCTAAATGATGTGCAGTTGGAATCCATTAATGTCGGTAGTTTGTGGACCAGTGAAAGGAAATCATAACGTGGTATGTTGGGGCATTGAGATGGGTAATTCAATCTGTTTGGCATTATTCTCTAGCAGCAATGAATTAGAGATAGCTTGTGTGGAGATAACAGGTCCCACAGACCGTGGGTCAAAAGACTTTGTTTGAACATTAGATGCCTGTGGTAGCGTTGATTGAAATAGTGGCTGCATATGATGTGAAGAAATTTGCATTGGAGGAAGAGTAGTCACTGAAGACTGTGGTGAAGATTGTGGGAAGCAGTTTAATGGGAAGACGAAAGGGGCGCTTCTTGAGACGCCAACGATTGTAGCGGAGATGGTTACAGTGGTTGTGGAGGCTGAGTTTTGTTTGCAGCTCGGATTGGACCGCAAGTGGGAGATTGTTGGAGTATGTGGAATATGTTATGTAGTCCAATCCTTTATTACTGAGTAACAATTCTGACCACCACTATTTCCTCTCTCTGTGCATCAACCTATGCATGTTTCTAACTCCCATGAGGAGGTTATTGTGTATCGGCTATTGTTAGCCATTATGTAATGGAGCATATGGCTGTAGTAGCAACAGTAAGATTATTATTATTGAGTGGTGTAGGCTGCTGGATATATAAATGGTATGAGTTATAGAGATATTTTGTAATAGATAATATAGATTCTGGGATTTAATACAGAGAGCAATTCCCTGCTCATGGTGGATGTAGCCAATTGGTGAACCACGTTAAAAATTTTGTCTTTTGTCTCTGGCATATTTTTTCTGAGTTTATTTTCTGTGTCTGTTTTATCTTTTCTTCGCTCAACATTACATGCCAAGTAAATTGTAGTTGAGAGGGTAATTTTATCAGCAGGGTAAAATTGTGCATGAGAATGCAAATCAGATTTGGGAAAAATCAATTTCAATTGCAAATTGAAGAGGGAAAATGAGGAATGAAGAGCATATTCTACAAGCAAATTAGTTGTAGAATCAAGGGTGCATAGGTGTGCCATGTGTCATCAATGGATTATTTTTAGGGTTTTTCATCTTCTTCTCTCCTTCATACTATAAGACTATAACTTATGTATCTTTTTAGTTGTTGGTTCCAAAGCATATTTTTAGACAAGGTCTGGAGTGTGGGATTCAATCTAGGTGATCTCAAAGCTATATTGTAACGAGTGACTAGTTTATGTACTATAGAGTTGTGACAAGTATTTTGTAGTGATTCAGTTAAAACTTGTTCAATAAATCAATATAAGACCATTGCTTCTGTTATCATTTTGCATTCTGTCTCCATTAATATCTGAATGTTTCAGGGATTCAAAGGGTTTCATGGGTCCACATTTGATGTTCTCTTTGTCATGTGTTTATTAGTATGTATTCAAGGGATACAATAATAGTGTTATGCTTAAGACAATTAAGTACACACACTTTCATCACTGATATATGGATCATTTCAGATTTTGTTGGATAACTAAGTATGGACTGTAACTTTGATAACTAGAGGACAGTTGAGGGTTTGATGTTTCTATAAAGCAGAAACCTGACAAATCATGCCTAGTTAAATATTATGGTTTCTTCTTCATTATTGGTATTGTTCAAATATGACTCTGTAGCCCAGGATTAGGCACTTGTCTTATGACTAAAGATTGTCCTACCCATTTTAAATTAAAATATCATGTTAATCTTTTCCATAATTTATTTATAAATTATTTCTGTCCTACCCTTATGCATTAAGTCGAGTATTCTAAACCTTGTTAAACCTCATGTGAAACTTGTAACTGATGCAAATATTTAGAGGACTTATGTATATTGTATTTCCTAGGTCAATGGTTTTGTAAGAAGCTATCAATGAGTACATTCACAAGGATTATAACCAAGTTTATCATATGTTAGAATCATTTGAACCTAATTGCCTAAATCTAGAGATCTCTCTTGCTGTATATTTGTTTCCTAAATTGTTTTGAGGTCTCTGGGAACACCCTCCCGAGCTTGGCAATGCTCAAAGAGTACAAGGCTATGTTTAGCCTTGTTTGTTGGCCTTTCTTGTCCTCAGTTTGATGTTAGTTTTCCTTAGGATTGAGGTCTGCAAGGAAAAACACCAACAGAGTACAATAATAGGAATTGTGAAAAGTAAAATATAAAATATATCCATAAATGATAACATTTTTGGTTCATGTTTGTTTGCATGACATAACAGTTGAGAATTTTAAAAAAATCATAGCACATATGCAGTGAAAGGAAATAATAAGTCACATTGTAATATCCCACTATGAGTTTCTAAATATTTTTGTATGAACTTTGTATTATATTTGCTTTAAAATTGTTTATTCCTCTCTATCAATGTAATGCAAATGGTTTGCAAAGAAAATACCTTGTTGTAGATCCCAAAACTTTGTGAAACGCTAGTAGTTTATCAATTGGCATGTTGATATATTTTCTATAGTGTAGGCATGCATTATTTATGTAAATAGTGTATGCAATTGTTGAATTGGTTCACAGTTTGGTAATTGTTGTGAGGCTTGATATGTGATTGAACATATCTAGCGAGGAAAATAATTGGTTTAGTATCTTTAGAGAGAGAGAGAGAGAGAGTCCTATAGAATAATTATACAAACATAACTTTGGTAGAAAAATTGTGTTCTATAAATCTTGTACAATTGATTTGATTGTGAAAGATTAGCTAATTTAAGTGTTGTTATGATAATAGGTTATAAAAACGTGTTTTCATGAAGATTGTGTCTTTGCGTACTTTAGTGGAATATTCCATTGTTGTGCTACAATTGTGTCAACCATCGACCCTAAGAATGAGAAAGAGCCTAGAAGTTGTTCCAATAAAACTACTCAATATTCTTGGTGCTCAACCTCAATGTGTATGAGAGAGAAAAGTATTTGGTTTTTACATAGATATTAATTCTAATTATTTTTCTGTTTGCTTTGCAATAAGGATTACATTTGTTTCTACATGAGATTATATAAAAATGAATAAGGGATTTGATTAATTTAATATATATAGAATAAAGACAAGTTTCTCATAGCTTTATTGTAAAAAATAGATAATTAAAGCACTGATTTCTATCCTACAAACAAACAATTTAAAAAATTGCATAAATTATATAACAGATCTTTTATTGTAATTGAGAATTTGACTATGGGAAAGGCATCTATCCCTAACAAATTTTTAGGATAATAAAAAACTACTGGCTTGCCCATTGAACCTATGGGTCCAATTGCTAGTTTATTAAATTTTTACTAGTATATTATTTCTCAACTACTATTCTTTTCATTTATTTAAGTGGGGGTCTAAGTGTGCCCACCATAGTAGCTATTGGAGATGGTTATCTATTGGGTCCCTTCCCCTATCATTTTACCATTCATTAATTAGCTTGGATAATACATTAAAAAATTTAGGAGATAACAAATTTCTACCAACCAAATTAGTTCAAAACCTTCATCTATGTTTTGATATTATTTTCTAATTTCTATAGTTTCCCTTAATCTGGTTTTCATAAGAATTTAATTATGTTGAGAAAACATTTGTATGAATTGTTATTAAAATAGAACTTATATATAACAAGACCACTCTATGCATCTTAGTTTTCTCCTAATTATTTTTTGACATTCATACTAGATTAATTTGAAAGTGAACTTCATACTGACAAAAAAGAAATCATTTAAAGTCTATATCTCTCAAATATTACACATATTTTCCACTTGTAAATACATTTAAACAGTAAATATAAGCACTCTAATATTATATACTCCTTATTTAAAATAATTTAATCATAAAAAAATTTAAAATTAATTCAAAATAACAATAACAAGAAAGATATTCATTTTATATATTAAAAAAACAAAACAAATAAATAAATTATTTTAAACTATTTTATAAAGATGTTCAAAAAGGTAGTATAATCAAACGCTTGATCCAACCTTGTAAAGTATAATATCATCTTAAAAACTTTAGGCAGGTAATCTAGTTTCTTCTGATTGGAAATTTTGTCCTATCAGGTCCCACCGGGAGTCGAACCCAGGTCGCTGGATTCAAAGTCCAGAGTGCTAACCACTACACCATGGAACCGCTAGAAAAATTGATTTGCCACGTTAGAAAAATTGAATAACTGTAGACATGTTAGAATGAAGAAGATCCGTTTGCCATCACCAGATAGACGGTGCATTCCCGTTTAAAGCAACGCTGACCGTGATTTTGAGGCTGCTTTTCTATTACAAACATGTCAAACAACACTTTAGATTTGGTTTTGTAGCCTTGAAAAGACAACATTATTAGTTATAAATGGGTCTATAAGCTCAAATTTGGCAAGGATGGACTTGTAGACAAACATGAGGAATGTGATCGGAGAAAGTCCTTTCTCAAAAAGAAGAGATTGACTACAATTGGACATTCACTCCAGTTGCCAAATTGAACATGATGCATGCACCATTATCTCTGTTACTACCTCTCTCCAATGTAAGTTCGTGAGATGAATGTGAAGAATGTTTTCATTCATGAAGATCTTTAGAAAGAAATATTGATAAAGTAGCCATTTAATTTTCAAAACTGAACAATGTCCCTCTTGTGCAGGGAAGTTTTTATCAATTATATTATACAATATTTCATGTATATCACCTAACATAAATGAGGACTTAGTTTTGATTAGGATAAGGTGGTTTTGAAGGAACCATAAACCCTTTACAAAATTACAACCAAAACACAACCAGCAAGCTGTAACAACAACTAGAGAGATACCAAGTAGCGAAATAGAGAAAAAATACTACTTAAAACAATAAAAAGAGAGCCACCTACCGAGGGTCATACGGCCTACAAATTATGAAGCATTTCTACTACTTCTAGCTCCATAGTTAGGAATCCTTCCTCAAAGAGTTTACTAGTTTTTTCATTCATATCTTTGCTACTACTGCCATAGGTGTTATATATTTTTCCCTCTTGCATAATAGGAGCTCCATCCTTATTCCTCTATTTTGATCCTTCCCCACCCTCATTCTCTTCTAAGCAATCTTTCAACTCCTTAACCTCTTCCTCAAGCAACATCATTCTGGCATTAAATGTATCCTTCTCCATGTTTAGAACAAAAAATTACTACATGGCATTCCAATACTTGAGGTTCAACTTCTCCTCTTCCTTCAATACTTTAATACAATTGTCCAAATTTTTTTTACTTAATAATAAATAAGTTTTGTTTGAATAAAATACAAGTTATTATGACTTGATTTACAATGTGTTGGTACAACTTTTTATTTTTAATGTTCAGTGTTTAATTTTTTATTGTAATGTTGAAAATAGCATATTCATACCTTTTCCAACTTACTGTTGTGTCTGCCTTAATGAGAATGTCTTAATGCAATGAAATATTGACAAGTGACATAGCCCTATTTATTCATACCATTTCCAACATAGTTTTGTGTCTACATTAATGAGAATGTCTTAATGCAATAAAATATTGACAGGTGACATATACCTATTTGCACTATTTTCCACACATTCACCATTATTCTGCCCTTACTCACATTTCCATATGTTGGCTCCCTACTTCTAAACTATCTCACCACTCTTAACATTATCTCCATCCATCTCATTAATTTTATATTACTAGTAAAGTTTTTTATCTTCCACCATCTCAAATGTTGGATAAGTTTTTTATCCACCACCATCTCAAATGTTTGTTAAATCTAAATGCTCTAGAAATTATAACTTGTCATGAAGCTCAACAAAATTAATTGCAGTTTTTTTCTACCAAAATATTTTTTAAATCTCCTTAGTGACATACCCATTATACCTCTTAAGATGCAATTGCTAATTTTACTGTACAATTTACCTTTTTAAAAAAACTAATTTTATTCACCACCATCTCAAATGTTGGTTAAATTCAAATGTACCAGTCATCCTGTTCAACAAAATTAATTGTTGTTTTTTATACTAAAACATTTTCTGAATCTCCTTAGTGACATACCCATTATACGTTTTAATGATGCAAGTGATAATTTTACTGTACAATTCACCTCTTTAAAAAAAACTAATTTTATCCACCACCATTTCAAATGTTGGTTAAATTCAAATGCACAGGTTATCCTGCTCAACAAAATTAATTGCTGTTTTTTATTCCAAAACATTTTCTAAATCTCCTTAGTGACATACCCATTAAAAGGTTTAATGATACAAGTGTTAATTTTACCCTACAATTCACCTCTTTAAAATAACCAATGAAATAATTTACAAAATAAGATAAAATTATTAAAATTCTATCACCAAAACAAATTGGTTTGGTTTTAATCTTAAAACTGGACAATAAATTTTCACTGTATAAGTTTACTGTAGATAATGTTAAAATTTAGAAACTAGACCACACCAGCTCATCTATATTCAATAGGTGAAAAGATCAGTCATTATACATCTCCACCAACCTCCATTCCATCTAACTCCCCCTTCACACTAGACAATGCATGTGAAAGTATATATTATAAGCCAGAAAGGACAGAGGACAGGCCCACACAGATCAAGATCAAATGTGGCATGTGCTTCATTATCAGAATGCTACTATTCAGGAAAAGCATGTCCAGATACATACAGCTGAACACTGTCTATACATACTACATTTGTAGGAAAATTCATTACCACAAATAAATACTGTTTATTTAGTACAATCTACTTTATTTATACTTTAATATGTCCTATACAGACAAAACAAAACGTAAAGCAACAGTGAACGCAGATGAAACAGTAAAGTGGTCCAATGCGTAAGAATTTATTAAAAAAAAATTGTAGCATATTTGGTTTGTTTTCAATAAAGTGTTTATTATATTTTTATTGTTTTTTATTAACATTTTTATATAACTTGAACTACAAATAAAATATTTTCATATATTACTACTCTATAGAATAATTGTACAAGCATAATTTTGGTAGAAAATTTATGTTCTATAAATCTTATACAATTGATTTGACTGTGAAAGATTAGTTAAATTAAGTGTTGTTATGATAATAAATTATAAAAAAGTGTTTTCATGGAGATTGTGTCTTTGCGGACTTTAGTGGAATATTCCATTGTTGGGCTACAATTGTGTCAACCATCAACCCTAAGAATGAGAAAGAGCCTAGAAGTTGTTCCAATAAAACTACTCAATATTTTTGGTGCTCAAACTCAATGTGTATTAGAGAGAAAAGTATTTGGTTTTTACATAGATTTTAATTTTAATTATTTTTCTGTTTGCTTTGCAATAAGGATTACATTTATTTCTACATGAGATTATATAAAAATGAATAAGGGATTTGATTAATTTAATATATATAGAATACAAACAAGTTTCTCATAGCTTTATTGTAAAAACTAGATAATTAATGCACTGATTTCTATCCTACAAACAAACAATTTAAAAAATTGCATAAATTATGTAACAGATCTTCTATTGTAATTGAGAATTTAACTATGGGAAAGGCATCTATCCCTAACAAATTTTTAGGATAATAAAAAACTATTGGCTTGCCCATTGAACCTATGGGTCCAATTGCTAGTTTATTAAATTTTTACTAGTATATTATTTCTCAACTACTATTCTTTTCATTTATTTAAGTGGGGGTCTAAGTGTGCCCACCATAACAGCTATTGGAGATGGTTATCTATTGGGTCTCTTCCCCTATCATTTTACCATTCATCTATTGGGTCTCTTCCCCTATCATTTTACCATTCATTAGTTAGTTTGGATGATACATTAAAAACAAGAGCTGCAAAGCAGCCAAGTTTCTGCCAAAATGTTCATGAATAGTCTTGTTTTGTTTTAATTTGTTGTGTTTCTTTAGTTTTACCAACAATGTTGATAATATAATAACTTTATAATAATATTGAAATTTGTGAATTTTTTGGTTTAAGTTAGAGTTGACAGTTTTGTAATATTTACAATGAATGTTTAAAATTGAAGAACTTTGAGATTCTACAGATTGCATAAAATGGAAGTTGCAAAGTACGTGATTTTTTATTATACCTAAAGATTTATGATTATACTTCAAGATTTATGGTGAACTTGACAAAATGGATTATTTGATTGATACAGCCTCCTAAGGCTAGAAATGGGCACCCTGGCAATTAAAACTTGGTTCTTGACGGTCTAACAAGAGGCAAATATAGAAGGCGATAAATGCACTAGCCTTCAACAGTTTGCACTTAAGCTGCAATACAAAGAGTTGTTAGTGCTATAAAAAGCACTTAACATCATGAATATAAAGAGTTTTTAGTGCTATAAAAATCACTTTACATCATTATTTTAAAGATTTGAAGTTATAGCTTATAGTGAGGAACAAGTGAAACCCTAAAATTAGTTCTACCATATAACTAGCATTTGCACCAATAAGAGGATCATGGAATACCTTGTTTAGAATAGCAAACGAGTTTAGAAGATCTTCGAGTGTGAATGTTGTTTACAACATGAAATTCAGGGAATACGCTGATAGGAACCAAACAATTTAAAAAATTTCCCACACGTTCCAAGATAATGCACAGCCATGTCATTCACATATTAAATGATGAGACTACAAAATACAAATAGTTTTCTACAACTCAAAATATGAAGATGACTCTGCAAAGAAAATATTAGAATGTGATAGTTGATAGCACGCGGCAAAAGCAATATCTTCCCTCAGTTTCATGTTGAGCCAATGACAGAAATAACAACTACTGCAAGAACCCAAATCAATTGAAACCCATGAACTAAAAAATAATTAAAATTTTTCCAGTCTTGCAATAGATATCAGAAATGTACCAAAAGTTGCATAACTCGGTAGATTGTCCTATCATAAATTTGATTTAGGAAATGTAGGGTATTTATAAAATTTTGGCATAAAAACGGTTTGGGTAGTTGAACTGTAATAGTTAGGTGCACGGGAAAATATAGGTTTTGATTTAAGTTTTTAGGTTTGCAAATAATAAATTAAATTCCTTAATTTTTATTTTTATGTACAGAGGAAAGATTTAATTAATCTTATGATTAAAGGTAAATTAGGGATTAAGGGAAATTTAATTCATTAATTAAAATTAATTAAATTTCATGTGAAGGGAGGACTTATGGAATTGATCGCTGGTCAATTTTTGCTATCTATGCATTAATATATATTTTAAAATTTTGATGTATTAGTATATTATTATCATAGATTAAGGATATTATCTATGTAAATGATATATTATTATTATTATTATTAATTATTAAAGACATACATATAAATTTGGGATAAACTTATAAATTATATTTGTATTTAAATTCCTATTAGTATTAATATTGATTAGTAATAGGAATCTTATATAAGATTCCTATTACTAATCAATATTAATATTAATAGGAATTTAAATACACGTTTCTTAATATTTTTATTTTTATTTTTAGTTATAATATATTTAAATCGGTTAATAGGTGAGATGCTAAAAAAAATTTACTGCCTAATATTTTACCCATAAAGTCTCAAACTAGAAACTTAGTTTTAAGTATTAGTATATTATTATCATAGATTAAGGATATTATCTATCACAAAACTTTATAATATAAACCTTGATGATCCGCAATAACGCCCTTATCGGTGAAAGTTTTTTGCCAATTAGATTGAAGAAAAATCATTTTTCAAATATGTTTTGTTAAAATATTTGCATCTATACGATAGCAATAGCTAAATATTTTTGAAATAAAAAAATATTTCAGTTCTCATTGGTTGCAAAAAGAATTATTAATAACTAGTTAACAACAGGCCTCACCTATAGTTTTCTTGGCAGAAACTAAAAATTAGGAGTGTCAACGAGCCCTTGGTATGCTGGTGAAGTTGAAAGGTTCTAAATGAGCCCACTAGATTAATTTGAAAGTGAACTTTATACTAACAAAGAAAAAATCATTTAAAGTCTATATCTCTTAAATATTACACATATTTTCTACTTGTACATACATTTAAACAGTAAATATATACTCCTTATTTAAAATAATTTTAACATAAAGAATTTGAAAATTAATTCAAAATATCCATTTTATATATTAAAAAACTAAAACAAATAAATAAATTATTTTAAACTATTTTAGAAAGATGTTTAAAAAACTAGTATAATCAAACGCTTGATCCAACCTTGTAAAGTATAATTGGAAATTTTCTCCTAACAGGTCCCACCGGGAGTCGAACCCAGGTCGCTGGATTCAAAGTCCAGAGTGCTAACCACTACACCATGGAACCGCTGGAAAATTTGACTGGCCACGTTAATAAAATTGAATAACCGTGGACATGTTAGAAAATTGGTTGCCTACTACGCTGAAAAGTATAGGCGACTCATGGGGTAAATTTATTGCTTTATCATCACATGTATAAACATTTGCATACTTCTTCTTCTTCAATTACGATTTTGGTAGAATTTGATTTTTGTAGATATGATATTTCCACAGTTCATACTGATAATTGTAGTGTTTTTGGAAAAACTGTGTGTTGTTTTTTTTGCCTCAACTTTTTAGATCACACTTCGTGATCCTTCATCAGAAAGAAAAGACAAGAATAAAATTTGATTTATCAAAAAACAACATGGATTCAATCTTTAGATTATGAGAATGCCCTTTTCACTGTCAAAACTGCTTCCAAGTAACCCATTTTGTAGTTGATTATGAATATTCAAAGCGCCCAATGAGGCACTCTTCATGGTGGCAAGATGTGAGCCCTCATCACCATTTGGTTGTATGTTGGATTCGCCTCTCAAATCTAGAGAAGTAGATACGAAGAATGTATTGGAAGATCAATGTGGGCACAATGAGTCATCTCCTAAAACAGGGGATTGTCAGGAGTCGTCAAGGGGAAAATTAGTGTGCAAGGGTATTGAGAAGGATAGAGAAGTTATCCCTTCCTGGGGTATTGGAAATTCAAAAACTAGATGCTCAGAGTTGAGTAAGGAGGTTATACTTAACTTGCTAGCTATATCCTCAGAAAATAATGTGGAAAGTTCAGATAACATTGATAATATGGATCCCTCCCTTTTCTTCAGATGAGGACTTCCCCTCAGAAAGAGAATCATATTGTGAGATGGAGGTGGAGGATTCGGTTTTAGCCTTTCCAAAGAAAATGATGTATGGACTACTATAACTAGTAGGCGGGCAAAGTAAAAAAAATAAAGCTTCTCTTAGCATGGTGCTTCCATCTCACCTGAAACAGAGGCAGAAAAGATAACGAAGACACATGGTGTTGGTTGGACTTCTGTATGTGGTAACTGTGTGTTGATGGGTAGCTTGGTAAGGCATTTTGATTGGTATTATGTTGGGTTTTCAGGCCATCTTGTTAGTACCTTTTCTGTTGTACACAAGATAATCAGATGTAAGTTTTTTATGGGCATGGATCTCGATAGAACCACACCAAATGTTTTTTTAAAAAAATTGCCTTAAAATATGGGATCCTCTATAATAGTTAAAGTGCATATAATTTATGCTTTTGAAATTATATGTAGGGGAAAGGACCCTGTGCCCTCACACCCTAACTTCATGCATGTTAAGCTTTTAAGCAGTACGTCAAATTTTCATGAAAATTTCAGCATATCTTCATATCTGAGTTAAGAGCTTAAAGCTATTGTTTGGGGTTCTCGGTATCAACTGTGTAGCCTAATTAGCTACATCTTAGCCAAGTTGTCCAAAAACACCCTCAAAAAAATTAGACCAAAACATGTGCACCAAGGCACTAGGGGAGAGGTTCACGCGCTAACTTCACGCCTCTCAAAATCATACGTGGCAATTTCGAATCACTCCAAAAATTTTACAGCAGCTTATTTGGCAAGGCCCCTTCTTATAACTAAGGTTTTAGGGCAACATCATCAAATATGATGCCACATCAGCACACTTTTTGTTGAGGTGTCAAATAGTTCCCCAAAAAAAAGGTGGACCAATAGGTGTGCATTAAGTCTTGTTTTGTTGGTGCGTTGATGTGGCATCACATGATTGGTTGTTTTTTAAATCTAATGAGCACATTTTGTTCAATTATAAGTACTTATAGTAACACTTAACAACCTTAAAGTCACAACTACTAGTGCCAAACTTTTAAAAATATTGGGCCTTATATACACAAATACTAAAACACCTATTGGAACATGCTCAGCAATTGGGTCCTCTCCCCTATTACCAATCACTTTTATGTGTCACCATATGATTGGTTGTTTTTTTATGTTGTCCCAAAGTTTACATTACTAAATAGCAGCCAACACACAAAAAACACTAATCAAAAAGTAAAACAGGCTTAGAGATATAACCATCTATAGAAACTACCAACCAACAATAAGCAACAAAACAAACAACCAACTACACATCTATATGTGCACATGTATTACTTATTAAATTTTTACTAGTAAATTATTTCTCAACTAATATTATTTTCATATATTTAAGTGGGGTCTAAGTGTAAGCTATTGGGGCATGGTTATCTATTGGGTCTTTTCCCCTATCATTTTACCATTCATTAATTAGTTTGGATAATACATTAAAAAAATCTCATAGACAACAAATTTTCTTGAACCAAATTAGTTCCAAGTCTTCATCTATGTTTTGATATTGTTTTCTAATTTCTATGGTTTTCTTTTATCTTGTTTTCTTAGAGATTTAATTATGTTGAGAAAACATTTCTATGAGATTGTTTGTTATTAAAACAGAACTTATATATAACAAAAACAAGCTATACATCTTAGTTTTCTCCTAATCCTAATTATCTTTTGACATTCATATTAGATTGATTTGAAAGTAAACTTTATACTAACAAAGAAAAAATAATTTGTAGTCTACACATCTTTTCCACTTGTAAATACATTTAAACAGGAAATATATATTCCTTATTTAAAATAATTTAAACATAAAAAAAAAAAAATAATAATTCAAAATAATAATAACAAGAAAAGATATATTTTTTAATTTAAAAACTTAAACAAATAAATAAATTATTTTTAACTATTTAAAAAAGAAGTTGCTTGTCCAAAAACGTAGTTTAAACTCATCATCTTATAAACCATTGGATTTTTATTTTGCAGGTCCCACCGGGAGTCGAACCCAGGTCGCTGGATTCAAAGTCCAGAGTGCTAACCACTACACCATGGAACCGCTGGAAAATTTGGCCTACCACGTTAATAAAATTGAATGACTGTGGATATGTTAGGAAGACAAATGTACTTTTACCATCACCAGATATACGCAGGTTTTTTTAAATAAATATTCCATTGCTCTAATTTTTTAGTAGTATAAAATTGCATTTATTTATGAGATCCTCCCCAAAAGATGAAAAACGCTTTAAAAAAAAAAAAAAGGAGGCACTCAGATTTGAACAAAGATTGATAACAGTATCCAGTAATTAAAGAGATAATCTAGAGTTCTGCTTTTATTCCCACCTGTCCATACATGACCAAACTACAGAAAGAAAGAACCAATAAATTGATGATTTCCACCCTTCCCTGAACTTCACACAACCACCATACGCTTCCATGATAAAATTAAAATTAAGGAGTACTGAAACAAAACTATCATAGGAATGTTTTTTGAGGGAAACTATTGATTTAGGACTTGAGTAATCTGATTGAAAATCTAATATGCTCATCTTCCACAAGCCAATATATCAAACTAACAAACTTTTCATCAAGAAGAGGCTTCCAGAGCACACCTAAAAGATATTTTTCCAGTTAAGTTACTATTTAGATAGTTACTATTTAGATATATACTTAAAATGATCAGTCTTCTACTTCTTCAGTATGTTAGAAGATGTAATCCCACAAGTTCATTACTTATAGATTCATGTCCCAAAAGCTTCCTCCCATGTTACTAGTCAATGATGCCCAACAAGAAAAGGCAAAATAACTAGTATATTTATCTTCCAGAACCCAATATACAAAAGGTGCAATATTGCTACTAGAGGAATCTAGAGCACACTGCTAATTCGTTATGTAAGAAAGTTGATCAGTCTTCTGCTTCATCAGTATGTTCTCAAAAGCAATACCACAAGTACACAACTTGGCAGATCCACCTGCCAAAGGTGTCCTCCAGTATTACTTCTTCAGTATGTTTTCAAGTGCCATAAGTCCATAACTTGATAAATCCAGTACCATGGGTTTGATACCAAGCAAGGAATGACATAAAAACTAATATACTGGTTTAGCAACCTCTAAAAAAAATAGTTTAAATTGATAAATTAAGCTCAGGGCGTCCGTGGTTATTTGTCTGGAATTATTTCAAATCAAACACTTGTGTGCTTTTAAAGAGTAGCAACAGCTGGGCTTACTGCTTGTAAAAACAGAAAACCCTTAATATCACTGGGTACTTCTATAAACCAAAAACCTTCAAATTTTCAAGCCCTAATTTTTTTTAAATTTATAATTAAATATTTTTAAAATAATTTTAATTATTTTTTAATTTTTACATTTAACAACTTTCTATTTATCTTATTCAAATTCTAGATTTAATCAATTTTTCTACCTCATAATTTCTATTTGACTGTCAAATTCCAAATCTATTATGATAATAGCAGAGTTGTCTTACAAAGACTTAACATACAATTATAAAATTAATCATTCTAGATAAGGATGGTGGCAAGCTTTAAAAAAATGATTATTAAAAAATTAAAATCATATTTTATGTAATAAACTATTTTGGCTACAAAATATAAATAAAAATAGAATCTACATACACAACATTTGTTGAAATCCAATGTGAGTGTACCACTAGTCCATGAATGCAAGATCTTCTCATAAGAAAGATTGGCTTTAAAAGCATAATTTAGTGTTTCATATCTCTTCTTTCTTCCTCTAGGCAAATCTGTTGCACACAAAAACTGTGCAACTGCTAGTTTAAGTATGTTTATGGAAATATGTAACATCAAGATAATGTCAAGACAATTATTTTAGGTCAAAAGGCTTATTCAATTGGAAAAAGTAATAATATTTATTGTAGATTGCATGGAATACTAAAGAAGATTGTTTGGAGTATATATTTATTGGTTTTTTTAATAACACTTAGTTTTCTTCCGTATTGGATAAAAGCAAAAAAGATATTGCAGACAATAATTTACAGATGTTGCACAACCAAATAAAGCACGAAGAACATAAAAAGACCAATGAACAACATAGACAATCATTGTTATGTCGTAAAATGTTCCCCTAAGACTTTTACCTCCTAAGTATAGCTCCCGGGTCCCTTGTTTTGCATATTGCATATTCATTTTAACTCCCAAGACAAAATGGCCTGAAACCCATGTCAAATGGGGCTTGAGGGACATTGTGGCATTTGACCCTACCTTAAAATAGGACCTAGGGGATTGGGCGTTCGCGCCCTAGTCCTGCCCTATTTTAGGCAGGTCCCAAATTTGAATGTCAATTATGTGACCATTAAAGGTGTCCCATGCCAACATCTTAAGTTTGAATTATGAAATCAAAGCGGGAATGCATATATAAGCATGTTTAGGAATTCATATGTAATCTAGATGGATAATGTGAACTTATGATCTTATGCTAAGTTGATTCAAGGTGTTCATTGTGCTACAGAGCAATCCTGTGTTGTTATTGTGTTTGTATACAGATTTTGGCTTCATCAATCCATCTCCTCATGGCATGAAAGAGCTTCATTCTTCCATGAGAGCTACACCTCCGATCTGATAACTATTTGTGTTTGAATCAATCATTTATCATTTATTTTTTGCCTCTATCCCATAGGGATACACACTCTTTATCAAACAACGGTGTTGGAAGGCTTGAATGTCATTCTGGGGCTTGACTAAGGTAAGCTCCTAAACACGACAACCCCCAACCACACTCCTTGTGATTGTAGGTTACATGTATCAAATTTTGCGGAGTGGAGTTGCAGAAGAAGGTTGCAGAAGATAAGGATTTCAGGGCTGGTGGAAAAAAATAGTTTGGTGCACTGTCGAGGCTAGGGCACTAGTCATAAAGCCCTCTGAGGTTGCAAGTATAGAAATCTCTGTGAAAATGATAATCAGTATCAGAAGAGGTCTTGACATCTCGAAGAATATCCTGCCTTGGGCTTGGGCGCTAGTCATAGTGCCCTCTACATCTGCAGAGCTAGAAACAAACAAAATAGTGATCATCAGTGTCAGAAGGAGTCCAAAACACCCTAAAGAAAACACTACATTGGGCTCAGGTGCTAGTCATAAAGCCCCCGACATTTCAGTATCCCAAACTTCAAAAAATGGTCAATAACTAATCTTTGTCTACTATCTTTGTCTATGAGCATTTGTCGTAATTTATCTGTTTGCTTACAATTTAGCATAATTAGGGTTTTGAGCATACTTGAGCATTAAATTAATACATTAATAAATAATTTCTAAATTTCCCTATCATTACAAGTGACAACCAACCTGTAGGTGAATCCTCTTGTAAAAGTTGTGATTCAACTCGGTTAAATGTCCTTGAATGTTAGTAGTGAAAGGAGGATCTAATTATCAACCCTATCCCACTTTTCCTACTAAACAATCATAACCAATATAGTGCATTCAAACCAAAGCATAACAAGGGCTTGGTCATAGGCTAGTAAACTATTCCTAATTTGGAACTAATTTACAAAACTTATTATATATATAAAAGAATAATATGATCTCAACAAAGAGGTTTTGTAAAAGCTCTACCATCACAAAATATTACCAATGAATCACTTGAATACAATACCATCAATGAACTACCCTCTTTTAACATTTCTAGAAGTCTTTATGCTTTTTGATGGATAGAAAGCAAAAACAATCATAACCAATGTTGTGTGAAGAAGACCCATTAATATTTATAAATTGACATCCTATGAGGAGATCACCCTTCAATTGCCCTTCAAGCTCACATGGGTGTCTCTTTTTCAACACTAGCCTTTTCTAATCACAAGAATAACATAAAATATAAACAACTAATGTACATGTGGTGAGTTGTATAGGTGAAGATTAAAAAGAAGTAAGAAATAAGATTTGGTTTAAGGCATGTTATGTAGTGAGTATAAAATATATGTTTATATAATCTGCAAAGGTATGTTTTGTTTTATTACAATTAGACCATATGTAAGGTAATGTCAAGGTAGTGAATTCCTCCCATTGTTAAAGGCTTCCATAGATGGGCAAATTGGTTTGAGGGATACCTAAATGATCAATCATCAAGAATGTGAATTAAGACCCATCAAGGGAAAACATAACAATCTATAGGACAAAAATATATTAGAATGGTGAGTTGAGCTCACCTAACTACTAATTCCATGTCCATAGCATTCCTTCCTAGAAAAGACAATATTTGGCCAAGGTTAACCACGTCATACATGCCATTTTTTAGGATTATGATCTCTCTAATAGAGATATAGAGATTTTCATCATATGAGTTTTGATCAAGTACATGTATAGCAACTCTAGAAGTAATGAGAACACTCTCACTCTCAATGACAATATCTCTACATCTTTGAATTGAACTTATTCGATGGACATCATGTATGATGTTTCAATAAATAAAAAATATTTTAGAACTCATTATACATGATTGAAATTCCTTACATTAAACCAATCTTAACAAGTGTAATAACTTTTTATTAGCTACAAGAAGCCACAAGCTTTGCAAGTAAAATGGTAAAGTAGAATTGCTTGTGTTTTTTTATCATTATTGTGTATTTAGTTATCATATGCAACCCATTTAATATTTGTTTAGGATTTGTGCAATTTGATTCTTCACCACAATTAACACTCAAAAAGCTTGATATCACATACACAAATAAGGGGTAATCTTCATAAGAAATAGTCAAATTAAAAGGTCATTGACAAATGAGAGCCACTGAGAAAAGAGAAAATAATAGCAACAAAGGTAGCATAATAGAAAATGAAACCAAAACTCATTACTCAACACCACAAAACATCCTTGGACCCTTCTTGCTTCCTCAATTGACATTGAATTACAAGATTGCAAATGAGTATATTGTGACATAATTCATGAATAAGATATTTTACAATTTCATACTTTTTGAGCTATATAACCTAGTTGATATCTTTAAAATCCATTATTAGAAACTAAAACTAAAAGATGGTTATAGTTAGATGGCCACTAATAAAATTATATTTAAAATATTATTATATGTGTCAATTTTTTAACAAAAGGATAAACTTCAATTATTTGACTATTCTTGTGAAACATGTTCACTATATGATGCAGTTATGGATAAAGGGTCTAATTAAAGACAATCCATTCATGCAACTCAAACACCTCAATGCAAGAGTACACAACATAAATTGACTCTTAGAATGTTTGTGTAATGATACAAAATTAGTATTTGATAGGGCTCTTATATGATATGTCTACAAATTTTCAAGAACAAGGGTGTCCACTATAATATTACATAAAATGTAGGCTAGGATTGTATTCAAAACTTAGATATTCTTATCTATTCCATCTCCTCGTTCCCTAGTCCCTTATCTCCTACAATGGATAGGTCACCCTTTTACAAATAATTCTTGATATAGTGAGGAAATGTCAACCAAGACATAACAATTTAGTGCACAATTCTTTTATTAGTGTGAAGTCTTAAAAGATGCCCCTTTCACCTAAGAACATGCTACATTTTATAATAAGGGAATCAATTACAATATTGACATATAGAGATATTAAGAGTCTAATTACAATGTTAAGTTTACAATCTAGAGGCTCTACGAGCAATATGTGCTACTACATAGTAGAAAGGCTACTTGTGACATTGTGGTGCAAAAATGTGACAATAACCAAAATGAACCCTATAGTGAGAGTTGGCCTCTATAATGATAACTAAATACATGTTACACTCCAATGTACGAAAAAAATAAAACAAACATAAAAGAAGTATTTTTGGGTGATGCAAGATTGCTTGAACCCTAGGATTTTCCTGCATTAGACACCCAAGGTAATAAAATTTTGAGTTGAGTGCTCAAAATTAAGGAAGTGAGGGATGAATTTTTAACCACCCAAGCCAACCCACTTCATCTTTAGAAATTCATGTATCATTGGCCTACGCCTTTCCTCTCAATTGGACAAGTTATTCTTTGTACTCTTTTCTCTTGGTTTTCTTACTTATGTTTATATTGTCTCCTACGATAATGATGTGTTATTAGTCATATCTTCATCCCCATGATAATTGTATAGATCAACAACATTGAATATTTATGAGATGTGCAATCCTTCTAGTAACTCGATCTCATAAGAATTCTAGAAAATATACACAACACTAAATACAAGGGCCAATCTTCTTGAACTTCAACTTATTATAGGTTCCTTAGGGAAGCCTTTCCTTCCTCAAATGTTCCATGAATAACTCTCCCTTAAATTAAATATTTTCTCTTATGTGCTCATTTGCTTTGGCTTTATATTTGTCCCTATTCTTTTCTAATTGTTTCATCACTTGTGCATGCACACCTTCATGTGTTGTGTAAATTCATTCACATATACACTAACAAACTCACCATTTGAAATCCTCAACAAATTTGTGACACCTTTGGGAGACATCCCATAAATAATTTGAAATGGGGTCTTGCTTGTAAACCTATCCACCGAGTTGTTGAACACAAATTCAACTTGTGCTGACAAGGAATCACATTGGACTAGTCTCCCCTACCAAACTTCTAAGGAGATTACCCATACTCCTATTAATAACTTCTATTTGACCATCTATTTATCTATCATCGATGGTATGCAAAACTTTGATTCAATTGTGTACCCAACTTTTTCCATAGTGTGCACCAAAAATGTCTTATGAAATTAGTATCCTTATCTAAGGTGATACTTTGCGATAACCCATTTAATGTAACTATTTCCTTGAAGAACAAATATGCAATTTGGATGCTTTATTTGGTATTTGACAAGGAATGAAGCATGTGTGCCATTTTTGAAAAATTAAAAATTAGAATGAAGATAGAATCATTACCTATTTAAGTTTGTAGTAGTTTGAGGACAAAGTTCTTCCCAAGGCTTAAATTTGGTATTGGTAATGAGTTATACAATCCTATATTATAGGCTACACCTTTTTCCACTTGGCATACTTTGCATCTCTCAACAAATATCTGAACATCTTTATATAAACATGGATAGAAACAAATTTTCTCCAACATGGCCAAAGCTTTTTCCACACCAAAGTGTCCTCCAAGTTCTCCACTATGATGTTCTCTAATGAGATTCTCTTTCATTAAACTCTATAGTGCACACAACTATTTTATCCTGAACAAATATCATTCTTGAACAAATTAATCCTCAAATGAACCTTTACCCCAACCTGAGAATCCACGCAACTTCTCTATGCATCTATAGAATATAGATCTTTGTAGCATATAGATCCTTCATCATCTCCATACCTACCAATTCAACTATCATAGTAGACAACAATGCTTGCCTTCTACTCAACACATATACAACCATATTTATTATATTAGAATTGTACTTGAGGACAAAGAAAACCCTTGCAAGTATTCCACACATCTCATATGTCTTTGGTTCAACTTTACTTAATGATTAATAAAATTCAACACTTGATGATAAATATACAAAAGAAGCTCTTTTGACAATATATAATGCCTCCACTTCCACAAAGATTAAACAATTGCATAAAACTCTTGATCATAAATTGAATACTTTTGCTTAGCTTCATTTAGTTTTGACTAAAATAAGCAATGGGTATACCTTCTTGGCTCAAAACAACACAAATGGCTTTACAGTTGGCATCATAATCCAGTTGAAAAACCTTATCAAAATCTAGAAGTGCCAACATCAATTGTTGTATTACCTTTTTCTTAAAGAGTTCAATACTCTTCCCTATAGCAATCATCCAATCAAATCCTCCCTTTCACATGCAATGTGTTAGAGGTGCACATATCCCATTAAATTTTCTAATGAACTTCCTATAGAAACTTGTCCACCTATGAAAATTTCTAAGCTCTATTTCAATCTACAGTATTATCTATGCTCAATAACTGCTTGAATCTTTTTAGGGTCCATCCTTAATCCATCTTTAGATATCAAAAATCCCAAGTAAACCAACTCCTTTTGTAGAAAATTACACTTCTTCATGTTTATACACAACTTCTCCTTCCTTAAATGCACTAAAACCTATTGTAAGTGTTCAAGATGCCCTTCCTTTGTCTTTCTAAACACCAAAATATCATGTACAAATAAAAACAAACAACAACAAACTTACCCAAGACATATTTTATAACTTCAATCATTAATCTAATAAAGGCACTTGGTGCATTGGTCAATCCAAAAGACATGACCATCCACTCATATAGTCCATCCTTGGTTTTGAAAGTTGTCTTCCATTCATCTCCTTCATGAATTTTGATATGATGATAACCACACTTGAGATCAATCTTTGAAAAGTAGCATTCTCCACTCAAACAATCCATAATGTCAACTATGCAAAACAATGGAAACATGTACTTAATGGTGATCTTGTTGATAGCACTAGAGTATGGCATGATCTTATGCAAAGTTGGGCCCATTCCCTTAACCTCTTTATCCGTTTACATGCACATAGATATACCTATAAACATAGCCCTATCATATCCATTTACACACTTTCTTATGCATTCACCTTATCTACATACTTATCACATCCTCTTTGTTTTGGAATATAATATTATGACATCGTGCAATCCTATAATTGTATTTTGATTCGTGCTAGTGTAGAATGATTCTTTCACCTAGATCTATTGGGTCCACTCATGTGCTCATTAGTTTGTGCTCTTAATAAATCTTACATGGTATCATAGTGTAGGCTTGCTTTGGGCATGGTATATGAACCTTCTGGTGATCTAGAGCTTGTCCCTTTCCATTGAGGGTCAAGGGTTTCAATTTGTAGCATCAGTTGTATAGCTTGATTTTGGTGCTTCCTGGGTTAGAATTGTCCTTGCCTTTGCATCTAGAGCACATCAAAGCCCTAGAAATGGTTGTCAATTTGTTGAAAAGTTAATGACCTTTCTTAAAGAGATTGGAAAAATCTCCCTAACTTACCTATCATACAGACTGTACTATTACTACACCATTTGTTCCTACCTATGTAATCATTTGTAGCACCAAGACATGTCATATGCAGGTATTCAATTTATTTAGTGATTTAATTTTATTAAGGTTTAATTAAATTGTTTGTATAGATTTAATTTTTCGGAGAGGCAATACTAGGTCATGCTTGGTCTTCTCCCTTGTACCTACCTTTTGACTATGGGGGTACTTTGAATAAAGGTGTGTGATTGAGTACTTGTACTAGTGACCCTTGTAAGATGTTGATAACATTTCTTTTTACCACTTGGTGATAGTAACAATGGGGGTCCCCACCCTTTGTCCATGGCCCTTCTATGGTAGTTGTGGTAGGGGTGTCAAATAGTAACCCTTACCTGAACTATTTTACGTGGCCATTGTTTGAACACATGTCCTCACCTTTTAAAGAATCCAAACCACAATTTGTATTTATGGTAGCTATTTTTTGTGTTTTTGACAACCATTTTTGTGTGTTTCCAATGTTTTTTCATATAGGTGGTACCACTTTTTAATTTATGCTAAGCTAGTTGAACTCCACCCATGAGCCACCACTAATGTTTCTCTACCACCTGGCTCTGCCCCTCCACCACTCAGTACCTCACTTGGCCTCTACTCTACCTAGGATCCACCCAAGGGCCACCTCCTTTGGTAGTGTTGCTCACTAACCACCAAGGGGACAAACCCCTCTCCATTGGGGTTTTCACTTTTACTAGAAAACTTTGAAGGCTTCATAATCATCCATTTGGTGTATATTTTCAATCACTTTTTTAAACGAGATATTTTTTCACCAACTTCATATGACATATAAGCAATTTCTTATCAAAAGATTCCTATTTTTCAAAATTTGAGCTTTCTCAAAAATTTTGTTGAGCGATGCGAGTTTTTGGAAGTTCAAACCTTTGTAACTTTCACATACATGCTCAAATTTTAGTTCCATTTTCTTGAAAGTGGAAGATTTTTTTAGCACTATGCACTGGTTCCTTCCATTTGTTTGTCTTCAATATCTAGGTTATACTTTCAATATTCTAGTCTATTTTCGACTGTAATTTATTGAAAAATGTCAAGCTTTGTAAATTCACTAAAATAAAATGTCACACATTGTCTTTACTTTTGGGTCTTATGCACATCATTATTGAGCTCATTGCACTCACACTACTTTATAAATTTCCACCAAGGTTTGTTGTATTTTTTCTCATAGCCTAGTCTACTTTCATGTGTGTACAGTGCCTTGTTTCATGCACATTTTTCTTAGTTGCAAGTACTACATTAGGCACTCCTATTCTCATAGATAATTTCGATGAACTTTTTCATTGCCTTCTTGCATATTTCATTGTGACACATATTTTATCTTAGCCGCCATGCCTCTCTCTAGTCAACATTATGAGGAGATGTTGTACTACATTTTGCATACTATTGCTAATGCTTCCATGGTTTCATAAATGAGTGATCTAATGCATACTTTTTAATGGAAGCCACCTTCTTCAATTGATTAGTCTTTATGAGTTATTGACACCTTTTGGAGTGCCATCTGCATCTTTGGCCATGCTACTAGATTGTTGCATATGAGCAATATGGGTAAGTGCAAAAAGTTGGGGGGCCAAAAAGTGGCGAAACTTTTTTTCAAAAAAATTAAGACATAGCACGAGCGTGTTATAACGTGCTCACATTATGGTTTAGTAATGACGAGCCTAAGGCTCAGCAAAACCAAACCATAACGCACTCGCGTTATAACGTGAGTGCGTTATGTTTAATTATATATATAAGAGCATCTTGCTCATTTGATTTCTTTTTTTCTCTACACCTGCGACCTGCAAACCCTAAGGAGCGCACTTGCATTTTTTAAGACCCAATTCAACACAAAAATCTTGCCAATTCATCGCCAAAATGCCGCCACGACGTCGAGCAAGGCCAAAGGAGTGAGTTTTATTTGTTTTTTTGCTTGAATTTGTTTCTAAATAGGTAGGTTTGAGTTGATTTTTGATGTAAATTTCCTTAATTGTCAAGAAATGTTAATGCACCTCCTTCTCCTCCTCAAAATCAACAAAATCCTGAAGAGGAAATACTTGCCGAAGAACAACCCGAACAACAAACTCCTCCATCCATTCCTCGACATGCCCCTGGAACATAAGAAAATCTAATGGGGCAAATTGAAAACAATAAAAAAGAAATTGAGGACATAATTACAAGGTTGAAAGAATCTACAACTTCAACCTTGCATAAATCCATGCTTGCTCAATCCCTTGAATCTATGTTATCAAATGTAGATTCAATAAGCAAGCAAATCACTAGTTGGACAGAAAAGAGGAGAGAATTTCGAGAGTATTATGCTGACAAGTTATCATATGAACAAGTGAAAAAGGAACAAATTACAAAACTTGACTTTTGTTCTACTTTCACAGACCCACGAATAAATGAATCTCTACCCCTTACATGCAAGACGTTCCCTAGCCATTGGTGTAACAACCAAGTGATAAGGGACAATTTTGTGCAGAGGTGGTGGATGGTTTTTGACCATCCTCCATGCAACAATAATGAGGTCCCGCAATATTTTTTGAGGAAACTCTACTGTGAGTTTGTCAAAAATAAAGTGTCAAATTATTTTGATATACGGGAGTTCTAGAGTAGACGTAGGGGGTCAACATAAGATAGACCAGGGGCACGTGTTGACCCATAGCCGCCAGTGAGACGAGCACTCACCAAACCGGCCCATGAGCACGTTTCTATCCCTTTCATTGCGAAGGAGAGTGTTGAGGTTGAGACACTTCAATCTGTTGGTGCCTTGACCCAGAGCATCTTAGAGCATGCTAGTCCTGCAGCACACCGTGGGCTGGGGGAGAGTTCAAGTATAGTTCCACCCCATACTTGTCAGACTTGTGGGTTAGCATGTGGTTATGACCCCACGGATAGTCATGACGCAGGTGTGTAGGCTACATCTCCAACTGAGCAGATGGTGATGACAAATGCCCTCCTGAGTGAGACTTTCAAGCTTGATACTCAAGTAAATCTTAGCAAGTTCATTGAACTTAATTTATTAATTTTTAAAATGCAAGATTAACTAATTTAGTTTGATGATTTTAATAAAATTTCAGGGTCATAGCGTTGATGCAGTTTTTAGTGGTTCTCCACCTGCATATTACACTACATCATCTACTGTCGGGCTATATAACTAGTAAAGAATTATAAATATTACATGTGAATAGCATCATTATATGAATGGTATTCTAATATTTAATTTTGGATGTTGAATAGGTTAATATTGGAGATTTCACGGCAACACCTACCAGCGGTGGTGGACTTCAAAGCTTCATGGAGGTAATA
Source organism: Cunninghamia lanceolata (assembly GCA_027924645.1). Classification (NCBI taxonomy): domain Eukaryota; kingdom Viridiplantae; phylum Streptophyta; class Pinopsida; order Cupressales; family Cupressaceae; genus Cunninghamia; species Cunninghamia lanceolata. The sequence continues at coordinate 13,192,840 of BSBN01000828.1, read as the reverse complement.
AAATAAATAGTTTAATGAATGAATTATACTTACTAGATTTTTGTATGTGACTTGTGTGCTTTATTGTGTGTACTTCCATGTTTAGGTGAACGTGTGTGTATGTTAGGAGCCATGATTTGCATCACTATTATAGTTTTCATAATTGAATAATGTTATTTTATTTCTAGATGATGCAGGCTACGGAGACACCTGCCGATGTTCATAGGGCAATGGAGCATGGTGTGTCCTCTGTGTTTCGTAGCTCCATGCCATTGATGGGGGTATGAGGTAGATTAGTAAATTTCAATTTACATTCATTGTTATAGTTGTTTATTTTTGAAAAATTAAAAGATTATTGATTTGAAGTTTAATTTCTATTTGGATGGTTTTTATAGGACATGACATCACCACAGCTTAATCTTGCTACTAAGGAAAATGAGGAGACAGATTATATGGTAGTGGTAAGTGATTATTTTGTTAGATGTTTCATTTGTTATAACATGTAATTTCTATATATTAATGTCTATACTTTTTATTGTAACAGCTATGGATGCATGAACAACTAAATAGGAGGAGCAGCCCGCGGGTTCATAGTAGACCACCCACATACGCATCTCCATCCCCTAGAAGATGAAAGGCTACTCGTGATATATTCTCTTCACCAACCAGAGGGGAATGACTTTTTATTGTGTTCCTTTATTGTATGCATATATGGCATTTGTAGACATATATTTTGTATTGCATATAGTTGACACTGTATGCCTATATGGCTATTTTGTATATATGTTATACTTATATCGACAGATATTGATGTATGCCTATATGGATATTTGGTTAATACAAGTCTTTTTTATTGATGGCATCCATACTTGTATTATAAATCCACGTTTGAATGGATATTTGTAGATGGTTACTTCAAATATTTAAAGTCCAATTGTATTACATAGGATGTTTGTTGATCCAATAAGCCAGCTATTGTTATTCAAGTATCACCTAAACCTCATTCTGGAATTAAAAGATAAAAGTTGTATTTAAAATAAAAATAAATCATCATGTTGAACAGAAAATATTCATATTCTTTATGAGTTGCTCAATTGAAAATATTCAAATGAGTATGCTGATCCATATTATTTATGAGTTGGTCAATTGAAAATATTTCTTAATTTCTTGTTATTATACCATATTGGGATGCAAAGAGTATGTTTGTTGTTTTGAATAAGATAGTCAAAATCATATGCTAATGAGCACCTGATGACCATTGTGGTTATTAAATGTAATTCCTCTTGCATATAAGGTGAGGTTATGAGAGTACATTGAGTCTTACCTAATTTTAGTATGCAACATAACATTGGGGCTATAGGCTTCCATAAGTCATCAACAATCAAGGTTCAAGGTTGTCATTGAAGTCAAAGGGTCAAGGTTGTTTGTCATTGATGTCAAGGTTGATGCCATGATGTTGATAATGTGATACAGTGATTCAAGGTAGGTGATGGTCATGAGGTGCATGATGTTGTGAATATGGTTTTCATGATAAGGTCTCTCAATTCATGTTGATGTTGCACAAGACAAACATGGTTCATATGATGCAAGGTTCATGTTCATGGTGGATGTGGTTTTGTTCATGCAAGGTTTTGTTGTGAATATGGTTTTCATGATAAGGTCTATCTTGGAAGGTTGATATGATGCAAGGTTCATATTCATGGTGGATGTGGTTTTGTTCATGCAATAAGAAGTTAGAGAAGACACAAGCTTTCATAATCATAATTCAATGTCATCATCAAGGAGAGATATATTTATCAAGGGGAGTCATGAGTTTGATTCAAATCTCAAGTTGTTCATGTCTTAGAACCCTAAGCCTATGATAAGTGTCATACTCTAATGTCTTTCTTCTAATGTCCTTGAGGTCTTTGAAATGTCCTAGATATCTCTTGATGAAAGTTAGAATGTTTAAGTCTTTCTTATTGATAGTTAGGGTTTGCATATTGGGCATTAAACCCTAAAAAGAATCTACTTTTCTTAAGACTTTAAAACCCTCAATTGCCTGTCGTGTGTAAAGTGCACTTTTGTTTTAATTCAATATTGACTTATAATCACAAGTTACTATCACTTAAATCAACCTACTAAAGGGTCTTTCAGTCATTAGTTTACCAACCCTTCAACCTAACTCAACCAGCGTCTCTGGTAAACTCTCATAACCTCGAGCGCCATATCATAATCGAAGGTCATATTTAATTGATATGAGGGCGGGAAAAAGGATTGGAAGGTCAGTATTTAAAAGGAATTTGGAATACAAAAAATCATCTCTATGTAGTTGAATTTGATGGGCATGCCTTTATAAAAGGCTAAAAGACAGCTTTATGCAGGATATCATGGTATTTGTAGTGTTTGAAGATTGAAGACTAGTTACTATTTGTAGCTCATACTGTTTCAGCATGTTTGGGTGCGAAACAGGACCATGCCTAGCCTAAACGTACCCATCCAGACGCGTTAGAATTGTCAGTTTGGTCGCATGAGGAGAAAAAAAGTTACACCCCTTTGCAACTTTACACTGCCTCCTTTTGATGATTTTTGGGGCAGCAGAAAACCTTTCACCACAGGCAAACGCCTCAGAGATATAAAAAACTGAGAGAGGTTATTGTAGAGGAACCCTACGTGATCACATTGCCTCAAACAGAATGTATGTAAGTGACACAGTTTCTGAGTAACAGCTCATCAAAGATTGTTGCCTTTTTGCAATTTGGACTCTTTAAGGATATCACCGGTACAATGTAGCTCGGACTGTTTCGACATGTTTGGGTACAAAACAGGACCATGCCTAGCCTAAACGTACCCATCCAGATGCGTTGGAACTATCAGTTTGGCCACACAAGGAGAAGAACAAAAGTTACACCCCTTTGCAACTTTACACTGCCTCCTTCTGACGATTTTTGGGGCAGCAAAAAACCTTTCACCACGGGCAAACGCCTCAGAGATATAAAAAAATGAGAGAGGTTATTGTAGAGGGACCCTACATGATCACATTTCCTCAAATGGAATACATCCAAGTGACACGGTTTTCAAGTAACAAGTCGTCAAAGATTGCTTCCTTTTTGCACTTTGGACTCTTCAGGGATATCGCTGGTACAATGTAGCTCATACTGTTTCAGCATGTTTGGGTGAAAAACATGACTATACATAGCATAAACATACCCATCTGGATGCGTTGGAACTGTCATTTTGGTCGCATCAGGAGCAAGATGAAAGTTACACCCCTTTGCAACTTTACACTGCCTCCTTCTTACGATTTTTGGGCAAATGCCTCAGAGATATAAAAACTGAGAGAGGTTATTGTAGAGGGACTCTACGTGATCCCATTGACTTAGATAGAATGTTTCTAAGTGACATGGTTTTCAAGTAACATCTTGTCAAAGATTGTTGTGTTTTTGCACTTTGGACTCTTTAGGGATATCACTGGTACAATGTAGCTCAGACTGTTTCGGCATGTTTGGGTGAAAAATAGGACCATGCCTAGTGTAAATGTACTCATTCAGACGCGTTGGAATAGTCAGTTTGGTCGCATCAGGAGCAGGATGAAAGTTACACCCCTTTGCAACTTTACACTACCTCCCTCTGATGATTTTTGGGGCAGCAAAAAACTTTTTACCATGAGCAAATGCTTCAGAGATATTAAAAAATAAGAGAGGTCATTGTAGAGTGACTCTACATGATCATGTTGCCTCAGACAGAATGTTTCTAAGTGACAGTTTTTGAGTAACATCTCGTCAAATATTGCTATCTTTTTGCACTTTGGACTCTTCAGGGATATCATCGGTACAATGTAGCTCGGACTGTTACGGCATGTTTGGGTGAAAAATAGGACCATGCCAAGCGTAAATGTACCCGTCTGGATGCGTTGGAATAGTCAGTTTGGTCACATCAGGAGCAGGATGAAAGTTACACCCCTTTGCAACTTTACACTACCTCCTTCTGATAATTTTTGGGGCAGCAAAAAACCTTTCACCACGGGCAAATGCCTCAGAGATATAAAAAATTGAGAGAGGTTATTGTAGAGGAACCCTAAGTGATCATGTTACCTTAGACATAATGTTTTTAAGTGACACAATTTTTGATTAACATCTCATCAAACATTACTACCTTTTTGCACTTTGGACTCTTTAGGAATATTGTCGGTACAATGTAGCTCGGACTGTTTCGACATGTTTGGGTGAAAAATAGGACCATGCCTAGTGTAAATGTACCCATCCGAACACGTTGGAACAATCAGTTTGGTCGCATCAGGAGCATGATGAAAGTTACACCCCTTTGCAACTTTACACTACCTCCTTCTAACGATTTTTGGGGCAGTAGAAAACCTTTCACCACGGGAAAATGCCTCAGAGATATAAAAAATTGAGAGAGGTTATTGTAGAGGAAACCTACATGATCACATTTCCTTAGACGAAATGTTTCTAAGTGACATGGTTTCTGAGTAACAGTTCGTCAAAAATTGTTGTCTTTTTGCACTTTGGACTCTTCAGGGATATCGTCGGTATAATGTAGCTCAAACTGTTTCCGCATGTTTGGGTGAAAAATAGGACCGTTCCTAGCCTAAACATACCCATCAAGACACGTTGGAACTGTCATTTTGGTCGCATCAGGAGCAGGACACCAAAAATACAAAAGTTGTTTTGTGCAACTTGACAACATTAACACTTTTTTGCAACAAGACTCAAAGACTCAAACTGACTCAAAAACATATGAAATGGTCTTAGAAGACCTTATTACATACAATTGACTCAATCAAAACAAATTTTTATTTTTTGACCCCTCTTGGAGGCATGACAACCTGGATACCCCTACACCATTAGTGCAACTGAAGTCGATAAAGTTTTCCTATTAAGAAAAAGAGCTTCCCTTAGCTTCAAGAAATATAAATATTCTATTCTGACAAGGCCAACCACGTGAAGGTGGAAGCTCATGTGGCCTCACCTAAGACCTAAGACACATGTATTCTAGTAGACGTAGGACACCTAAGACACCTATTGTATAGTATGTATCTAGATTTTATAGACATAGTAGACCTAAGACACCTAGTCTTTATACCTTATCATAGTCTAGACCTAAGTCAACTAGACACCTAGATTATAGTTCTACCTAAGACACCTATTATGGTGACCTAGTTGACATATAGTACCTACCTAAGACACCTAGATTAAATTATAGAAGACACCTAGATCATTCTAAATTATACCTTTTTCTAGTCTCTAGACAGGTCATTGATATATAGTATCTACCTAAGACACCTAGATTAGATTAAATACCTTTTTTCTAGTCTCTATCTATCTAGTTGACATATCGTATATACCTAAGACATAATTAGAGACACTTATTATCTAGTTAGAAACCAAGACACCTAGAGACACCTATATTTATACATTACCTAGATTTTATACATTATTCTCATGATCAACTTCATCCATCACTTAGGTCTAACCCCATGAAGCATAACATGATGATGTAAAAATGTGTATGTGTAAAAATGTAGCAACAAATAAAAAAGACAAACCTTACAAATTAATGTGCATACTTACAACTCAATGTAACATGACTTTACAAAATCAATGTGAATACTTACACATTAATCCAATGAACCATCCAGGTCTGCTCTACTCTTTATTGTGTCAAGTATTGCTTCATGGTCAAACTCACGCACCTTCCACAAGGTCTTGTTCAAAGGTCTACCCCGAGATTGTATCAAATGAACATTGGATGCAATGACAAGGTTCAAGTAATGAAGAATCTTCTGATGCATGTCAAAGTCCTAAAATAGCCAAACATTAACACTCTTATGTGGGTACCTTCTAATCCATGTTCCAGTAATAACCACTGAGACTATAGGGTATTCAATGTTTTCTCCATCTGTAATTGGGGCCTTCAATTTCTTTTTGGCCTCAAAACAATGACACAAGTATTAATTTGTTCCATCTTCGTTATCTTCATCTGCAATAATTGCATATACATGGCATACATTGATATGTGTAGCAAATTAGATGAAATTTGTCAACATTACAAAAACACTACAAAATAAGATGACATTAGGAATTTCAAAAACTATGCAAATAGATATATTACCTGGTTGAACTAGATCTGATATGTGGTCAAAGTCAACTGATGATTCCATCTGTGTTAGTTCCAGTGCCATCGGGGGTCGATACTTGTCAATTAGGATAAGATAACTTAACTGCCATTCGTCAACCCACCCCTTTGACTCGCACTCATCCCAGGCTTGAATTGTACAAGAAGAACAAAAGCATGACATCTTTCGCATATGGATACTCCATGAACCTGCAATTGAGCTTCTGAAAAAGTGCATCTCACTTGATCTTGTTAGTGTAGAACAGTCCTCATATGGTGCAATGTTAGTATCATCTATTAACCAAAAAAATCTACGAACTGAAGACTTACCTTCATTACCTGGACCCATAGAAGCATTACACCACTTGATGATCGATTTTGCATCTATCAACTTTGTGTTGTCTTTATACTTTAACTCTTCTCGTGCTATGGATTTTTTGATACATGCTCCTACACCATCATGCTCCCCCTTTCCATGCTTGGCCTCACAAAATTTCCACATATGTTGAATACCTTTAAAATTATGCCTCCTGCTCAACCAATAGAAATTTTGTGAGTTCTTGAATTATGATGCACAATTATCTGACCATATGATATGTTGACTGAACGATATGCCCCTTCTAGCCAAATCATTGTAGAACACCTAAAAGCAACCTTGCACAAACTCCGTAGAATGCATGTGATCATCAATGATATAGAAATGATACTCCCTTATGATCTTTCTGTTATCCTCTGTACTATCATTCACATGAATGAATGCGATGTGCACAAATATAGAAACCTATGTGGAGTTGTAATATTGTGATTGCACCTCACACTATTGCTGTAGACTGTAGTTCTCTGCACAGTTGATGACTGAAACAATGCTACCAACTGGAAATGTGTCCTTTCATAACTTGAATTGCAAGTCCAATCATCAAGCTCTATGGGCATGTCTTGCATACTCATACACTATGTTGTCACGAAATATAGGCATAAACTGATACACTAGAATCTTTTCAATAACCAATTCACACCTCTTTGCTTCTTTACCATCTTTTGTATTGTACGCCACTATTTTATACTTGTTGAACTCTACTAGTTCATTTACAACTACATGTGTTCTTTCCATATGTTCACATATTGGCAAACGTTGCAAGCCACTGCAACAATGACATGTGCCATCCAAGCATAATTTCTTGTAGAATATTTGACCTTCCTCTCTTTCACATAAAATGAATGATATGAAGTCTCTTAAAGATGTTGGTGGGGCATGTATGCCACAACTCTGCAAAACATTGTTAGTATGCAAATCTAAACATATAGACCTATAAACATCAAAATGGTTAGAAAATTCAATATGTAATTCTAGGTGGTGTTAAGTTAGGTAAATTAATCTCAAAATTAGGAATTTCATCAACATTTAAAGGAGATGGGCTAGATGGCATACCTTCAATCGAAGATGGAATAGATGACATACCTTGAGGTTGAGGTGGGAACGATGGCGTACCTCCTTCATCACATGTGAGTGATGGTGTACTCTCAACTTGAGATGCGGTAGATGGTGTCCCTACATGTTGACTTGCGATAGAGGACGTGTCTCTAACTATGGTATTCAAATCTCTCATAGCACGAAGTTTTTGCATTTGTTCTCTTTGTGCCGCCAATACCATATCTCTTTCTGATGGTTGCGGTTCCTCTTCAATTGGCATGTCTTCATTTATCGTGTCCAATTTCCTCTTCTCATGAAGTTCCCTCATAGCTGCTACTTTCTTTGCATTCTTATCTTCTATCTCTTCTTGTGTTGGTTTAATTCCTGATCGTTTCCTCAGCATGATGGAGAATTTGTCTGTAGCATGATAAAGAGACCAATATTAGTTCCTAAGAAATGAATCCATACAAATAACTAAAATATATGTCATTCAGCCCTTCATAGTAAATATACATACAATAATCATGTAAAAGAGTAAATGTCACTCAACCAAAATAGGTACAAAGCATACAAAGCAAATTATTGCAGCCATACAAACCATTATTGCACAATGTTATTGCAGCCATACAAAGCATTATGGTACAAAGTTCACTTCAGTCCTAGATGAGGATAAGGTCAAAGGATCTAGTCACCTATTAAGGCTACAAGTGAAGAGTACATGGAACTTCATGCTTGAAAAGGTTGAGGTAGACCTAATTTGACATGTTTGTTGTTACTAGGGCTACTAGGATTTGAAATTGAGAAGGCGTTTTGTTGGTACTAGGGCTACTAGGATTTAGGTGGCTTGTGAAGGAATAGACAACAATTGAAGAGTGTAGACTTGAGTAAGGGTTTAGAATGGTTGTGTCTAGGTTCCTGAGGGGTAAGAAGACCTCTAGTAGCCTTGTTAGGTTTTGAAGTATTGCAAACCCTCTTTGTGCCTTTGTATAGGGAGATTGCTTGAGAGGAAAGCTTATGAAATTTGAAGAAACTATTGGTATGAGCCCTTTGGATTGATTTGAACCCTACCTCTGCATCACATACCTAGGATTGTCATAAAAATCATTAGACTAATCTTTTTAATTTAGGGTATTGAATGGTATATAGTCGATCAAGGTAACCACCATCATGTGCTAACAAAGGACAATTAGGAAATTTTGAAATATTGCTGTGTCATGTGCATACAAATCATCATGAATAGGTGCATAAGGAATGTCATAGCCCAAGATATATGCATACAAATCATCATGTCATGTGCATACTCGTATGATCTTGGCACCTATTCATTTTTATTTTAACTTGTTAATATGACAAGATAATAGTGGGATTGTAATGGTATGTTAAGGTCTGTTTATTACACATAATTATTAAAGAGCCCAAGTGTAGAAATATACATGGCATCATGTGAAATTGTAGGCTACTTTCTTGATTGGGAATGTGTCTATTTTAATTAATGTTGACCTTTGAGATATCTTTTAGTATGCATACCATGAACTAATTTAAAACATAGTCTATCACATAAACACAAGATATGTATACATAGTCTTTTATTATGCATACTGGATACAAGTGATATAAACATGTATGATAAAGCATGATAAAGTAATTCAAATAGAATTAAGGAAAATGTAAAGAACATGCATGAAAAGACTTGACATATACCTAAAAAATAGAGATTCGAATGGAGAGAGTACCCAATTATGTAGTGTTTTTTTCTTCTTGCATCAAACTCCTCAACAATTTGAGATTTTCACCACTTGCTTCCTTTTCAATGTTAAATTGAATAACACTCAAATATAATTAGTAACAACAATACTATTAACCAATATATAATGTTAAATTCCTAAAATTGAATCACAATTAACATTGCAACACTACAAAAATTGAAACTTGAATATATATATATATATAGATATATAGATATCAAATTTGATGTGAAAACTATGTTATTTCCTCCTTCTCAAGTTGGCAAAGCAAAAAAGGTGGTGGAAAGATCATGTAAAGGTGGTAGAATGTGTAAAATGTGTATGTGAACTTCCCAACAGCATAAAAGCACTTCTTTTTTGTCAGAACACGCGCATAATCAGCATGAAAATAGAGCATGTGGGCCTGGATCACGAGGGTCCAGGCTTTTTTACCATTTCTAAAGCAGGACAAAATGTGAGCACTTTATAACGCGCTCGTGTTTTGTCCTTCTATAGATTGATCCATAAGTATTTGTGCCTATCTCACCTTCGATAGCACCTTTACAATATCTCACCTCTAGTTCCATTAGCTCATGTTCTATCTCTTACCTCTCTATATCTCACTTATCTCTCCTCCTCACCTCTATACCTCTCCCCTCTCTATGTCTCTCAGTCACTCCTTGTCTACCTCTCCATCCATCCTTAGCTATCTAGGTCTCACTTAATCCTAAACCCTAATCCCTCAACCCTCAACCCTAAATGCTATCCCTATTCCTAAACCCTCAATAGGATCGATACTATACCTTAAACCCTAATCCCTCATCCCTAAACTCTAAACATTGTCCCTATTCCTAAACCCTCAATGGGCTCGACCCTCAACCCTATCCCTAAACCCTCAACCCTCAACATCAATCCCTAATCCCTCAACCCTTAACTCTAATCCCTCAACCCTAAACCCTCAACACTATACCTTAAACCCTAATCCCTCAACCCTAAACCCTAAACCTTATCCCTAAACCTTAAACCCTCAACACTATACCTTAAACCCTAATCCCTCTACCCTAAACCCTAAACCTTATCCCTAAACCCTAATCCCTCATCCCTAAACCCTAAATGCTATCCCTATTCATAAACCCTCAACAGGCTTGATACTATACCTTAAACCCTAATCCCTTATCCCTAAACCCTCCAACCTTATCCCTAATCCTTATACCCTCGACACTCTACTTTAACCCTAATCCCTCAACCCTCAACCCTATCCCTAATCCCTCAACCCTTAACTCTAATCCCTCGACCCTTAACACTAATCCCTCATCCCTAAACCCTAAATACTATCCCTATTCCTAAACCCTCAACAGGCTCAATACTATACCTTAAACCCTAATCCCTCAACCCTAAACCCTAAAACCTCAACCCTCAATGTCAAACCCTAATCCCTCAACCCTTAACTCTAATCCCTCAACCCTAAACCTTATCCCTAAACCCTCAACACTATACCTTAAACCCTAAACCCTAATCCCTCAACCCTTAACCCTAATCCCTCATCCCTAAACCCTAAATGCTATCCCTATTCCTAAACCCTCAACAGGCTCGATACTATACCTTAAACCCTAATCCGTTATCCCTAAACCCTCCAACCCTATCCCTAATCCTTATACCCTCGCCACTCTACTTTAACCCTAATCCCTTGACCCTCAACCCTCAACCCTAAAACCTCAACCATCAACCCTCAACGTCAAACCCTAATTCCTCAATGCTTAACTCTAATCCCTCAACCCTAAACCCTATCCCTAAACCCTCAACACTATACCTTAAACCCTAATCCCTCAACCCTAAACCCTAAACCCTAATCCCTCAACCCTCAACCCTAATCCCTAAACCCTAAACACTATCCCTATTCCTAAACCCTCAATGGGCTCGATACTATCCCTCAACCCTTAACCCTTAAAACTTGAACCCTAAAACCTATCCCTACACCCTCGACACTTGACACTATATCTTAAACCCTAATCCCTTAACCCTCATCCCTAAAGCCTCAAACCTAAACCCTATCCCTAAAACCTCAACCCTCAACACTATACCTTAAACCCTAATTCCTATCCCTCAACCCTTAACCCTTAAATCTTAAACCCTATCCCTACACCCTCAACACTCAACACTATATCTTAAGCCTTAAACCCTCATCCCTAAAGCCTCAACCCTCAAACTTTAAACCTTCAACCCTAAACCCTATCCCTAATCCCTCTACCCTTGACACTCTAACCCTAACCCCCTAACCATCAACCCTATCCCTAAACCCTCAACCCTTAACTCTCAACATTAAACCCTAATCCATCAACCCTAAACCCTAATCCCTCAAACCTAAACCCTATCCCTAAACCCAAAACCCTCAACACTATACCTTAAACCCTAATCCCTAACCATCAACCCTTAACCCTTAAAACTTAAACCCTATCCCTACACACTCAACACTCGACACTATATCTTAAGCGTTTGTTGTTCTCAAAATCAGCTACACTCATTTTTGTAGACAACTCCCATGAAACTTGTCCGTTTCATGAATCTACACTCTAAGATCACAAATCGAGACAAGATTTTCTTGGTCTCGTGCGAAGTCATTTGACATTCTAAACTGGTCTGCGACATTCCCTTGAATTGATTTCTTGATATTTGTGAGGATCGTTCAAGTTGTAAACTGGTTAAAAGGTTAATTTTAGTTATTTTTTAGGTGTTAGCCAAATTTTTGTTCACATGTAAGAGCGGCATATTTAGCCGCTATTACATATGTTGAACTTTGTGTTTTGTGGAATGGCGGTGAAATCACCCGCCTTTACATGTCTTATTTGGTGGAACATGCCGGAGCGGCCGAAACTCCCGCCTGAGCAAGATCTTTGGATCTTTTGACTGGAGTGCCATTAATGGCCACTCGTGCTGATTCATTTAATGTTCATTTTTAAGTTTTAAGTACTCGTTGGGCCTTTTTGTTTATTTTTTATTCTTCCTTTATCATTTATGCTTAAGCCAACACCACAGAGGAGAGTCCGAAAGGAAATTACCGCAATCTGGATCCATCGTTGGTGTCTCTTTTCTCTGGGAGGTCCATTTTTGTTTCGAATTTCTTTCTTTCATTTTGCATTTTTTACTATACTCATGCTAGGTTTCTATTTTTGTTGTATGGGATAGGGTTTCATGTTTTCTCTTGTTGATTATTTCTTGTGATAACCTAGGGTTTGTATCATTTGGTTTCGAAGGTTAGGCGAGCTTTACCGCCGCTCATCCATGAATAAAAAACCCTTGTATCATTGTTATGCAAACGTCGGTGCTGTTCGCCGCTTTGTCAGTTCCAAGTCGTCATGTTTAAACTCGTGAACCTTATTGTGTAGAGTCGGTGATATTCGCCGATTATATATTCCATAAGCGTTGTCTTCATCATCTGCAACGGCGGTAGTTTTCGCCGCCCTTGTACCACTTCAGTCATCTGTAGCGGTGGTAGAATTTGCCACCTGAACACCTTAAACATCAAATTTGGTTCTACATGCAACTCGGTTGAAATCCCCGCCCCTACGCCAAAACCCTTGAAGTTTAAAACCACTTACCTGCATGAGCAGTGTTCTGTTGGCATTTCTCCTTCAACCTGCAATAGCGGTGTTTTCACCCACTCAAGCATTTGAAATTTCAAACCTCATTACATGCAATAGCTGTCATTTTGACCGCTCATGCATGTTAACCAATAATCTCCCATACATATGCAATAGCGGCATTTTCACCCACCTTTACACTTGATAACTCTCTCAACCTGCAACGGCGGTGAAATCACCCGCTCAAGCATATTTTCCTAAATTTTTCCCAACACTGGGAAAATTTGCCTTTCAAAACTAAAAGCCAGCTTTCACCTTTGCCTTGATTTGCGCACTCAAGCCCTTCAAACGCATGCTTTCCTGTCCATGATCGTCAAATCGCAGTTGACCCAGTTTATCCAATTTTTCCCTGACTGTGAGATCATGGTTTTCGCAGTTCTCAATCAGCATTCATGGTGTTCAAGTTCACAGTTTTCTCCAAAGCTCATGTCAGAATCATCTCCGTCAAAGTCGAGAGCCATGAAGTAGAAGTACCAGGGTGTCTTTCCGGTAATGGTAGTACAGTCAAACATTGATGAAATTAGAGACATAGAAATTGGGCATGTGGACTTGGCCCAGTTCGTAGATAGAACTAAACAAGCAATTCCCTCCAAGCCTATGCAGAAAATCATTGACAACAATATTCATCTGGTTGTGTCATTTCTAGTCAGTGCACACAATCCTGAATTTGTTCTACAAGTGGCCAGCCATTACAACAAGAACACTAGAGTCGTGACAGACTCACAGGGAAATGTAATCATGAGATTGGATGCAGAATTCATGGACAAAATCTTCATGTGTCCACCAATTGAAAACATCAGGTGGATTGATTTTGGTCAGGGTCAACAAGACTATGATAATGACGTGGAATCTGCTAGGAGGTATATAAATAGCAAATGGTTAAAGATTCCTAGGGGAAATTTGACCAGATGGCCAAAGGACCTTCACAGGAGAGATTTTGTGGAGGATGTGTGTGATTTGATTACTCTCTTGAGTCACATCAGAGGACTCCCCTCCGCTTCCAAATTCCAGGACTGGATGTACACTTACATCAAGGTGATTCTACGAGGTAATCAGAAGATATTTTGGGGTGAATAGATCAGCAATGCTTTGCACGAGCAACTGGTAAGAGTCAATACTACCTTCAAATTTTACATGACCTCTTATCTTGTCTATGCTGCTGCAAGCATGAGGAACTTGCCAGGTTTAACCCAAGTAGGAGATAGGAGATTGGTCCCAGTGTATGAATACTACCCTCAAATCACTCTGAAGGGGTCAATTCATCATTTCAGAAGAGTCAATGATGCTTTCTTCTCAGTTTTCATGTGCTTGTGGGATGGTGAACTGGTTCAAAGAAGAGTTTCTGATGAAGCTTGGCAGGTTGTAAATTCTTTTGGTTGCTTGTTCTTGCAATTTTCCACCTTCACATATCTTCGGGTAGGGTACTATCCTGGTTACCCTTACATGCTACCACGGTATCCCAGTGATCATATTGTTCTTATGGAGCTTTCCAAACAATTGATTGTGGTACACAACATACAGATGGAGCTGAAGAAGTAAGGGATAAAGTTTCCTATTGAAATTGGGAGGTACTCGGTTCAATCTACAAACAAAGTGAAGATAATTGACTCCGAGTTGCAGTTGGTCACCATGAAAACCTATAAGAAAAGAAATCATTTTGACTTTAGAAGGGTTCAAGATAAAATCAAGAGGAAGTCAACTTTTCATGTGCCAATGGTCGAAGATATATGGGCAGATCTTAGGACTCAAAATGAGATCAGAAAACTAGATTTCTGCAGATTTCATCTAAGTCAAATTGAAGAACTAGGACTCGCTGATATTCCAGATGGAATGGAGGATTATGGGGATGTCCTAGATCAAAAATATGAGGCAGAAAATGTTGAGGCTTCACCTCTCCTAGAGGTGAAATGGTCAATCAAAGAGGAGACATCTATTAGAAAAAGATTCCAACCAATGCTAGCAAACACCAACTTGTGGTTAAGAAGTAAGGGAATCAAGTTGAAAGAATTCCTTACAGGGTCTGAAGAAGAAACACAGGATCAAACAAGTAAGAAAGTAGAAAACTGAACTAAAAACAGGAGTGACATCCCTTCTTCTTCCAAGATACACAAACCAAAAATTAAATTTGTATCTAAAGGAGGAAAGAAGAAGGAAACTATAGAGGCTTCTGACGCCACTAAGTCAGATTTTGAAGATACTAATGATAATCAGATGGAAATTGAAGATGTTGAGACTGAAGAACAAAATGTTCAAAAGTCTAAGACAAAGGTATCTGATGAAGTTGAACAAGGTGAAGATGAAGATATAGAGGAAGAAAGACTTGATGGTTCCCCTCAAACTCCAGTGAAAGATCTTCCCTTTGAGACACAAGTTCCTACATCTCCTCCTCATGTTCTAGTTTCTAACAGTTTGCCAGTGATGTCAAGTGTTCCTCTTTCTCTGATTTTTATTGTTTCTTCTGACAATACTCCTCCATCCATGAAAGCTAGCTTTGGAACTATTTTTGATTCTTCTGGTTCCATTCCAAGCTTATCTTCCCCATCTTTTGACATCGGGGAACAAACTATTTTAGAGAACCTTCTGGATGCTTCACAAAAGGTTATTGATACAGGTGTTGTGTTTACCAACACAAGTCCAATTGTCACCATCACCGGTACAAACATGGAGCCAACCAAGCAAGTAGTGGATCCCCCTCCAGCTATTGACAATTCTATACTTCCTCCATGGCTATCTGCCTATACTCCAAAGAGGAAGAAGCAAGCCATCTCACCTAATGAGATTGACATTGAAAAACTATTGCCCATGAAAGCAAAGAACCAGAAGAAGAAGCCTAAGACTATTTCTAGGCTGGTCACCGAAAAGGGAATCAGATATGCTGAGATTGCCAAACCTCCTGAAGATGCCACGGTTGACACTTTTGACATGAGTAATTATGTCATCTCAAGGGTTGAGTTGGGTAAAGTGACTCATGAAGGTGTCAACGCAGATTTCTAGACCACTACTAGTACCCTACTTAAAAAGTATGATGAAGTCAAGAAGGAGAAGGAGTAGTACAAAGCAAAAGCAAAGAAACTGGCTGCTGTCCTTCAAAAAATAGTGAAGTCATCAGAAATAGTAGAACCCATGGCAGTGACAGTGGAGGATCCCCTGATACAGAAGGTTGAAAAAGTGCAAGCCAGAGGTAAGATAGTGGGGGATGTAGTGGAGCGGTTGTTGGCTCAAGGACGAGTTCTACTAAAAACTACTGTGGAAAGGAAAGAGAAAATGGACAAAGCTAAAGCTGAGTTGGACAATTTGGTAGATCTACTTTCACAAGAGCTGTAAGATCAAGAAGAGAGCCTAGCAGAGTGGATAGACATGAAGAAGATCAAGATAAAGAATCTAATCACCATTGGGGTCATCACCAATAGGGAATCATATCTTAAGACTAAGGAGACTCTAGCTCATCGTATTTTCATAATAAAGAGTCTACTTGAAGATCTGTGCCAAGCTCGAGAAGCCAGCAAAGATAGTGATGTCACACTCCTACACCGGCTAGAAGAACTTCCTTGCACCTTGACAAAGGAAGATCATAGTTTTCTCACGGCACAGGAAATGATAAGTTCTTTTGAAGAGATGGTACAAAAGAAATTTGAAGAGGAGGCACCCTCATTGCTTTCGATGGATAGTCTGTATGACCAACATTCTACTCTAGAGAACCTGAAGAATAATTTGGACAATCATGGAAAGGCGATAAAGGCGGTGAAAGATTTCATTCTCCGAGCCCGCACCATTTCAACAAATACAACAAAACCAGATGCATGCAAGATGTCGGTCGTTCAAACTATGTACCAGAACTTCCTGAAAAAAAAAGATGGAGGAAGCTAGTGCCTTCGCTTATTTTTCCGAAACGATATGTAAATTGAATTTTGTTTTAGACATCTACACATGTAATTTTCCAAAATATAATTACATGTGACACAAGAGAAGTCATAAGTCAAATAGGACTCTTTTGTGGAATAAATCAAAGTAGTTGTAGATTTCCTAAATTTTCTCAAGGCCTTTCCCTATAAATAAAGGGGGCCTCTTTTGTAAATATTATCTTTTGTCTATTGCAAGAAAACTCTGGTGAATTGAGAAGCAAATCAAGACTTTGTGCTTTTTGTGAAAATCAATATTCAAATATTTATCAATACAAGAAAGCAAGTTCAATTCCAATCTTTGTCTTGGGATTATTTGTGTTGTGATAGTATTGTTCTTATGTCTTGCTATCATAATCTTCTTTGGTAATAACTGAAGTGTGGAGTTTGTTTCAAGTGATTGAAGAGCGCTTTTAATTTGATTCTGATAGACTTTGTGTTATCAAATCATTTGTGAGGTTTATGTTCATGTTTGTGAGAATACAATATTTTGGAGACTTTGTGCTGCAAGTTATTATATTCGATTTACTTTTATCATCTTGAAGAAGAGTGAAGACTTTGGGCTGCATTCATCTTCAAATAGTTCTATTTGCAATTAGTAAGTGAGGTAACAGAAAACTTTGTGTTTCTGTGATTTTGTGATAATTTATAAGTTCTTTATCAAGAATTTGAAGTGTAAACATCTATTCTGAAAAAAGAGAATGAGATGAGATGGAACCACCACAAACATAATTTTTAGTGTACATAAATTTCATAAGTTGTTTGTTTGCAAAAGTCATGTAACTAGAGGGAACCTCCCCTTGTTGAGAGGAGAGACTTTGTCTCATCATAGCTATGGCTGATATACCCATTTTGTCATTAGCGAGTTAAGGACAAAATATTCACCCAACAGTTTTTTGGTGACTCTACTGGGGAAAGCAACGCGCAACTTGAAGCCTCACGATCCGAGTTGAAGTATTTTCAGTTCTTTTCCATTTTCTTACAAAATTGTGTTTAGCATACTACATTCTGGCAAATTCCTGATACACCAGAAGCAAGAGGGCTCAGGGTATTATTGATCCTGCATTTGAATTGATGCAGTAGAATAATTTTGGATTCTTAACTCCACGACCTTGTCTTCAACGCACCAGGAGTTTTCCCCCTACGAACACTAGGTCTCCAATACCAGGTGAAGTTTCTAGTGCCGGTGCTAACAGAGTTTTGTTTGTTCATACGACACCAAGGTTTGTTATACCACCTTTCAATCAGCACGTCATGGCAACCCAAGGCCCTTGGGGTAATACATTTGGTCCTCTAAATTTGACCCCACCATTGCATGAACTACCTCGTAGTTCAAGAAAGAATTTCCCCAAATTCTATGGTGACGGGAAAGTTCATCCTGATGAGCACATTGCGGCTTTCTATATAGCCTGTGGTGTGATAGGTGTCGAGCACGAAGATGTTGCTATATGACTCTTTGTAGAAACACTACAAGGTGTTGCTATAGACTGGTTTTACCACCTTCGAGCTCAGACCATAACGAGCTGGGCTACTCTCAAAATCAAGTTCAAAGCCAGGTTTAAACCTGCGGAAGATGCCCATGCATTGTTGGCACAGCTGACACAGATGAAAAAGGAACCTCATGAACTAATGCGAGATTTCATCGCTAAGTTCAACAAATTGTGAAACAGGATTCCCACCACTACTGAGCCAACAGTAGAGAACCTTAAACATTTCTTTATCAATACACAACTTCTAGAGGTGAGCTTTCTATTGAGGTGAGCTGCTCCTACCGATCTTGCTGCAGCTCAAATTCTGGCAACTGAAGTGGAAGATGATCTTATCCTTGCGGGTAAGATAAGGAGAGATTCTAATAGAAATAAAAGTTCCTCTTCTACTAAGAATGCTTCCACAAGCACCACTGACCCCATGGTGCAAAAGCTAGCAAATGAATTGCTAGCTCTGAAGAGACAAATGTCCCAAGGTATGTCTGTGCCTCCTTACCGAGATATACCAAGGAGGACATTTCTAAATAATTCATATCAAGGCAATGCTGCTAGGAATCAAGGACAACACAACCGTCTTCCGCCTACACAAGGGAAGCTTGCCATTGAGGCAGCGCCGGTCAACTCTGTTGTTGGCTATTATGAAGCTGAAAATGAACTTTCTTTCCAACCTGAGTTGGATTATGAAAATGGTGCTAATCTCTTCACAGAAGGAGAAGAAGAGTTAGCTGGTGACTCTACCATCAGCTTTCTGAACTATCAGGACGAAGCTAAAAATAGAGAAGTGTGTGAAGAAGCATATGTTGTTTTCACTAGGTCTCAAAATCAGTCAGCTCTTCAAGCTGATAAAGGGAAGGTGAGAGAAGAATCTCAACCGGTGATTACAATCACTAAACGGGGAACTCTGCTACCTTTCCAATCAAAAGACCTGGTGCTTAATAAACAAGTAAGTGCCTCTAATGAATTTGTACCATCCACTTCTACTCCTCAAACTAGTGCTATCTCTACCAAAAATCAAAATGATGGTTTTTCTTCTTTCGTATCGAATTCTTTTCAGCAGTTTGATATAATAGATCATGCTAGGAGAACTAAGATACAAATGTCTGAAGTTGAGTATTTACAGGCTAATCCTAAACAATTTGATAGATTAGCCCAATACGTCAAAAATAAGACTGTCCCTGCAGGACAAGAGTTTCCCAAAGCTACTCATGACTCCCCCAAAAACAAGCCTATCCAAAATAATCTTGTCACTACTCCCCTTGAAGCCTCTGGAAAAATTGAACCTTTCTATGTTTCCCTATTAGTAAATGGTCATAAATTGAGCAATTGCGTAATAGATTCTGGAGCCTCTGACAATGTTATGCCTGCTAAGGTAGCAGACGCCCTTGGCCTCACCTTAACCAAAACTTTTGGGAGGTGTTTCTCTATGGAGAATAAGCAAGTTCCACTTTTGGGTCAAATCAAAGACGCCCAATTTGCATTTGCAGCTTTTCCAAATAAGAGAATCAAGATGACAGTCCTGGTAGCTGATGTTCCAGCTTCATACGGCATTCTTCTTGGGTGTAATTTCTGCAAGGATGTAGGTGGGGAGTTGAACATGGATTTGTCTGAAGCAAGGATACCTGTTAAAGGTCTCATGCAGAAGCTACTTCCTAAGGAGGCGAAATACATTGTTACCCAAACATCAAATCCCAAAGCTCAAATTTTGTTTGATCCTCGGGAATGGGTAACTATTTCCTGTCTACAAAAGATGGTTCCAGTTCATCAGATGAGAATACATCAGGTGATAGCTCGGATATGTCAGATGGAGACTCAGAAGAGTTTTCAGATGAAAGTTCAGGTGAGGGTATAGTAATACCAGATTCTTCCCTCACTGACGAAGAGGAGTCTTTTGACCAAAGAAAGTCCAAGAAATCAAATTCTGATGAAGTCTGGATTTTAGAGTTTGATGGTAGCTATTCTTCTATCGGTTTTGGAGCCGGAGTGGTCTTGATATTGCCACAAGGTGATATCTTACCTTTTTCATACAAGTTACAATTTGACAATACCAATAACACCACCGAATACGAGTCCTTATTGCTTGGATTGGAAGCTGCTCATGCTAGAGGTGTTAAAATCCTTCATGCTCAAGGGGACGCTGAATTGGTGGTTTGTCAAGTAAGAAATTTGTACCAAACTAAAAATGAAAGACTGAGACACTATCGCAATCGTGTATGGGATTGCATTGAAGGTTTTGATGCTTTCAACATTTCTGCAGTGCCAAGAGAGTTCAATGATCGTGCAGATTCATTGGCTGTTTCTGCCACTCTCATGGTGCCTCATAAGGATTTCAAAGGAAACAAGTACACTATTGAGCTGGTCTTCCGACCAAGTGTACCTGATAATGCTGACCATTGGCAGGTGTTCAATGGTGATAACCAAATCATTACTTTCCTAGAAAAGATGGATAGTTTTGATGAGCTTTACTTTGAAGGAAGTGAATCGCCACCGCGGGAATATGTTTCAGAGATAGACTCACAAACCGGCGAAGAATTTCTACAATTGAAAGGAAATAAAATCCCAAAAGGTTTGGTTTCCCTTGAGAAACTCTTTGATAAACATGACAGGTATATCAAGCAGCGGCAACAACAACAGGATTCAAGTTCCTCTATGGAATTTGAGCAAGTCAATTTGGGTTCGGAAGCAGATCCTAAGATGGTCAACATTGGAAAATGTCGCACTACTGATGAAAGATTCAAATTCATTACCCTCCCTCACCATTACATTGATTTTTTGGCTTACTCCTATGATGACCTAAAGTCTTTCAGGCCTAAGGAGGTTCAACACGAAATTCCCCTCAAAGCTGGATCGTTGCCTCACAAGCAGAAGCAGAGGCAATACAATCCAAAGATATCAGGTACGATTCTTTCTGAAATTCAGAAGATGCTGAATGCAAGGATAATTTTTCCAATTCATCATTCCACATGGATCGCAAACATAGTACCTATAAGGAAGAAGAATGGAGAAATCCGTATCTGTGTTGATTTCAGGAATCTCAACCAGTCTTCCTTGAAAGATAACTACCCTTTTCCCATCATGGACCAAGTGTTGCAAATAGTGACTGGTTCAGAAATGCTATCTATGTTAGATGGTTTTTTGGGGTATAACCAAGTGGAGGTCAATGAAGCTGATCAGTTCAAAACTGCTTTCACCACACCATGGGGCACATTTGCATATTGCAGAATGCCTTTTGGTCTGATCAATGCTGGCACCACATTTCAGAGAACGATGGATCTTGCCTTCAGAGATGAAATGGGGAAGTTCATCGTGGTGTATCTCGATGACTTGACTGTTTTCTCCAAAAACCATCATGATCATGCGCATCATTTACGACAAGTGCTGGAGCGCTGTCGGCAAAATGGTATTTCCTTCAATCCTAAGAAGTCAGTTTTTGGGGTGACGAAAGGTAAGCTTCTTGGACACATTGTATCTCGGGAAGGTACTAAGATTGACTTGGAGAGAGTTAAATCTATTCAAAGTCTTACTCTACCTGCTAGTAAGACTGTTGTTCACTCTTTCTTTGGAAAGGTGAATTTTCTGCGAAGGTTCATTCCTGATTTTGCAGAAAAAACCCGTCACATTGTTAATATGATGAAGGGTAAGGCCACTTTCCATTGGACTGCGGAGGGTAAGGAATCGTTCGAGGATATCAAGAGATCTATTGCTCATGCTCCAGTTCTTGTTTGTCCTGACTACACTAAGGATTTCGTAGTCTATAGCTACGCTTCAGAACACACACTTTCAGCTATTCTAGTTCAACAAAATGAAGAAGGTGTTGAATCCCCCATATCATTTATGAGTTGTCCTCTCAAAGCTCCTGAATTGAAGTATTCGAATATGGAGAAGCATGCCTATGCCGTGGTCAAAGCGGTGAAGCATTTCAGGTTCTATATTCTAAACTCACACACTGTTGTTATGGTTCCTGATACAACAGTTAAATCTATCCTAACTCAACAGGAGTTTGGAACAAAGAGAGGTAATTGAATTGCTAAGATCCAAGAATTTGATATGGATATCAAGCCAACCAAGCTTGTGCTAGGTAAAGGTTTGTGTCAATTGATCGCAGATAACGTTCCAAAAGAGACAGCGGACGAAGAAGAAGAAGTTGTGGACACGCCAACTGTTCTTTTGGTTACTACAACTGACGAGTGGTATTCTAATATCGCTCATTTCCTTACCTATGCTGAGTGTCCTTCTCAGTTATCTTATAAGGAAAGAAGGACTATCAAGTTAAAAGCTGCAAACTACGTCCTTTGGGACAATGGTTTGTACAAGAGAAGTCTTGATGGTGTATTTCTCTGTTGCGTGGATAAAGCGCAACAAAGTAGACTTTTGGAGTCTTTCCACAATTTGGCTTGTGGAGGACATTTTTCAGCACCTGTAACAGCTCACAAGATTCTGCGAGCTAGATACTATTGGCCCACACTATTCCAAGATGTGTACAATTGGGTACGTAGGTGTGAGTTATGTCAACAGTTTGTTGGGAAACTGAAGTTGGCAGCCTTACCTCTAAAACCAGTGGTGATTAAGGAGCCTTTTCAGCAATGGGGTATTGGCTTCATTGGTGCAGTGAACCCATCATCAAGTGCATGACATAACTATGTTCTCACCGCAATAGCTTATTTTACCAAATGGGTGGAAGCTATTCCAGTCAAACATGCTACTTCTGAAGTGGTATGCAGTTTTCTTAAGGAGAACATTATTTCCAGGTTTGGAGTTCCAAACAAGATTGTAGCAGACAATGCTACTTGTTTTTCCTGTCATGAGATTACTAAATTTTGCTACGAGTATGGGATCATTCTTTCCCATTCTTCAGACTATTATCCGCAAGGGAATGGTCAAGCAGAATCAAGCAATAAGAATCTGGTCACTATCATCAGGAAACTGGTAGATGAGAATCAGAGAACTTGGCATAAAGCATTGTTTGATGCTTTATGGGCAGAGAGAATTACACCCAAAAGGGCGATAGGCATGTTGCCATTTCAACTTCTATATGGCCTGAATGCAGAGATACCAATTACCTTAGAATTGCCAGCATTGAAGTTCGTAAAGGCATTGGAAGATAGAACTTTTGATAGTTCTATTGATAAAAGGATCATGTATTTGACTGAACTTGAGGAGAAGCGCACTATGGTGGTGGACCGTATTGTTGAACACCAAAATCAAGTAAAGAAACTCTTCGACAAGAAGACAAAGGCTCGTGGGTTTCAGATTGGAGATCAAGTCTTGTTGTGCGACAAGAGGAGAGAACCAAAAGGGATGCATGGGAAATTTGATTCCTTGTGGAGAGGTCCATTCACCATTCATCAATTCTGTGGTGAAAATAGTTTCTTGCTGGAGTATCAGGATGGAACACCATTCTCGTTGCCTCACAGTGGACAACATCTGAAGCACTTCAATCTCTGAAGTATTAGATAAGTTAAATTGTACATTTGTATAGTTTTGTGTTTTATTTTTGTGCTTTCGTTTAGTCTTTTGTATCTTTTTCTTTTTAGCTTGACTCTATAGCCCAATGGCATGGATGAAGGCACTTAGAGACTGGATTCTACTTCCTTCAATTGTTTCAAAGTTTGATCGAAGGAATTTCCCCAGTTAGAGCCAGCTGTTGTTCTCAAAATCAGCTACGCTCGTTTTTGTAGACAACTCCCATGAAACTTGTCCGTTTCGTGAATCTACACTCTAAGATCGCAAATCAAGACAAGATTTCCTTAGTCTCGTGTGAAGTCATTTGACATTCTAAACTGGTCTGTGACATTCCCTTGAATTGATTTCTTGATATTCGCGAGGATCGTTCAAGTCGTAAACTGGTTAAAAGGTCAATTTTAGTTATTTTTTAGGTGTTAGCCAAATTTTTGTTCACATGTAAGAGCGGTGTATTTAGCCGCTATTACAT
This sequence comes from Cunninghamia lanceolata, assembly GCA_027924645.1. NCBI lineage: Eukaryota > Viridiplantae > Streptophyta > Pinopsida > Cupressales > Cupressaceae > Cunninghamia > Cunninghamia lanceolata. Next base: position 13,168,659 of record BSBN01000828.1, on the reverse strand, counting down.
ATGTTGAACTTTGTGTTTTGTGGAACGGCAGTGAAATCACCCGCCTTTACATGTCTTATTCGGTGGAACTTGCCAGAGTGGCCGAAACTCCTACCTGAGCAAGATCTCCAGATCTTTTGACTGGAGTGCCATTAATGGCCACTCGTGCTGATTCATTTAATGTTCATTTATAAGTTTTAAGTACTCGTTGGGCCTTTTTGTTTATTTGTTATTCTTCCTTTATCGTTTATGCTAAAGCCAACACCACGGAGGAGAGTCCGAAAGGAAATAACTGCAATCTGGATCCATCGTTGGCGTCTCTTTTCTCTGGTAGGTTCGTTTTTGTTTCAAATTTCTTTCTTTCATTTTCCATTTTTGACTATACTCATGCTAGGTTTCTATTTTTGTTGTATAGGATAGGGTTTCATGTTTTCTCTTGTTGATTATTTCTTGTGATAACCTAGGGTTTGTATCATTTGGTTTCGAAGGTTAGGCGAGATTTACCTCCACTCATCCATAAACAAAAAACCCTTATATCATTGTTATGCAAATGTCGGCGTTGTTCACCACTTTGTCAGTTCCAAGTCGTCATGTTTAAACTCCTGAACCTTATTGTGTAGAGTCGGCGATATTCACCAATTATATATTCCTTAAGCGTTGTCTTCATCATCTGCAACGGCAGTAGTTTTCGCTGCCCTTGTACCAATTGAGTCATCTGTAGCGGTAGTAGAATTTGCCGCCCGAACACCTTAAACATCAAATTTGGTTCTACATGCAAATCGGTTGAAATCCCCGCCCCTACGCCAAAACCCTTAAAGTTTAAAACCACTTACCTGCATGAGCGGTGTTCTGTTGGCATTTCTCCTTCAACCTGCAATAGCAGCGTTTTCACCCGCTTGAGCATTTGAAATTTCAAACCTCATTACATGCAATAGCAGTCATTTTGACTGCTCATGCATGTTAACCAATAATCTCCCCTACATATGCAATAGCGGAGTTTTCACCCGCCTTTACCCCTGATAACTCTCTCAACCTACAACGGCGGTGAAATCACCCGCTGAAGCATATTTTCCTCAATTTTTCCCAACACTAGGAAAATTTGCCTTTCAAAACTAAAAGCCCACTTTCACCTTCGCCTTGATTTGTGCACTCAAGCCCTTCAAACACATGCTTTCCTGTCCATGATCGTCGAATCGCAGTTGACCCAGTTTATCCAATTTTTCCCTGACTGCGAGATCATGGTTTTTGCAGTTCTCAATCAGCATTCGTGGTGTTCAAGTTCACAATTTTCTCCAAAGCTCATGTCAGAATCATCTCCGTTAAAGTCCAAAGCCATGAAGTACAAGTACCAGGGTGTCTTTCCAGTAACGGCAGTATAGTCAAACATTGATGAAATCAGAGACACAGAAATTGGGCATGTGGGACTTGGCCGAGTTCGTAGATAGAACTAAACAAGCAAATCCCTACAAGCCTATGCAGAAAATCATTGATAGCAGTATTCATCTGGTTGCGGCATTTCCAGTCAGTGCACACAATCCTGAATTTGTTCTACAAGTGGCCAGCCATTACAACAGGGACACTAGAGTCGTGACAGACTCACATGGAAATGTAATCATGAGATTGGATGCAGAATTCATGGACAAAATCTTCATGTGTCCACCAATTGAAAACGTCAGGCAGATTGATTTTGCTCAGGGTCAACAAGACTATGATAATGACGTGGAATCTGCTAGGAGGTATATAAATAGCAAATGGTTAAAGATTCCTAGGGGAAATTTGACCGGATGGCCAAAGGACCTTCACAGGAGTGATTTTGTGGAGGAAGTGTGTCATTTGATTACTCTCTTGAGTCGCATCAGAGGACCGCTTCCAAATTCTAGGACTGGATGTACACGTACATCAAGGTGATCCTACGAGGTAATCAGAAGATATTCTGGGGTGAACAGATCAGCAATGCTTTGCACGAGCAACTGGTAAGAGTCAATACTACCTTCAAATTTTACATGACCTCTTATCTTGTCTATGCTGCTGCAAGCATGAGGAACTTTCCAGGTTTAACCCAAGTAGGAGACAGGAGATTGGTCCCAGTGTATGAATACTACCCTCAAATCACTCTGAAGGGGTCAATTCATCATTTCAGAAGAGTCAATGATGCTTTCTTCTCAGTTTTCATGTGCTTGTGGGATGGTGAACTGGTTCAAAGAAGAGTTTCTGATGAAGCTTGGCAGGTTGTAAATTCTTTTGGTTGCTTGTTCTTGCAATTTTCCACCTTCACATATCTTCAGGTAGGATACTATCCTAGTTACCCTTACATGCTGCCATGGTATCCCAGTGATCGCATTGTTCTTATGGAGCTTTATAGACAACTGATTGTGGTACACAACAAACAAATGGAGCTGAAGAAGTGAGGGATAAAGTTTCCTATTGAAATTGGGAGGTACTCGGTTCAATCTGCTAACAAAGCGAAGATAATTGACTCCAAGTTGCAGTTGGTCACCATGAAAACCTATAAGAAAATAAATCATTTTGACTTTAGAAGGGTTCAAGATAAAATCAAGAGGAGTCAACTTTTCATGTGCCAATGGTCGAAGATATATGGGTGGATCTCAGGACTCAAAATGAGATCAGAAAACTAGATTTCTGCAGACTTCATCTAAGTCAAATTGAAGAACTAGGACTCGTGTTAGGGTTAGCCGGCAGAAGATATCAATTAAATGCAAATAAAGATTAAACAGAGAAATGGAAATACATAGAATTAATAACAGCGAGAGACAAGATTTAACGTGGTTCACCCAAACTCGGGCTACATCCACCAAACAGAGAGTCCAATATTATTATCCAGTAAATCAAACCGATTACAATCAGCAATCCCTGCAACTCAATACCGCTACAAATGCTACAATACAATACTCAAACCCTAACCCTTGGCCACTTTTTATCAAGCCTTTTTGTTGGTTACAAAAATTAGGGTTTTCTTATGTCGGTCATAAAAAAGGATTTTTTAAGTCGGCCCTAGGAATTTTTAAGTCGGCCCTAAAAAATTGATGTATCCTCGCTGAACCCCGGCGAGGATACATGGCTAGTGTACAGTACTTTCCTGATCAGTCGCCACCTACCAACAACTCGCTAATATTCCAGATGGAATGGAGGATGACGGGGATGTCCTAGATCACAAATATGAGGCAGAAAATTTTGAGGCTTCACCTCTCCTAGAGGTGAAATGGTCAGTCAAAGAGGAGACATCTATCAGGAAAAGATTCCAACCAATGCTAGCAAACACCAACTTGTGGTTAAGAAGTAAGGGAATCATGTTAAAAGAATTCCTTACAGGGTCTGAAGAAGAAACACAGGATCAAACAGGTAAGAAAGTAGAAAACCGAACTCAAAACAGGAGTGACACCCCTTCTTCTTCCAAGATACACAAACCAAAAATCAAATTTGTTTCTAAAGGAGGAAAGAAGAAGGAAACTATAGAGGCTTCTAACACCACTAAGTCAGATGTTGAAGATACTAATGATGATCAGATGGAAATTGAAGATGTTGAGACTGAAGAACAAAATGTTCAAAAGTCTAAGACAAAGGTATCTAATGAAGCTGAACAAGGTGAAGATGAAGATATAGAGGAATAATGACTTGATGGTTCCCCTCAGACACCAGTGAAAGATCTTCCCTTTGAGGCACAAGTTCCTGCATCTCCTCCTCATGTTCCAGTTTCTAACAGTTTGCCAGTGATGTCAAGCATTCCTCTTTCTCCAATTTTTGTTGTTTCTTCTGACAATACTCCTCCATCCATGAAAGCTAGCTTTGGAACTATTTTTGATTCTTCTGGTTCCATTCCAAGCTTATCTTCCCCATCTTTTGACATCAGGGAACAAACTATTTTAGAGAACCTTCTGGATGCTTCACAAAAGGTTGTTGATACAGGTGTTGTGTTTACCAACACAAGTCCAATTGTCACCATCACCGGTACAAACATGGAGCCAACCAAGCAAGTAGTGGATCCCCCTTCGGCTATTGACACTTCTATACTTCCTCCATGGCTATCTGCCTATACTCCAAAGAGGAAGAAGCAAGCCATCTCACCTGATGAGATTGACATTGAAAAATTGTTGCCCGTGAAAGCAAAGAACCAGAAGAAGAAGCCTAAGACTGTTTCTAGGCTGGTCACCGAAAAGGGAATCAGATATGCTGAGATTGCCAAACCTCCTGAAGATGCCACGGTTGACACTTTTGACATGAGTAATTATGTCATCTCAAGGGTTGAGTTGGGTAAAGTGACTCATGAAGGTGTCAAGGCAGATTTCCAGACCACTACCAGTACCCTACTTTAAAAGTATGATGAAGTCAAGAAGGAGAAGGAGCAGTACAAAGCAAAAGCAGAACAACTGGCTACTGTTCTTCAAAAAATAGTGAAGTCATCAGAAATAGTAGAACCCATGGCAGTGATAGTGGAGGATCCCCTGATACAGAAGGTTGAAAAAGTGCAAGCCAGAGGTAAGATAGTGGGGGATGTAGTGGAGCAGGTGTTGGCTCAAGGACGAGTTCTGCTAAAAACCGTTGTGGAAAGGAAAGAGAATATGGACAAAGCTAAAGCTGAGCTGGACAATCTGGTAGATCTACTTTCACAAGAGCTGCAAGATCAAGAAGAGAGCCTAGAAGAGTGGATAGACATGAAGAAGATCAAGATAAAGAATCTGATCACCATTGGGGTCATCACGAATAAGGAATCATATCTTAAGACTAAGGAGACTCTAGCTCATCGTATTTTCATAATAAAGAGTCTACTTGAAGATCTGTGCCAAGCTCAAGAAGACAGCGAAGATAGTGATGTCACACTCCTACACCGGCTAGAAGAACTTCCTTGCACCTTGACAAAGGAAGATCATAGTTTTCTCACGGCACAGGAAATGATAAGTTCTTTTGAAGAGATGGTACAAAAGAAATTTGAAGAGGAGGCACCCTCATTGCTTTCGATGGATAGTCTGTATGACCAACATTCAACTCTAGAGAACCTGAAGAATAATCTGGAAAATCATGAAAAGGCAATAAAGGCGGTGAAAGATTCCGTTCTCCGAGCCCGCACCATTTTAGCAAATACAGCAAAACCAGATGCATGCGAGATGTCGATCATTCAAACTATGTACCAGAACTTCTTGAAAAAAAAAAGATGGAGGAAGCTAGTGCCTTAGCTTATTTTTCCTGAACAATATGTAAATTGAATTTTGTTTTGGACATCTACACATGTAATTTTCTAAAATATAATTTCATGTGACACAAGAGAAGTCATAAGTCAAATAGGACTCTTTTGTGGAATAAGTCAAAGTAGTTGTAGATTTCCTAAATTTTCTCAAGGCCTTTCCCTATAAATAAAGGGGGCCTCTTTTGTAAATATTATCTTTTGTCTATTGCAAGAAAACTCTAGTGAATTGAGAAGCAAATCAAGACTTTGTGCTTTTTGTGAAAATCAATATTCAAATATTTATCAATACAAGAAAGCAAGTTCAATTCCAATCTTTGCCTTGGGATTATTTGTGTTGTGATAGTATTGTTCTTATGTCTTGCTATCATAATCTTCTTTGGTAATAATTGAAGTGTGGAGTTTGTTTCAAGTGATTGAAGAGCGCTTTTAATTTGATTCTAATAGACTTTATGTTATCAAATCATTTGTGAGGTTTATGTTCATGTTTGTGAGAATACAATATTTTGGAGACTTTGTGCTGCAAGTTATTATATTCGATTTACTTTTATCATCTTGAAGAGGAGTGAAGACTTTGGGCTGCATTCATCTTCAAACAGTTCTATTTGCAATTAGTAAGTGAGGTAACAAAAAACTTTGTGTTTCTGTGATTTTGTGATAATTTATAAGTTCTTTATCAAGAGTTTGAAGTATAAACATCTATTATGAAAAAAGAGAATGAGATGAGATGGAACCACCACAAACATAGGTTTTAGTGTACATAAATTTCAAAAGTTGTTTGTTTGCAAAAGTCAAGTAACTAGAGGGAACCTCCCCTTGCTGAGAGGAGAGACTTTGTCTCATCATAGCTGTGGCTGATATACCCATTTTGTCATTAGCAAGTTAACGACAAAATATTCACCCAACAGCGTTAAACCCTCATCCCTAAAGCCTCAACCCTCAATTCTTAAACCTTCAACCATAAACCCTATCCCTAATCCCTCTACCCTTGACACTCTAACCCTAACCCTATCCCTAAACCCTCAACCCTCAACTCTCAACATTAAACCCTAATTCGTCAACCCTAAACCCTAATCCCTCAAACCTAAACCCTATCACTAAACCCTCAACCCTCAACACTATACCTTAAACCCTAATCCCTATCGCTCAACCCTTAACCCTTAAAATTTAAACCCTATCTCTACACCCTTAACACTTGACACTATATCTTAAGCCTTAAACCCTCATCCCTAAAGCCTCAACCCTCAATCCTTAAACCTTCAACCCTAAACCCTATCCCTAATCCCTTTACCATCTACACTCTAACACTAACCCCTTGACCATCAACCCTATCCCTAAACCCTCAACCCTCAACTCTCAACATTAAACGCTAATCCGTCAACCCTAAACCCTAAACCCTCAACCCTCAACACTATACCTTAAACCCTAATCCCTCAACCCTAAAACCTAATCCCTCAACCCTCAACCCTAAACCCTATCACTAAATTGTCAACCCTCGACACTATACCTTAAACCCTAATCGCTCAACCCTCAACCCTAATCCTTCATCCCTAAACCCTAAACGCTATCCCTATTCCTAAACCCTCAACCCTCGACACTATACCTTAAACCCTAATCCCTTATCCCTAAACCCTAAACCCTATCCCTCAACCCTTAACCCTTAAAACTTAAACCCTAAAACCTATCCCTAAACCCTCGATGCTCAACACTATATCTTAAACCCCAATCCCTTAACCCTCAACCCTAAAGCCTCAACCCTCAATCGTTAAACCTTCAACCGTAAACCCTATCCCTAATCCCTCTACCCTCAACACTCTACTTTAACCCTAATCCTTTGACCATCAACCCTATCCCTAAACCCTCAACTCTCATCATTAAACCCTAACCTGTCAACCCTAAACCCTAAACCCTAAACCCTTAACCCTCAACACTATTCCTTAAACCCTAATCCATCAACCCTAAACCCTAATCCCTCAACCCTAAACCCTATCCCTAAACCCTCAACCCTCAACACTATTCCTTAAACCCTAATCCCTCAACTCTAAACCATAATCCCTCAACCCTAAACCCTAAATCCTATCCCTAAACACTCAACCCTCAACACTATACCTTAAACCTTAATCCATCAACCCTCAACCCTAATCCCTCATCCCTAAACTCTAAATGTTATCCCTATTCCTAAACCCTCAACCCAAGGCACTATACCTTAAACCCTAATCTCGTACCCCTAAACCTTAAACCCTAAAACCTCAACCCTATACCGTCAACAATATACTTAAGCCCTAATCCCTCAATCATTAACCCTATACCTTAAACCCTAAAGCCTACACCCTCATCCCTAGACCATATAACCTCACCCTTATATCCTAAACCTCGAATATTGTGCCTCAACCCTATACTTAAATTAAATCTAAACCATATGTGCTCTCAACCCAAGTCACCCTATGCCTTATATACCCTCAATCCATATCGTAAACCCTAAACTCAATATCCTAAACCCTAATCCCCACACCTTACACACTTAATCTTATACACTCAACAACTTGAATATTAACCCTCAATTGTAACCCTCAACCCTCTAATCTCTACCCTCTACCCTCTACCTATTACTTAAGCTCTAATCCCTCAACCCTCAAAACTATACAGGCTCAGGTCCTTATATACACTAAACCCAAAACACTTACATATACACATACATACATACATGCATATATACAAACATACATACATACATACAAACATGTATACATACAAGCATGCATACATACCTACAAGTATAGATATAAACATCCATGAAACATACTGATGAAACCTGAACATAACTCATTCAAAGGAAGACATAACGCGAGTGCGTTATAACGCGCTCGCATTATGTCGAACTGGGAAAACACCGACAAACATGCAAAAAAGGAAAAAAAAAAGCACAACATAATGCGAGTGCATTATAACATGCTCGCATTATATTGTGCTTTGGGAATCCCAAGCCTTAGGCTTGGAATTTACTTTGGATTTCCAACCCAAAGGCTTGGAGTGCCTTTTCAACATCCACAGACATGTTTTTGCAAATTCTACAAGATTTCACATAATTTTGTTCGTACTAACCCTCAGATTTGTACGTGTTTCAAGGTTGAACAAATCGAACACTTGGGTAATGTTAGGCTTTCTCTTAGCTATTTAACGATGTAATTTTTTTCACATTTTGACAATGTTAAGCCTTTCATCTTTAATTTCTTTTGTTTGTGTGTCTAGTTTTGGGCAAAAACCACTGTTTGGTCTTTTTTTCATTGTAAATTATAACCATTCATTGAAATTTCAAAAAAAATACATATTTAGAAACTAGACTCCATTCTACACATATTAAAAAAAAATGATTTTCAATTAGTTTTCAAAATTTATAGGGGTAGCACGGCCAAAATTCTATTTTTTAGGATGTGTCCACTTTAAAAATTAGTAAAAAATCAAATATTCATCAAAAAATTATCAAAAACATCAGGCATATACTACATGCTGTTAGCTAATTTCTCATCAAAGTGATTTTAAAAATACCAAAAAAAAAAGTTAACCTTTTGAGGGAGCCACAAAACATGCTATGTTATGTTTTTTTGACAGAAGCAACACCAATTTCTGTGGCTCCCTCTTTTGAACCCCTTAATCTATACCATTTTAAAAAAAAATAGTAGTTTAGAAAGTAGACTCGGAGCACTACGAATATTGTTTTGGTTGCATCTCCAAATTTTGAGTGTAACTATGCTCAATTTCTCATCCAAGGCTAGCATTTCCTAATTTCAGAAAAAAAAAAAAAAGTGGCCACTTAAGACTCCTTTTTGGCCCCCCATCTTCTTGCACTTACCCATATATTGGTGTGAGTTCACCATTTATGCACTGTTTGAGTACTATTGTTTTGTTCACTCATGTAGACTTGTATCTCTCTGATCATAATTTCATTGGAGGTTTCTTTGATTCTACACTATAATAGGTGTTCTATGGTAGATGCTTCTACAACTTCTTTGTTCTCTTTATTTATGGAGGCATTAATGTTTTGAATCTTACAAGGATTTCATAATGGCTATTCCATATTTGGGAGTTGTATAGTCTATATCATCTTTCGTCTCTCTTTTGGAGGGAGTTTTCCTTCTCAGACAAGGAGGTTTTATCCTTTCTCTTTCTTCTTTCATGGGAAACATTTTTTACATGGGTACCTAATCAAGCCTAGTTGTTTGTACTCATCTCACCCATCTAAGCTAGGCTTATAAGGGAGGGAGGAAGTGTTAATGCATTGTTATATGTATGCATTTAGTTAATTATCTTAGACTTATCATGCACATTAGGATATAAGCTTCTTAGGTAGGTTTCTACTTGGGTAGGTGTCATCACCGACATAGGTGGCATTTTTTTAAAGGCTTCTTCTATATTTATAAAGTAGTTGTTTGCTAGCACTTATCATGTAGTAGTTGTTGTTAGTTATGACTCGTCACTTTCAAGCATATCCTATATATGCTTGAATCTCTTGCTCACACTTGAGTATTCTATTGTTGTACATCCTCTTTATTTTGGAATAACTTATATTATTGCATTGTTCAATCCTATGATTGTCTTTTGCTTCTTGTTAGTGTGGCAGGCTTCTCTCACCTAGATCTATTAGGTCCACTCTCGTGCTCATCAGTTTGTTCTCTTAGAAAATCTTGCATCAGGTTCCTAGGTGCATTTGGACAACAAAAACATCTTCTAAAAGTGATTTAAACATTATAAAAAAAAAATTCCATTATAAATTTTAAACATACTTAAGGAATTTTTTATTCTCGAAATTTTTTTTGTTAATTGCATTGAAAAATTGTCTTTGTTCGTCCCATAAATTATCAATAAATAAACTAGAAAATAGATTATTTAAAAATATTTTAGAGGGATTTTCTTCTCCAATGCTCTACCAACTTTCAAAGCTATATACATGTATATGAATGTGTGCATATGTCTATATATGTACATATGCATATACATATATACACACTCATATACATATACACACACATGTATATACATATATACATACACACACACCCACACCCACCCACACACCACCCCCCCAAACACATGTGTGTGTATGTATGTATGTATACATATTACACACCTTGTGTATTTTAGGTTGCAACTCTAAGCTTTCATTTAGTTTAAAATGGATATGAATATAAATAAGGATGCAAGTGTATAACTTGCATTCAATACCAAGTCAATAATGTTATTAACTATTGGATATTGACATTGAGAGGATACCTCCTCTAGATTCTTCTATTGATGTTCCTCAACTCATGAAGTGTGCAACTAATAGAGGTATCCATAAGAAAGTGTGCAAAGGTTACCTAATTAAACTCAAAAATGTCCCAAATCTTTTATGACAATTATGATTCTCCATTGGACCAATTATTTCTTATTTTCACTTCTAATAAGGTCACACCTAGGTTATAGATTAATTGAAGAATCAAGTATTTCTTACTTCCTAAGAGTCCCTTAAGAAAAAAATATGCTTCTTAACATAAGCTTTAAAGATTACCAACCTAAGTATAGATTTTTTATTTCACTATCATTTTTTTGCATTATGTTTCATCGACATGAAGATCTTGGGCCCATGTGTGTGCTTTGGGTGATATTTCCCTTAGGGGTTGAGATGTTGATGTGTGGTAGACAATCTAATGTTAACTAATGTTTTTGCATACTAGGTAGTAAAATAGCTAACATTTTGTTACATAAGCTTCATAGATCACAAACCTCCATGTAGAAAGAAAATACATGTATACTTTGTCTTGTAAAGCTTGATCTTGATGATCATTATATTTTGAGATTTATTATATATTATGAGATCTCTTAAAATACCATCTCTTTTTAGAAATGTTCACATTCTTTGATGATCAACATTCATTATAAATCGTTGAGCAATTGCAATGCCCATAATTAACCATGGACAAAACTCACCAAACCATAAGTAACAAAAAAATTGAACCAAAAGACAATAATGTGACATACACACAATAAGTGATGTTGCCACATGCGATGCCAAGTTTGATTTCAATGACATGTAGAAGATAAATTTTGGTGAATGAGTGAGGGAGAAAGAGGTAAAATAAACATGAAATTATGAGTAGCACACATCCCCATGTACCACTACCTACACTATGAAAGGAAGTCCTAAGAGATAGGAAGGCACCAAATGAATGTGGCGTCTAAGTGAGTAGCACCCTTAAGGAAACCCACTCCTCCAAGCACCTAGATAATATGAAGAGGGAAACACCCTCAAAATCATAACTAAAAGAAATCTAAATAAGCAATCCAACTAAGCATACATAAATTAGCCTCTTTCTTAATATACCATACACCAAATAAACAACATAAGCTCGTTTACCTAATTTTGACCTTTCAAGAAATATGAGATAATGGAAAGAGAGATACTATCATACAAGAATGGTTATGTTTTCCCTAATTACAATATTCACATATTTGTCATTTAAAAGTAGATTCAGCAAGAAGGAAAACTACATGCATTTGTTCCTTTAGATTATGATATAGGTGAGAGAGAGAGAGAGAGACCAAATTATACATTGCTTTGCCTAGGCAACAAACACATGATCATCACTTTGCGCAGGCAGGGAACACGTGATCATCACTTTGTGCAGGCAGTGAACATGTGATTGTCACTTTGTGCAAGTGGTGAACACATGATAGTTTCTTTGCACAAGTGGTGAACACATGATTGTCATGGAAAATAGATAGTTTGTTGAGGTAGCACACAAATTACTATGATATAATTCCATTCACCATAGGGTCTAGTTTTAGCCCCTCCAAAGAAAAATGATAAATGGACTATTGTAACTAATAGGAGGGCAAAACTAAAAATATAAAGCTTCTCTTAGCATGATGTTTTGATCTTACCTAAAATAAAGGTAGAAAAATAAGAATAAGCATGGTTTTGTTTAGACTTTTATTTTTGGTAATGTGTGTTAATATCTAGTTTGGTAAGGTATTTTGATTGGCATTATGTTACACTTTCAAGCCATCTTGATAGTGTCTTTTCTATTGTAAGCAAGATAATCAAATGTATGTTTTTAAGTTTTTTATGGGTAGAGGTCCAAGTAAAACCACCATTAAATAATCTGAAAAAAACCTACCATAGAACATGAGAAGTGACTCCTCCTATCATCAAAGTGCGTATGATTTATACTTCTAAAATTATATGTATTATTTTACCATTCATTAATTAGTTTGGATAATACATTATAAATCAATTCTCAAAGATTACAGGGTTCCATAAACCAACCTAGTTCCAAACCTTCATCCATATTTTGATATTATTTTCTAATTTATATGGTTTCTTTTAATCTTCCTTTCTTAAGAGTTTAATTATATTGAAAAAATATTCTTATAAAATTATTTGTTATTAAAATAAAACTTATATATCAAAATTAAGATATTTATCTTATTTCTCTCTTGATTAACCTGTAACATTACTAAACTTTATTAACTTTCAATTCATACACATTTAGACAACAAATATATACCTAATATCTAAAGCACTATAAACATTAAAAAGTTTAAATTAAATTTAACATTAGTGAACTTTTAATAACTTTCAATTCATAAACACATTTAGACAACAAATATATACCTACTATCTAAAGCACTATAAACATTAAAAAGTTTAAATTAAATTTTCAAAAGAATAAATACTGTAAAGCAGCTTAAACTTACGAATCATACATTTTTTAATGCTTCAAGCGTCTCAACAAGCTTCGGATAGTTATGATCAATGCACTTTCTTTTGCAGGTCCAACCGGGAGGTCGAACCGAGGTCGCTGGATTCAAAGTCCAGAGTGCTAACCACTACACCATGGAACCACTAAAAAGACTCCGCTAAATCTTTACTTAAATTCAATAAACCTCGGATTTTAGGAACCATATTACATGTTATGAAGAACATTCCATTCCCAGTGTGGAGATTTTGTAGTTGAAGTTATGGATACGGGTGTGAATAATTCAATATACCACTGCTAATCCTTGTGAATAAATATACTAGCACTTGCACCCATAGGAGGTTCAAGGAATACATTGATAGGAACAACTAACTTTAGAAAAAATTTACGGTGTGATACAATTCCGAGCACTATAATGTTTACATATAAAAGCTTTTCAGCTAATGAATTTTATTATGACATGAGACAATTCCGAGCACTATAATGCTCACATATAAAAGCCTATCGGCTAATAAAAATTACTACGCATGTATTCATCTATTTAGTTAGCGGATGAGAGGTAGGCATCTAGGTACCTCAAAGATTAAAGTAATTAATCATATAAATTATTTTTAATTTGTAATAAAGTTTAAATTATTTTTGTCATTAAAAGTATATGGAAAGTTTAGGAAGCTAATACGTCATGACTTTCATGGAATGAAAATGGATTTAGAACTCATTTGTCCATTAATCAATAGGCTTTTTAGTGGTCTCCTATGGTCCTTTGCTAGGATAAACCTCTTACCTGAAAGTATCACACTTCATGGTGTGCTTAAAACACATAGCCCCTTAGCCAAGAATTATAGTCCCATCCTCAAATTTGTATACCCCATTGGAACACAATGTTTGTCCAATGCTTGGTGATGAAATCTAAGTCACTAGACCCTAAAAATGAAAAATAAAGGAATAGTCATTTTTTATTATGAAGATCACATGAGGTGCAAGAGGAGAGCATATACAAACTACCGTTTAGGATGTACACGAGTGAGAAGACTTCTTTTGATCCTTGAGATCACCTTAAAATGCAAGAGGAGAGTATATGTGAGCTAATCACGAACACACACAACACACAAAGAAAGTAAGAAAAAATGTTTTTGATCCTCAAGATCACCCTAGGGTGTGAGAGGAGAGCATACACAACTTACTTGGAAAAACACAACAAACAAGATAAAAACAAAGATTAATTCCTCTTAAAAATTAAGTGTGTGGTTAAGGTTTGGGAATCAAAACTTTAGCAAGCAATCTACAAAACCACAACGTTAGTAGTTTGTAAGATCTAGGTATTGGACAAACAAACCTACACAAACAAAGTTAAAATGATAGAAAAAGCCCAATACAACCCTACAAATTAATTTTTAGTGGGTTAAAGTTAACAAAGTTAAATATCAGACACAAGGTAGAAATGCTAAAATACAAATAGAAACACTAAAGATTAAATAGAAATGCTACAGATTAAACGTGGGCATCGACCTACAAAGTAGACAGTTTAAAAGCACATACAAAATAGAAAGTTAAAAAGCACAAGCACTATAGATTAAATAGAAACACTAAAAATTAATTGGAAATGCCTTGACATAAAGTAGAAACATCGACCTGCAAGAAACTTGTCAAGAAGAGTGCAAACACTAATAGATCAGCAAAAACATAAGAAATAAAATAGAAATGCTATAGAATAAGAAAAAACATCAATTTCTTACAAAACCACTATTAGAAGAAAATTTCATACAAACCCTAGTTAGAAAAACTCTTGCAAGTCACTAGTTAGTGTAAGAAGACCTGTAAGACAATAGTTAGTGAAAGATGAAAGAAAGAATCATAATTTGAAGGAAAAAACATTCAAACCCTAGTTAGTAAAAGACATCTATGAGACACTAACACCAAATCCTTGCAAAAACTACAATTAGTTGATGAGATGAAAAAACCCTACAAGAAAAGTGGGTTGAAGACCTCTAGCAACCCCAAAAAGCACAAATAGTGATAATCAAATGTAAAACTAAAAATAAAACATAAATGTCATCACACAGAGCAGAAATGCTATCCTAAAAAATGTATAGAGAAACACATAAAAACCTATAAAAACACTCTAAAGTGACTTACAAAGCAAAAATTAGATTGGGACAAGGGTGCCACTAGGTGTGCTAGAATGTGTTATGTAAAATTTAGAATAAAAATGTGGAAAAAATACACAAAAATAACCTTCTATTATAAACTAAACTAAGAACCACCGATAAAGCAAAGAAGGCAAAACACAACAAATGCTTAAAGGAAAACAAGTATTAAACCTTCTTGATGGAAGAGATGTGCTCTTGGAGGTTGAAGGAGAGTTGGTATGTTGGTTATTCTTTGGAGATTTCCAAACTTGGGCAGCATGTACCTATAATGATTGATCACTTCCACATATGGAAATACATCCTTAAGATGGGGATTTTTATAGATTTTTGGCTAGTATTGTGAATAGTTGAGAGTGCATCTTAGATTGGAGGGCTAAGATTAATTAGCTTGTAGGGAAAGCTAAAAATGGATGTATGACATCAATGCAAGTGGATGGGTGAGATCAATCTGTTGGTGCCCTAATTTTTCAACCTTGTTTTGTGCCCAAGTTCTATAAAAACAATCCCAAAGTTGCTTCCTTGTGTTTTTTCTTGTTCTTGTACCTTTGAAAATAATCAAAATCCTAAAAAAATCCTAAAATTGCTAAGTATATGGCCTTTGTCAATCATTTGGAGCCTACCAAGAACTTGTTGATGATTCTGGTGGTTCCCAGAACCACCGAAACCCCTGACAAGGTTCCTTAGTTCCCAATCGGCCCCTGCCCCTGACTTGGAACCAAGCAGGAATGCATGTTCCTGGTTGTTGGTGGATTGTCGACAACCTGGAATTGCAACCTCATTTAGTTCCTAGTTCTTGGTTCTTAGTGAACCCCCAACCACCAACAAAGAGGCTATATGATGGGACTTCCAATAATTCACACAGTTCTCAAAACCATGGAACTCACTGAAAGTGTTCCATATTCCTAGTCTGGCTCCGATCTCCGACAAACAATAAAGAGGCAAAAAATGGAAAAGCGTTTCTAAGGCAAGGTGAAAGAGAGAAAAATATGGCATGGCATGGAGATCTTAGTGAGTTCCTAGTTCCTAGGAATTCACCGATAGGAAGAAGGTAAGACAAAGAAGAATAAGCTTTTGACGTTTTGCCTAGTTCTTGGAACTAGGGAAACCCCCAAAAGAGTTCTTGATTCCCCCATAAGTTCTGACATGTTTGAGAACCAAGAAAATGACTAAGGTATGAACAAGGAAGATGAAAAGAAAACAAAGATGGAAGAGGAATGGGAATTTCAACAATTACCTTGGTTCTTGGGACCAAGGAAAACGCCAACATTGTTCCCAGTGGGTGTCGAACCTCCAAAAAAAGGAATAGAGAAAGAAATAGAGATGTTAGAGGCTCCTTTGGTTACTAGAACCAAGGAAACCCCTGACATAGTTCCAAGGTTCCTGGTGGGGTCCGAAGCCCTAACATGGAAAGATGAAGAAGAGAAGAAGAAAGAAAGAGACAACAAATGATGAGTTCCTGGTTGGCAAATCACCGACAAGTAGGAACAGCAAAGAAAAAGAGAGAAGAAGAGGAGTTTCAATAAGTTCCCAGTAGGTTGGAACTTTCCAATAAAGCTCCTGATGTGCTCAAAAATATCGACAAGGTAAAAGTGAAAGCTTTAAACTATTTTAAAACATGTTTTTTCATGGGTTTTTAGTTTACACGCCTACCTACCTCCCAGAAGCACCATTAATGCCCAGTATGAGCAGTTGGAGGTAGGTATAATTGAATGCAGGGGTAGATGAGTTTAATGTGGTAGGTGTGGGTGCCCTAATTTACTTTCTCGCCTAAACATAGTAAGTAAAAAATGTAATGATATATATACATGAAAAAATATGTAATACAAGTTTGTCATTGAACTAATTTTCTAGAGGTGTAGGAGCTCATGGTGATTTTAGGGCATCAAGCAAAGCAAATGTCTGGGCTACAAATGGAAGAATGCATCCGATACAAAGTAGGAATGGTTTACAACACACATCTAGGCAATGATACGTCTACATGGCCATTTGTAACAGCTCATAGGAATGTATAGTCGCAGTTGTATGTTTTCTCTCACCACATTTGTTGGTGTGATTGTAACAGAGACTATATGAATGTATGACAACATTTTAATGCAATGCAAAGATTTTGTGTTGGTCTTCTCTTTGTTACAAGTGGGTTATTGTAGTTTTGTTATGGATAAATAAGTATGCCCATTGTTTATGGTGTAGTCTTTGATTTGTATGAGAACACATGTGATTTCATTTATCCTCTATTGTATGCATCTCTCCCCTCTTTGATGTTCATGACTCTGTTGTCCAATGAAGTAGGCACCAGTCTAGTTTGGTGAAGGGCTAGCATTCTTTTAAATTAATCCTCTATCCTAGGTAGTTATAGGAGTAGGATTAGATTAGGTTCTTCATGTTGTTCACGATTCAGTGCAATAACCAGGGATCGACCTAAAGAAACATAACCATGTCAAATCATTTATGAATCATGTTCATGCATGCCTGCACTATGTAATTTGTGTATGTTGAGTTAAGTTGATTCATCTTAAGGGAATGTAATGTAGTCATCTTTGGTTGCATATGCATGGTGCAATAATCAATTTAATTAGAGGTTTATACAACTAGTTTGTCTTTGCCTAATAACAGTTGTGGGGGCCAAGTGTACATTGGGTATGGCTATGGTTATCAGTTTGTGTTCCATTTCATGCCTCTAGGAATATCCCTCCTAGGTCTAGCTAAGCCCGAAGTGTAGGAGAGCATACCCACTCTCGTTAGTTGGCCTTAACCATCCTCAATATCTGGATGAGCCTCTTTCTCACCTTCTTGATGACACTGATAGGGAGGCCTCTAGGCTGCCTGCTCTGCATCCTGTAAGTGTACAAGACTGTTTGACAACTCTAGCCTTCATACCAATTCAAAGTGCTAAAAAAACATCTTTCTACACAAAAATGTCAACTAAAATCCTCAACTCTTTGCAGAGATGGAAGACTCTCTTTCCCTACTTGGTGTGGGACATATACCTTGTCCTCACTGCTTCCAAGATACTGCCTAAATGGCACATAACTTTCTGAGCCTGTTGCCCACCTTTCTAACTCTGTTCAAGGGTCTGGACTGCTTGGTACTCACTTTTTTTCTCTCTATTCTCCACCCCTGCAGGTCTATTTTCCTACTTGTCTATCTAGTCGGACTCCTTACTGAGCTCGCCTAAGACAAGCATGCATTGCCTCTAGCTGGCAATCCGACCACCCCACAAAAGAAAAACCAACAAAAAGCATGGCTCTACTTGATGACCTCCATACTGTACAGTGGAACTTGAGGAATCATCACTACAGAGTCATGGTTTGCAAAAGAGAAAAAAATTGCAGAAACAGAAATGACTAATCTACTTCAGAATAGTAAACTAAAAACATAAAAGAAATACACAAACTGGTCGAACTGCTGAATTTGATTCTTATTCAAAATTTTCTGATTACATTAAAAAAATGCTTCGCACATCCAAAACCTCCTTTGATTCTTCTGCTGAACTCTTTTTATAGAAAGAATGCTACATTTTATATGTATTCCATGTCCATTACAGGATGGTTCAACTACCAGACTGGTTCATATTCCAACTGCCGGTTCAGTTATGTGCTATCGGCAAGATAAATTTGATGTCTCACCGAAACAGACATCTACTTTCCCATCAGCAAGACCCTACCCTGTCGACGAGTCTTTATCTTCATTGGCCGATAGTATTAGTTCGTCCGATATCCCTTTTGACTCTATTTGACCTCCATCGGCAAAGCATGTATTATCGGCCACATATTATTCCCTTCTTCCGATATGCTTGGTCACATCGATGACTATCATCCAATGCTAGGATTTGGCTTCGCTCGTCGGCCAGACTTTGCTATCGACGCGACTAAATTCTTCCCTTCTGATGACCATCCCTTATGCCGATGTCTTTACACCAAACTTTTCCCCATCGGTGAAACCTTGATCCCCCTCACTCTGATCGGCTAGACCTACCTCCGTTGGTGGAACGTTCTCCTTGCTTGCCTATATCCATTATCTTCCCGATGGTTATAACCATCGGCCAGACCTGTGTCTTCGGCCTAACCTTAATATCTCCTCTCGATATGTATCTCACTTCGATGGACCCACTACACCATTCCAAAAATGATGGACTGTTGAACCATTGAATTTCAACAGCAAGGTTCAATCTCACGGTTCAACAGTGAGGTTCAACCTCCACAAAATGATCGGCGCTTCCAACTCCACCATCCTCTATGTATGAACCCGTTGAACCATTGAACTACAATAGCGGGGTTCAACTGCGGGGTTCAATGAAGAGGTTCAACAGCGCGGTTCAACTGTTGAACAAAACGACCACCGATTTCAACTTTACAAATCAGAATTATAAAACTGTTGAACCGTTGAACCTTGGCGCGAGGTTCAACTGCGAGGTTCAACGGAATGGTTTAACTGCAAGGTTCAACGGAATGGTTCAACAGCGTGATTCAACTGCGAGGTTCACCCATTGAACAAAATGTCGAACACCTTCAAAATGCCCCAAAAACTCCAAAGACAAAAACACAAACTGCAAACTCAAAATAGACAAACCAAAAAGGCTATGTACAGGCTGCATTGAGCCTTGGTGCTCCTGCACCATACTCCCCCTGTGCGGAAAGAAACTAGGTCACCTCCGGTGACAATGATGCAAAATCAATGCCCCTCTTTTTGAACTCTGACTCTGCAACCTAGGTAGCTTCTGCTTCAAGCAACTGCTTCCACTTGACCAAATGCTCCATGTAGACACCATGTCTGGTTTGCTTCTGTACTCTTGATTCCAGTATTCTTTCTGCCTGTAGTTTGGGTTGTAATGGCAAAGTCACATCTATTTATGTCTATTCCTTCTCTTAAATGGATCCATTTGCTGCTGACTGAGGACCCCTATATTTCACCAGGTCTTGGACATTAAACACTGGTGAGATTGCCAAGTCTTCTGGCAATTCAATTTTGTAGGCGTTATGTCCATACTTGTTCAGGATTCTGCAAGGACCAATTCTCCTCATCTACAGTTTGGTTGGCATGCCTTTCAGCATTCTGGCTTTGTTCAAGTGCACCATAACCAGATCTCCAACCTCAAACTGAATATCCCTTCTGTGGGCATCTACTCTGTCCTTGATCTTCTGTGTGTTCTCTGTCAAAGTTTTCTTCACCTGCTCATGCACTTCTTTCATGGATTGTGCAAAATCCTCTGCATGTCCACTGCTGTTCTCCATGTTTCCCATATTCCTGAGCTCACATACACCTCTGGGATGCATTCCATAGACTATTTCAAATGGACTCTTACCAGTAGTCCTATTCACACTGTCATTATAGGCAAATTCTGTCTGATGAATGACAAGATCCCAACTCTGTCCATATTCTTTGGTTATACACCTTAACAGGTTGCCCAATGTCCTGTTTACCACCTCTGTCTGACCATTTGTCTGTGGGTGATATGCTGAACTGAATGACAAATTTATTCCCAATCTCTGCCATAATGTTTTCCAAAAATGCCCCATGAATTTAGCATCTCTGTCAGACACAATACTTGCTGGAAGTCCATGAATTCTGATCACCTCTTTGAAAAACAAGTGTGCTATATGACTGGCATCATGAGTCACTTTACAGGGAATGAAATGACTCATCTTGCTAAACCTGTCCACAACTACATATATGCTATCATAACCAGTCTTAGTCTTAGGCAAACCAACTACAAAATCCATACTTACACATTCCCATGGCCTAGAAGGAATGGGTAAGGGTTGGTACAGTCCTGCATTTGAAGTGGTTCCCTTGGCCTTCTGACATATGATACACTGCTCTACATACCTTCTGATGTCTCTGTGCATCCTTGGCCAATAATAGAACCTTTGGACTAGCTCCAGTGTCTTGTTCAGACCAAAATGGCCACTCAGACTGCCATTGTGCTTCTCCTGTATGAGATTTTCTCTCATAGATCCTCTTGGTACACATAATTGTCCACCTTTGAATAGCAATCCCTGCTGTAAGGTGAAATCTGTAAAACTCACTATGAAAGTGATTCTCAAAATCTTGACATACCTTGTATGCCTCAGCAAAATCTTCATCATCTCTATAGAGATCCTTGAAGTCTTCAACTCCAATGCTCTTCAATTACACTTCCTGCACTGTGAGCAATCTTCTGCTCAAAGCATCTGCAACTCTGTTCAGCTGCCCCTTCTTATGCTTAATTGTAAAGGTATAAGATTGCAGGTACTCCATCCATTTGATATGCCTGCTGCTTAACTTATCCTATGAGTTTAGAAAACTCAGAGCTTGGTTATCTGTGTAGACAACAAATTCTTTAGGCAGGAGATAATGTCTCCACTTCCTCAATGCTTGGACTAGAGCATACAACTCTAAGTCATACGAAGAGTACTTACTCTTTGCTTCATTCAGCCTCTCACTGAAAAAGGCTACAGGTCTGTTTTCCTGATTTAGCACTGCTCCTACAGCTATATTACTTGCATCACATTCAATAGTAAATAGCTTATCAAAACTGGGCAACAACAAAACAGGTTGTGTTGCTACCTCTTTCTTCAACCTTTCAAAACTTCTATCTGCAGCTGGTGTCCATCTAAATTTTGCTTTCATTCCACCCTTAATTGTATCCAACATGGGTGCACATATTCCACTGAAATTTCTGATAAACTTTCTGTAAAACTGGGCTAAGCCATGAAAACTTCTCACCTCTGTGGCTGCTCTGGGAGTAGGCCAGCTCAATATGGCTTCTACTTTGGACTTGTCCATCTTCAACTCTCCCTGGGACACCACAAAACCAAGGTATACCAATTCCTGCTTCATGAATTCACACTTCTCCAGATTGATGGTTAGTTGTTCATCATGTAATTTTTGCAAAACAGTATTTACATGTTCTAGATGTTCTTCCTTGGTCTGACTAAAAATTAGAATATCATCTAGAAAAACAACAACAAATTTACCAATGTAATCCTTTAGGACTTCATTCATGAGTCTCATAAAGGTACTGGGTGCATTTGATAGACCAAATGGCATAACAAGCCACTCATACAGTCCCTCTGTAGTCTTGAAGGTTGTCTTCCACTCGTCACCTTCCTTGATTCTTATTTGGTGGTAACCACTCTTCAGGTCTATCTTGGTGAAATACTTTGCTTTTCCAATACAGTCCATGAGATCTTCAATTCTGGGAATTGGGAATCTATACCTTATAGTTATCTTGTTTATGGCTCTGGCATCTGTGCATAATCTCCATGATCCTCCTTTCTTAGGTGCCAACACTGTGGGCACTGCACAAGGACTAATACTCTTCCTGATCAATCCTTGATCTAGCAACTCCTGCACTTGCCTGGAAATCTCTTTGTGTTGATATGGAGTCATCTTGTAAGGTGCCTTGTTTGGCAAAGATGCTCCTGGAATTAGGTCTATCTGATGGCTTATTGCTCTCTGTGGAGGCAATGTGGCTGGTGTACCATCACTGATTATGCCTTTATACTATTCCAGTATAGGCTGCACCTCTTTGGGAATCTCTGTCTTCTTATCCTACTGTCCTTCTTTTGGTTTTACTATGATGGCATAACCAATACTATCCTCCTTAAGAGTACTCAGAAACTCTTTTCCACTCACAACCAAGATATTAGGACTCTTTGTCTGAACTCCATCTTCATCCTCCAATGACTGAATCTTATAGGTGACACCATCCTTCTGAAAAGAATAAGCATTCTTCTCACCATCATGTACTGCCTTTCGGTCATACTGCCATGGTCTGCCCAATAAGAGATGGCATGCATCCATGGGTAGTATATCACATAATACCTTATCCTTATAGCCACCTATACTAAACTCTACCCAACTTTGTTCATTCACTACTACATGTTGACCCTTATTCAACCATGTGACTCTATATGGGTTTGCATGAGTAATTCTTTTCAAATTCAGTTTCTTAACTGCCTCATCAGAAATAATATTATCAGTAGATCCTGAGTCTATGATAATTTTACATATCTTATTCAAAATCTTGCACTTGATTCTGAATAGTGCTCTCCTCTTGCTTGGTTCAGACTTTACTAGTTCCTTCATCAAGGTTCTCCTTATCATCAGGTTCTCTCCATCTTCTGAGTTCAGATTGACCTCAGGTAACTGGATGCTGGATGCATTATCTTGGACGTAGTGTTTTCTCTTATCACCTCCTTGAGAAGAGGATGTGGCCTTTTCGGGACACCTATACGCTGGATGACCTAGATTGCCACAGTTGTAACACTTCAAGTTGGTGAAATAGGATCCTCTGCCTAATCCTCCTGACCTTCCTCTGTTAGATCCTCTTCCTCTATGGTTTCCTCTACCACTCGACTCCCCACTCTACTCTGTGAGTTTGGATTTTGCTTGGGATCTATTGTCAGCATTCCTTCCACCAAAACCTCCTCTGTGTCCTTTATTATCTCTGCCTCTTCCTCTTCCTCTGCTATTTGAGTCTTGTTTCCTCTTGTTCTTTTCCTCCACTTTCAGTGCCAGCTGATAGCATTTTTGCACTGTTTTAGGACACAACAAACTGATTTGTTCTTGTATATTCCACTTCAGACCATTAAGGTACCTTGCTACCTTTATGCTTTCATCCTCCATTACTTTGGACCTTAAGCATAGCTTTTGGAATTCTTCAGTGTATGCACTGACATCTAATTCCTTCTGTCTCAGATTCTGTCTCTTCCTGTGTAGCTGTATTTCATAATCTTCTGGCATATATGCTTCTTTGATTTTAGCTACCATTCCCTTCCAAGTAGCTATGGGCTTCTTATCTTCTTTTGCTCTTTTAGTCTGCACAAATTTCCACCAGGTTAAGGCAGCTCCCCTGAGTCTGGATTTGGCCACCTTTACTTTCTGTGCCTCGCTTACACCATCACATTCAAAGTGATTTTCAAGTCCTTCTATCAACTCCATGACCAAATCTGGGTCCATTTTCCCACTGAAAAGTGGTACTCCTTCCAATGTTTTACCACTCATTGCTTTCAAAGCTTTCAAGAATGGTTCTTCTTCCAACTTAGGATTAGGTGTGGGCTCTTCATCTTCTACAGATACACCTTTCCCCTTATCCTCAAAATATTTAACTCTCTGACTGACTTCTTCAGTCTTTTGCAACATTAAGCCTAGCTTACTTTCCATTTCTGCTAGTCTTTCTTGTAGGAGTCTATTCTCCTCTTCTTGATCCTCAACCTTCTTTGCTAACTCTGCATTAGCCACCATCTGCTTGGATGAACTAACAGACTCACTTGAACTCGGTGATGACATACAACTCTTCTATTCCTATCTAGGAATAACCCAAATCTTACTGCTCTGATACCAATTTGATAGGGAGGCCTCTAGGCTGCCTACTCTGCATCTTGTAAGTGTACAAGATTGTTTGACAACTCTAGCCTTCCTACCAATTCAAAGTGCTAAAAAAACATCTTTCTACACAAAAATGTCAACTAAAATCCTCAACTCTTTGCAGAGATGGAAGACTCTCTTTCCCTACTTGGTGTGGGACATATACCTTGTCCTCACTGCTTCCAAGATACTGCCTAAATGGCACATAACTTTCTGAGCCCGTTGCCCACCTTTCTAACTCTGTTCAAGGGTCTGGACTGCTTGGTACTCACTTTCTTTCTCTCTATTCTCCACCCCTGCAAGTCTATTTTCCTACTTGTCTATCTAGCCGGACTCCTTACTGAGCTCGCCTAAGAGAAGCATGCATTGCCTCTAGCCGGCAATCCAACCACCCCACAAAAGAAAAACCAACAAAAAGCATGGCTCTGCTTGATGACCTCCATACTGTACAGTGAAACTTGAGGAATCATCAATACAGAGTCATGGTTTGCAAAAGAGAACAAAATTGCAGAAACAGAAATGACTAATCTACTTTAGAATAGTAAACTAAAAATAGAAAAGAAATACACAAACTGGTCGAACTGCTGAATTTGATTCTTATTCAAAATTTTCTAATTACATTAAAAAAATGCTTCGCACATCCAAAACCTCCTTTGATTCTTCTGCTGAACTCTTTTTACAGAAAGAATGCTACATTTTATATGTGTTCCATGTCCGTTATAGGACGGTTCAACTACCAGACTGGTTCATATTCCAACTGCCGGTTCAGTTCTGTGCTATCAGTAAGATAAATTTGATGTCTCACCGAAACAGACATCTGCTTTCCCATCGGCAAGACCCTACCCTGTCGGCGAGTCTTTATCTTCATTAGCCGATAGTATTAGTTCAGCCGATATCCCTTTTGACTCCGTTTGACCTCCATCGGCAAAGCATGTATTATCGGCCACATATTATTCCCTTCTTCCGATATGCTTGGTCACATCGATGACTATCATCCAACGCTAGGATTTGGCTTCGCTCGTCGGCCAGACTTTGCTATCGGCGTGACTAAATTCTTCCCTTCCGATGACCATCCCTTATGCCGATGTCTTTACACCAAACTTTTCCCCATCGGTGAAACCTTGATCCCCCTCACTCCGATCGGCCAGACCTACCTCCGTCGGTGGAACGTTCTCCTTGCTTGCCGATATCCATTATCTTCCCGATGGTTATAACCATCGGCCAGACCTGTGTCTTCGGCCTAACCTTAATATCTCCTCTCGATATGTATCTCACTCCGATGGACCCACTACACCATTCCAAAAACGATGGACTGTTGAACCATTGAACTTCAACAGCGAGGTTCAATCTCGCGGTTCAACAGTGAGGTTCAACCTCCACAAAATGATCGGCACTTCCAACTCCACCATCCTCTATGTATGAACCCGTTGAACCATTGAACTACAATAGCGGGGTTCAACCGCAAGGTTCAACAAAGAGGTTCAACAGCGCGGTTCAATAGTGCGGTTCAACTGTTGAACAAAACGACCACCGATTTCAACTTTACAAATTAGAATTATAAAACTGTTGAACCGTTGAACCTTGGCGCGAGGTTCAACTGTAGGGTTCAACAGAATGGTTCAACTGCAAGGTTCAATGGAATGGTTCAACAGCGCGGTTCAACTGCGAGGTTCACCCATTGAACAAAATGTCGAACACCTTCAAAATGCTCGAAAAACTCCAAAGACAAAAACACAAACTGCAAACTCAAAATAGACAAACCAAAAAGGCTATGTACAGGCTGCATTGAGCCTTGGTGCTCCTGCACCAGACACCCCTGGCCTAGAAGGAGGAGAAAACTCAAGGATTTTGGAACTGTAGTTTTGGGCACCAACACAAACCAAGTGGTGAATGGCTAGGATTTTCTTAATTTGAATGAAGGTCTAAGATGCAAAAAATCATTTTTTGGCTTTTTGTGGTGAGGTGGAGATGAATTTTTTTTTTTCTAAATGAGATGAAAGGGGGAATGTGCATGACAACATTAGTCTAATTAATTGAATATACATTATTTAATTAATTAGTGATAGAAGAATAGCTTAATTAATTAAATAAATATAATTTATTTAATTAACTATTGAAGGAAGATTAGCCTAACTAATTAGGGGAAATCAACCTAAATGATTAAATAATTTATTTAATTAATTAGTGAATATTCAATGCGAGAAATGATGTGGAGATGGTATCAAAAAATATGGTGATGTTAGGTTAAAATGTGGAAGAACATTTTAAGTGTCTACACTGATTGATTCTTTTTTCAAATTGTACACATCAAAGAGATCTATGTCTCAGTCATCTGAGAACCAATGTCCAACATCCAAAAAAATTCAAGGCAAAAAATGACCTCTATAGCCCAAAAATTGAGTTTTTCTCTTTTATAGCCTAAAAATTACAATGTTGTGTTCTTAACATTAGGATGCAAGGTTGAGACACTTTTCCTTACAAGACCAAGCCTCCATTGGAGATTACACCAATGTTCAAATTTGGATTAACTTCAACAACATAATGATACCATGCAATACAATTATGAAACTTTCATCTCAAGCACCAAATAAATGAAAGGAGAAAAAACCACAAACCATTTGTGGTTTACTAAAACCATGAATCAATCCCATGACCCAAAAATGGTGCCCAAGCTAAGGGCCCAAGTTCCAATGCCTCTATTCAAAATAAGGCAATAGGCTAATTTTAGCTGATCCCATAATCCACTCCCCAAGTTGGGTGCTCTATTGTGACTCCATTATCTCCATTCAAATATGCACTATGGCATGCCATAAAAAGAATCATAAGCCAGTCAACAAGTCAAGTCAAAAAGGTAACTATCCCCTTAGATGCTCTTATGTGTGTCATAGAATCCTCATAAGATCTCTTATACATGTTAGAATGTCCTGAGATGCTCTTACACATGGTATCTCTATGACATTAGATACACTTACAATTTTTTTACACATGTTATATATTACATTACACATGGCATTACTAGCCAAGTCAAAGTGGGATGCCCCTTTTCCATGTGGGTAAAAATAATTAAATAATATAAACATTAGGAAGCAAGGTTTATGACACCTTTCACAACATTCTTCTACTCATCGTATACCTTGTAAGAGAAAAAGGGAAACACCATCAAACCATGACTAACAGTTAGGAGTCGAGAGGCCCATAGACTCACCACAATTACAGAAATTCTCCACGCTCACAAGCTTCATCAATGCATCTACAACATTCACCAAAGTGTCAACCTTTTTAAGCATCACCCTTCCATCCACCACCATTTCATGAAAAAAATAGTATTGTACATTTAGATATGGTTCATGCAAGTGTGAAAAGATAGGTTATTTGCCAATTTGATAGCACTCTAACTATCACATCTAATCTAAACTGCTCCATGACTTAGCTCAATATCCAAACACAAGCTCTCAATCTAGACAACTTCCTTATAGGCATGATTAGTTTCCATGTACTCTACCTCTATCTTAGATAAATCCACCATAGCCTACCACTTACTCATCCAACTAATTGTACCACTAAACAAGTCAAAAACATAACTGCTAGTAAATCTCCTATTGTCAATATCTCGTGCCTAGCTTGAGTCCACAAACCTCTACCTCTCAACAAAGTTTTGTAGGTCCTCTAAGGCATTTCCTCCCTAATAACATGTAGATAACTTAAAAGTATCCCAAAAATATTTGAAGAGCTTCTTCGTTGCTACCCAATGATCCTGACTAGGATTAGCCATGAAATGACTTAAGACTCCCACTACTTGGGTAATATTTGGTTTGGTGTAAACCATAGAATATATAAGACTAATAATAGCACTTGAATAAGTAACATGAGACAACCTCCATCTCACTAGGTGTAGACAACATTACTCAATTCATAACTTAGTCTCCATTGAAAAAGGAACACTCACTAGTTTGTTATCTTCCATGATAAGATGTTAGAATAGAATCAAAATACTTAGTCCCAACCAAAGATTTTTGTTAACCCTACCTCTTCTAATCTCCATGCCTAAGATTAAATTAGCAACCCTCAAATTATTCATATAAAACTATGATGAGAGCTAAGACTTCAAATTCCCAATAATCCCCTTATTGTTAGGAAATATTAGCATATCATCTACATACAAAGTGATAATGAGGAAATGCTAACTATCCTACTTAAAATACACAAAGTGATCTGATTTAGACCTTACAAGTCCCAACCTCAAGCATTAAAATCAAATTTTTAGTACTACATTATGAGTGCTTGTTTGAGACCATACAAAAAAAAATTCAATATGTAAATTGGTGACTCCTTACCCTTTACAACATAGTGCTCAGGTTGTGTCATGCAGATTTCTTCCTTTAATTCAAATTAAAGGAATGTTGTCTTTACATTCATATACTTAATCTTAAGGTCAAAATCTATTGCAATAGATAATAAGAACCAAATGGATGTCATCTTATCAATTGGAGAAAAATCTCACCAAAATCAATCCCCTCAACATAGGAATATACTTTTGCAATTAATATCACCTTATACTTTTAAGCACTGTCATCTGAACTAAACTTTTTGAACACCCGCTTATAACCAATAGGTTTCCCTCCTTTGGACAACTAAACCAAGTCTCAAGTGTTATTCTTTTTCAACATAGCCATCTCATCATCCATGGCTAATCTCTAGAACTCACTGACATCCATCTTTGTTGTTTCTTTCATAATTCAAGGTACTACAATGTCATGCCCCCTTTCAAATCAAATTCCAATTAAATAATTAATTAGTCCAATTGTCATTTCTAGTGGACTAAGGGAGATAATTTGGGAAAAATTATTTATTTAATATTGAATTCAAAATTAGAAATCAAATACAAGTCAATGAGGAGGATCAAGATGAATATTGAATATTGATATTTAATTGGAAATTGGAAAATTGGCAAGAAGGAAAAAATCAACGAGAAGGATCAAGACAAATATCCAAATATTAATATTTTATTTGTCCAATTTGGGGCATGGATTTCTAGGAGAGATAATGATAAGGCTCCAAGGAATTTTTTTAATTGATCTTCCATTCTTATCTTCAATAAAAGCTAGAAAAAGTTGGCAACTTGTAGGATAAGAAAAAAAGTACGAAAAAAACAATTTTTAAAGCAATTTGTTGGGAAGTTGGATAAGGGATAAGAATTATTATTTTAATTGATTTTTATCATAAGAGAGGTATTGGAATTCGTGCTCCCTTTTTAGTGCTTCAAAAAGTGCTTATATATGAAGAATTTCTTCATTTGGTGGTCTTTTGCCAAAGGTCAATTTCATGAAAACTTGAACATTGTTCAAACCAACATTTGAGGATGAAAACACTTGAGTGTTCGAGATCATTGGATGAAAAACCATTTGATTCAAGAGGGAAAATTCATCTAGATTTTCATTTGTGCTTTATAGGATTATAGAAGTTCAGCAGTGTGTTAGTTTTGTGCATTGCAGGTTGTGGGTCTTCTTCATAGCAGAGTAGCAGTTTCAGTATATTGGTAGCTTTTATTGTTGTAGTTGTTGTTGTTTTTTTTGGTTACTATAGTATATAATTTAATGGTGTGTTCCAATATTCTAGTATTAGTGATTATGCTTTTAGAAGTTACAAGTTCAGCTTGTCATCAATTGTGAGTTATTACAAGTTGTAGTTTGGAATGGATTGGAGTAATTTTGTGTAATTTTAGTGTTTGTTCTATGTAGAAGGTGTTGTGAATGTGATTTTAATATTTTATCATGTATTTCAGTCCATTATATAATATTTCCATAAAATTTTTGAAGCTTCAATTGAAGTTGGGTATTAAAACTGTGTAATTTGTGTATATTTTGTGGCATATCTTCCACAATTTGCATGCAAGGGAAGATAGTTATTTTTTTATATTTTTCCAGCAATGTATTCTATATGTTGAGGTGAAATTTATGTTAATAAAATCATCCTTGGTATATTTATGGTGTTTTAGTGTGTTAGATGCAAAATTGCCAAATTCTAGGTTGACTAACTTTGTTAAAATTGTGGTGCAATTGGATAGTTTCTAGAATTTTATTTAGAATATTTCAGATTTAATATAATTTTAGTAAAGTCAATTTTGGGAAATTACATTGGTATTAGAGCCAAGATCTTTCCATCTTGCATGGTTTTTAATCATGGACATAAAATAAATGGATGAAATATATAATGCCTATGTGAATCTAGTTGAGGGTCTTAAAGCCTATCATTTGGAAAAATTTTAAAAATAGAAAGAAGGGAATTTAAGAAGATAAGGGAGATTGAAAAATCTTTGAGTAGTATCAACAAAAATCTGATGTTTTTAAGGCTTCATTTACATTTGTAGATATTTAGAGTTACCCAAATATGAAAGAGCTTGATATGATTTGAAACAAGAAGTTGTTCAGCAATCTCCTGAAACTCAAAGAGATTTATAAAATTTAGAACCTGAGAAAATTGAAACTGAAGCTAGAGAACCTAAACTTCAACACTCCATTGAGGAAGTGACAGAAGAAGCAAAAAAATATAAAGAGATAGAAAATAATATAGTGGAACTAGTAATAGTGTTAGATATACCTGAGCCAAAAATAGAAGAGGTCAAGGAAGAACAATTTAAGCTAGAGTTACCAAAATGTGAGAAGGAATAGATTAGTGAGAAAGAACAGAAGGTAACCAACATGGATGGATGTGTTGAGGATATCTCAACTATCCCTCTTTCAACAAATGAGGATAAGCAATTTGATTGTAGCCCAAGGTATGAAAATATTTTAGCTTTCATATGTCCTACTATGCCAATGCAATATTCTTTTCATCATGAAAAATATTGCAAAAAATGGAATAGAGTGGGGAATACAATCTGCATCATAGGACATGCAATTTATTTGATTCAAATTCAAAAGTGTATTTGCATTTGGGATCTAGGTAATTGTTTGAAACACCTAAAACTGAAACCAAAATTAGTATTTTATGTTATGGAAGTAAGAAAAAATTTAGATTATTATTTTTCTTTGCTAGTGGGAAGTACTCAAGGTGATGGGGCAACAAGAGCTGGTTGCATAAGGACATTGTGTGACTTCACAAATAAGACATTAAGAGCATATACATATGCACTAGATTTAATGTCTTTGTTTTGAATAAAACTATGTTGCAAGACAATCCTCACTATTCTTCCCATGCACTAGCTAAGAAAATATGGTAGGGAAAAACTCATGATGTGGTAAATTCAAGAGGACTTAAGCTGAAAACTAAATATCATCTTGAAAAATCTGATGTAAGGCATCTTTCTAACAATTCCATGAGAAGGGATAATGATGTTATTGGTAAATCAATTTGTTCACCAAACCAATGTCTTCTAGGGAATGTCATCTCTAAAAATTGGGAAGATGTTCAAGAAAAACTCCTAGAAGTGGGCTATCCAAGTCTAAGTTCCACACCTCTTACACTTTCAATAACTATTATGAAAGAAAAGAAGGATGCTATGGGAATGTATTTTGTTTATAGGGTACTAAACCAGAAGGCTATAAAGAATAGAGATCTCAAATTCAAGATAGAGGTAGGGTATGTGCAGGATCATGATGGGCCAAACTATACCTCTAAGTGGCAATGAAAATACAAAAAATCAGACTTTATCAAGTTCATGTGAAATTTTGAATAGATTATCTATACAATTTGAAAAAGATGTAAGAATGAAATTTGTACAGAATTGAATCTAGTTTATAGGCTACTATTTTTTTTTTAAAAAAAACTAAATTTACTTAGTGAAAATTGAATATTTCAATGAACAGCTATTAAATTTTTTAGAAAAAAATAAAAAGTGGGTGTCTGTCCAGCCAACCTAACTATGAGTAAAAATATATATATTTTTTTTAAACTTTCAAAATAAGTAGAGGACTCATGTCCGGATGTGATGCATATTTATTTGAAATTTTTTTCTAATAAAATAATTAGTTATGATTTTTTTACTGTGACTTTTTTTAAAAAATAAAAAGTAATTTTCCAGCGAACCTAACTCGATAAAAAAAATCAAAATTTGATTTTTTGTTAACCTATAGCCAGAAAAGCATAGAGTGTGACGCAGGTTTCGGATCTCAAAAAGGTGAAATGGTTTGAAAGTTATGGATGTTTTTCAATCAGTGTGTCCATCAGGATTTCAAAGACACGATATATTGAAAATTATTAATAATTATTTAATAAAATGATAACCAAATAAATCTTATATTTTTAGAAAGCTAACAATTTTTTCTATAAACCCTTTTCGTTTTATCAATTTTGCATTAAAAAAAAGTCATCAACACGAAGGGTGAAGTTTGAAGAAGAGACTGAAACATTAAAACACGTTACAATCCATAAAAAGTCAACAATCAAAATGGATATCTGTCTTGCTTTCTACCAAAGCAACACAAATGTCTGTTTTGCTTCGGTAAAAGCAACTGGAAACGGATATCCATTTTGGAAACGGATATCCGTTCTGAAAACGGATATCCGTTCTAGAAACGGATATCCGTTTTCAGAATGGATATCCGTTTTGTTGATCTATGAAAAATTTTGTGCCATTGGTTTTGGATGAAGAGAAGCAACATATTTTGTACCATTGGTATTGTTTCACCAAAGATACAATCCATGGGTATATTGTTTATGTATGCGTGGACATTTCGTGTATATCCTACTATCGTTTATCGTGGTTGTAAATGGTGAATGTACATGTCAAAGGATACAAAGGTTGACCGGCCATATCGGGAAAATTGGGAAAAGATACATTAGTTGACTGGTGATAGCAAGTCATGTTATGTATAGGCTAAATCGAAGACATCGGACTGACAATAGTTATCGGAGAGACAAAGTTCCATTGAGCCGACAACATTGATCTCACAGATCAAGTCATATCGGGGTGACAATCATTAAGTGTCACCGATGGGTTATTTATCGGCACATTAGAAGAACGGTTGAGAACTACACCGATGAGAGGGAGTCACACCGACAGAAGGAACATCGAAAAGAGATGGACTCTCAAAGGCGAGAACAAAAGTGTCACCAATAGAGGCGGTCTGGCCAATGGTGTAGTTCGGTGTTTATTGTTTCGGTGTGAGATACAATATCAGAAATTGAAGAGAATGTCTAACCAATGTAGAAGTCTTACCGATGACTAATGGACGGTAAACACATCGGGGAGAGTTATAACGTCAGAATGCAAGTAAAAAGTCTCATCAAGGGTATTGGTCTTACCGATAGACAAGGGTGGTGAATCTCACATCGGAGTAAGTGTGTATATATCCTGCAATCATCTTATTCCATGAGACCACATTTCTTTGAGGCATTTTTTCAAACAGTTCATGTGTCTTGTCTATGCTTCACACTTTCTGTACATGTCTACCAAAGCATTTCGAACTAGAATATCTACAAAAATCCCACTTCCATTATGCTTTGATGAATGTCCATACCCTATTCCAAAGCTCCCATTTTGGTAGAGGTAGAGAGGATGCTAACAAAGGTTGCAGAATCTAGCTTTACACTTGCCAATTACATTTGCTTGAAAATTTCTAAAGTCTTTTCAACAAACTCGTTTATGCATATCCTACAATAATAGTAGTCGAGGAGACCACATTTCTCCAACTAGACTTCTACCAATTCAGAAAATGTGTGCTTCTGGACCAGTGTTTGGTACAAGAAACATACCAATAGAGTGGTGGCCATAATTCTCCCTCAATTGGAATTAAAAGGTACCCTTTTTCCATCCGAAGGAGGTCTCTCCTTGTTATGCACTTTAAATCTCTCTTTTAGTTCTTTCAAGGGAAGGATTCCACCTTGGTTTGAGCAGTTGAAAGTGTTGAAGATACTTGACTTAAGAAGAAATGGACTAGAGGGTTCTATTCCCAAATCTCTTACCAATTACTCACAACTTCACTGGAAAAGAGTTTCACACAACAACTTGAAGGGGAGTATACTTGCAGAATTTGGTGGTCTGGGGAAGTTAGAACATCTTTGTTTGTCCTACAATCGCCTGAGCGGAAGCATGCCAAATTCTCTAGGAAACTGCATGTCTCTAATTGATTTGTCCCTTTACAATAACCATCTCACAAGTGCTCTATTCTCATGTCTTTACTTTGAAGGGAGCATGCTAATTACTTTGATCCGTCCTCTTATACATATCGGAGAACAACAGAGGAGTCACACCGATAGCATAAGCCTGAGCGATGGATTCTACACATCGGCGAGAGGTCCCACATTGGGCTAACAAATTTGAAGGTTACCGATAATGATAAGTCTGGCCGACAATAGAGAAAGGAAGAACATATGAAGCATAGTTCGATGAGACATTAGAAATGTCTTGCTGATAGTAAAGAAAGAGTGTATTTCGGTCTCGTTTGGACCTTGGGAAGGATATTTTAAAAGCTATTTGAGCAATTGGTGGGTTAATGGGTATTTTACACCTTGTTTGTAAGCTTTTGCTATGTTGCTCTACATCACTTGTCTACAACATACAAAGTTTACCTTTCTCACCCATACCTTCAGTATATAAAGGACATTAATAGGGAATTTGTAATTTCCACTCAGTCAGTGCAATCTAGGAGAGGATAGATTGTCTAAAGTTGTGATCTATTTCCATTTACACTTGCCATAACTACAAATGCTTAGTGTTTATTCTCAACCCTGGTATATGAATAAAATGTGACCTATTGTTCTAATAGGCCTATAGGGACAAAGAGGTGATAAAGCCTTTAATTTTAAACATGACATGGTTTTGATAACTTCCCATATTGGTAAGGTCCTGGATGACAAACCTTTGATGCACCTAATTATAATAGGTGTTATGATAGTCCTTGGTATCTTTTCATTTCTTTCTTGAATGGTCTGCAAATAAGACATAAGACACATTAGATCCTTCATAAATAAGAATTCTCATACATTACATTTAAAC
This sequence comes from Cunninghamia lanceolata, assembly GCA_027924645.1. NCBI lineage: Eukaryota > Viridiplantae > Streptophyta > Pinopsida > Cupressales > Cupressaceae > Cunninghamia > Cunninghamia lanceolata. The sequence continues at coordinate 13,133,310 of BSBN01000828.1, read as the reverse complement.
TTAAACTCCCTAAACATCCATCAATCCATCCATTAATATCAAAATGCCATGAATATCCTATGATCAACCATTCTAATTCCTAGGATAGTCATATATTGCAATTTTGCTTCTCTATACTAAAATAGCCCAAGGAATATCTAACCTTGAATTTGCATTTTAACAATCTAATGTCTTTACGAATAACATTGAGTCTTCTTTTGGGACAATATTTTTGCCTTTAGAAGCTCCTCATTTGATGATAGCCTAAAATCAAATAATGGCTTATATCCAGAGCTTTATTAAGTTGATACCTAGGTGGATTAGTGTGTAAACATTGAAATTAGATGGTAATTCACAAGTTTATTGAATAATATAATGAATCCCTAGTATAGAATCCAAATGTACATAATAAACCGGATATCTATTTTGTAGTAGGCATATGGACGTTGCAAGTGTCCGTTGCAAAGAATTGGGTTTTCCAAAACGGATATCCTTTTCCAAAATGGATATCCGTTTTGGAAAAGCAAAAAAAAGACAAAAGGAATATTTCTGGGCCCAACTTCCGCAACCAGAGACCCTCTGCTGTCGAAATACTCATGATTTCTAGCTATGACAGTGAAAGGAATATTTTTATGCACTTTTGGAGACACAATTTTCTTGTTACAATCATAAGGGTGATATTTTTGTTCCCCTAATGGGGAGCTACAGTCGTCGTAAAGCAAAAAGGAGGAGGAAAGTTACATTGGAGGAAATTGAAGCAATTAGGAAAAAAGATAGGGAAAGGAAGAGGATTGGAAGGGTGGGTTTGGCGGATGCTCATCAAGGTGAATCTTCTTCTTTACCATCTAATGACATGCAAATTGAAGATGTTAATTTTGATTATAATGAAATGTTAGATAAGAATGAAATTCACCATGATATTGCAAATGAAAATATTGAAAAATGTTATGAAACACCTATTCATAATAGCAATACCATGGACAAAGAAGAAAAAGAAAAATGAAGACATGCACTTGAAGAAAGTGGATATGAACATCATGATATTGAAATTGCACTCCATAATCCATTTGTTGATAAAATTGATGAGGTTGAAAACATGGATGAAACAAGAACAATCAATGTATCTCCAAATTTCATAAGAAGAGAGGACATTTGTCAAGAAGAGAATAACCGTGATGAAATTGGAAAACACCCAAAAACCCCAAAATGGTTACTTGAAATTGATGAGAACATAATGGAAAAACTTGAAGGCAAGAGGTCATCACGAACGGTTCGGTTGTGGGCTACAAAACTCTTCAATGAATACTTTGAGAAGAAAACATTAACCGAACAATGCCAACTTTTTGTGCAATTATTAAAGATGTACAAAATGAGACCTTTACTAAAGAAATTAAAGATTCGGTTAAACAAAGTGTCCGATCGGAATAAAATTATTGTAAGAAGCCTTTTCAATGCACTCAATTCTATTGGAAAGACTAGCAAGGAGAAAGATAAAAGAGCTACCCGTAGAGTAATAACAATCTCAATAGTAAGCAAACAATTAAGAAATGCTCGATTAATGAGGCAAACGTGTGTTGACTTAAGATTGAATCGTAAAACATTGTCAAAAGCACTAGCATTAAAATCAAGGCTAGATAGTCCTGTTGCCAATGATACTTGGGCTTTCAGTGGTAGGCTTCCACGAGTTGACAAGAAGCTAATTGATAGCACAAAGGAAGAAATTGAATGATTTTGGCACACTAACTCTAGGGTATCACCGAATGCAAAAGATGTTGTAAAGTTAAGAATTGGTGATAAAGACCGCACACCACATCCTAAACATTACTTGGAATGTAGCCAAACAACATTGTACAAACAATATTGTGAAACTCACCCAGGTATGACAATCTCACAAAGAGCATTTGAATCTCTTAAGCCATTTTATTGTGTTCCTCTTAAAGTTCGTAATACATGTTGTTGCAAATACCATGTAGAATTTTCTATGTACCATGAATTATTATGCAATATTCGTTCTACTTTGCATACTAATGAAATGTTACAGGAGTGTGGTGCAATTCAACTACCAAAGTCATCTAGGGACTTATTGGATTTTTTTCTATGTATTAGAGATGATGGTTACATGTTCTACAAGAATGATTTTTTAAATGAAAAGTGCTTACAATGTGGTGGGTTATCAAAGTTTGTATCATGTTTTCATGAGGGCAACGAGCATGATTTTGGAAAGAGAATGGTTGAGAAAAAGAGATATGAGACAGTGAAATACAATTTGAAAAATGGAGGTGAAGGTTCTAGATGTGAGTTGATTGTAAGAGAGGTAAGTATTGCTGATTTTATTGATGATTTTAAGAAAAATCTTTTCTACAAGTATATCAGACATAGCCACAAGTCTCGATGGTTAGATCAATAGTTCAGGATGTGTAAAGACTCTTTCCCGATTGGAACTATTGTCTCTGTAGTTGATTTTGCAGAAAACTATACATTGCAACCCCAAAATGAAGTTCAATCCCAGTACTACAATTCTATTCAGATTGCTATTTTTTTTCACATCACATACAGACATGCCCCCTAGAGTACAGAAGAGAATAGGAAGATTGTTAGAGAATACCATTTTTACATGAGTGATGATCGATCTCATTCAGCAGAGTTTGTGCAATATTATTTTCAACAATTTTATGGGTTCTTGCAAGAAAAAGATATTAGAATAGATCAACATCTCATTTGGTCAGATAATTGCACTGGTCAATTCAAGAATGCTCGTAATTTCTATTGGTTGAGCAAAATGCATGTAGAGAAGGGTATACCTCATATTTGGAATTTTTTTTAAGCCGGGCACGGAAAAGGTGAACATGATGGAGCAGGTGCATGCATGAAGAGAGCTTTTTTTAAAGAACAACTAAAGATTAGAGGTGGTGCTACATTCAGTGATGCAGATTCCATTGTTAAGTGGTGTAACTATGCATTGTCACGAGGAGTGGCTCTTGATTCTGAAGTGCGCAAGTTCTTTTGGTTAGTTGATGATGGGATAGCGATAGAGAAATTAGAATGTCAGAGAATCAGTGAATCATCAAAGATGCATTCATTTCAAAGCTCAAATGCAAGTACATGGACTATTTGGACACGAGAATTAGCTTGTTTTTGTCAGAGTTGTATTAAATGTAATTGGAACAATTGTGAGTCAAGTGAGTGGGTAGATGCATGGATTCCACAATATTTAGTCCCTTTATATGAAGGTCAATCATCTTCCGTCAATGACATGGAGAGCTCATTTGACTATGAACATCTTTCAGACCTTGTACAGCCAGGTCATGTTTATGTAGTTGTTGCACCGCATGGAAATGAAGAGAGGTCAGACTATTGGTTGGCATGATGTGTACAGGGAAAAAAAAAGCTAATACAACCTATGACAGATGATGATGGGTTCACATGTCCTACAGGATCAGTTGTTATTGTTGGGACTTGGTTACGAACATATATGGTTAAAAAGAATGGCATCCCGGCCTTTGAAGACTTTGAGAAGCATAAAACCATATTGATGTATTCTCACCTAGTTGTAGCAACAAATGTTAAGTTACTAAAGCATCATGGAAGACCAAAATCAAAAGAACTATGACAATTAGTAATGCTGATCATGAAGCAATATTGGATACTTTGAAGGTAAGAGATGACCCCTCAGGTACACTTGACTAGCATGTAAACTTCCAGATGGACAGGTATGACATTTTTTATCTTAACTTGTTCTTGTTTTTTCTATTTTTTTGAATTGTTTTATTAAAAATCTTGTTACTTTAATAACTATAATGCATGCTTTTGACTATACAGGACAGCAAATAAAGTTATTTTAGATGGCATCGTAGATTGTTTTGCATGGCATCGTAAATTATTTTGTATGGCATCGTAGGTTATTTTGACTATACTCGAGGTATGATTTTTAGTTCTCATTTGTATTTCTTAATACTGCACATTTGTACCTTTTTCTACATAGGGCATTCCATGAGGTGACATGTATTTGATGTCTTTTGCCAAATAGTTCATGTGCCTTGTCTATGCTTTCACATATTACATACATGTGTCACATGGCAATTGCAACTACAACATCTGACAAAATTCTCATTTCTTTGAGGTATTCCACCAAACAGTTCATGTGCCTTGCCTATGCTTTCTTACTTTGCATTCTTATAAAAGTCCTATAACAGTCATAATTAATCTTCATACTAATCTTGATAGTAATCTTTCCATCATTGTATTCCATGAGATGACAGTTCTATACATGTCTACTAGGATAGTTTTAACTACAACAGTCCTACAACAGTCCTAAAATAGTACTAGAACAGTCCTATAATAAGCGCAGCATTTAATGTACATATTTATGATATTCATGTTTACTTTTAAATCTGCTTGTTCATGCTTCTCATAGGACATCACCTCCCCTACCCATCCAACTCTATAGAAGAAGAGAGACAACAAATGATCAAAAGGGATCACCAATTGGTGGTAAGTGATTGATTACTTATGTCATGTTATATATTTTGAATATTAAATTCTATATTAATGTGCACATTGTTTGATTGTATTAATAGGTGGAAATTCAAAAATCTCTATGGAGGAGGTCTAGTCGATGAGCGATGGAAGATGAGTCATTGACTGGTTCACCATCTTCATGGCCTAGCAAGAGCCATAGATTATTTGATAGCAATCCATAGGAGATTTGATTTTGGGACATTTTGTTACATAAGTGTATTTAGCTTTGTAAACATACTTTTGTATGTTATCGATGTATATCATTGTATATACCCATATGGTTTTATTTGTACATGCCTATATGGCTTGATATATACACTATACATTATTTTCATGACATTATGTGCATATATGTATATATAAGATCTTAATTTGGCACAAGTAGGGAGAATGCTTGCACAGGTTATGGAATTTGGTTTTAAACGTTCCAATTGTATTTGCTTCAAAGTTTCTAAAGCCTTTTCAAAAAAGCCATTTTGTGCATATCTTGCAATCATTACATTCCATGAGATAGCATCTCTTTGAGGTGTCATGCCAAACTATTCACATGCCTTGTCTATGCTTCCACACTTTGGATTTACACCTGCCAATTGCATTTTCTTAACATTTCCTTTCAATCCTTATCAAAAATTTCGTTTTGTGCACATATTGCAATCATTGCATTCCTTCATTTACAACACATGATTAAATAAGAAGATGCATATTTACAACACTTAAGACCTTCATGAAATGATAAATTGGTTTCTTGATATTCAATCATGCATTGGAGATGTTCAAAGTGTTAAATATGTTTGAAGTGATGAAGAAACTTGTTATTTTGATGTATTTCAACTCCAAACTTCCGCCTAGAAATGAAGGCGCTAATCCTTTATCAAACTAATCTAAAAGTGCGCCTTGGTACTTAGGGCACTAGATTATGATTGATCAACCTAAAATGTGCACCTAAGGCTAGATAGTGAATAGGACGGATAAAATACATCATCAAAGGAGTTTATAGTTATTGAAGGCATCAAATGATGACTTGGGTGCACATCTACCTCTCTACACCATATGTGACTAGTGCCAATTATTGAATAAACAACCTAGAATGAGTGCCTTACTATTTGAGGTGCTAGTTCATGTTTCTAGAACACCAAAAGTGCACCTCGATGTTGAGGCGCTAGCTCTTGCTCAAGCAACCTTGAAAGTGCGCTTTCACAAGGAGGTTAAAATGTATTATCAAAGGATTAAGTTGAATCAAGGAATCATCATTGAAGACAAGTAAAACATGACTATGAATGAGGCACACTTTTCATCATCTTAACCTCACAATTGTGCCTTCCATTGGAAGCTCATATTGTGCCTAAAGGAATAGTACTGAGATATCATCCATGTCAATGATTGAGAATGTGTCAACTGGAACAATATTTTTTGTTCTGCTCATCATGGGGTCGAACAGACTGCGCCAACGCGTCGGGGTGGGGGCGTAAATGCTAGGGGAGGTCTCGTTTCATGTGCCAAGCGTCCTAGTCATTCCGAGCAAGAGGCTACCGGCAAAGTCCCTTAAGATCCCTGAGACCAAAAAATACCAAACTTTGACCAGGCAGTTCTCAGAATTCGTAATAGTTGGGAATGCTCTGTTTGGACCTACAGGTGCACGTGACATCCTTCCACAATAACCTCTCTCATTTTTGGTCAACTCCATTCCGTTTGACCATGCCGAAATCAAACGCCTTGGCGCAAAATGCTTCAATTTGATGTAGTGGAAAGGTGCTAGGTGCGACATTTTTCATTCCATAGCTCATGTGGTCGAACGGACAGCGCCAACGCATTGAGGTGGGGGGGTAAATGCTAGGGGAGGTCTTGTTTCGTGCACCAAGCATCCCAGTCATTCCGGGCAAGAGGCTACTGGCAGTCCTTTAAGATCCCTGAGACCAAAAAATTGCCAAACTTTGACCGGGCAGTTCTTAGAATTTGTGAAAGTTGGGAATGCTCTGTTTAGACCTACAGGTATATGTGGCATCCTTCCACAATAACCTCTCTCATTTTTGGTCAACTCCACTCTGTTTGACCGTGTTGAAATCAAACGCATTGGCACAAAATGCTTCAATTTGATGCAGTGGAAAGGTGCTAGGTGCTACATTTTTCATTCCATAGCTCGTGGGGTCGAATGGACTCTGCCAACGTGTCGGGGTGGGCAGGTAAATGCTAGTAGAGGTCTCGTTTCGTGCGCCAAGCGTCCCAGTCATTCCGCGCAAGAGGCTACCGGCAAAGTCCCTTAAGATCCCTAAGACCAGAAAATTACCAAACTTTGACCGGGCAGTTCTCAGAATTTGTGATAGTTGGGAATGCTCTGTTTGGACCTACAGGTGCATGTGGCATCCTTCCACAATAACCTCTCTCATTTTTGGTCAACTCCATTCCGTTTGACCGTGTTGAAATCAAACGCATTGGCGCAAAATGCTTCAATTTGATGCAGTGGAAAGGTGCTAGGTGTGACATTTTTCATTCCATAGCTCATGGGGCTGAACGGTTTACTCCAACACGTCAGGGTGGGCGAGTAAATGCTAGGGGAGGTCTTGTTTTGTGTGCAAAGCGTCCCAGTTATTCAGAGCTGTAAGCTACCGACAAAGTCAAAAGTTGCTATGATTGAAATTTTACATTCCACAGGTCCTGGGGCCGAACGGTTTGCTCCAACACGTCAGGGTGGGCGAGTAAATGCTAGGGGAGGTCTTGTTTTGTGTGCAAAGCATGCTAGTCGTTCCGAGCTGTAAGCTACCGTCAAAGTCAAAAGTTGCTAGGATTGAAATTTTGCATTCCACAAGTCCTGGTGCCAAACAGTTTGCGCCAATGCGTCGGGGTGGGCAGGAAAATGCTAGTGGAGGTCTTGTTTCATGCGCCAAGCGTCCCATTCGTTCCGAGCTGTAAGCTACCGGCAAAGTCAAAAGTTGCTAGGATTGAAATTTTGCATTCCACAGGTCCTGGGGCCGAATGGTTTGCGCCAACATGTCGGGGTGGGTGAGTAAATGCTAGGGGAGGTCTCGTTTTGTGTGCAAAGCATCCCAGTCGTTCCGAGCTGTAAGCTACTGGTAAAGTCAAAAGTTGCTAGGATTGAAATTTTGCATTCCACAGGTCCTGGGGCCGAACAGTTTGCGCCAACGCATCGAGGTGGGCGGGTAAATGCTAGTGGAGGTCTTGTTTCGTGCGCCAAGTGTCCCAGTCGTTCCAAGCTGTAAGCTACCTGCAAAGTCAAAAGTTGCTAGGATTGAAATTTTGTATCCCACAGGTCCTGGGGCCGAACGGTTTGCGCCAACACGTCGGGGTGGGCGAGTAAATGCTAGGGAGGTCTCATTTTGTGTGCAAAGCATCCCAGTCCTTCCGAGCTATAAGCTACCAACAAAGTACCTGTGGAATACAAAATTTCAATCCTAGCAACTTTTGACTTTGCCGGTAGCTTACAGCTCGGAACGACTGGGATGCTTGGTGCACGAAACAAGACCTCCACTAGCATTTACCCGCCCACCCCGACACGTTGGTGCAGTCCATTCGACCCCACGAGCTATGGAATGAAAAATGTCGCACCTAGCACCTTTTCATTGCATCAAATTGAAGCATTTTGCGCCAATGCGTTTGATTTCAACATGGTCAAACGGAATGGAGTTGACCAAAAATGAGAGAGATTATTGTGGAAGGATGCCACGTACACCTGTAGGTCCCAACAGAGCATTCCTAACTGTCATGAATTCTAAGAACTGCCCGGTCAAAGTTTGGCAGTGTTTTGGTCTCAGGGATCTTAAGGGACTTTACCGGTAGCCTCTTGCCCAGAATGACTGGGACGCTTGGCACACAAAACGAGACCTCCACTAGCATTTACCTGCCCACCCTGACACATTGGCAGAGTCCGTTCGACCCCACGAGCTATGGAATGAAAAATGTTGCACCTAGCACCTTTCCACTGCATCAAATTGAAGCATTTTGCGCCAATGCGTTTGATTTCAACACGGTCAAACAGAATGGAGTTGACCAAAAATGAGAGAGGTTATTGTGGAAGGATGCCACATGCACCTGTAGGTCCAAACAGAGCATTCCCAACTTTCACAAATTTTGAGAACTACCCGGTCAAAGTTTGGCAGTTTTTTGGTCTCAGGGATCTTAAAGGACTTTGCCGGTAGCCTCTTGCCTAGAATGATTGGGACGCTTGGCGCATGAAATGAGACCTCCCCTAACATTACCCCCCCACCCTGACGCGTTGGCGCAGTCTGTTCGACCGAACGAGCTATGGAATGAAAAATGTCGCACCTAGCACCTTTCCACTACATCAAATTGAAGCATTTTGTGCCGATGCATTTGATTTCGCCATGGTCAAACAGAATGGAGTTGACCAAAAATGAGAGAGGCTATTGTGGAAGGATGCCACGTGCACCTGTAGGTCCAAACAGAGCATTCCCAACTTTCATGAATTCTGAGAACTACTCGGTCAAAGTTTGGCAATTTTTTGGTCTCAAGGATCTTAAAGGACTTTGCCTGTAGCCTCTTGCCCGGAATGACTGGGATGCTTGGCGCACGAAACGAGACCTCCCCTAGCATTTACCCCCCCACCCCGACGCGTTGGCATAGTCCATTCGACCGTACGAGCTATGGAATGAAAAATATCGCACCTAGCACCTTTCCACTACATCAAATTGAAGCATAACAGAGCATTCCCAACTATCACGAATTTCGAGAACTATCTGGTCAAAGTTTGGTAGTTTTTTGGTCTCAGGGATCTTAAGGGACTTTGCCAGTAGCCTCTTGCCTGGAATGACAGGGGCGCTTGGTGCACGAAATGAGACCTCCCCTAGCATTTACCCCCCCACCCCGACGCGGTGGCGCAGTCCGTTCGACTGCATGAGCTATGGAATGAAAAATGTCGCACCTAGCACCTTTCCACTACATCAAATTGAAGCATTTTGCGCCAATGCGTTTGATTTTAGCACGGTCAAATAGAATGGAGTTGACCAAAAATGAGAGAGGTTATTGTGGAAGGATGTCACGTGCACCTGTAGGTCCAAACAAAGCATTCCCAACTATCACGAATTCTGAGAACTACCCAGTCAAAGTTTGGTAGTTTTTTGGTCTCAGGGATCTTAAGGGACTTTGCTGGTAGCCTCTTGCCCGGAATGACTGGGACGCTTGGCACACGAAATGAGACCTCCCCTAGCATTTACCCCCCCACCCCGACGTGTTGGCGTAGTTCGTTTGACCGCACGAGCTATGGAATGAAAAATGTCACAGCTAGCACCTTTCCACTACATCAAATTGAAGCATTTTGTGCCAATGCGTTTGATTTCGGCATAGTCAAACGAAATGGAGTTGACCAAAAATGAAAGATGTTATTGTGGAAGGATGTCACATGCACATGTAGGTCCAAACAGAGCATTCCCAACTGTCATGAATTCTGAGAACTGCCTGGTCAAAGTTTGGCAGTTTTTTGGTCTCAGGGATCTTAAGGGACTTTGCCGGTAGCCTCTTGCCCAGAATGATTGGGACACTTGGCGCATGAAACGAGACCTCCCCTAGCATTTACCCCCCACCCTGACGTGTTGGCACAGTCCGTTCGACCCCACGATGAGCAAAACAAAAAATATGGCACTGGCAAGGTTTTTGCTCTTAGGATCTTAAGTGACTTTGCTCTTACAGCGGCAAAGACCCTAGTTTTCATAAGAGGAGACATGTGATTTTAAGAGGTTTTTGGGAATGTGACTTTAGCCTTCCACTCCTTATCTAATGACGAGTTTATTCTCAGAGTTTGTTGGCTTTTATGAGCATATACATGATGTTGTTTTAGGATAGTCATACTCTGATGTGTAAATAATAGTAAATGGAGAGCTTCTCGGCCATAAATGGGATTTGCATACACACACACACCCAACTAAAATAGTATCCTTATTGGCCTTATTGGCACCTCCCCCCAAGATGTAAGTTTTTTATGTTTGTAATGTGCCCCCAGTGTCCTTGACATAGAGTTTCTTGACATTAATTTCATTCAAACATGTCTTCAATTCATCTTCAAAATGTTTTCAATACATCTCCAATGCCTTTTCCATGAAGGTTTATGCATATTTATACATGATTTGAGGGAAACCAATAGTCTCCAACTGACTCTTGAGTACTTGACTATTCATCTTCCATACTTTTGCATTTTTTTTACATTTTTCATATGACAACTTTGACATATTTACAAAATTTGACAAGATGAAGACTAAATACATGATGAAATGGTTTATCATGACCTTATTTGATTAGGTCATATATAAGGAATTTTTTCATATTGATTCTATTGATATAAAACCATTCTCTTGATCTAAAAGCATTCTCAATGCTAAACATATCATCAATGGACTAAAGAACTATCATCATAATGTATGGCATCATGGGAAGTATCATGACTTGCACATAAAGAATTTAAATTATATTGTATGTCAAGGTGTATATACATTAAAATCTAGTCCATAATGGTAGACATATACAAAAATTTGGCAAATATGCCAACTCAAAATATTTTTTACAAAATGTGGCATATGCCATGTCTCAAAATCTATATACAATCTACATGCCAAATAGCTACATCAAATACTACAAGTCCACTTGACCCTCAATCTGTGATGGATCCACAATCTGTGATGGATCCTGAAAAAGTGTCCTCTTTATACCAAAATGTCTAGTAATTGATGGAGGTGAAGTTTCCTGCATTAACAGGTCAAAACACAAGTTAAAGTTAGTAAATAGATTCTTATCTACTACAATTAAGAACTTTCATTTATTAACATAAATCTAAATCACTACAATCAACTATAAGACCACTAGATAAACTATCAATTATTTAGAAAAATTCAATTCAATTACCTCGACTCTATGTTGTTGTTCGAACAATTATTCTGCAAATGATTTTCTCTTAAGACGATCAGGTGTCCTAGTGAAGCATGATGGCAAAGGTGGCACATCACTCACATTCTCAATAGACTACATAAAAGCAAAGTAACATTGAAATAAATTAATATATAATTATTAAACAAAATAGGAAATGCATACATTTAAAATAGGAAATGCACTACACAAAAACTTATCTACTAGAAAACAAGCCCATACCACCATCGAGGCCTCCTGCATCAATTAAAAAGGACAAGAATGTAAGACTCTAAATGACTATAATCAAATATTTAAGTTTTCTAAATTATCAATTAAAGTACAATTCAATCAAATTACCTCCACCCTTTGTTGGCGTTGAGAAAGTCGTTCTGCAAATGATAGTCCCTTGGGTCGATCAGGAGTTTGAGAAAAGACTATTGGCAAAGATGCCATATCATTCACATTTTTGATTGGCTGTAAAATAAAATTAACATCAAGATATAAATTAATATATAATTACTCACAAAGAAATAAATGCATAAAAAAAGGTTAAAGTGTACAACAAATTATACCGGCAAGTCCAAGCCAAATTGGATGGCAGACAAAGTTGCATGATGAACTTCTGTCAACTCCTCCTCTGTCATCAACTGTTATCCCACTTAGATACATTAGTACTAATAAAGTTGTTTATATATTCAAATGGAATAGACCATAAAATTTAACTTTAAATTTTACCTGCACAAAAGATTGCTCATGCATTTGTCCTTCTCTAATGTTTACTGATCCGGTAGCTTCTACTCTTGTCCCTGACCCCTCAGCTTGAGTTCTGGACCCCATTGCCTCATCTCGTGAATGGAGATCATACTCTAATGTGTTCAATGGTGGCTCACTACTCTCCATAATAGGACCCAAGCATAAATGATTGCAAGAAATGCAATGATGGGGCACACATATATGTTTGGACGACAACGGTCTAGTGGTACCAGGTGATCCAATATCATCACCTTCATCATGTGCTTGTGCAAACTGAGATGTCTGTATAATCAAATGCTTGGTCAAAGAGTGTATGGCACTAAGGCCCTATTGTGTTGCACTTGCAACAATGTCTGGGTGCTGCATTGGGGGTGGAGAAGGGATAGCAGGAGGGGGAATATAGGGACCTTGTACTTGTCTAATTGCCCCAGGTCTATCTTGAGGCATTCCTCTGCCCACTCCTTGAAACTCTCTAAAATCAAAATAATTAACATGTTGACCCATGAAGAACTCTGCAAAGAGTTTACAGAGGAAATACAAAGGCACATCTAAATTGTTGTTGGGTGGTTTATCGAAAACCATCCACCAATGATCCCAAAAGTTTTGACTAATGCCCTCATGAATACACCATTTGATTGAAAATTTGGGCTTACGGACATCAACATGCAATCCGGTTTTAGGATTGACAAAGTGTTGGGCCAACATAGTTTTTGTAATCTCTAAATCTTTGACTTCCTCATATGACAAACCATCAGCATATTTGGCCTTCTTGGCTTCTCGCCATTGCCAAAATGATTCGTGTTGGGTGGACAAGGTTTGAATATGATTAATGATTCCCTCTAAATTCGATGTCATTATAGACAATCAAGGGTGGCGGTGATACATTTCTATGATCCTGCTTATATGATCAATATTTCTTTGAATATTCTCTTCTACTGTTGGAGGGGGAGGGTTTGGTGGTGGAGGGTTTGGGTTTTCATTTTGTGCATCCATTTTACCTAATTAAATTATAAAACATACCCACTTAGCGTAAAAACCAAAAAAATTGCTTGACAAAACAAAACAAACAAAAAAAATGCATGAAATATTACCTCTTTGGATTGGATATCCGTTCCTCAGCTCTGATATCCATTTTTTTGAAGATGAGACTGTGTTTTTGCAAGCCGCAGGTTTGCAAAAACGCAGTCTTTTTTGCTTTTTATGATCTCCAAAACGGATATTTGTTTTCCTCTTCCTTATTGTATTCATTTTTTTTATTTTTTTATTTTAGCATTGCATACATTTTAAGTATTTAGGCATTTTAGATATAAAATACAAGCAAATTTATAAAGGATTATGATGATATTTAGGCATTTTAGCTATGAAATACTATCAAAATTTATATAGGATTATGATGATATATATATTTGATTTTTATATGATTTACTTATACTAAGGTATCTCATAGTATTTTAAAGGCACTTTTGAATAGATACAGGAGAGAGTAGATACAGGAGAGAGGTAGATGTGGGTTAGGGGTTAGGGATTAGGGCCATTATTTAGGGTTTACAGATTTAGAGAGAGAGAGAGACTACTTTTGACATGCAACCGTAAACCCTAAATAATGCCCCTAAACCCTAAACACAAGTAACCCTAAATAATTCTTCCAAATACTAAACCCTAACCCCTAAACCATAAACCCTAAATAATTCCCCTAAGCCCTAAACCCTAAACCTGAGAAAGGGAGTCCTAGTTTTCTTATTTCCATTTGCTTCGTCGATAAGGGAGAGGGAAAGATAGAGGGGAGAGATAGGATATATAGGAATGATAGGGGAATGACTGGGATGCATGATTAAACATAACCCCTAACCCCTATTTCCTAACTCCTAAACCCTAAACTTGAGAAGCCATAAACCCCTAAATCCTAAACACTAAACCCAAGAAACCCTAAACCTCTATCGAGCTCTATCTCCCTATCTCACTATCTCCCCATCACTATCATTCCTCTACCTCTCAATCTCTCTCCCTATGCTTTAGCCATGTCCCTCACTCTATATCTCCCTATCTCTCCCCTTTGTCACCTCTATCTCTCCCTATCTGTCTCCTCTCTCTTTCTATCTAGCTATCTCCAAAACTGAACACTATAGGCCAACTCAAAAATTCTTATACCGATGCTCCGATCACTCCACTTTTGACGAGCCTTTGAACCTTTTGTTGTGACATATATCCATCGGCCCAACTTTAAACTAGTCTTCTGATCTCCCATACCACCCATTTCTCACTCCACAACCTATATTAACACATGATTAAACCTAACCCCTAACCCCTAACCCCTATTCCTAACCCCTAAACCCTAAACTTGAGAAACCATAAACCCCTAAATCCTAAACACTAAACCCAAGAAACCCTAAACCTCTATCTCTCTAAACCTCTATCTCTCTATCTCCCTATCTCACTATCTCCCCATCACTATCATTCCTCTACCTCTCAATCTCTCTCCCTATGCTTTGGCCATGTCCCTCACTCTATATCTCCCTAATTGTCCTCTCTCTCTAAACACTAAACCCTAAACCTCTAAACCTTAACCCCTAAACCATAAACCCTAAACCCTAAATAATGCCCCTAAACCTTAACCCCGAACCCCTAAACCCTAAACCCTAAACGCGAGCAACCCTAAACCATATCTCCTATCTCTCCCTTATCTCCCTATCTCTATCATCGAGCTCTACCTCTCAATCCTTCTCCCTATTTCTCTGGACATCTTGCTCACTCTCTATCTCCTTATCTCTCCCCTTTGTCACCTCCATCTCTCCCTATCTGTCTCCTCTCTCTTTCTATCTAGCTATCTACAAAACTGAGAAACCCTAAACCCAGGTACACCCTAAATCCAATCAACTCTAAACCTATATCTCCCTATCTCTCCCCTATCTCCCTATCTCTATCATCCCTCTACCTCTCTTGATCTCTCTCCCTATGTCCCTGGCCATGTGCCTTACTCTCTATCTCCTTATCTCTCTCCTAGATCTCCTCTCTATCTCCCTATCATTCCTCTCTCTATAAACCCTAAATCCAAAGCCCTAAACCTCTAAACGTAACCCCTAACCCATAAACAATTTAAATCCTAAACCCTAAATAATGCCCCTAAACCCTAACCCCTAACCCCTAAACCTGAGAAACCCTAAACCCCTAAACCCTAAACCCAAGTAACCCTAAACCACTATCTCCCTATCTCTCCCCTATTTCCCTACCACCTTTGTCCCTCTACCTCTCAATCTCTCTCCCTATGTCTCTGGCCATGTCCCTCACTCTTTTTCTCCCTATCTCTCCCCTCAGACTCCTCTATATCTCCCTATCACTCCTCTCTCTCTACAAACCCTAAATCCAAAACCCTAAACCTCTAAACCTAACCCCTAAACCCTAAACAATAAATCCTAAACCCTAAATTATAATGCCCCTAAACCCTAACCCCTAAACCTGAGAAACCCTAAACCCCAAACCCTTAAACCCTAAACCCAAGTAACCATAAACCACTATCTCCCTATCTCTCCCCTATCTCCCTATCACCTTTGTCCCTCTACCTCTTAATCTCTCTCGCTATGTCTCTTGCCATGTCCCTCACTCTTTATCTCCCTATCTCTCCCCTCGGACTCCTCTATATCTCCCTATTGGTCCTTTATCTCTCTCTAAACCCTAAACCCTAGACCTCTAAACCTTAACCCCTAACCCCAAGACCCTAAACCCTAAATAATGCCCCTAAACCCAAGAAACCCTAAACCTCTATCTCCCTATCTCTAACATCCCTCTACCTCTCAATCTCTCTCTCTCTCTATGTCTTTGGACATGCCTCTCACTCTCTATCTCCCTATCTCTCCCCTCTGTCTCCTCTATCTCTCCCAAACTCTTTTAGTCCCCTCTCTCTATCTCTCTTTAAACTGTAAACCCTAAACCCGAGCAACCCTAAACCTCTAAACCCTAAATAATTCCCCTAACCAACCTCTAAACCACTTCTCTATATAGGTGCAACTAATACGACTTTTTCATTGTTCAACTTGATGTTCATCTTGTTGGTTCTATGTCATATAATGTTCCACATCGAGCTCTTTATCTCAGTCATCTGGTTGTTCTTTATCTTGCTCTTTATTCTCATCAACTAGATGTTCCTCTGTTTCCTAATCTTTTCCAAGATCCAAATACACTTCCTGTTGTTCTTCTTGATGCTGGTCATAAGGATGTGTCACTTCACCTTGTTGCTTTTTAAAATAACCAAGAAGAGGCAACAAGAGGCAACAAAGTGTTACTTTTCTTAGGCAAATTTAAGTTTTCTAATTACTACTGAAATCTTTTTAAAATAATGTAAAGAACATGCGAAGCTTCAAGGAATCTTTTTATGGCACCTGTGCTAGCTTTTGTCCTCAAGGATCCAACATTTTGGTATCCTCCTTTGTAGAAATTAGAACATCCTCTTGATGACAATGGGAAGAATAAGGATGCCTTGAGAACTTGGAGATTTTATGGAGAGTGTAAGAACCTTCAAATCCTTAAAATTGAAATGGAAAAGGCTCACAAAGTTAGGACTGTAAAAGTATAATAATTATTGTGGGGGTTGTAATGAAAATATGGCTTAACTCTTTTGAGGTGACTCACTATCCATGATGTGTTGGGATCAATGGAAAATGGAATAAGAGATATTAACAAGAATTTGACATAAATGGAAGAAATGGATAGTCTCCCCTAAAAATGATGGCGAGAGATGTATTAATAGTAGAAGAAGCAACATGAATGATGGGGTTGGTTAGGAGTGGACTAAAGAATTGATTGAGAGATTATAGAAGACTAATTGGGAGTGGACTAAATAATTGATTGAGAGATTATAGAAGACTTATTGGGAGTGGACTAAAGAATTGACTGAGAGTCAAGAGGATAGGAGAATTAGTTAGGGGAAGTAATGGTTCAATCAGGGGTGGAGAGAACTCTCAATCACAAGAATAAATGATGCCAAAATGGTTGGAACTAAAAGAAATCATGCATTCCAAAAGATGACAAGGTTGCCCCTTTCATATGATACAGTCTTTCTAAAATTTAGATTGTATTTTATAGCTAAAATGCCTAAATAGTAAAATGCTAAAATAATAAAATAAAAAACAATGAAAACAATAGAGAAAAAGAAAACAGATATCTGTTTTGATAACGGATATCCGTTTTCAAAGCGGATATCCATTTTCAAAACAGATATCCGTTTCAAAGTCAAACTTTGCCAAGTCGCGAATTTAGCTAAGTAAAAATGCGATTTTTTTCCTATTGCCACTGTTTGGCCCGAGATGATCCTGCACATACCCGATACTAATGAGTGAGTTTCCTAGAGTGATGTTCATTGCCAAGAGGGATTTTAAGTTTAGTAGGATAGAAGAGTAAGTGTAGAAAATAACCTTCAAAAGTCATTTTATGCATTTTGAATTGTTTGTTGTCTAGAGGTTTAACCCCTACTTTCCATGCATACATGAACCATGTTTTTAGTAGACAATGGAAAGCAATTGTTTTTGTTTTATGGGATGAGGTTTTGAGTTCTAACAAGATTGAGAAGGTTCATTTGTAGCCTTGGGATGTAATGAGGAACATATTGGAACAACATACACTCTTTGCATAAGAATCCAAATATGAGTTTGGATTAATGGAAATCTTTTATTTGGGCCATGTTGTTAGTGTTAAAGGGGAACAGGTGGATCAACTGGAGATCCAAATTATTTTAGATTGGCCTTTCTCCACCACATGGGCACAAATGAGGGAATTATTTGCATCAGCAACATCTCTCCATTAGTTGACAAAAAAGGGAGTTTTTGTGTGGACCGACATTGCATTGGCCACAGGGGAGAAACTACATAAGGTGATGAACCCATTTCATGTACTTGATACTCCTAATTTTTCATTTCCAATGGTTGTAGAAAGAAATACTTTAGGATTAGGAATAGGGGCTATCCTAAATCAAAAGAGTCATCTTATAGATTTTAAAAAATTAAATTGAGTGGATTGGAAAAAAACTAACTTGTTTGTGATAGGGAAATGAGGACCATAATGCTTGTATTGGAGGAGCTTTGGGAATATTTAGATGGTGGGAAGATTATGATAAAAATTGGTCATGATATTCTACAATTCTCTTTGAGTCCACATGAATGGAATGATCTCCAACAAAAAATGGATGACTAAAATACAAGATTCTGATATAGAGTCTATGAGAAGAAAGAAAAATCTTGTTGTTATCACTCTTTCTAAGAAGCCTACTCTGTATGTTATTTCTACTATTTATGTTGATTGGAAGGTTCCAAGGTTGGTTGAATATGCCAACAATCTTGTTTCTACTATAACTCTTAAAAAAGTGGCAACAAATTATGGATGTACATTGGTAGATTCACTCAACTTGTATGAGCATAGAATATTTTTGATATTTGAATTAAGGGAACTACCCAACAAACAAGATCAAGTTTACCCAATAGGATTGTTTCCTCAACCACCAAATCCAAACCATCATTAGGAGAGTATATCCATGAATTGGATCACAAGCCTACCCAAGGTACAAGGTAAATATTTCCTTTGTGTTGTTATGGACATATTAATTAAGCATGTACACTTCTTTACCATATCATCAAAAGTCCAAGATCTCCAAGTGGCACATTTATTTTCCAAGGAAGTTTTTTAGATTTTATGGGCTATCTAAGATTATTATTGGGGATAAAAATAGTAGGTCACTTAATTCTTTTTGGCACAAGCTGTCTCCTTTGATAGGTACAAAGTTCACTCCTAGTGTAATCCTTCATAAATAAAAATGGGGAGTAAATGGGTGGAGGAACATTGGAATAAATACGTTCAAATCAACAATCTATAGAGGTTAAATGGTTGCACTTTGAGAAGTTCTATTACAACATATCTTACCATATGGCCAATAGTATGACTCTTTTCCAAGTTTTACATAATTATAATGCACTAATCTCTTTTCATTAGCATTTAGAGATAATAGATTTTCAATAGCAGGGGACTGGCTTGTTCAAATCCAAGGAGAAATGGTGTCACTTAAGAACCATTTATAGGGATTCCTTGATTATGAAAGGGACATGAAGTGTCTCAAATTGTAGCATTGCCAAAGATCTCAATTTTATGAAGTCTATAGGATTGAGAAGAGGAGTCGTCAAGGAACTAATGAGTTAGAATTTTCAAATCTTCTAGAGCATCAAAGTTGGAATTTCTTGAGGATGAGCAATTTTGAGGAGGGAGGACTTGTCATGGGTCCTTTCAAATTAAATTCCAATTAAATAATTAATTAGTCCAATTGTCATTTCTAGTGGACTAAGGGAGATAATTTGGGAAAATTTATTTATTTAATATTTAATTAGAAATTAGAAATCAAAGACAATTCAACAAGGAGGATCAAGATGAATATTAAATATTGATATTTAATTAGAAATTAAAAAATTGGCAAGGAAAACATCAATGGGAAGGATCAAGATAAATATCCAAATATTAATATTTTATTTATCCAATTTGGGGTGTGGATTTCTAGGAGAGATGATGATAAGGCTCTAATTAATTTTATAAATTTATCTTGCATACTTATCTTCAATAAAAGCTAGAAAAAGTTGGCAACTTGCAGGATAAGAAAAAAAAAGAAGGAAACAAGTAGTTTTTAAAGTTGGCAAGTTGGATAAGGGATACAAATTATTATTTTTAATTGAATTTTTCTCATAAGAGGTTCATTAGAATTCATGTCCCCTTTTTGGTGCTTCAAAAATTACTTATATATGAAGAATTTCTTCATTTGGGGGTCTTTTGCCAAACCAATTTCATAAAAACTTGAACATTGTTCAAACCACCATTTGAGGATGAAAACCTTTGAGTGTTAGAGATCTTTGGATGAAAAACTAGTGGTTTCAAGGATTAGAGGAGAAAACCCCTTCGGTTCCAGAGGGTAAATTCATCCAGAGCTTGTATTTGTGCTTTACAGGATTGTAGAAGTTCAGCAATGTTAGTTTTGTGCATTACAAGTTGTGGGTCTTCTTCATAGTAGAGCAGTGATTTCAGTATTGGTATTTTTTATTGTTGCATCTATTTTTGGTGATTTTTGTGACTATATTACATCATTTAATGGAAATTATAGTATTAGTGATTGTTCATCCTTGAGTTACAGGTTCATCTTCTGATCAATTGTGAGTTATTACAAGTTGCAGTTTGGAATAGATTGGAGTAGTTTTGTGTAATTTTAGTATTTAGTCCATGTAGTATGTGTTATGAATGTCATTTCAATATTTTAACATGTATTTCAGCCCATTATAACAGTTCCATAAAATTTGTGAAGCTTCAATTGGAGTTGGGTATTAAAATTGTGTAATTTGTGTATATTTTGTGGGATATCTTCCATAGTTTGCATGCAAGGGAAGATAGTTGTTTTTTTAATATTTTTCCAGAAATTTATTATATATGTTGAGTTTAAATTTATGTTAAAAAATCATCCTTGGTATATTTGTGCTATTTTATTTTGTTAGATGCAAAATTGCCAAATTTTGGGTTGAGTAGTTTTGTTAAAATTGTGGTGCAACTGGATAGTTTCCAGAATTTTATTTAGACTATTTCAGATTTGATATAATTTTAGTAAAGTCAATTATGGAAAATCACATGCAATTATAGTAATCAAAGAAAAAATGCATCTAAAATTAGGCAAGCTATACCTCTTTGGTTACTTCCTTTGTTGAGTGGACCTCCTCAAAAGCTAAGGTGGATGTTCTTCCTTCTCAAAGCTCTCCAAACTCTCAATACTATTTTTCTCATCTAGTCCATCTTGAACCTATACTTCAGCCTCAAGTAAAGTTGTCTTAATCTTTGGTTGTAAAATCACTATAGACTTTGCACTTCCATTTGGTTTCTCGACTACAAGAGAAGCTTGATCTCTTTGAAGATCATATTTTAGCTATACAAAACTTTCTCACTCTCACAATAACTAATAGAGATACATTTCGTAGCATTATAATCCAATTTTGATCACTTATCCTTAGGCACTTGAACATATACCTCTACCAAAACCTTGAAGATGCTAAAGTGAGGGGATCTTCCCCATCCAAACCTACATAGAAGTTTTATCAAAAAGTGTTGATCTGGGAGACCTATTAATCAAGTAGAAATGGAGCTAACTTCCTCTAAATATAATTTTCCTTACAATTTGGCCCCATTGAGAATACTCCGATCCCTTTCCATCAAAGCCTTATTCAATCTATTTGCAACTCCATTCTATTGAGGGGTATATCCAGAGTTGTCTTATATCGTGCGATACCATTCTCTATATAGAATTTATTGAACTCTGTTGAATAAAATTCTCCATTTTCATCAGTTTTCAACACCATGATCATTTTTCTTGCATATTTCTCCATGAGGGCCGTAAACTCCTTGAATAGACTAAAGGTCATGGATTTATTCCTAAGAAAGTAGGCCCAAGTCCTCCTAGAGAAACCATTAATAGAAGAAACATAATATAGGGATTTTCATAATGAACACCTACTGGACCAAATACATCACTATGAACGAGATCAAAAATCCCATCTAAATTATGAGAGCTCAAGTAAAATTAAACACAATTTTTTTACCATAAATACAATGCTCATAAAAATTAGTCAAGAGAACGGTCAACAAGACCCTATACAAGATTCTTATTTTTCAAGGTCCTTAGATATTTCTCACCAATGTGCCCCATGTGTTGGTGCCACAACATAGTCTTCTCAATGGGTAACTTTCTCTCTAAAGTAAGAGCATGCTTAGGTACCCAAACTTTATGATCACCAAAATTGGTCACAATAGACCTCTTTATTGTAGGTTCTAATGATAGACATTTAGAATCTATAGATCTCCTTACCACAGGTACAAAAGAACTATTACATTGAATGTGTATGCTAGCATCAAGTCTAAATAGAGTACCAATATGAACTCCCTTTATGAGCACTATATCTCCTTTAATCATCTTGGCCCCCTCCTTTCCAAAAACCACTTACATCCCTCCTTACCAAAAACCACCCATACACTCACATCCTTCATCTTACTAACAAAAAGTTTCCATGCCAAACTAGAGATGATCAAGAATTTTAAGATTCCTTTGATTCTCCCATCCATGAATATAATTTTGACTCTCTCATGGCCAACAATATTGAGGCAAGATTTATCACTGAGACATACCTCCCCACCATCAAAACCCTCATAACCTAAATACCACTCTTGATATGGAGTCATGTACAAAGATACTCTAAAGTCAATCACGCTGTTAGGTCTCAAAAATGCAAGTTGCAAATCCTAAGAGGATGCCAGACTCTATGATCAGATTGGTAACATTTTTGAACTAACGCGATGGAGTTAACCTATAGGGCTAATGACTCCCTGCACTTTAGGCACTACTATACAGGTCTAGGCGGGTAGACCTTGAAAGTTAAGGAAGATTAAATGAGTGTAAGTTTTGTGACTGGGTTAATGGATCTATCCACAGTGGCAAATGGTGTGGAATAGATGAAATCTTGCTAACTAGTTCTATTTCTAATATCTAAAAGATGATTGGTATAAATTGTATAAGCAATATCAAGTTAAGAACTAATAAATGAATTTAACTATTGAAATGAGTAGGACCAGTGCTTTGCTGGGTAAATAGAAATAAGTGAGAACCTAAGATCACTAGTGTATACTTGGCAATAACTCTAATTGTTTGGCACAACGCTTTAGTTTATAACTTGTATAAACATGCAAGGGAATGATTGATAGAGTCTTCTTAATATCCAACTGACACAATCAAGTTTCTTGTTATTCACCAGGAGGAATTTTAATCCTTAATTGAAGGAATCAATTGAATGAACTATGCAAGAACAACAGATAATATCAACTTGGAGACAAAATGCCAATCCTAATTATGTGGTTCTTCTTAATGATCCAAATCAATACTTCTAGATTACTGTGACTGACCAGAAGGATTTTAATTCCTCTTTAAGGAAACCAATTAATCAGATCACACAAGTACAGCAAATGTGCATTGACAAACTAAGTAAATACTTGATATATCAATTTCAATAATAAAGAAATATTGAATTGGAGACAACCAAATAATAGAATAATTTCAACAAACAATTGATGCCAATATAAAGCCACAGAATCAAAGATCTTCTATTAACTTCTTCAATATAATGCTTGCAACATGGTCTTTTTAAAATATTATGAACTTCTTCTATATCTAATACTACTGATGATGATTGATCATCATATGTCCAACTTATATAGAAATATTTGTGAAGAGACATAACTCTTCAAAATGTCTTTTGAGAATTAACAAGATTAACATAACAATAAACAAAGATAATGACAGTAAGCTCTGCTAAGCCACAGGTATATCTGAGCAACATTGGTGCAGGAGCACTTACCTGACAGCTGGTCTTGATAAGGCAGTTAGTTGTTTTAGGTCTTGTTTATGTTTCCAAGAAGGTCTGTTAAGACAAATGCATGTAATAAGGTCATGCTGATCATGATAAGATCATGCTGACCACGCTTTGCTATTTTTAGGAAGTTTGTTAGAACAGCTGTCATGATGTATGATCGGTTGGATCTCCCAGCCGCCTGGAGAGTTCCCAGCCGCTTGGAGTCGGGTCAGTAGTACTCGTAGGGAAATCTATTTAAGCATGAGGATCGGATGGTATTGCATATCATCGACCAGACTTTGCGAGAGTGAGGCAGAGAGAGAGAAACTGATCATTGTATTTACATCTTTTGAAATCAAATAAAGTGTTCCTGTTTGTGTTCATCCTCTGTTGCATTCCATTTCTTGATCGATTTGCTGGTTTGGTGGCTGTATGGATTCACTGATCCATTCCACCGGTTGATTCGTCTGATCGTTGGAATGGTTATGTACAGTAGGGTAGGTGTTAGTTTGTTTGTTCGCATGCAGGTGTGCAGGATCGCGGTTGAAAGGTGTTGAAGACCCTAGCATGGGCATGTGCTAGGACGAGCTGATGAAGTGTGGAAGATCACCCTGAGAGTGGATCGGGTCATCCCTGGAGGATCGGCGAAGTGAAATTTCGCTAAGGCTAAAAGTTGTTAAAATGGCATCATCAGGATATTTTTGCAAATATCCTGCAGTCGCGTTGGGCATCGTCATCCAGATAAGTGGAGGAGAGCATGATGTTGTCGATTGCATGAAGTGCAAGTGCGTCGGGGTGATCATCATCAGGAGTTGCCGGAGAGGAGCGTATCGGCATCAGGTAGAAGATCGGGTCATGAAACTGTTGAAGTTTGCATGTTGCAAGTGCACCAGAATGTTTTAAGTCGGATATATACTCAGCGTATATATCACCGTCAGGATCATCTCTCGGGAGAGCCCATCATCCGCGTATCGCTAGCAGGTGCGGGAGTGAAAGTTCATTTTTTTTGACTAAGTGTTGAAGAGGTCATCAGGATATTGGGTGACGTCATCGTCATCAGGATATGACGTCATCATCATCATCATCAGGATATTGAGATATCCCCCTATGCAAGTTTATCCTGCTGTCGTTAAGTGCTTAGGTATCGGCAGAAAGTTGTGTTAACATCATCAGGAGGTTTCGAGAGAACCGGATAAATCATATCATGATGCTGTCGCTTGTATCGTCGGCTATCGGGGTATCGAAGGGAAGGTGCTGAAGGTGATCGTCATCAGGATCTTTGGAGCAACAGGATATTGGATATCCTGCTGACGAAGGGGGTGTTGCATATCATGATGATGCCGATGGAGCTTGGCACCCAATGAACAGTGCAACAGGAGGATGTTTACGCTAGTCGAACATCATGATGATGATGATAGGCGGAAAACAGAGGAAGTGAACAGTAGTCGGCAGGAGGATAATTGTGCTCGTCCAAAATATGATGATGATGCTGACAGTGTAAAGCAAAATATGATGATGATGATGATGATGATGATGGACTGCAGACATCCATGCTGTATTGTAAGGTTATAGTGTGGATGCCTCTGCATCAAACATGATCCAGGTACTCTTGGCTCTGATGTGTATCAGCAAATTATATTACATTCCTTGTAATCACATCTATCGTCACCATCTTTTCCAAATGCTTGCAGGCCTCCCAAGATGCCGAGTCTTTATCTTTGAGAGCTTCTAGAGCCTCCTATAATATCACCTGGCATTCTTTAATCCATTCATCTTTGCTCTTCAACTCCTTATCATTTCTGAACAACATAGGTACACCTATCTTTGAAGCCTCAACACATTCCTCGGCATCATTTTGAAGTTGGTCATGATATTTCTTATGTTGTTTGATCAAATCTTGGGCACTGGAGATACCTATACTGTCAAGAGTATCCCTACTCTGTATCTCGTGGAGTTTCTCTTGGAGCCTATTATTTAACCTCTCATGTTCTTGGATAACCTTATGATTCTCAGAGTAGACATCCCAAAATTTATTCATCCAATGCATCATATTCATATGTCTATTGTGCAGTACTGCTGCAAGTGTGTCAATTTGAACCTGGGCTATTTGATCGATAGATGGTGACTGGGCACTTTATGAACTTTCTCCTTGGGTTAATTTTTAATTGATCCTCCAAAGGCATTCTTGACAGTATCTTTTAGGAAATCATTTTCCTTTGTCAATCTTTCACAACTCAGTTTATATGCATCTCGCTCCTTGATCAGCATTTGAGCCTGTGCTTTACTCAGTCTTGCAACACTTATACCAATATCTGCAATAATCAAAGGTTCAGTTTCTCCTACTTTCAAAGTCATAACATGCCCAAAGGTCTTTTCAATATCTATAATGGCAGTCTTCTTATGAGGAGGGTAAGTTTTCATCATTGTTATACTTGTTACCCATGTATATCTCTGTTACACCTTCAGGAGTGAGTTTGTATTTATCATCAGTATTGTACAAGAAACTATCAAATACCAAGGTAGAATTTATGTCAAGTCCAAGAAATGTCATGATACCTGCTTCTTTAAGCAATTGTCTGCCTTTGTTAGGAGTCATAGCCCTCAACTCATTATCTACTATTTTCTTTCATTATCAGCTGTGACATCTTCAACTGATTCTCTAAGTTCCTTTCCTTTGCATTTATACAAAAATGATTTAAATTCCTGAGAATGAATGAACTGATCATCTGCAATGAAAGAATCATATGCTAACTGTCTGGGATCCTCATCACCAGGCCCCTCTTCATCCCGCTCTCTACTACGAAGTTGATAATCTTCCATTTTTCATCTAGAGATTCTACTTGTCTATTGATGGAGCTCCTCTTCACTTGCGGATTCCTCATCACCAGAAGATAATAACTCTATTTCTAAAAGTTGTTTTCTTTTCTCATCTAATTCTCTATTATATTTTTCAATTACCAATTCGACTTTGGTTTCTTCCATGTTCCTAATAATATCATCATGTGGATATGGAATATGCATGTGTCCACTGAGATTTTGTTTTCTTCTAGCATAATCAATGAAACCCTTGGGATCAAATCCTTTTCTTGCCTCAGTACACCTCATGTTGTAATGCATTAATTTATCTCTGATGAGACCATAACCTTCCTTAGACACCACAGTAAAATCCCCAAAGCATAGAGTAGTAAGCATTAAGGATTGTTTCTCATAGGCACTTAAGTTCATCACATTGGAATAGTTCATCTTCCTGACTATCTCCAAGTAAGCAATCCTATCAGGAACTATCTTAGGCAGTATAAATGGGGTATCTTCAAAACCATAAATTTTGACCATAGTTGAGTCCTCAAAGCAATACCAATCTCCCCAATTATGTGTAACAGTTGGGGGGCCACCAAAGTCTTTTGGTCTGAGAAACCTTTTTATTTTATTTGACAATGAATATCCGCAAGGATGATTAAAGTATCTATACAACACTTTTACAAAATATTCTTCAAAATAAATGTAACTGGAGTGGGCAAACTTACTATCCCATACCCTTGTCCACATCTACATAGGCAACTTTTGTCCCCTTTTGTCTATTTGAGCAATTCTGAGTTCATTTGGCCATACTCCCATTTCCTGGCCATAGTATCATACCATGTGCATGAGGAGTGAATAATGCTCAAAAGAAACTGTTGGGGCATTGTTCTTAATTGCAATTAAGCTAGAATCAATCTTTCTAAAAATATAAGCAGCATAGTCAAATTGCCTAGCATTATGACATTGGATATCTGTTGCTATCACCATTAATGGAATTGTCATGAAATTAGGAACTTCTGACCCTAGGACTTGGCCAATGGAATAATATGTGTATTTCATATAAGGTTCAAACAAGGACACATGGAATGGAGGTCCATCATTGTCATCAAAAGGTACTATTTTTCCCTCTGCCCTAGGCCTGTGGAGAAACAATTTTTATCCATTGTATACATGGTGTCCATCCTCTAGTATTCTTTGTCTAAATCCTCATATACTATGGGATGTGTACATAATTCATCCAAATCAAATACTTCACAAATGGCATTTTTGGATAAGTGTATAATAGGCTCTCTCTGTGGATTGCATATGGCTTTGAGGCTAGGATTGTAATATTTAGCCAAGAGTTTTATGAGTTCCACATTCACAAACACATCTAGGACGACCAATTTGCCCAAATTCAAATGCCACTGATTAGACACTGGGACATTTCTAAATCTTCTATCATAATGGAATTTAAACAATTCATAGCCTCTGATTGGTGTCCATACATTTCCCATGTATTTGTATTTGTCTTCTAACTTCTCCACCTCCACCCTGAGTTGTGTAGACCTTCGGGCTTTAGGGGTAGACCCAGGCAATTGATCTCTCAAATCCTGATTTAGTTTTCTCTCTTTCACCTTTTCATCAGGACCTTTATCAGTTTTTTGTTTCTTAGGTTTACTAGTTTCACCCTGTTGTTTTCTACCCTTGCCCTTTACTAGTTCATCCATTAGTTATAATTCTGAATAGCAAATACAAGTTGTAAGTCACCACACAGAGGTTTTATGTGTCTACCTATTGCTTGAGACGATCACCGAATTCCTTTGTTTTCTCTTTCAAATTCTCGCTTGCATGCTCTTCTTAGACAATTCTTTCAAACACAATTGCAATGATTTAGAATGACCTCTCATGGGATTTCTTCTCAGCCTGTAATTAATACTTCTAGTGCATTAATGTCCATAATTGTTTTGAAATGTCACATCATCATAACGTCCTTCATCGGCAGGACTTTTGTAATGTCAGTGCGATCTAAATGCTTCTTATGGCATGAATATTCACAGATGACTCAATCGCTGTGACCCTTTATTTTATTTCCTCAATGTCACTTTTCATGAAAGCATATATATGTTTATATCGGCGAGACGTTTCAATGCCTATCCGATATAAGAATGAGCATAGAAGCTGTTGTCGGCCTGACTTACACTATCATTGTGAGAATAGCATCCTACTCTGATATTTCAAATCTCTCTGATATTAATTATTTATATCAGTATGAGTCTTCCCGAAATGTTTATCAATTTCTCTTTACAGGGCAGGTTAGTGAAATCGGTAAGACCCAAGAAATCGATACCGATATCACTTGTCTTTCCGACACATGTGACCTATTGGAAAGAGTCTCATCGATGTGTATGGTTAGTGTCTTCATCGAAACAACCTATGCTATCGGGATGACCTTATTTGATTTATCCGATCCTTGTTGTTTCCCTGATGCCTTCCTTTCTATTCTTTCTTCATCGGAATGATCATAGTCATATGTCACCGAGGTCCTCTATCGTTGTGACTATAGATGCAACAGGACCTATAAATCCTACTTCGATCTGCTTCCTTTTGCCAATGTGTTATATCCTTCACATATATCGGTATGACTTTGGTTGAAACTGCCTTATGGTCACTAAGACATCATAAGGTTGGAGAAACATTATTTTTTTGTTGCGATGTGTATCTCTTCCCAATGAGTCGATAGTTCAATCTATTCCCTGAGTTGTTTGGCATGACTCTTGTCGAATTTCCCCATCGGTGTGATCTACGCTATCAAGGGAATGTTTGGAGTATTTTCTAACAATGCTTTCCCATCCCGATGGTCCTTGTATTTGATCAATTCGATGTGACTGGGGATTCTCTTTCTGATAAGGGGTCATCAGCATAACTTCTTTTATCAGGGCTTCTTGAAATTCTTATTCCAACTTTACTCCTAATGTCGATACACATCTAATCTGCTTCAAATGGAACATGGGTTGGTATGAAAAAATTGAGGTCTTGCAAAAATCAAAGAACTGAAGTTTTTTTCAGATTATGGTTTGGGAGGTGAGACAAATAGTTATGGTAGGGATATCATCATACAAATCATGTTATGTTTGTGGAATTTATCGACTGTTATTATGATTTTGGGGGTATAATGTTCTGATTTGGTTGGACAGGGGATGGATAAGAGTATAGGAAAATTTTAAAATTTTCCTGTCCCAATAGTGGCTCTATCTGGGATGTATACCCCTTGCGGGTATAACAAGAGTTCAGATCTCTGGGAGAGTAGACCAGGTATTTTATTTGTTGGGATGACAATTTTATAGGATTTTAGGAATATATATGGATGAAATGAGAATGGGCACTAGAAACGACAATGATGTAAAATGGGGATGATCCTATACTACTGTACATGGAAAAGATTTTTGTTATTGTTGAGGGATTCCTAAGACTGTCCATGTACGGACAGATCCTAATCTCTCTTGATTTCCCTAAACTACTGTGCATGGAATAGGAGTACTTTGAGAATTATTTAAGAGTTGTCCATGCACTGGCAACACTTATCTCTCTTTGTGCATGATTTTGATGCTTTCATGAAAAGAAAGGTTTCAAAAATTGTCCATGCACTGGCAGTTCCTGCTTTTCTCTAGACATATTTTGCAAATAGTAGGAATCTTCTCCTCCTTTGCCAATGACAACAAAAGGACCCAACCATAAGGCTTCAAACTTTCCATGCTTTTATTTCTCTTGGCATATAACATTCCATGTCAATACCAAGTCATCTATCTCAAATTTTCTATCCTTGGATTTCTTGTCAAAAAGGTATTTTACTTGTGATTACAACTTGATGTTCTGCTTTTGAGCCATTCTCCTTGTTTCATCAAGTTCTACAAGATGTTCTATTCTTTCCTCCATTGGTCCAGGAATGTCTAAATCCTCTTGAAGAACAAATTTGTAAACTGGTATAAGATTTTCTAATGGCATCCTTGCTTGTATTCCATACACCAATTCAAAAGGGGATCTTCCAATTGCTCTCTTCACAATAATCCTATCAACCCACACAACCATTCTCAACTTTGAATCCCATGCCTTTTTGTTTCCTTCCAACATTCTTTTTATAATTTTCAAAATATTTTTATTACTAGATTCTGCCTGGTCATTTGCTTGCGGGTAATAAGGGGCAGCATAAGACATAGTGATGCCATATATATTACAAAAATTTTTGAACTCATCAGGCCTAAAGCACATTCCATTGTCTGTAATCAACCTCACTGGTGTGCCAAATCTAATATAATGTTTTCCATTAAAAAATTGATCACCACTTTACTTGTTGCTTATTTAGTTGGGATTGCTTCCACCCATTTTGTGAAGTAATCTGTTGCCACTAAAATCCATTTGTGTCCTCTGCTTGACTTTTTTGCAATCTCTCCTATGAAGTCAATTCCCCATTAATGGAATGGAGCTTCCACCTGCATAGGTTTCAAGGGTAATACTCCCTGATATTTTAATTTTCCTAAAAATTTCTGGCATGCCTCACATTTTCTTGTATAATGATATGAATCATTGAAAACTCTAGGCCAATAGTATCCAGCCCTCAGGATCTTGTGAACTATAGTTTTTGCTGAGAAGTGTCCTCCACACACTCCTTCATGTAACTCTTTCAGGACATGTTTTGACTAATGCTCATCTAGGCATAGTAGCAGAATACCATCTCTATTCTTCCAATAAAGATCCCCATCGATAAATACATACTTTGAAGCCTGTAATTTAAGTGTCCTTTTCTTGTTATCATCATATCCTTCAGGACATTTCATATGTTTTAGATAATATATGATATTAGTATACCATGGAGAATGCTCAATGCTAGAAATCATGTTATTAACATCATTAGTATTACATATCTGAGAAGCCTCAAGATTGTTTTTGGCCATTAGTCTAGCAAGACCCTGTCCTCTTACTAGTTTGGTGATTTGGGTTTCAATATTAAACTCTTGAATTTTATAAATCCATCTACACCTTTTGCCCATGACCTCAGTTTGAACTAATACATCTTTCACTACAGCATTAGGCACATATGCTATTATTTCAGCTCAAACCAAGTATGGCCTAAAAGCTTTGACTGCTTTCACCAATGCATACACCTGTTTCTCAACTATGTCATATTTTAACTCTGCATTTTGAAGAGACTTGCTAAAAAATGAAATGGGTTGTTCATGTCCCTCATTATTTTTCTACAACATTACTGCTGCAACTATATGGTATGAGGCAAATGAGAACAGCTGAAATGGTTTACTGAAGTCAGGAGATATCAGAACTGGGGCTTCCCTGATTGCCTTCTTAATGGTAGCAAATACCTCTAATGTTTCTGCTGTCCAGTTCACTTATGTATTCTTCTTTAACATTCTTGATATGGGATTAAGAATCTCTACAAAATTTGATATGAATCTCCTAACAAAGTTGATTTGGCCAAAGAATGATTGTATAGCTTTCACATTCTTGGGAATGGGAACTTGGTCAATGGCTCTTACTCTTTCAGGATCTATTCTTACTCCATCTTTTGAGACTATGTGACCAAGCAGCTTGCCCTCTGCTACTGCAAAATGGCACTTCTTAGGATTCAACGAAATTCCACATACTAAGGCTTTAATAAAAAATTTCTCTAAGTGTGTACAATGATCTTCAGCCCTTTTGGAATATGTTGTCATGTCATCCTGATATACTACCATGATTTCGTTAATCAGTTCTACAAAGGCCACATCCATCGCCCCTTGGAATGTTGTTCCAACGTTCATGAGTCCAAATAGCATTCTTAAATACACATGCGTTCCCCATGGTGTGGTGAATACAGTCTTATATTGTTTTGATTCTTTGACTTTCACCTGATTATATCCTGAGAATCCATCCATCATGGACAATAGTTCACACCTTGTGACTTTTTGCAATACTGCTTCCATGTTAGGAAGGGGATAATTATCCTTAAGAGAGGATTTATTTAGATTCCTAAAGTCCACAGATAATCTAATATCACCATTTTTCTTTCTGATAGGCACCAAATTAGAAACCCAAGAAGAGTGTCTAATGGGTTTGATAATAGCTCCATCCTTTACTTTTGTGAGTTCTTCAAACATTTTAGGGGCCAGTGTGGGATTAATAGGCCTCTGCTTTTTCCTAAATGGTTTAGCATCCGGTTTTAATGGTATTTCATGCTGAAAAAGATCCTCCCTATATGCTTTCAAGTCATCATATGACCATGCAAACACATGTCTATACTTTCTGAGCAAGTTGATGAGCATGCTCCTGATTTTGGGATTCAGCTTCTTTCCAATGTATACATTCTTTGGGGTCGTCTGCGTCCCTAGATTAATTTCTTTAAGATCATTCTATATTGTGGGTGTGTCTTTCATTTTAAATCTGTCACATCCATCAAACACTTTCTCCAATGTTATGAATCCCTTAGGTATTTTGTTTGTTTTTAGCTGAACTATCTTTTGACCAAAGAGAGTTTCTTTTCCATCATGTTCCTCCACAAACGCATTGAAATCAATCTCTTGGTCTTCATAGTGATCGATACAATGTAAGAATTTGATTATATCGGTGTCATTATTAAACACTTGCCAGTTATGGATATTATCTGGAATAGTGAGTCTGGTTTTGAATTCAATTTCTATAATACCCACCAATGTGATATCATCCCTTTTTAATGCAATGTTTGCTAGAAAATTTTCCATAATACTTTTTGATCTACCAATCCAGTTGATCGAGAAGGCATCAAACAACTCAACATCATCCCAGACAGCATTTCTATATTGCTTCAACCTCTTGTTTTTGGATAAATATTTCCCTTTTACTTGAGAGGTAACTAATTATGAATCCCTGTATACAGCCAGATTTATTATCTTATGTTTGATGGAAATATTTAAACCAATGAGCAAAGCCTCATATTCTACTACATTGTTTGTGCATTCAAATGTCAATAAGAACGAGTATTTGAAATTTTTACCTGTTGGTGAAATAAATAATGCTCCTGCCCCATTTCCCATTTTGCTACATGCACCATCAAAATACATCTTCCACACGTCATTTTCCTCATTCTTAGATTCTAGATACATTGGATCAGTATTTTACAACTCTAGCTGATTTGTTTCAATTTTGAAGGTTCCCAAATCTGTATCACATAATAGATTTATTTGATTTTGATCTAGGCGTTCTATGATGTTCTCATATCTTGGCTCCCTACACAGCTTGATCGCTTTGCCTCCCACTAGTATTGTGGCATATGATAAATCTAATTGGACATTCCCTCTTGCCATTGCAGCCCATTGTCTTGATAAGAGCATTCCATAATATGGTGGAATATCAACCACAGTGATATCAATATTATAGGTTGCTTCAGGGTAGGAAGCTAGTTTTATTTCCATGTCCTTCATGATGCCCACAACTGGGATAGACCTATTGTCCATCGCATAACACTTACCAAATGTAGTGTCAACCCACATTCCTAGTTCTTTGATGACTGCTATTGGCATGATATTTATGGCTACGCCTGAATCAATCATGTAGTTCCTCACTAGCTTGTTTCTGATTAATAAGGTGGTGTAGAAAGGGTCCACTTGTGAGGGATTCTTTGTTAGGGTATCACCCAGATAAACTTCAGGAACTTGGACTATTTCTTACTAAACATTGTTTGTTCTATTCTCTGATTCCTTATATTTTTGATTTGGTATATCTGAAATCAG
The DNA here is from genome assembly GCA_027924645.1 of Cunninghamia lanceolata. Taxonomy (NCBI): domain Eukaryota; kingdom Viridiplantae; phylum Streptophyta; class Pinopsida; order Cupressales; family Cupressaceae; genus Cunninghamia; species Cunninghamia lanceolata. Next base: position 13,099,259 of record BSBN01000828.1, on the reverse strand, counting down.
TTTAACCACTGTACTTCTGTATTTATCTATCTTCATCATTTCCAAAAGTGGTACTGATATCTTCACCTGGGATATCGCATGAGCAATGTCAAATGAATGGGCTATAGTCTGATCATTCCTTTCTGATCTTATATGCTTTTTTTCTTGAATTGGTGATTTGTCTTTTGTTTTATTTTGCTCAATTTTTTCTGGTTCTTTAAGTGAGGACTTTGCATTATTCCTTTTGTAATTTTAATCTTTTATAAAGACACTCCTGAGTGTTCCATGTTCTGAACTTACTATCATGTTCCTTAGATTATAGGCATTTTTAGCTTGGGCTACTGCAGCTATTGTAAGAAATTCTCTTTCCTTTTCAGTGGGCTTTCTCCATTGATCATATGGTGATTTATCATGATAACAAGAAGGTCCCTTGTAGTTGTCCTCCTGATCTAAGAATACTTCTTGTTTTCCCATGTTGATATGATGTTTCTGATTCCCCACATCATATTCATATCCCTCTTCTTCTGTAGAAGAATAATCTTCATTTAGCAAGTATGGTGTATTTTGCATCATGTTTATTGTGCGGTTGTCTTGTTATAGTCATATGATGCTTCTTCCTATTGTACTATTTTAGCCACTACACAATATTTAGGTGAGTGTGGTAAATTGCACACCAAACACCAGGGATTATCTTCTACCATATATGCCCCATTTCTCTTTAGAGGATCAGGAGTGTATTTGCCATAATGTTGCTTTCTGTTACTTTCAATAGGTCTCCCATCCAATTTGTATTATATGGCATATCATGCAACCTAGGTCTTTCATTTCTATGCTGACTTTCTTGTTTATTCTGTTGAATATTTGGACTTTGAGTAATTCTAAGATTATCTCTTTTGCTGACCATGCTTACATCTTTTCTATTATTTTCAATAGTCAACGCTACTTTCTGTGCTTCAGCTAAGCTCCTAGGGCACTGGTTTGTAACTTCATACCCTGTCTTAGGATCAAATGCTTTCAGATAAATACTTAATGCTGCTAGGTCAATCAATTTAGATCCATGTGATATTTTGTTGTGCAATTTGGAGAATCTCATATTAAAGTCATATACTGACTTGTTTTGGTACTTTTGGATACTTATCAATTCATGCAATGCAAACTCAGGGGCATACTGATTGCCATATTGCTCCTTAAATTGACTATGGAAATCTGTTAGGGAACTGATTGAGGCATCTGGTCAGCTGTTGAACCAGTCTCTTGGATCCTCAGTCAGAGACATCATGAATAATCTCATTTTAACATCTTCATATTCCATACTAATATCTTGTACAAAGGCATTGAAGCTTCTTATATGATCCTCAGCTAATACTGCATTGTTTCCAATAAACTTGGGAACTATATTCCTCCAACTACTGTCAATGGGTATGGATATAGTTGATATCCAGTCAGATCAAATTGTCCGCATATGTTTGTGAGGTTTTGTGGAGGAACGTTCATGGTTGGTGGATTAGGGTAGTAATGGTACCCACATGGAAGTTGATGATAAGCATGTTGCTATTGTGGGTTCATGTGGGGGTTCATATGATGATATTGTGGTCTACAATACTGTTGGCCAGGGGGTGGGTATGGATTAGCCATATTTTGAGAGGTGTTATGTATGAGGGGTGGTCTAGGATTATTCGGGAGGGTATTTTGATGAATATGACTTCCAGATGCTTGCGGATTGGAAGCACCACCTGTATTTTGGTGCAAGTTTTGTTGTGTGTTCCTAAAAGCATTTCCTCTATGTGGAGGTATATATTTTGGGGCAGCTATTTTAGTCCTATTCTTTATCTATTGAATCTCCTGTTTTAACAGCATCTCAGTTTCCTCTATCTTGATCATTTCAAGTTCTTCTTGGAGCTTAAGCACATTCTGTTGCATTTCATTCATGTTCCTTGTATCCTTTGGACTTTTATTCACCTCTTGATTCGTGAATCCATATTTTACCCCCTCTCCCTGTTGTAGTGATATTTTATAATCATATTCAGCTTGTCTTTGATCAATTTCCTTCATGGCCTGTGCTTCGAACTCAAGCTGTTCTTGAGGATCATGTCTATATTTTGCCAATATATCATCAGTTACTCCATTGATTTGAGACAAATTCTCATTTGATTCATGCAGAGGGGAAAAATTATTGTGAGTTATGATAGTTTGTTCTGCATTATCCTCTTCGGCCTCCTGATTATTATTCTGATGAAAATAACTTGATGCTCTATTTTTCTTGGAAAGGTCTCTAATTGGTGGGGATGATTGTAACTTCTTCCCTTCCATCTTGGATCTTCTACCATCCATTTGGTACTAACTTTCTATTATAACAGGTTTTAGAGTCACCACCTATTTTTGTAAATAGGAAAAGGTTATAATTTATCTTTCCGGGTTCTTCTTAGAGTTACCAATTTGTATTCTTGAAATTTCTGACTCTATAAAAGAAAGGTCTCTTACCAAGGTTCATTGTATTTGCTTCCCAAGTAGAGATGCCAATTTGTTAGGTCTCAAAAATGTAAGTTGCAAATCCTAAGAGGATGCCGGACTCTATGATCAGATTGGCAACATTTTTGAACTAATGTGATGGAGTTAACCTATAGGGTTAATGACTCCCTGCACTTTAGGCACTACTATACCTAGGCGAGTAGACCTTGAAAGTTAAGGCAGATTAAATGAGTGTAAGTTTTGTGACTGGGTTAATGGATCTATCCACAGTGGAAAATAGTGTGGAATAGATGAAATCTTGCTAACTAGTTCTATTTCTAATCTCTGACAGATGATTGGTATAAATTGTATAAGCAATATCAAGGTAAGAACTAATAAATGAATTTAACTATTGAAATGAGTAGGACCAATGCCTTGTTGGGTAAATAGAATTAAGTGAGAACCTAAGAACACTAGTGTATACTTGGCAATAACTCTAATTGTTTGACACAACACTTTAGTTTATAAATTGTATAAGTATGCAAGGGAATGATTGACAGACTCTTCTTAATATCCAGCTGGCACAATCAGGTTTCTTGTTATTCACCAGGAGGAATTTTAATCCTTACTTCAAAGAACCAATTGAATGAACTATGCAAGAACAACAGATAATATCAACTTGGAGACAAAATGCCAATCCTAATTATGTGGTTCTTCTTAATGATCCAAATCAATACTTCCAGATTACTCTGACTGACTAAAAGGATTTTAATTCCTCTTTAAGGAAACCAATTAATCAGATCACACAAGTACAACAAATGTGCATTGACAAACTGAGTATACACTTGATATATCAATTTAAATAATAAAGAAATACTAAATTGGAGACAACCAAATAACTAAATAATTTTAGCAAACAATTGATGCCAATATAAAGCCACAGAATCAAAAATCTGCTATTAACTTCTTCAATATAATGCTTGCAACATGGTCTTTTTAAAATATTATGAACTTCTTCTATATCTAATACTACTGATGATGATTGATCATCATATGTCCAACTTATATAGAAATATTTGTGAAGAGACATAACTCTTCAAAATGTCTTTTGAGAATTAACAGGATTAACATAACAATAAACAAAGATAATGACAGTAAGCTCTGCTAAGCCACAGGTATATCTGAGAAACGTGATCCAGGTACTCTTGGCTCTGATGTGTATCAGCAAATTCTATAGCATTCCTTGTAATCACATTTATCATGACCATCTTTTCCAAATGCTTGCAGGCCTCCCAAGATGCCGAGTCTTTATCTTTGAGAGCTTCTAGAGCCTCCTGTAATATTACCTGGCATTCTTTAATCCATTCATCTTTGCTCTTCAACTCCTTATCATTTCTGAACAACATAGGTACACCTGTCTTTGAAGCCTCAACACATTCCTTGGCATCATTTTGAAGCTAGTCATGATATTTCTTATGTTGTTCGATCAAATCGTGGGCACTAGAGATACCTGTACTGTCAGGAGTATCCCTACTATGTATCTCATGGAGTTTCTCTTAGAGCCTATTATTTAACCTCTCATGTTCTTGGATAACCTTATGATTCTCAGAGTAGACATCCCAGAATTTTTTCATCCAATGCATCATATTGATATCCCTTTTGTGTAGTACTGATGCAAGTGTGTCAATTTGAACCTGGGCTATTTGATCGATAGATGGTGACTGGGCACTTTGTGAACTTTCTCCTTGGGTTAATCTTTTAATTGATCCTCCAAAGGCATTCTTGACAGTATCTTTTAGGAAATCATTTTCCTTTGTCAATCTTTCATAACTCAGTTTATATGCATCTCGCTCCTTGATCAGCATTTGAGACTGTGCTTTATTCAGTCTTGCAACATTTATACCAATATCTGCAGTAATCAAAGGATCAGTTTCTCCTGCTTTCATAGTCATAACATGCCCAAAGGTCTTTTCAGTATCTATAATGGCAATCTTCTTATGAGGAGGGTATAGGACCCATATCATGAGTGAGTTTTCATCATTGTTATACTTGGTACCCATGTATATCTCTGTTACACCTTCATGAGTGAGTTTGTATTTATCATCAGTATTGTGCAAGAAACTATCAAATACCAAGGCAGAATTTATGTCAAGTCCAGGAAATATCATGACACCTGCTTCTCTAAGCAACTGTTTGCCTCTGTTAAGAGTCATAACCCTCGACTCATTATCTATTGTTGTCTTTAACACATCCATCAATTGTCTTTCATTATCAGTTGTGATATCTTCAACTGATTCTCTGAGTTCCTTTCCTTTGCATTTATACAAAAATGATTTAAATTCCTGAGAATGAATTGATCATCTGCAATGAAAGAATCATATGCTAACTGACTGGGATCCTCATCACCAGGCCCCTCTTCATCCTGCTCTCTACTAGGAATTTGATAACCTTCCATTTTTCATCTAGAGATTCTACTTGTCTTTTCATGGAGCTCCTCTTCACCTGCGGATTCCTCATCACCAGAAGACAATAACTCTATTTCTGAAAGTTGTTTTCTTTTCTCATCTAATTCTCTATTATATTTTTCAATTACCATTTCAACTTTAGCTTCTTCCATGTTCCTAATAATATCATCATGTGGATATGGAGTATGTGTGTATCCACTGAGATTTTGTTTTCTTCTAGCAAAATCAATGAAACCCTCGGGATCAAATCCTTTTCTTGCCTCAGCACACCTCATGTTGTAATGCATTAATTTATCTTTGATGAGACCATAACCTTCCTTAGACACCACAGTAAAATCCCCAAAGCACAAAGTACTAGGCATGAAGGATTGTTTGTCATAGGCACTTAAGTTCATCACATTGGAACAGTTCATCTTCCTAACTATCTCCAAGTAAGCAATCCTATCAAGAACTGTCTTGGGGAGTATAAATGGGATATCTTCAAAACCATAAATTCTGACCATAGTTGAGTCCTCAAAGCAATACCAAGCTCCCCAATTATGTGTGACAGTAGGGGGGCCACCAAAGTCTTTTGGTCTAAGAAACCTTTTTATTTCATCTGACAATGAATATTCACAGGGATGATTAAAGTATCTATACAACACTTTTACAAAATATTCTTCAAAATAAGTGTAACTAGAGTGGGCAAACCTACTATCCCATACCCTTGTCCACATATGCATAGGCAACTTTTGTCCCCTTTTGTCTATTTGAGCAATTCTGAGTTCATTTGGCCATACTCCCATTTCCTGGCCATAGTATAATACCATGTGCATGAGGAGTGAATAATGCTCAAAAGAAACTATTGGGGCATTGTTCTTAATTGCAATTAAGCTAGAATCAATCTTTCTGAAAATATAAGCAGCATAGTAAAATTGCCTAGCATTATGACATCGGATATTTGTTGCTATCACCATTAATAGAATTGTCATGAAATGAGGAACTTCTGACCCTAGGACTTGGCCAATGGAATAATATGTGTATTTCATATAAGGTTCAAACAAGGACACATGGAATGGAGGTCCATCATTGTCATCAAAAGGTATTATTTTTCGATCTGCCCTAGGCCTGTGGAGAAGCAATCTCCATCCATTGTATGTGGTGTCCATCCTCTAGTATTCTTTGTCTAAATCCTCATATACTATGTGATGTGTACAAAAGTCATCCAAATCAAATACGTCACAAATGGCATTTTTGGATAAGTGTATAGCAAGCTCTCCTTGTGGATTGCATATGGCTTTGAGGCTAGGATTGTAATATTTAGCCAATAGTTTTAGGAGTTCCACATTCACAAACACATCTGGGATGACCAATTTTCCCAAATTCAAATGCCACGGATTAGACACTGGAACATTTCTAAATCTTCTATCATAATGGAATTTAAACAATTCATAGCCTCTGATTGGTGTCCATACATTTCCCATGTATTTGTATTTGTCTTCTAACTTCTCCACCTCCACCCTGAGTTGTACAAACCTTCAGGCTTTAGGGGTAGACCCAGGCAATTGATCTATCAAATCCTGATTTAGTTTTCTCTCTTTCACCTTTCCATCAGGACCTTTATTAGTTTTTTGTTTCTTAGGTTTACTGGTTTCACCCTGTTGTTTTCTACCCTTGCCCTTTACTGGTGTATCCATTAGTTATAATTCTAAATAGCAAATACAAATTGTAAGTCACCACACAAAGGTTTTATGTGTCTACCTGTTGCTTGAGATGATCACTGAATTCGTTTGTTTTCTCCTCCAAATTCTCGCTTGCATGCTCTTCTTAGACAATTCTTTCAAACACAATTGTAATTATTTAGAATGACCTCAGGGGATTTCTTCTCGGCCTATAATTAATACTTCTAGTGTATTAATGTCCATAATCATTTTGAAATGTCACATCATCATAACATCCTTCATCGGCAGGACTTTTGTAATGTCTGTGCGATCTAAATGCTTCTTATGGCGTGAATATTTGTAGATGACTCAATTGTTGTGACCCTTTATTTTATTTTGTTGATGTCACTTTTCATGAAAGCATATATATGTTTATATCAGTGAGACATTTATGTGAAGGGGAAAACAGATTAATCAAAAGATTATAAAAACCCAAACATCTACAGAATATGAAGATAAAAGAAGGTTAACTAACAAATAACAAATGATACCTTGCCCCTTTACCTTTCACCTTCTGTAGTTCGCCTATCTTTCTTTGATCTTGATTGTGAAGCCCTCAGAAGCTAGTTTCTTGCTTGTTTGTTTGAAGATGACAAAGGAAGAATGGTTGTGATACTTATGTATTTGAAGATGAGCTTCAAATATAGAAATGGAGTATGAATGAGAATGCTTAAATGGGAGTAGGGTTGCCAAAGGCGCGTTGATATCTCTGTAGCATAAGTTTACACAAAATCCCAATATGAAATGAAGAGAAGAATGTTGTATTTATAGAAGAGAGTGAGGGAAGATCAATGGTTGAGAAGAAAAGAATGAATCAACGGAGGAGGATTGTTGAGGAACGTGCATCTAATAGAAGAAGGACACATGTCATTCCAAAAGCAGCTTAGTTGAGTTAACTCCTCTCTTGATGAGGATAAGATTTGATTTTCTTAAATTAGAATTTATTTTTCTAATTTAAGAGAAGATTTGCTTTTGTAACTCAGAGTTTTGCTTTTGTGTGACAAGAGGAAGGTTATTTTTGCAAGATAAGAATGATTTTTCAGAGAGATAGAAAGCATAATTAAATAAATGAATTTATTTAATTATTTTACAGATATTTGAGAGGAATAAATAAAATATAAAAATATATTTTATTTTTGTGAGGATTTTTTATTTTATTAAATAAAATTTGCATTTTATTTAAATTTGGAAGAATAAGAGATTTTAATTAAATAATTAAAATTATTTAATTATTTTAGAAGAATGAAGTTGGTGGGGATGAATTTAATTAATTAAATAAAATGTAATTTATTTAATTAAATGAGAGGAAGTGAATCAAATAAATAAATAAATTTATTTATTTAATGATACAGGAATATGATGATGAAATAAATATTTAAAATATTTATTTAAGTAGAGTCATGCCAATTTTAGGTGTATACATTTTGCCCCTCTTTGATGCAATGTGTTTTATCACGTTGTTTCAAAGAAAAAGAATTTTTGATGGTGATACATGCCCCAGTTTGCCCCTGGTACAAGTTTAATGACAGGATGCCCCCTCGGGAGATTGGACAGGGAGAAGGTAGAAGGTGTGAGACGGACAATCTCACGATGAGATAGGTGGACAGGAGAAGAAATGGTTGAATACAGAAGAAAGAGGTAAATGATATGGGATGCAAGATAAAAAGATAACACACACAAGCAAGAAGCAAGTATGCACAAATGATACAAGAACAAAAAAGGTATTGACCCTATCGAGCAGTAAACCAAGGATATAGATCGATGATGTCTGGTTTCAGGAATGAAACATGTCATATAAGACTCCGGGTCTGGTTTTGACAATGCAACATCCTATCTAAGACATTTCAATATGATAACAATATACAATAGTGTTGTCATGGCGGGGAACGATATATCCCTAGAGCAACACGAAGGATAGTTATGACTGATTGATATGGTTTATGACAAGATTAGGATCAAGACCACTGATTGTGATTGGATAATTTGACACGATTGACTTGACTTGATTGGTATGGATTAAGGATAGACTTGCATGTGGATCGCTGCTTAGGACTGACAGCTAGAACTGTTGATGAGAGATAGAAATTTGATCGATAGAAGAATGACTTGATAGAAGAAATTACAAGCTTTTGTAAACATTGATTCACTGCATTTTGGATTTTTATTGGATGATATATGGAGAAATGCAAATGGATACGGATATGGATATGAACTGCAATTGGATATGGTATGGATATGGATATGGATATTTGTCATCTTGATATAGCAAGTATTTTGAAGTGCTTATTTCATCATTGGGCTTTATTATGTTGTAAGAAAATACAAGCATCTAGGTATAATTAAACCGAGATGACCTAAGTATTACTTACATGGATTTTGATATAGCAAGTTAATACAAGCATCTAGTCAAAATTGAATCTAGATGACCTGAGTATTTCTTACGTTTCAACAGACAAGGATTGCCCTTTTTCATGTTCAGACCTCCGAAGTCCTCAATGATCTTTTGCTGATCATGTCGTTAGATAGAAGTCATCACATTACTAAAGTTTGATCCACAAACAACAGACAAAGGAAAAGATTATGCCCCCATCATAGCATCTCTAGCTTTTGGCATCCTCGAGTAGCATAGGAAGACATAATGACAAAAATCCAAGACCTTGTAAGTTAACCTATTCACAAAACATTCTTTGCATTAGAGGTGTCTTTTTGCCATAATTGATATAGAATTAGCTTGAGTGTTTTGGTATGGTGTGCTGCTTTGGACAGGTTGATGCTTTGTGCCAAGAATTTTGTTTGAGGAAGCTTGTTTTTGCTGCACTTGCATGCCTGGTGAAAGGGTGTGGACACGAACGGATAGAGGGATAGACGACAAGACATGGGATGGACAGGAAGAGGAGCCTCGGGGGCGCATTGATAATGGTCTTGCCTACGTGATAGCTCAGAGGCGACGTAGTTCAGGGTAAACCCTAGCGGACCTAAGACCTAGGCGATGGCAAGGTGGTGCAGAACTAGCACGGACTCAGATTGATAGAAGGACTAGCTATGGGACCGACGAGACAGTGGAGCAGAGAGAAGAGGAGCCTCAGGGGCACATTAAGAATGGCCTTGCCTATGTGATAACTCAGAGGCGACGTAGTTTGACAATGGTTCAAAGGACTGGGTCAAGACGGACGATATGAAGGACACAAGAGACAAGAAGTTGAAACAGATGGAGGAAGTGGTTTGTCGCAAATAGCGCCTATTTACCAGGTTTTCACCACTTGCTTTTATTTGCACGAGCAGCTAGAAGTACACATGATGCCTGTTTGCTAGGTTTTCACCATGGTACCTATCCTAGGCACCTGTTTGCCAGGTTTTCATCGTAGGACAATTTTTTTTGTTATTTTCTCATTTTTTTGATTTTTTTGTTCTATTTTTTTATCGCTTTTTCAATTTTTTTGGATTTTTTCAGGACTCCCTTACATTGGGATTTTTAGGTATAGAACTTGCGAAGGTGTATGCTATTGAAAGGATCCTCGAACAGTTCACCTTTAGATGTAGCCAATTGATATGCCCCTAATCCATAAGCTATGATGACTACATAGGGACCCAGCCAGTTAGGTTCAAATTTTCCTTTCTTTTCTCGGTCTTGCTGATTTCTGGGATTTTCTCGTAGGACTAAGTCACCAACTTGGAATATCCAGGGCTTTACTCTATGATTGTAGCTTCTAGACATGTGTTGTTGATATGCTTTCAAGTGGTTAAAGGCCTGTTGCCTTCGCTCTTCGAGTAGCTCTAATTCTTGGAGTCATGTCACTCTGTACTCTTCATCTAATATGAGGCCTTTTAATGAGACTCGCAAGGATGGGATCTCGACTTCAATGGGCAAGATAGCTTCAGATCCATAGACTAGGGAGTATGGTGTTGCACTTGTGGGTGTGCGGATGCTTGTGCGGTAGGCCCACAGCGTAGGATTCAGTTGGACATGCCAGTCACGGCCATCATCATTGACAGTCTTCTTTAGGATTTTTAGAATGGTTTTATTTGATGCCTCGGCTTGGCCGTTACCTTGTGGGTAGTAAGGAGTTGAGAAGCGGTGCTGGATATGGAATTTGTCACATAGTTCCCTAACATCTTGATTTTTGAAGGGTCGTCCATTATCCATGATAATGGACGAAGGGACACCATAACGACAAATGATATAGTTCAGGATAAATGAGGCAATCTGTTTCCCTGTGATATTGGCTAAGGGTACGGCTTCAATCCATTTCGTGAAGTACTCTGTGGCAGTGATGATGAATTTATGGCCGCTTGAGGAAGGAGGGTGGATCTTGCCCACTAAGTCGAGTCCCCACTGACAGAAAGGCCAAGGAGTTGTCAACGGCTATAGCTCTTGTGCTGGTGAGTGTATCAGGTTCCTATGGATTTGGCACTTTCTGCATTTCTTTACAAACTGATAGGAGTCTTGTTCCATAGTTGGCCAGTAGTACCCCATGCGTATGAGTTTCTTGGCTAGAGTAGGGCCACTAGAGTGGGCCCCGCATATCCCGTCGTGTATTTCACTTAGAGCAGTTTGATATTCCTCTCTATCTAGACACCTAAGGAGAGTACCATTGAGACCTCGGTGATACAGGGTGTTAGCGACAATGGCATACCAGGATGCCTGCCAGATGAAGGTTCTTTTCTGGTTATGGGAGAGGTCAGGTGGGAGGGTATTCTCTTTTAGATAGGCAAATATTTTGCCATAGAGAGGGGAATCGGTTCCTACGATGTGGCATATGATATGGGAATCTCGCGTGTCATAAGCAGGATAGGAGACTGGCTCTACTAAGAACTCGTACCATGTTTGATTACTCGGTATGTCGAGGAGAGATGCGATCATGGCCATTGTGTCTGTAGCTTTATTCTCGATCCTTGGTATCTGTTCGAATGATATCTTGATGAAATATTCCTTGAAGTCATCTACCATTCATTTGTAAGGAATTAGTTTCTCATCCTTTGTTTGGTAGTCATCATTTACTTGGTTAATGACCAGTTGTGAGTCACCATAGACTTGAAGTTCCTTGATGTTCCACTCAACTGCCAGCTTGATACTAATGACTAGAGCCTCATATTCTGCTACGTTGTTAGTGCAAGGGAACATTAATCTGTATGACTTTGGAATAGTATCGCCATTAGGTGTGATTAATAAGATACCTACCCCCGATCCATGTTGAGTGTAGGAGCCATCAAAGTACATTTTCCAGTTTGTTGTGTTGACGTGGAAGATAGACTTATCTAGAAATTCAAAGCTCAAGGGGTTGTCATCCGTTAAAGGTGCCTCTGCTAGTTGATCTGCAAGCACTTGTCCTTTTATTGCTTTTCTATCTACATATTCGATGTCGAACTCACTGAGAAGCATGACCCATTTGGATAATCTACCTGTTAAGGAAACCTTGTTGAGTAAGTATTTCAGTGGATCAATCTTTACCACCAGTTTAATAGAGTGTGACAGCATGTAATGTCTCCATTTTTGCGAGGCAAATACAATAGCTAGACATGCTCTTTCTATTGGTGTGTATTGCAATTCGTGTCCGACAAGTGTTCGACTAATGTAGTAGATAGCCTGTTCTTTTCCATCATAGTTCTATTGAGCAAGGAGAGCTCCCAGAGCCGTAGGTGTAGCTGAGATATATAGTAATAGAGGCTTGCCCTGAATTGGTGGCATTAATACTGGTGGCTTCGTTAGGTATTCCTTTAGCTATTGAAATGCCTGTTCACATGACTCATTCCATTTGAAGGGTACATTTTTGTGTAGCAGATGAGAGAATGGGTGGCACTTGTCTGCCAGTTGGGAAATGAACCATCTAATAGACTGTAGTTTGCCTTGTAGGGATCTTAATTGGGTCAGATTTTTAGGAGGTGGCATCTCCATTATGGCCTTCACCTTAGCGGGATCAACTTCGATACCATTTGCAGACACTATGTATCCCAGTAATTTTCTTGATGTAACCCCAAACACACACTTTTTTGGATTAAGTCACACATTGAACTGTTCCAGTCTGTTAAAGATCTTGTCTAGTACTACTAGATGCCCTTCTCTTGTGAGAGACTTTGCTAGAATGTCATTGATGTAGTCTTCCATTATAGTATGCATCATATCGTGGAAGATTGTTGTCATGGCTCTCTGATATGCTGCCCTAGCATTTTTTAGACCAAATGGCATAACACACCAGCAGTAAGTGCCCCAAGGACATGTGAAGGCAGTTTTGTGTTGGTCCTCGGGAGAGCATTGAGCTTTGAACAAATAGCTGAAGAGAGAATAGGCTGAACCTTTTTAATTTCCTTCTTGCTTTTGGCTTCCTCACAGATGTCTAAATTAATCTGCTCTAGAAACTGTATAAGCTGAGGAAATGTTAATTCTTTCATCTCAATATTTTCAGCTACTAAATTTTCTAAAACCTTCTTATGATAAAACTCTCCTATTGTAGTACCAAAACTCTTTAAGAAGGTAGTAAACATATATTCATGGTTTTGCTCATGACCAGAAAGATAAAACTGTTCATACTGGCGACTACAGTAAAGCTGAAAATTCTTCAAGTCTTTACATTTTCCTTTTATAAATTTTTGATAAGCCAGTTTTTCCATAACATCTCTTTTTCCGACAAATAGTCAGAGCAACTGAGCACATACCTGATCTGCACCTCTATCGAGAAGCTGTTCTCGATAATCATCATCCAGACGATCCCATACATGTCATGCTGTTCCAGTCATCGCATTCAAAGCTTGCTTGATGACTGAACTCTAAGACTTCTTCAGACTTTTCTCACTCAAAACTCGTTCATTTATGCAGGCGGCCTTGAGCCCTTTAAATAGGGAGTCGAAGGCGGAACTTTAACCCACATTCCAAAAGAACTTTGAGATCCATCAATCGGAAGAGGACACGAAGCAAGACCTTATCCGAAGGACATCCCATGTGAAGAGATTCTTCTGGTGGGACCCAATTATCCGTGAACAAGATAAGATCAACCGACACAACTTTACAGGACGTTCCTTTATGTCACGAGAGGAATAACTCGTACACACAATAAGGCGGTGTGTTTGCCCCTTTACACATGGTAGGGTCCATGTCTTTCCTTTATCACGAGGAGAAAGATGGCCTCGATGAGTGACATGCCCACTCACTAACAAACTAGGACCCAGTGCTATTAGTGGAGGTACTAGATTCCTTAGGTTGATAGAAAATACAACCTTCACAAGTTTCGCCAGCTGGATGAGTACAATCTGGTGCACGATAGTTGCCAAAGGAATCATAAGTGGGTACTCTTGGATCATCTTCAGATGCATCATAATAGTTGGCACATGTTTGAGAAGATGCGTGAGGTACACAACCCGTCATGAGCCTATTCTCTTGTTCTTTCCACATAATGCTCAACACCTTTAACTTGTGTGGTCCAAAGAATCCACGATTAAGAGCTTGAGATGTTGCTCCACTCATTCTGTATGTTTTTGTGTGTATCCATATAGGCGTTTGATGGGCGAAGAAATGCCTGAGTCGGTTGCGAACCGTCCAATGCTCAAAAACTGAATCAGGGCCACATGGTCCATACACCTGACACAAATGACGACTTATAGGATTTTCATCAGCAGAACCAAAAGTGAGTTTAAAAATATAACCTGTGTATGCAGTGGTTCCGTTGAACTGAAGATCTTCAGCTGGAGGATAAGGACCTTGAAAAAGATTCCTAATTAAAACTTTACCATCCTCAGCGTTTAGCCATTCATCAAGCTTACCAATAATTGGATTTTTAAATTGAACTGGTAGGACAAAGTCACCACACCAATTCTGCAAGACATGTCCAATCTCTGGATCTATTGGTTCAGCTTCAGCAGAGAACATAAAGAAAGGTTCTTCTGTCCACAAACCTGGAGCAGTTAACTGCTGCTTAGCAATTAACATCTGAAACCTATCAAACAGGAAATCATTAGTCATTTGGTAATTATGCAGGTCTCTTCTTGGGAAAGGATTTGTGCTCCATTCATTTCGACATGGTTCATGCCATCTTTGTTCCCTTATGCATACAACCTGCACTTTGCCTTTCAATTGTCTGTTCTGGGCTTTAGGCAATGGTTAATTCTGATCCCAAGAATGTCCTTCCCTTGACATAAAATCAGCAAATATATTTTCAACTCCTGGTAAGTGGATGAAATCAAATTCATAGGTGCTAAGGAGTTGAGCCCATCTGAGTAGTCTACCACGGACCACTTTATTTTTGGATTCTTTTCTGAAGAAGCTTTGCAGATGTTGTAAATCACTTTTTAAAAGAAATCTCTTGTCTGCTATAAACATTTGGAAGGCTTGAAATGTATTAACAACTGCTAAGATTTCTTTGTGGGTGCTATGATAATTTAATTCAAAATTATGAAAACTACCAGAAACAGTTTGAACCAATTCACCTTTGTCTTTTGGATTATATTGAACTATTTTCTGTTCTCGAAGAGCTCCACCCCAGGCTCCTTCACTTGCATCTGTTTCCACGATCTTGAATCCAGGTCCAGGTAACTTCAATGGTGGAAGTTGAGAGCATTTGTGCTTTATGTGCATAATCAACTTATCATGAAATTCAGTCCATGGAGGTGGCTTTTTGCTGAGCAGCTTATTTAAATGCAAATGATCTTCAACAAGCTTATGATAGAATCCTGCAATGTAGTTAACCAGTCCTAAAAACCTCTGCAATTCCTTAACATTTGTGACTGGAAGATTAGCAATTTTACGCAGGATGTGTGGTTGTGCCTCCATCATCCCCCCCGGAAGAAGCTTGATGCCAATAAAAACAACTTCAGGTTGAGCAAAGACTGATTTTTGAGGGTTAACAGCAAGGCCATGCTGTTGGCAAATAGAAAGAAACTGGTGAAGATGGTCAAGGTGAGCGGAAATATCTTGACTGAAAACAAGAATATCATCAATATATGGTCGGATAAACTTTGAATAAGGGCGAAAGATGATATCCATCTGCTGTTGGAAAATTGAGGGGGTCGTTTTAATTCCAAAAGGCAAGACTTTCCATTCAAACAGGGACTGAAAACGTTGTTTTAAAGAAATCATGTTTCTTCAAAGTTATCTGCCAGTATCCTTTGGTAAGGTCAAACTTGGAGTAGACATGGCTACCTTGGATGGATTGCCATATGTGGTCTTTGCTGGGTAAAGGGTGCCTATGGTCAACAAGGCATTCATTAAGAGGCTTATAGTTGACAACTAGACGTTTCTCAGGGAGTTCGACGCTATTCTCATCAACTTTAGTAACATACATGGCGTGACATGAGAAAGGTGAACTAGACACTTGAATCAAGCCTAACTTTTCAAGTTCAGTAATTTCCTTGTGACAAATAGATGCTTCAGAAGAAGACATCAAGAAGTAATTAGCTTTTGCGCGAGGAACAATTTCATTACCTTCTTGATCACGTTTGAGGACAAGGTCGCAAGTGAGATTGCGGTGGTGCTTAGTCAAATCTTTAGTCATGACTGTATTACTGAATTCAGTCTTGAGTTGAGCCAGAATGTCCTGTTTCTTCTGAAACTGATCTGCAAGCCAGATCTGATTTACAACTTTCTTCTTTTTTGCCTTAGGACTGATGGTTGAGAAAGATAGCGGCTAATACAGTCTAGGAAGTTGATAAAGTCCCTTACAAATGATAAAATCTTTATCAATGATAAAGGGTTCCCATTCTTTGATGGTATGGCTGCCAATAACACCATCGTAATCCTCAACTTCAAACTCTACAAACAGAGTGTTAGTAGTGAAATTGTCGAAACCAATTTGAACAGGAGCTATACAGAAAGATGAACTTCCTTCTGTCTCATGATTAGCAAAAGTGATATCTGTTTTACCTTGGCGCCATGCATCATTAGGAAAAGCATTTCTTCGAGCAAGATTTAGATCGGCACCTGTGTCAATGAGAAAGGCCAGGGGATAAGCCATGATACCTTTGAAATGGATGGTAAGAACCACTCCAGGACATATGGTTGTGGCGCGGGCTGACCTATGGTGGCCTTTAATTCCATTGCAGGTCCTACTTGAAGAACCTTCTTCAATCACACGTGCAGGAGATCCTATGAAAGCCTCATCACTAAGATATTGAAGAGGATCTTCTTCTGCTACTTCTTGCTTAATGGCCTGAGATATTAAAGGACTATATGGCTTTTCTTGACAGAACAAATGTTCTTCTTGTTCTGTAACTTGGGAAGCTAGTTTCAAAGGACCAGCAACATTAAATCTATTGATGTAGATGTCTAACTCAGGAGATTTTTCCACTTCCTCATTTAAACAAGAATTTTCTTCTTCATCTAATTCAAAGACTTCCTTTTGAGCTTGAGTTATTACCTTGAGAAGAAAATCCTTCCTTTGACGATGCCATAGCCGTCTTGCCATACTGCTAGGTGCTGGTGCTTCTAGAATTCCCCGTTGAGGTAAGGGAGTAGTGGATGCAAAACTAGGAGTGCTAGCAGGTGTTACAGATGTCGCTCTAGGAAACCAAGGAGAAGGTCTGTAGTCATGAGGAGCTCGGGCAGGAGAGCCTTGAAAACTCATGGGCCTGATAGAACTTCTGCTTCTGCCTTCAATTCTTGGCTGTAACAAATAATATTTCTTGGTCTTAAGCTGATCCAACTTTGCGGTCAGCTTCTTCCATGTTTCTTGTCCCATATTCATCTGCTGTAGTTGGGACTCAATTTGCACAATTTGGTCAACAACCTTATCTAATTCACTTCTATTGTCTGATCGAAACATACGGCAATAGAAAGAAACTTCTGAACCGGATGAAGAAGAAGAATCCTCGTCCTTTTGCTTTATTGCATTTACATGGGCCGGTTGAGTTTCTTTGGCGGAGACATATTCTTCAGAGTCAGAGTCTGAATAGTCAGAACTTGACAGAACAATATCTTCTGAATCTGAAGGATAATCATTTATAAAGACATGGTCACTGGTGACGCCTGCTTGCTTCGCAGCGTGCATCTTTCCTTTGCCTTTCTTCTTTTTCCTATCTGGGCATTTATTGGCAAAGTGATCTCCTTTACAGATATAACAAGAAGGCTTCCACTTTGAACCTTTTCCCTTCTTGTCTTTCTTACGAAAGAATCCTTTCTTTCCCTTTGAAGATTTCTTTTCTTTTTTATATCTTGGCTTGAATTTCTTTCTGGACTTTTCCCTATAACAGGGAGTGCAGGAATCCTTTTCTTCATACTCATCAAGAGCATTGAGCTTTGAACAAATAGCTGAAGAGAGAATAGGCTGAACCTTTTTATTTTCCTTCTTGCTTTTGGCTTCCTCACAGATGTCTGAATTAATCTGTTCTAGAAACTGTATAAGCTGAGGAAATGTTAATTCTTTCATCTCAATATTTTCAGCTACTAAGTTTTCTAAAACCTTCTTATGATAAAATTCTCCTATTGTAGTACCAAAACTCTTTAAGAAGGTAGTAAACATATATTCATGGTTTTGCTTATGACCAGAAAGATAAAACTGTTCATACTGGCGACTACAGTAAAGCTGAAAATTCTTCAAGTCTTTACATTTTCCTTTTATAAATTTTTGATAAGCCAGTTTTTCCATAACATCTCTTTTTCCGACAAATAGCCGGAGCAACTGAGCACATACCTGATCTGCACCTCTATCGAGAAGCTGTTCTCAATAATCATCATCCAAACGATCCCATACATGTCGTGTTGTTCTAGTCATCGCATTCAAAGCTTGCTTGATGACTTCCCTTTCATTTGCTTTAGGATTAGTAGACATGTAGTTAGTGATCCAAGATCTCATAGCATCTATTCCTCTAGTATTCTCTAAAACTTCAAATTTCTCAAAATTCACAAGAGGAGGAGTATCTGCTTTATAACTCTGGATATTCTTGAAAGGATCATTAGAGTGTGGATTGGTTCCTGATCCACGAGCCATTTGAACAGATCCTTGTGTAGGAGGCTGAGGATCTTCAGGTGTGCTTTCTGTCAGATCCCCTGTCATGGGATTGTACATCTTTTCAGGAACTGGAATCTGAGATTTCAGACGTGGTCCTTCATACTGGGCTTTCATGTAGCCTTTAGCACTTGAGGGAAAATTCTTTATCTTGACCACTTGTTGATGACGGGCTGTTTGATAAGCAGTCTGAACAAAAAGAGATTCTGTTCTAATAGTGGCCTGAACTTCAGCAGATTCTATCTTAACAGAATCCCCTATTAATAACTGAGACTATGTGATAGAATGGACTTCATCAGCCAATTCATTTAACCTTTGTCCATTGTGCTTGACATGCAAGTCTGTACTATTGATCTGGGATCCTAGGACATCACAGTCTAATTTGACTTCATTTCTGACCCTTTGTATAAGGTCTCTTTGCCTTTCTAAAGTAGCATCTTGCTCTAATTTCCATATTTCTGCCTTGTGGCGAAACTCATTATAGTTATTTTTTAGCTCCAAGAGATCTTGCTTGACAGTGGCCATCCACTCATCAGTAAGTCTCTTCTCTATTTTTTCCAAAGTGGAAATAAGAGTATGGAAATTTTCCTGATGGCTAAGATGAGCTTTCTCATTTTTAATTGCTTCTAACTGGGCCCATATTCTTCTATCTTATGCTAACAACATAGATTTTCTAATGTAGAGATTGGTCCAGTTCAACAGGTTGCTTTGACTGGGAGCATTGTCTCCAAGAGGGAAGACATGCATTGGCCAACAATTAGCTTTATATCTCCCAGTAGTATCTATTAACATAAAGTCTTGGAACGGAGGGATGGATCCCGGAATATGACAAGCTCCTCCAGGAGTACCAATGGCTTTCATCTGGGTTTCTTTGATATCCTGTTCTGGCATGGACACAGCTATAGATGACATCATTCTGACACGGCCAGATTTTGGTGGAAAGACAAATGAACAATCTTCACATTTGAACAAACCATTCCCTAACTCAAAATATTTGGAATGAGTACAGGTGGTTACAGTTTTTTCTGAGGGAGGAGGAAATGAAGATTGACGGCCTACAGAAGGTACTTTAAACAACTGTTCAAAACCCTGAGAGGGTTGTAAGCGTATACTTTGGGAACGAGGAAAAACATTCACAGATGGGCCAGGCTGGTTGTAATTGAAAGACGATTGCTTACTCAGAGAAGGGCCAGACAGATCTCGACTCGAAAAGGATGCAGGACGAGATAAGGACTGGTTTCCGTCTGAGAACTTTATGACGACCTGGTCATCTAATTCTTCGATTGAGATTCCTCTCAATCTGGGTTGTCTCTCATTTTCCATTTCAGCTAGATTTTCTTGATCCCATAAATCTACAGCCCATTCTTGTGGCATTTGGATATCCTTATGACGCACTATTTTGGGAGCTGTTAACTGAGTGCTATCACTGGAAGAGGTCCAGATTCTAGATAGACCTTCTAAACCCTGAGCACGTTTGGGATTGACCATTAAAGGCATGACTTTGTTGTACAACCTATAATGAACCAGAAAGACTAATGAATGATCTACTGAATTCCTTTTCATAAACAGGTTCATTGTTCTGAATTTATATTCAAGTACATCTCTAAGGTTGGCGTCTTTCAAACTGATAGGAAAGTCTAAAAGACAATCAACAAAGATGGGGCCTTTAGCCATGGAATCACATCCTGCTCCTAAGAGGGAGTGTGATAATTTATAGAATCTAGCATCCTTTAACATCATGAGAACTATAATAGGTAAGCCTTTTCTATATTGTCCACAGATGCCTATTCGCACATATGACAAGTGCATGAACTGTGGATTATTTTTACTTTCAGCAGCTTTCCTCTGAAATTTCTTAATTAGCTCATCAGAGAAGATGTTGAGCTTTCCTTGACTACCACCTTTAACAACATGCTGTAACTCAGCGACATGACAATTTTGAGATGACTTATAACCAAACCATTCTTTCAAACCAACATTCTTATTATTAAACATATCAACAAGACTCTTAAGGACATCACGATAAATTTCATGTGCAGGTATTCTGGGAACCTTAAAAGGTTTCTCAGATTCTACACCTATACTAGAAACATCTTCTAAAGCATTACCCGAAAATTCAGAACTGCTAAAAACACTTTCATTATTAGCAAAAAAGTTGGTAAACTTAACTTCAGTATTGCGATCTGCTGTGAGATCAATGCTGCCACCCATTTGAGAAGAAGAAGAAGTGGAATCCATCTGCGCTCACACCTGGGCTCAAATCTACGCTCGAAAGAACTGATAACTGCCTTAGTTGCCCTTTACGCCTTCCACACGGCTTTCAGCGGGACTTACAGTCAGGACTTACGACACAACATGGCGTTCTGAGACAATACAAAGAGCGTTGCAGGGAGCAATACAGATAAAGAGATTATGCTGGGGTTATGGTTAGGCAACAACGATAACAACATGCAATATAATCGTCACCATAGGCTCTGATACCAAATTTTAGCTGCACTCTAAGACTTCTTAGCTGCAGAAGATAGAAGAATATGGGCCCAGTTAGAAGCAATTAAAAATGAGAAAGCTCATCTTAGCCATCAGGAAAATTTCCATACTCTTATTTCCACTTTTGAAAAAATAGAGAAGAGACTTACTGATGAGTGGATGGCCACTGTCAAGCAAGATCTCTTGGAGCTAAAAAATAACTATAATGAGTTTCGCCACAAGGCAGAAATATGGAAATTAGAGCAAGATGCTGCTTTAGAAAGGCAAAGAGACCTTATACAAAGGGTCAGAAATGAAGTCAAATTAGACTGTGATGTCCTAGGATCCCAGATCAATAGTACAGACTTGCATGTCAAGCACAATGGACAAAGGTTAAATGAATTGGCTGATGAAGTCCATTCTATCACACAATCTCAGTTATTAATAGGGGATTCTGTTAAGACAGAATCTGCTGAAGTTCAGGCCACTATTAGAACAGAATCTCTTTCTGTTCAGACTGCTTATCAAACAGCCCGTCATCAACAAGTGGTCAAGATAAAGAATTTTCCCTCAAGTGCTAAAGGCTACATGAAAGCCCAGTATGAAGGACCACGTCTGAAATCTCAAATTCCAGTTCCTGAAAAGATGTACAATCCCATGACAGGGGATCTGACAGAAAGCACACCTGAAGATCCTCAGCCTCCTGCACAAGGATCTGTTCAAATGGCTCGTGGATCAGGAACCAATCCACACTCTAATGATCCTTTCAAGAATATCCAGAGTTATAAAGCAGATACTCCTCCTCTTGTGAATTTTGATAAATTTGAAGTTTTATTTGGTTATATCCCGAGAAACCATCCATGAGTGATAGCATAGTGTGTCCTGCCATGAGATTGATAATCTTGTCTATGTTGGGCAAGGGGAAGTCATCTTTGGGACAAGCCTTGTTCAAGTCTCTGAAATCATTGCATATTCTGACCCTGCCATCTAGTTTAGCCACCGGTACTATATTCAAAACCCATTCAAGATAGTCTATAGGCCTAATAAATCTGACGTCTAACAGCTTCTTTAGTTCCTCTTTTACCATGAGGGCCACATGCGGATGCATCTTTCTAAGTTTTTGTTTGACTGGTTAAGCTTCCAGAGCTAGAGATAAATGATGCATGATAAGATTTGGATATAGCCCTGGCATGTCAGCATATGTCCATGCAAAGTTGATCTATTTTCTTTTGAAGAAATCTGTAAATGCCATTTTTTCATGTTCTGTTAGAGCCTTGGCCATGTGGACCATTCTTGGATTATCACCTGTATTGACATTGATTACTTCTGCTGGTTCTATCAAGATTGATGATCTCTCCTAATGTGTAAGATTGGGGAGAGGGTCAAGCCTTCCATCCTTTGGTGCCTCAGAGAGGTTTTCACCGTTGGATACATCTTTATTTTTACTATTTTGATGATCTAACACTGCCGCAGAGCGATTTTCACCGTTAGATCATTATTTTATTTTGATGTTTTTATGACTGAAAGGCTTGGCTCTCTCTCCAAAATAGGCCTTCTCATTGAGTTCAATAGCATAGCCAGCTCTGTGGTCACCTGCAGGTATGTGATCTCTAAGCTCAAGGTAATTGATGATTGCGTCATCATTTTCAAAGGTGTCTAGTTCAAGGGTGGTGCCTTCTAGGTCCCAGCCGATAAGTTCAGGGTGTACCAAAGGTAAGAGATCATTAGGTTGGTCTGGTTCAATGGCGTTGATGGTTAGGACAGAGTTGTTGAAGGAGCGAACAAAGTCTGCGATTGTACTCTCTATTAGTGGGTCCGTCAAGGGGGGAAACATTCCTTCCTCACGATTTTCACTATTGTTGCTATTGGGGTCAGACTCTAATGGCCTAGCCCTTGGACCTTGTCTCTCATTGGCATTGGTCGGGTCATACTCGTGGACAACGTCAATATCCTTTTCATCACAAGACATTTCAGAGAGGCTATCCCATTCATACTCGTTAGAATCAGTTTCGCTCCCCATTTGCATTCTCTAAATTTGTTCAACCAGATTGCTAGTGGATGCTTCTGGTTGTTTGCCTTTGTTCTTGTTGGTTTTGTTGTTTCTTGATGCTCCAGTGTACCCTAGCCCTGTAGTGCCTCAGGCTGTTAAGGTATGGGGTTGGATGGGTTCAGTGATGCCATCCTTTCTTGAACCAAGTGGACCGTGTCCTTCATACCCCATTCTCTGTAGCATTTGAAAGCCTTGACCATATTGTGTCGTTTGTATAATGGGATGGTCATGTTGTTTTGAGGAGCTAGCTTCATCCTTGTATACCCACTGTAGGATATCTTTTTCATCACTTTCATCTTCTAGGCTTCCCCATTTCACAAATGGTCCTTTGATTGGCTTCTCTACTATTGGTGTTTTTAAGATATTTCTCCCATACGATCGAGGAGATAGAGGCAGTTGTGCCAAACAAAGGGACTGAGATACCATGTACTCACCCAAGCCTTTATCTTTGAGTTGGAGTTTAGGTTGAGATGCCCCTGAAGAAGAAGCAAGTGTAGCTGGGTCAACATGAGAGGAGGAAAGAAGCAGAGGCACAATTATTGGGGATCACCACTTCTGGTTTGGGCTGAATGGAGTTGCAGTATTGATAGGGGTTAGGATCACCTTGGATGGTGATCTCTTGTCCTTCATGTGGGAACTTGATACATTGATGGTATGTAGAAGGTACTACTTTCAAAGCGTGGATCCATGGTCGCCCAAGAAGAATGTTGTATGCTAGCTCCATGTCAAGGACTTAACAAGCTACATCTTTCACTATGGGGCCCACCCTTATTGGTAGGGTAACAATTCCTTTAGACGTTCTTTCTTCCTCATCATAGGCTTTTATGGTGATTTTTCTTTTCAGATCTATAGCCTTCTCTGAAAATCCCAATGTAAGGATTAGCTTCAATGTGCAGATATTCAAACCAGCCCCTCCATCGATTAGGACTCTTTTGATCTTGTGCTTGTGTATGAAAGCTTCAATGTGAAGGGAGGCGGTATGGGGTTGAGTGATAGACATATCATCCTTCTCAGTGAATGATAGGGAGTGCGGTGAGGTGATGTGACCGACCATAGTTTGGAATTGCTCTTCAGCTAGGTTCGTGGGAACAGAGGCTTCTGTTAAGGCTTTGTCAAGTATAGACCTATGGGAAGGAGACAGACGCAGAAGTTCCAACATGGAGATGTGTGCAGGTGTTTTGTGGATTTGATCCACGATACTGTATTGACTAGACAGAGGAGTGGAAGCTCCTCTAAGGGTGACCTTGTTACTATGGGTAGTAACATTGCAATCTGGATCCTTGTTGATGGTGATTACATTGATGTGTGACTCACCTTCTGAGATATGGTTAACAACATAGTTGAAGCCAACATTTGTGTAGTTTGCGTTGTTAGAGCCACTGTTATTTCTGTTGGAAGGTCGTCCCTGCTCGTAGTTAGGAAGAGGATCCTTGAATGCCTAATGATCACTGTTGGAGGTATGTCCATGAGATTGTCCATTAACGGATATTTTGTTTTGCTCTATTAAGTCTTGGATTATATGCTTAAGTGCAATACAATCATTTGTCTTGTGCCCCCTATTTCAGTGATATTCGCAGAAGTCATTGTCATTCCACCAGTGGGGTTTAACCTTTGGTTCATACTCTCGTGCTGAGGGAAGCGTTATGAGATTGTTGGCGATTAGCTTCTCTAGGGCAGTTTCTAGTGACTCATCCAAAGGTGTGAACTTTCTCCTAGGCCGAAAGTTGGTGAACCTAGATTCGGTATTTCTTGGTTTGTCTTGTGGGGGGTTATTTTGAGGTGTTGATAGATTGAAAATTAGTTGCTTAGGTGTCGTATTTTTGGCATCCACAACCCCGTCATTCACAACATTCTTGTTTTTTGTCCAGAATCTAGGTTTGTCATTGTTGGTTTTGGTATTGGGGGAGTCTTTATAGAGCTTGATTTGACCTTTTATGATTAGGGCTTTTTCTATGATCAGGCCCATCTCAATGACCTTGCTAAAAGAAGTAGGACATTGGAATTGGATTTGGTAGCTTAGGTCCGTTTGCAGATTGTGGACAAACATTTCTAGCATCTGTTTCTCTGGAATTTGGTGTGGGCACTTGCTTGCCAGTTGTCTCCATCTCTGTAAGAAGGCGGCGAAAGATTCTCCACCTTTTTGTTTTGTGTGACAAAGATCCAATATTGAGATGTCGTGCTCAATATTGTAGGAGAAATGGGTAAAAAATTTGTCTATAAGCTCATTGAAAGTTTTAATACCGGGTGGCAGTCTAGAGAACCATTCCATGGCTTGCTCACCCAAGCTTTGTGGGAAGAGTCGCATAAGGTAGGTGTTGTTATGTGCGACCTCGAGACAAGCAGTGTTGAATTCTCTGATGTGATCCCTTGGGTCACCCTTTCCTCGATATTTGTCAAACTTAGGCACCTCAAATTTTGAGGGGAAAGGTATCATGACCAAGGCCCTATCAAAAGGATATGGTGAAATATCCTCCAAGGTGTAGTGTTTAGTCGATGCTCCCATTTTCATGTCTAAAAATTGTTGTTGGAGAGCTTCGACTTTTTGGATCATTAGGCTTAGGGAATCCAAGGAGTCAATTGTTACTTTGCTCTTATCCATGGGTATTTCATCATGTCTACTTCCTTTAGGGATTCTCTCTTCATCAGTTTCTTTGAGAGCCTCTACGTCATAATCCTTAGGGCGTTTGACTCCTATACCTGCTAGATGTAAAAAGAATTTTGTTGGGTCTTGGGCAAGCACCCCTTCTAATAGGCGTTGAAATTTTGGGTCATGCTGCGTGTGAAGGATCTCATCCATAGAAATTTCTTCTTCATTTTCGTGAGTGTTTGGAATCATTTTCTCAGCCATTTCTAACTATTTTTGTTTTTGTAACCTAGTTAAGACCATGTAAGGGTGGTACAGAAATGGGATGGAGTAAGATTGGAAAATTTGAGCAAGGTGCTGGAATGAAACAAGGTTTTAGCAAGGTTCTTCTTAGATCTAGGTGGTGTCAAACAAAGTGGGATATACAAAAGCGATAGTCAAAAGCTAGGATGTTAGGAATCCATTACTTGATGTTGACTAGCATTTGCACAACCCCCTAGTGGAGTTCCGAAAGGATAAGTAACCCTTGATATTGGAGTCTCACTAGGTTTTTGCTTGAGATTTGATTTTGATCAAGAATAATTTGGCTATAACCTTGTTGGGAATTTGGAAAAAAATTTGGCAGATTTTGGATGAATAAGCAGCT
This sequence comes from Cunninghamia lanceolata, assembly GCA_027924645.1. NCBI lineage: Eukaryota > Viridiplantae > Streptophyta > Pinopsida > Cupressales > Cupressaceae > Cunninghamia > Cunninghamia lanceolata. The sequence goes on along the minus strand of BSBN01000828.1, from coordinate 13,072,994 downwards.
ATGGTGCGGAAAAGGAGAAATGATTGATTTGCAAGATCTCAATCAGATTTTGAAAAACTGAAACAGGTTTTGAAGATGGTTTTTGAAAATTTTTTGAAAAATTTTGCTCTTGGAAGATATGGTTTTTGTTTTCTGGTTCAAATGAGCAATAGTTTAAATGCGCAACAACAAGAGTCAAATGCGCTTGAAGTCAGAGTGAATGCGCAATTTTGTGTTTGTTTAAATGCGCCACCTAATCAAATGCATAATAAGTCGAAGCAAATGCGCAATAAGTCAAGGTGAATGCGCAATTCTGGGTGTTTTGCTTGTTTTCTCTGAATTTTGGAAATTTTGGATCATTTTCAGGATTTTTTAGTGTTTTTGGTTTGAAAAACTTGGTGTTTCTGATGATGTTGATGTTTAATTATGGCAAAAGCACAGCAAACACATAGAAGTTTTCCATGATTTTTATCTTTTTATATTTTTTTGTGTTTTTGGACTATTTTGACTCAGACAAGTACAACCTAGGCTGGATGTGACAATATTCATTAAATCCTCTAGCTGTGCCACTCAAGCGTGTAGCTCCAGAATCTAGTAGCACCGGCTCCCCTCCACGGCACTCACTTCTCATGCATACCAAATTCAAGTTTCCTTAGGCTCGTCCCCACACCGAACCTTAGGATTGTCCCTACTACCTCTACTAAGAGTCACTTGAATCGAGGCCGCTTCAAGAGCTCTGCCCTTTGCATCAACAAATAGGGGTTTTTGGCTTGCTACACAATTGGTTCTTAATTAGGGCAACTGTTCGAGTGGTTACACGTGCGGTGGCACTACTCTCCAAGCCTCAAAGGGTTACGCCTATGAGGGTTTTGGGGGAGGTTGGCCGTCAGTGTAACACAGCAGCACTCGTTGCTTGAGGTTTTCACCCCAAGCACAATTTATTTTAAGTGGCTTGGTAGGGCTTGGCTTTAGCCTGTTACCACTCAGGGTCGTTCTCACTTGGACAAGTGTGCATCCAAGGGCAGGCCCCCCTAAAGGTTTGACAAAAAGAATGACAAGTCTGGCACTTTGATCACCCAGTTAAGCAGAGAGCATAAGCCTATTGTCATTCGCAAGCACAGAAAACACTTGTTTATTCAACCTAGTTAAAAATAGAAAAACTAAATGAGTTAATCTACTTGTGCACTCACACGATTGTTAACTTAGAAGTGTTTAGATCATAGCATTGTTCATTCTCGTTTGTTAACTTTGAAAGTGATTAGGACATAGCATTGTTCATTTCCCGTTTGTAAAGATAGCAGTGGTTAAACTAGAAAATAAATCAACAATGCACCGATAACACTAAGGTACAGTTACTTCCTTCCTAGTTAGAAAACTATGTGAAGTTTGTTATGAAATGCACTTGTTACTTTCACCCCTAGTTAGTCTAAATGAACTAGACAAAATATCTAGATGACCTAATCCAGCCACTACTCTTGCAAAACTGACGTTAGCTCCACATGCAAAAAACTAGAAACTGTACAACAAAAAAGAAGAAGACAGATGCGCAACACTATAGCCTAAATGCACAGAAATAGGGAGTGTATGTGTCTTTGTACAGAAGCACAAGAATAGAAAGTAGATGCGCAATATCACGAGGTATATGCGCAATAAAAATAGATGCGCCATTTGACAGAACAGATGCACAAAAAGATAGGGTAAATGCGCAGCTTGGACAGATGCGCAATTAGACAGAGTGTATGCGCAAGTTGAAATCAGGTGCTGAAGCCAGGGTTGGATGTGCAACTTTGGAGGTTGTATGTGCAACTGCGGAGGTCAGATGTGCCAAAAAAATCAAATACGCAGCCTCGGGAGGTGTATGCGCAACTGCAGAGGTCAGATGCGCCAAAAAATCAAATGCGCAGCCTCGGGAGGTGTATGCGCCATTTCAGAAGTCGAATGCGCAAGAACTTCTCTATCAGAGACCTGTTCGTCACCTATACGGATTTGTCTACAAGAAAACTCAGATTTTTTTGATTAGTAGAGGGGCAAGGGCCCCACGGTGGGTGCCAAAATGTGAAGGGGAAAATAGATTAATCAAAAGATTATAAAAACCCAAACATTTACAGAATATGAAGATAAAAGAAGGTTAACTAACAAATAACAAATGATACCTTGCCCCTTTACCTTTCACCTTCTGTAGTTCACCTATCTTTCTTTGATCTTGATTGTGAAGCCCTCAGAAGCTAGTTGCTTGCTTGCTTGTTTGAAGATGACAAAGGAAGAATGGCTGTGATACTTATGTATTTGAAGATGAGCTTCAAATACAGAAATGGAGTATGAATGAGAATGCTTAAATGGGAGTAGGGGTGCCAAAGGCGTGCCGATATCTCTGTAGCATAAGTTTACACAAAATCCTAATATGAAATGAAGAGAAGAAGGTTGTATTTATAGAAGAGAGTGAGGGAAGATCAATAGTTGAGAAGAAAAGAATGAATCAACGGAGGAGGATTGTTGAGGAACGTGCATCCAATAGAAGAAGGACACATGTCATTCTAAAAGTAGCTTAGTTGAGTTAACTCCTCTCTTGATGAGGATAAGATTTGATTTTCTTAAATTAGAAAAACTCAGAGTTTTGCTTTTGTGTGACAAGAGGAAGGTTATTTTTGGAAGATAAGAATGATTTTTCGGAGAGATAGAAAGCATAATTAAATAAATGAATTTATTTAATTATTTTACAGATAATTGAGAGGAATAAATAAAATATAAAAATATATTTTATTTTTGTGAGGATTTTTTATTTTATTAAATAAAATTTGCATTTTATTTAAATTTGGAAGAATAAGAGATTTTAATTAAATAATTAAAATTATTTAATTATTTTAGAAGAATGAAGTTGGTGGGGATGAATTTAATTAATTAAATAAAATGTAATTTATTTAATTAAATGAGAGGAAATGAATCAAATAAATAAATAAATTTATTTATTTAATGATAGAGGAATATGATGATGAAATAAATATTTAAAATATTTATTTAAGTAGAGTCATGCCAATTTTAGGTGTATACAATTTCAATGCCTATCCGATATAAGAATAAGCATAGAAGTTGTTGTCGGCCTGACTTACACTATCGTTGTGAGAAAAACATCCTACTCTGATATTTCAAATCTCTCTAATATTAATTTTTTATATCAATATAAGTCTTCCTAAAATGTTTATCGATTTCTCTTTACAGGACAGGTTAGTGAAATCGGTAAGACCCAAGAAATTGATACCAATATCACTTGCCTTTCCGACACATGTGACCTGTCAGAAAGAGTCTCATCGATGTGTATGGTTATTGTCTTCATCGGAACAACATATTGTATCGGGATGACCTTATTTGATTTATCTGATCCTTGTTTCCCCGATGCCTTCCTTTCTATTCTTTCTTCATCGAAATGATCACAATCATATGTCACCGAGATCCTCTGTTGTTGTGGCTATAGACTCAGCAGGACCTATAAATCCTACTCCGATCTACTTCCTTTTGCCGATGAGTTATATCCTTTACATATATCGGTATGACTTTTGCCGAAACTGCCTTATGGTCGCTGAAACATCATAAGGTTAGAGAAACATTAATTTTTTGTTCTGATGTACATCTCTTCCCGATGAGTTGATAGTTCAATCTATTCCCTAAGTTGTTCGGAAGGACTCTTGTCAAGTTTCCCCATCGGTGTGATCTACGTTGTCAGGGGAATGTTCGGAGTATTTTTTGACAATGCTTTCTCATCCTGATGGTCCTTGTATTTGATCAATTCGGTGTGACTGGGGATTCTCTTTCTGATAAGGGGTCATCAACATAACTTCTTTTATCGGGGCTTCTTGAAATTCTTATTCTGACTTTACTCCTAATGTTGATACACATCTAAACTGCTTCAAATGGAACATGGGTCGGTATGAAAAAATTGAGGTCTTGCCAAAATCAGAGAACTGAAGTTTTTTTTCAGATTATGGTTTGGGAGGTGAGACAAATAGTTATGGTAGGGATCTTATCATACAAATCATTTTATGTTTGTGGAGTTTATTGACTGTTATTATGATTTTGGGGGTATAATGTTCTGATTTGGTTGGACAGGGGATGGAAAGAGTATAGGAAATTTTCCTATCCCAGCACACACATGGATAGTCAAGGCTACAAAAATGTGTCACGAACATCATCTTGAGGAGTCTTAAAATCCAACTCATCATCAGATTCACTCTTGTCATTTTTCTTCTTCCTGTCCTTGCAATCTTTTCTAATGTGCCCATTCTTTGCACAATTCCAAAATTTTACCTTGGACCTCCCCAAGGACATAGATCCACCTCTAGATTTGGATTTCTATCCCTTCTTCATGTTCTTTCATATCTCTTTTTCCTTTAGCATTCCATGAACAACCAGTGCATCTTTGGTAGCTTCTATAGTCTTTCATCCCAAATCCTCTAAAATAAGAGCACCCACAACCTCTTCAAGCATCAACTTAGTGGCAGTGCTACCAATGGCCTTTACCAAATTATCCCACAAACCTGGAAAAGAACATAACAAGGTAATGCTTTGATCTTCGTCATCCATCTAGACATAAGTAGATTTCAACTAGGTCACCATAGTGTTCAAAGAATCCAAATGTTTTGACACAACATCATCATCACCCTTCTTCAAGAAATAGGGCTTCTTCTACAAAAAATCTTGCTCACCAGAGATTTAGTTTGGTACAAGTTTCCCAAATTCTTCCACAAGGATTTTATGGTGGCTTCTCCCAAAACATTTAGGAGAATCAAATCTTTGAAACAAAGTTTGATAACACTCCTCCCCTTTTTATCCAACATCATCTACTCATCTACTCATATAGCCATAGGTTTATTGTTAGAAATTGCAACCTAATATCTTGATCTATAAGTACACCATTTTAAGCTTACATAGATGAATTTTTTTACCACTAAACCTTTCCATCTCCAACCATGACATGATTTCCATCTTCCATGAAACAAAGACCTCCTTTACACATGACTCCTACTTAAACCAAGATTAGTCCAAAATATCTTTTTTCCTACCACCTAAAAAATAGAGTTGACCAAGTTCTAATACCAAATGAAAGGAAGATAAGATAGTGAAACAATTCCTATACCAATCTAATGAAAGGAAGCTAGGTGTGCGGAAACGCTTCCTACACTAATCTATTGTGGAGAGGGCTATGCAAATTCAACTTTTTCCTAACTATTACAGTGATGCTAAACCATTAACATGAGATATAGCAGCAAAACACAAGAACTAGAAAGTAGACAGAAGAAGAGAGACAAAGATTTATGGTGGGGAAAACACTTATCGGGTGAAAAACCCCACACTCAGAAACCTACACAATGTATTAACAAATCTGAAAGAATGTTTACAATACACTTGCAATGCAAGATTCAATGGTCTTCGACACTCATGTCTGGAGTCAATCCGGCAACATAATAGTACCTGTAAACCTGTGATACAAACTCCATCTCCAAGCACCTATTTAAATAGAACATACAAGGCAATTTTGGACCTTTCTTGGAATGGGCATCCAATATGGCATCTTGGACCAAAACCCACACCTAGGGACACTTGGTCAACATTGTAGAATGTGTCTGACATTTGTTCATAGCTCCCATCCCAAAGAGGTCACCTATTTCTAAAATGGGCTATGACAGATGCTCTAACGACACTTATGACCGTCATAGAATCTGTCATAGCGGTTACAACTTACAGCTGTAAGAGAATCTGTCATACACATGCTATAAATAGCATATTCTCTTACAACACATCATATTCCACCTTGGGGTGCCCAAATATGCCTCATTCAAAGATTCTACATGACACATGTCATTACCTGTCTTACAACCTTCTATTCTCGACTCTTACATGTCATAGATTTGTCATCAGAATCCGTCATAACCGTTTCGGTCAAACATTCCTTACACAACATAGAAGATGCCGACACATGGCAAAATATTCCTACCACTAAGTGGGACGCCTATCTCCTCATGTGAGGACAAAATAACAAGTTGTCATAATCCATGTAGGATTGACACATCACCGTGCCACATCCCACAATATGACAAAGTAGAATTTCCAATTATTTACAACATAGGCAATTGAATAATAAATACAAACATTACAAATGCAGAGAATTACCAAGGTTGAGACACCTTAATTCCCAACATCTAAGAGGAGAGAAATGCATTAAAAATATTATCAATCTATTTAAGGAAGAAAATTGCACAAAAAACATTCATCACTTAACACAATGTTTATCTTAGGAAAATCCTTTTGGAAAAAATCCAACCTCCAAAAATTGAACTAATTGTATTTTGAGCAACACTAATATGGTTACAATACAAATCCAGACTCAAGCCTTCACTAGAGATTATATCAACATACAAATCTAGAGTGATTCTAACAACATAATGATACCCTACAATACAACTATGAAACCACCATCTTAAAAACCAAATAAATAGAAGGAGAACAAACCAAAAACCATTCATGGTTTACCAAAACCATATCCCATGGCCCAAAAATGGTTCCCAAATCAAGGTTCCAAATTCCAATGCATCTATCCAAAAGGAGTCAACGAGCTCTTTTTAGTAGATCCTCTTACACTATCATAAGTTCTCATAACTCTAGATCATAGCCCACTCCCCAAGTTGGGCACTCCATTTTCACTCCATTATCTCCATTCAAAGATGCTCTATGACACATCATAACATGCATCATATGTCGGTAAACAAGTAAGTCAGCAATGTAACCCCCCTCTTACATGATCTTATGTATATCATAGAATTGCCATAAAATATCTTACACATCTTACAATGTCATAAGATGCTATTACACATATTTATGATATTAGATGCTCTTACAACTTCTTACACACATCATACATTATAGTACACACAACATTATTAGCCAAGTCAAAGTGGGATGCTCCCTTTTTCCATGTAGGCAATAATAATAAATAAATAAATACAAACAATAATTAAATAACAAGAATATTAGGATACAAGGTTTATGACACATTTCTCAATAGATGGAAGATTGGGTAGGAATTACTTTGAGTGAGTTGAGAAATTTGTTGCCAAATACCACATCTGTTAATATTATAGAACAAATTGAAGCATTAGAAAGAATTGAGTAGGAAAATAAACATGCACTAGCCATTGAACATGCTCATTTTAACACCATTTTTGAGTGAGAGACTGCTTGTTTGGACACTCTCCTCAAGACCACTTGACAAAATCTTAACATTTTTTGCACAAGAGTTAACACTCATAACCCAGCTACCACATATCAACTAGACATCCTTACCATCCATTTTGAAGAGGGTAGTCCATTAGATTCTCCACATTTACACCTATTGTTGTCATGTGAGAAATATTAGTCAACAACCTATCCATTCAATGTGAGCAACACATGTGCATACCCTTTGTTTATCATGTACAATAGTGGTGAGTTAAATTTGGAGCATACGTATTTTGGTAAACTTAACATTAAGAACAAATCATTTTGGATAAATTGTTTCACTTTTCTTTCATTCCACTCCATGTCATTCATCTTTCTCCCTCTCTGTCCACTTATTATGAGGTACCTAGTGTGGCCGAGATATTTTGGGACCATAGAGAGCTCAAATTAAGTCCTTACTAATGAAATTTTTATTCTTGCATTTGAACAATATATCCCACCATGGATCCCCTAGCCTTGACATAAAATTAATATTATGATGGGCTTGGTGATTCTGATGGTACCCATCAAGAACAAGAACACAGTGTGAGACCCAATCAAGATCTCACCACTTTTGACAATCCTATGTGGGGATAATACTAGGGGATAAACCCAAATCATCCAAGAGTGGGACACATTCTAGTTAGGTCTAAGATTCATCAATACAACCCTAGTTTTGTAGCATATAAAGACATGATAACCTATTTTGATAATGAGGTGGATCATTTAGAAACAATACTTATCAAATACCTAATAAATTCAAGATTCTCTTGATGTGGCATACCAAAATGACTAAACTTACTCATAGCATATGTAACTTGAAAACTAGCCCAAAATGGCAACCAACAAGACGACCCAACCTCCACCAAATGAACCACATCATAACAATCAAAAAAATGCTCCCAAAAGTGGAAAAGAAAACAAACATCAATCAATTGAGCAAATCCATCCCAAAAGCTTTGATTGCCACACTAGTGCAACACATTAGGGCATTAAATGTAGGAGTGTTGAATAGCCAATCAAAATTACATAAGACCATAGTCTCCAAATTGGTGAAGCCATGCAAACCCTTTCATCACCATGCAAAATGCCTCAAACCAAGGGGTTCCTCAACTTCTCTCGTATCTTAATTTCTATTTGTAGGATGTGAGCAATGAGGCCTTCATTTCTTCTCATACTCCACCCTATAATTCAACCAACATACACCAAACTAGTTGTATAAACTAAAAACTATGTGATACCACCTAATTATCAACCAATCAACCATTATCCCTCAAAGTTATTTAAAATTTTCTAAGTTTCAACAACCAAACCCAATTTTCCAAACATAGCTAACTTATCAAATCCCACCAATGGGATTCACTTTCACAAGATTGCCTCCCTCTACCCATGATCCCTTTTCAAGGATCTATCTTGAGTACCATAAATAACTTCTCAATCATGCAATTTAAAGAGTGATCTATCATTTATCACTCCCAAACTTTCCTAAATTTAAGAGAGAGGGAGATCTTGATGCTCATATACTAAGGCTTACACTACTATTGTCTAATAACTCTTGTCCTAAGATGTAGGTTGCTCAATTTTTTCCAAAAAACCTTAGAAGGGATTGCTCTAGATTAGTATTATCTATTGCCCAGAGGCTCAATTTATTTCTTCTAATATCTCATTAAGGGGTTTTTCACAAGTTTTGATATGAACAGACTTCTCAAGACCAGAACCCAAAAGTTCTTAAATGTTAAACAAGATAACAAGTCAGTAGCTCATGTTTATTAACTCAATGGAGAAAAGTTCTCTATTCTTCAACAAGTACACTACACATGGATCATCACAAGCTATGTGATCTTCCTTACACACCTTAAACAAAGACATGTGAGAGGAGGTTAAAAAACTCTCATATAATTCCTATGAAGAGGCCTTAGAGAGCATTATGTGTTGACCAAGCCACTATCGATAGTGGAAAAAAGATGTACCATAATAATCCTTTACCACCCAAAGTCTTAAAAGCAACAAGAGTGCCAAGATATATGAAGTCATAAATGCTTCACTCATTAAGAATAATAGTGGCAACAATAATAATCACAAATACAATAGTAGCAATGACAATTATTTGAATCCAAGGAACCATATTGTTCATGTAGTGACTAACACCATCAACTACCCTCCTAAAAATGACTATCCCCAAAGGAATAATTACTATAAAATGGATAACAAGCCACAAAAAAAATCTATTTTGATGACAATTGATATGACCCTACCATAGGCCTCAGGATTAGGATTTGAAGAAAATTTTCTCCTTCCATAATACTTGGGGGCATGACAAATAAACTTGTTGTGATTACAACCAATTCATCTCAAAGATTCCAAAGGGACAACAATTTTTGTTTATATATGTTCCTCCATCCATAGGATATCCCAAACAATAACAACAATCAAGGGTTCATTGCCCCTAAAAATTTGAACCTAAGGATCTATCATAATCATTTCCCACCACATCAATGCAATAACCATGCAGTGCAACTTGGTTCCTCTAATGCCTCCATATCTAAGTCAACAACTATATTCAACCCAAAATAATCAAGTTTTGCTACCCAATTAGGTATAAAAGGGCAAACCAAAATGTTGGGTTTAGTCAAGCTTACTCAAAACAATAAAATTCAAGAGCCTTGTATAGCTCAATGAATGGAGCATAATGGACATATCATTTTTGTGATCACCCAACTCCTAACCTAATTGGTCCTTATGGTCTCATAGAATAGCTCAAGAGGATGTTTGCAAAGATTTCATTTATCAATCTTCTCAAAATTTCTCTAGCCCATCGAGTGATTGTCCTAGAGGCTATTGGGTTAAAGAGTCTAAATCATATAACCCCACCTCCTAAAGATAGATTAACTAGGTGGACTTAGATCTTAATCCATTAATGCCAAGTTACAAGACCCCAATTTATTCTTTGACCTCAAGCAAATGCCTACTAAGGCTAAATTGACTAGGAGAAGAGACCTTACCTTGCATCTCTAATTTTGGATCAACAATATGTGCATCAAGATAACCCTAGTTGATGATAGAGTTGCAATGAAACTATTGGAAAGATCACTCTTTCGATCACTCCTGGACATAAGATGGTGCCCATCATGAATCCAAAAGATGAAGGATATTCCTTCTATCTTATTCTAGGATGTTAGATTCCAACATTTAGGGAAAATATATGTTGCCATTGGAGACCTAAAGTATTTCAATATGTTTAAGAGGGACTTAACTAAAGTCAGAATACATATCAAATATGAATTTGTCCATATACAAGATTATGATACCAAAACCTATGACACAAACCATTTGATTAAGAAAGAAGAACCCAAAAAGATAGTCAAGCACCAAGCAACTTCTACATTTGAATTAAAAGGAGAAAGCTTAAAGGGAGTTACTACAATCTCTACAAAGACAACCACAAAGATTTCCAACTTCTCAAAAATGATGAACCTTTCCAATTGGCCAATCAAGCACCATTGATGTCAACATATTTGTGAATGTAGAGGGGGATGAATCAAAGGAAGAACAACTAGAGTTTACCATCACACAATAGATGAACAAATTGGCTTTAAAACCACACATATAAATGAAATTCTACCAAAATCAATAGCAAACTCTTGAAATTATGGGTATACGCATTGCAACTTATGCCATGATTGTGCAAATAATAACATAAATCCTATATGATATTATATCATCAAGATATAGTAGATCAATAAAACAATGATATGCAATAGCTAATAAAGCCTTTGATTTCCCATACAAACTTCTCTAACTATCTTACGAGAAAGTAACTCCTAAAACTAACCACTAACAATTATTTATTTAGACTATTATACTAACTTTTAATTTATTACTAAATTAACACTTATTTACCAGCCTACTAACTATACTATAGATGTAATATAATCCCAACATTTCCCCCTTATTACATTAATCTGAACAAAGGATGAAACATTGCATGGATTAAATACAACCCATATGAAATTTTGATGAACCAAGACATACACATACCTCACCAAATCTCTCAACTCGCCCAAAATACACCAAACTAAACTTATCAATGAATGTCCTAACTATCCAATAATACTAATGAATCGAGACATACTCAACTTTCCACAAGAACACCACTCTTGTTACGAATCAAGATATACTCAACTATCTACAAGAACACCACTATGCATGTAAATCAAGGCATTCTCACTGTCCACAATGCAATACTCCAGTTGTGAATCGAGAGATACTCAAATATCCATAGCAACACTTTTTATATGGATTAAGACATACTCAACTATCCATAGTTATAAATTTCTAAGTTTGGGGATCAAGACATACTCAATTATCCACAAGAACAAAACATAAAACTGTCAAGCCCTTCTTTCTCTAAGAAGGGACACAAATGAAGAACTAGTGTATCATATGCAATGTACCATCACTGAGTGAGAAGCTAGCTCAAGATAAAAAAGATTCCTCCAACCTCCTATGTCCTCCATCCTCATCTTAGTGTTTGTTACACTCTATCCACCTAATGTTACATGTGACTCTCTAAAAGCCCCATCAAATGTAGCATGGATGGCCTTAAGAATATAAATATTTAATGGCATAATAAAACTAAGCATTATCAAATGTAAAGGTGTCAAATTCAACCAAAAATACACCTTTTATACAATATTATCTAACACCTTATTTTTTTCATTTACATTAAAAAAAAATCAATTCATATTCCTTGTATCTGCAATTACAAAAATAAACCCCCACTCCATCACATCCAAAAGAACAAAATCCCTTATATCCCCTATACATTCGGTTTTTTCAAATCAACACAATTTACCCATTTCTAATATGACTTTAAATTGATAAATGTTACTTTTGACTTTAATTCATTAAAGTGACTACAAAGTAATGGGTTCTGAGCAATATCAAATATTTTGATTCCCTTTGCTTGATATTATCTATTATCTATGACTCCATAGTTTATTAAAAAATAACACTGCACCCCATGCCTACCTGAACACTTGACCATTCCACAATTTGCAGGTATATTGGCAGCCATTAACAAAGGCGTGTATGTTGACAAAGAATCCAAGGACTTAGCAGGTAAACTATCAACATTACTTCTTTCAATATGCTTGTTAAAATGCTGCTGAGAATTCACGTGGTTGTTGCCTTTGCTATGTAACTTGCTGTTGAGAATCCAGTTGGGTGTATTAGTAAAAAAACAATGATGGTGTTGGTAGGCTATTTTACTCACATCATCCTTCCACACTCCTAAGATACTCGTCACAAGTGGGCTGCAAAATAAAAATGATTTGATATCACGGAATGGCAACGATGGCAGAAAACAAAATCGCATACAACAAACAAACTTCATTCCCTCTAAATCTTCTTTTAACTCCAGGGGAGTAGAATCATTGAATGAAACTGTGGGAAAACACATTGCAACTTACACCATGATTGCACAAACAATAACACAAATGTTATTCCATCTAGATACACTAAATCAATAAAACAATAATATGCAGTGGCTTATAAAACCTTTGGCTTTCCATATAAACTTCTTTAACCATCTTACGCCAAGGTAACTTTGGAAACTAGCCACCAACAGTCATTTATTGAGACTATTATACTAAATTTTAATGTATTATTAAACTAACATGTATTTATTGACTCCTTAATTATATTATAGATATATAATTCTATTACAACCAAATTTTTTATTAAACAATTTTTTATTAAACTATAAGTTAATGTGATTGTATGATTGTCTCAGCTAAATTCATCTCCATTTTCTCTTAAATTAGCATTAAAAGTGGATTTAAATGTAGTTTCACGAACTATTAGCTTATTTAAAATATATTATAGAATATATGTTCGTTTATTTCTTAGAAGTCTATTGCAATTTAATTGCTAACATTTTCTAATATTTATTGAAAAATAGAATGCAATATGTTTAAAAATGATGTAGAATTAGTCTCAAAAGTGTTTTCTCAGCCAACTTTGAAGCATTCTAAATTATTGTAAAATCAATTCCGGAGCCAACTTCGGAAGTATTCTAGCTTGATTTCAGCCAAAGGTGTTCAAACTTCATAATTTGGCTTAAACCATGGATTTAATATTCTCTCAACCTTTTATTTTCTAAAAGGTTGAAGATGAATTGTTATGGTAAAAAATAAAATAAAAGTAGCAAAAATAAATAAGTCTATCCAACATTTTCCCTTAAAAGGATGTGGATGTGTTGTCACTTTGTAATGAGGGAATAAAGGATGTTGTTCCTTTAGCATAGGATTAGTAGAGAGAATAAAGGAATTTGTTTCCTATATAGATAAATAAAGTAATTTGTTTCATTTAGCATAGGAGTAGGAGAGATAGGTGTAGAGAATAAAGAAAGTTGTTCCTTTATCATAGGAATGTGAAAGACAAGTGAACTTATATTTTCTACTAATTTAGAAAGTTGGGTGAAGATCCTCAATGTATAAATAAACCTCTCAAATCTAAAAAAAGGGAGAGTTTTATTTGGCAAGTTTTAGAATAGGAAAGCTACAGTAGTTTTAGAAATAAATCTATAATATTTTGTTGAAGAAATAAAATATATGGAGCATTGAGTACAAAGTTAGGTGAATAATCTTAGTCCAATTCCAAGGGAGGGGTAGGCTGCTCATCCCGAGAAAGAGGATAACATTTGGTATTTGTTTTTTTTATTTAATTGATGTTATCATGAAATTCATTATTTTTATTATGTATTAATAATCAGTTTCAGCCTGTAAATTCTATAGTTTTGTTGTTCTATTTTAAAGTAAAATTTTGTAGTTCTATTGTTCCATTGTTTCAGCATATAAGTTCTATAGTTTCATTGTTCTATTTTAAAGTAAAATTTTATAGTTATGTTGTTCCATTGTTTCATCCTGTAATTTTTGTGGTTTTAGTGTTCCATTTTAAAATAAAATTATGTAGTTTTGTTGTTCTATTGTTTTAGCTTGTAAGTTATGTAGTTTAGTTGTTCTATTTTAAAATAAAATTTTGTAGTTATGTGGTCCATTGTTTTAGCCTGTAAGTTATGTAGTTTTGATGTTTTGTTTTAAAATAAAATTTTGTAGTTATGTGTTCCATTATTTTAGCCTGTAAGTTTTGTAGTTTCATTGGAAAATATGTGTGAACATTGTTAATTTCTATTGTTAGCAATTTCTATAGTTAACTCTGTTTAGTACTATTAGTTTCATTTCTGCATTTTTAATTCATAGAAACATGTTTCAATTTTGTAGATTTAATTTTTGCAAAGTGTATTTCAAAGTTACATGTGGGATTTTATTTCTAGGATTCAGTGTATCTTCTTTTATTAGAAAGAACTATTTGCCCAAAAACTAATTTAGGTTCCTAATGCATACAACCTTTGGACACCACCCCGGATTGATAAATTAAATGAAGAGGATTATAACAACCCTCATCATTTTTGGCACCATTGTCAGGGACCATGGTGTTATTAGGAACTTTATTCTCAGATTTAATTTCCTTCTCTCCCTAAAAGCATAAAAAGATGAACTATTTTGTGACAACAAATAATTTATTTCTTTTTGTATAAGGAGCAGTGGATTAATTTTCAACTCAGTTTACAATAGTTTAATTTTTCTCTTTCTGTAATTTCAAATTAGCATAAGTCTTTCAATTCATATATTAGTTTCAATTTAGCATAAGCATTTCAATTCATAGTTTATATTCAATTTAGCATAATCATTTCAATTCATAGATTAGTTTGCATAAACATTTCGATTCTTAGATTGATTTCAATTCCAGTAAATTTTGATTCATTTTATGTTTGTAATTTTGAAAGAAATTATTTGGTGATGGTAAATAGTCTTTCTTTTATGTCATAGAGAGTAGAAGGAATCCATCTTTGATATAAAAGTTATAAGAAAACAACTCTACGTGTTTTTCCTTTTTATGTCCAAAAAAAAAAGTATGAACAAGCTCAGAGAATCTAAAAAAAAATCTGCCAAAACCCCCCGCAAAAATGATGAAAACCTCATTGTAAATTTTTCCATCTTTTTGAATTTGAAACTCCAGAAAGTTGTTTAATGTATTTGTGTTGTTTTGTATATTTTATCCGAAAGCATCTTTTTAACAAGTGCTATGGAAGTGTTGTTTGTTTATAGATAACCTTCAGAATCTTAGTTTTAGAAAGTATTTTGCATTGGTAAGTTTCTCTGAAAGCACCCGTCTAACAGTGCTCCGAAAGTGTTTTGTGTTTTCTTAGATTTTATCTGGAGGAACTTTGTTGTTGCTATTTAAGATCCGAAAGCATCCTTTCAACAATGCTCTAAAACCCTTTTGTTGTTGTCTAAATTTTGAAAGCATCTTTTCAATGATGCTTCAGAACCTTTTTTTTGCCATCCAGTTCTAAAAGCATCCTTTCAACAATGCTTAGGAACTTCGATGCTCTGAAACTTTTGTTGTTCATTTATGTAAGCATCCTTTCAACGATGCTCTAAAACTTTGTACTTGTTCATTCCGAAAGCATCCTTTCAATTATGCTCTAGAACTTTGTTGATGTTTATTTCAAAAGAATCCCTTCAACGATGCTCTAGAATTTTGGTGTTCATTCTGAAAGCATCCTTTCGATGATGCTCCAGAACTTTCTTGTTACTCATTCCAAAAACATCATTTCAATGATGCTCTGGAACCTTTGTTCATTACTCTAGAAGCATCCTTCCAACAATGCTCTAGAACATTTGTTCATTGTTGTAGAGTTATTCTATCCATCTGGAGCTGTCCACTGTTCCAACGCTTTTCTATCCATTGTCCTGGAGTTGTCCACTATTCCAAAGTTCCAGAGCTAAACCTTCTAAAGTTTTTATAACTTTCCAGAACTGAACTTTTGAATATTTTCTGAAGCAGGAATTAGAATCAAATGGCATGAAGAAAGCAAGGATAACTTTGAAATATAGCCAAAGTATATTCTACTATTTTATTCTTAAATATAGCCACTAGTTGACATAGAGGAGGCTCTGGGATTGTTCGAGGGTGGCAAAGGAAACCCTCCATGACCAATCCGATAGAGTTCTCTTGCCTTAAAATGTTGCATTCATGACATTTGTATGCTTGGTGGTCATTCAGTATGATATAGTTTTGTTTTCTATTATATTCATTCTTGTATGCATTACCCTTTGTGTTGCCATCATTGTTTGTAATGCATTTTAGATTTTTTGTATTTCAAATATGCTTCCTGCCTGTATGTTTTGGAGGGGGCTAACCTACTGTAAGAAACCCTATTTATTCTCAAACACCTACAGGTGTGGTACCTCTCCAACCCAGGCATTTACTCCTCAGATGTGTGGAGTAATGGAGGAAAATGATAACAAATCTAGGGGCATAATTGATGAAATGAAAAAAATTCTTTCAGAGAAGCCCTAAACTTGTAGGATGCCGAAGCTCTAGCCAAAAATGCTAGCTTCGAGATTAGGGGAGCACTCGGGGTCATCGAAACCATAAGTGATGTCGTCGATAAAGGAGGAGAAGAAGGTTATAGAGAAGAGGAAGAAGGTCAGATCCCCCTATTGACCAAGAAACTAGTTTTGTGCCCTAATCTAAACATGGAAAATGCTATAAAAATAGAGGAAAATAGGCTAAAGAATACTATTATTTTCTTTGCTTGTCTTAATATAGAAAAGCTTCCATCCAGGAAATTCTTGAATAGCTGGTTGAATTCAGTTTGGGGAAAAAATTAGGGATACACATTTCGTTCTGTAGAATGTTACACAATGGGCTTTTCGTTGTTTTTTTTAGGAACCATTCTATGCAAAAAAGGGTTTTGGATAAAATATTTTGGAATGTTGGGCAAACTCTATTCAAATCCTTCCCCTAGAAATTGAATGCCTCGCACAAAGAAATTCTATTTTGTTTGGTTCCCAGGTGGATGATAGTTAAAAATTTACTAGAGTAACTTTGGGCTTTTTTGCCCTAGCTGTTAAAACCTATTGGGAATATTATGAAATTTGATGAAACAAGATCTACCCTACCCCATATGGATGCTAGGGTGCTATTATCATTAAACACTAGAATTGATATTCCAGAGTTTTTGGAAATTAAGGTGGGAGAAAAGATTTTTGAGTGTGAATTGTTGGATTGGAGGGTCTTAATTCTTGTTTCTTGTGCAAGGTTGAGGGTCACCAAAAAAAAGATTTCCCTAACCTTCAGAGAAATGATAATGGCAAAAAGTTTGAATCCAGTATCCCTAGCAGTGGTAGTAAGAAGAATATTTTAATGGAAAAAGTTGCAGCTCCTTTTCTTAGTAGCTAGAGTGTGGTAGAGTCTATCCAAATAATCAGGGACTCTTCACCTCAATCAAGTGGCCAAAACTTGCATGTACTTGCATGATCTCACATAACCATCGAGATTGTAGAACAAACTGAAGCATTATAAAGAATTCAATAGTAAAATTAATTTTCTCATATTAATGTCATTTTTGAGTGAGGCTACCCATTCAAACACTCTCCTTGAGATCACTTGATAAGATCTTAACATTTTGTGCACAGAAGTTAACACTTACAATACAACCATCACACATCAACTAGAAATCATTATCATCCATTAAGCACTTCTTCCTCATGAAGAGGGTAGTCCACCAAATTCTCCACAATAACACCTATTGTTGCCACAAGAGTAACATTCGTCCGCCACTTATCTGGTTAATGCAAGCCAGCACATATGTCTACCATTTGTGAGTGACGCATAGTAGTGGTGAGTTAGATTTGGTGCATACAACACTAGACATCAACACTACAATGCACAATCTTGTGTGCATCTCCTTGCACCAGGCATCATGTGTCATGCACCTAGTACCAAGAACCATGTCATGTAGCCCAAATACCATCATTATCTTGTGCACGACCCTTTACATCATGTGTCATTTGTGTAACATCAAGTATCATGCCACGCATCATTACCAACAACTCTATCTACATTCCATGCCACACTTGTATTTCCACATGCACTCAAGGTGCACAATACAAAGGTTGACATAAAGTATTATGCAGTATCCTTGTGTACCTTCTAGACTCATTTCATGGCATGACAATTGTCAACACAATGCACAACTGAAATCCTAACCATTAGGTGATGAAGCATCATAAATGGAAGACCAATCAGTTCAACTTCTATAATAGCCTCCATCTTCACGACCATGTAAATTATAAATGTACATCTATGACCTAAGAATATAGACAATTATATCTATATACCTTAGGAGTAAATACAAAGCCACAAATATCTAGAAAGTGTGCCATATATAGAATGTGCAAATTAATAAAATAGTATGTTCCAGTTCTTTTATTCTTCCATGTTTGATACTTTGTCTCCATAATTCTACCTCATGATTTTAACACATCTAGGTCCTCATCTAGAGATTTATATGAACATCTAGGATCCATACCATTGGTATCAGAGTAGTTCATCTTGAATGCCCTATTCAATGAGATCAAAGTATCTGAGCCTTGACATTAAACCATAAGATCCATTAAATTACCTTCTAATTTATTTCAAATGTGTTTAAATGGAAAAGGATTAGGATGCAATCCACATGATGATTATAAATAAAATCATAAAGTCTCTTTAAGAAAAACAAACCTTTATGTTATGTCAGCTTGTAAAAGTCCTTGAACAGGTGATTCCATCAACAAAGTCATCAAGTAAAGATTTTGGTGGCTACGTCCCACTAGATTCTAACTTAATTAAATGTTCTTGTGTTTGAGGGTAAAATATATGTAGATGTTGTCAATGATTGGTTAGATTAGTTAGAGTCATATTTCTCTATGAATGTCTTTTCTGATGAGGAAAAGATCAAGATTGTAGTTCTAACAGTCACTTTTCTTGTCAAGAACTAGTGGCAAGCCCATGTAATTTGGGAGGAAGATTAGACAAGAGGAAAATTTGAACCTACTTGAAATTTTCCTAGAAGCCTTTAAGGATGAGTATTGTCCTGAAGATGTCTTTGATGATTGTTAAATTTAGTGGCAACAACTACACCAAGGACATGTCCATTTTATCTGAACCTACACTGATGTCTTCCACAACATATATGCAAAGTTGGTCACATTCAAGTCAAATAAGCATAGAGTCTTCACATATCAAGTGGTCTACACCCATTCGTTCAGTCCAAACTAAAGCTATCCAAGGTTTAGATGATGGGAGAAGCCTATTGCTATGTAACTATCATTAAGGAGAAGTCAAAACTAAAGGCAAATGAAACAAATCCCTCATTCCAAAGAAAACACCTTCTTCAAACAAGAGAAAACCATCCAAGACAAGTAAATGTTATGATAAACACAAATCTAGTAGTCACTCCAACGCAAAATAACATGCTCAAAAGAATTTGTTTATGTGTGTAGAAGTAGAGGGTTCCCATGAGTTGGTGGAGAACACAAACCTTGAAGCTTCCTATTTTCACACAACAATCACATCATCCATGTCAAATGCAAAAGCAAAGTGTCAATTGCATTCATAGATGTGGGTGCAAGGGCAACCTTTTATTTTTCTAGTCAATAGCATTAGCATGAAGAACCTCATTTTTTACCCTACTATCTTGTGCACCTAAATTTTCCAACCATGCCTTATTGATAGCCTTACAATTAGGGATGGATTAATTCCCAAAGCACTAGAGGTATACATGGAACATGTCAATGTGACTTCTCATGTCACATGTCAATGCAAGCTAGTATGTGACATTGCACCAATTGATTCTAATGACATAAGCATTGGGCATCCTTACTTGCATCATCATTAATGTATTTACACAACTAATCCTTAGATCATCACCTTAGTGGATGATAAGATATAAAATTCCTAAAATGATTCCATGAGTCAAACATGGTGCACAGTCTATGCACTAGATTGCACAAGTTTCCTTCAACACAATCGAGACAATTATCTTTGAAGAAGAGGTGAATGATCCACATGCTACCACACATGCACACACCACTAGACACCAGTACAATAGTGCACAATATTGTGGGTACCTCCTTACAGCATGTGTCATGTGTGTAGTGCTAGGAAGCATGTCACATAGCTTAAAGTACATCATTTATCCCGTGCACAACCCTTTATATCATCTTCCATCTATATAACATGAAGGATCATGCCACATAGTGTTGTTGACAACTTGATTTGTGTCCCATGCCACCCTTGTATTTTTTACAAACTTGAGGAATGTAATACAGATTTAGCATAAAGCATCATTCAATAGTCCTACAAACCTTCTAGAGTTGTTTCATAGCATTCCACTTGTCAACAAAATGCATGACCAAAATCTTAACCATTGAGAGACGAAGCATCATACATGGATAACCAATTAGTTCAACTTCTATAACAACTTCCATATTCATGACCATGTAAATTATAAATGTACACCTATAACATAAGCACATAAAAAATTAGTTGTAGACATTGTACACATTAGATAAACGTAAATACATGACACATCTCCACGAGAGTGTGCCATATACAAAATGCATAGATTAATAAAATCGTATGTTCTAGTTCTTGTATTCTTCCTTGTCTAATATTTTTTCTATATTTCTTCTGCATGCTTACAACACATCTAGGGCCTCATCTAGAGTATTGCACCCAAACCACCTAGGATCTGGATCATTCTAGGTTCAAAGAACAACTTATTAATTAAAAATACTTAGGGTTCTATTTTTAATATTTTATTTTTATCAACATTACTCATGCATGCTTATCCTTTGGTGACCCAAAAAAAAAGAAAATTCAACCAACAAACTTTAGTCAATCCATTCTCCTTTAACATGTTTTTCTTGTCATGCAATGTTCACTTATATGAATCATAATCATTGAGGGTAATCTTCTACTTTTCTATTTGTATTATCTAGGTGTACTTATTGGTTTGTTTAGGAAAATTGCATCTTTATTTATTTTCTCTACAAACTATTAAACCATGGATGCATTCTCCTCTATTCTAAACACCCTCACCACATTTTCCCATAGAATCAATGATAATTACCCTTTTTCATAGCCTATGGTGGTGATTCATCCCTATACAATCTTGAGATATTTAGGGATTATGATAATACTTCATCCCCTTCGACTACCCACGATAACTTCTCTTTAAAAGCATCACATACATACATTGATAATTTATATTTTAATGCCTTTAGTGAGTCTTCCCTTAGTGGAGATGAATTTCATGTCCCTTTTGATGAACATATTTCTTGTGAACCTCTCTTGCACATCTTCCTTTAGTTTAGGATGTTTCCTAAAACAAACACATTGAACACTTGAGACTTGTTGGGTCCCAAAACCACATGTCCAAAACCCTAGAGTGTTTCCCAATATCCTAGGATAGGGGTGTCATCAAAAAGATAGGAAAGGGGCTCATCAATAGGTTGCGGATGATTAAGGACCAATTTTTAGGAGTAGGTAATCTCCTCTTCTCTTCAAGCTCAACTAAACTTAGGAGGGTGTCCCTAGAGGTATCCCTCAACAGGGATTAATCACAACATAAAATGCACAAAATAATGACATGGCAATAGTACCTAGATGGTAGTTTTGATCGCAAAGGTTTTCATTGAATCAAAACCTAACCTACTACCTAATTAACCTCTTATGAAGTTGATAATGGCATCATTACAGCAGTGCAAGATGCAAGTAAGCAAATATGGTTTGTTTAGATAAAAACTTGGTTGGATTGCTAAGGATATTCCCTAGTTGAAGTGCAAAACCAAAAGTTGCATAGGGATTAAGACCTATTTTTATTCCACCTTTGACTAATTTAGTTCATTTTTTAAGGATGTGGGTGACCAAACATTCCCAAACCAATGCCTATGCAATGGGTTATTGAGTCATCAATCTTTCAAAGGAAAACAAAAAAGAAGAAATACATGGATGTCTCTCTAAATGCTTAGATACATAAAGATTTGATATCAAACATCAAATATACTTAATAATCCCTTATTCTACTGCATTCAATTACAAACAATGCTGAAATGGTCATTACAAAGGCTGCAATGTTCTAAGAATTTGTCATATTCATCAAATTAGAGATTACAATCGTGCCACACAACATGGCAAGAGGAAATTCTTCCTTGAATGAATACATAAAATAATGGAGAAATTTTCAAATGATACCTAGTACACATTTGAATCTACACATAGGTCTTAATGATACTCCTTGAAAGACTAGAACTTTTGCTTGTTGGAACCCTAAGAAAACTTTGCACCTTTATCACCTGGAAAAATGTATGAATGTCCAACCCTTTGAAAGAGAAGAAAACTGTTATTTATACCATGCCAGGTTGTGTTCCCTAATCGACGAGCAAGAAACCGAAGAGCAATAAGAATTTTAAATTTACCAACCACCATGAATGCAAGGAGGAAAAGAACCCATGAAATCTATGATCTTCACCAACCATGGCATAAGAAATGCATGTGGAATCGCATCCAAGGAAGATTGGATGCACCTAGTAACAAAATAAATCTTTGATGAATTGCAGGGGTCGAATTAGGCCATTAATGCTAATCTTAGGAGTTTCTAAGATGTCCCATCATATTTTCTACACTTTGTCAAGGTTTCAATTCTATGGGGGACTAGGGAGCCAAGCACTGAGTGCAAAGGTTCCAAGAGAAACCAAAAACTTGCAAGGAGAATGGGGGAAAGTGTAGGAGTAGAAACCAAGAGTCGGGAGGGAATGAGAACTCAGGAATAGAGGACATGGGGAAGATCGGGATATGGAGTCTGAGAAAGACATGGGACTGGGAATAGGAAAGGTGATAGTCGAGGGTCTAGGAAAGACATGGGACCGAGAAGAAAAAAGATGGAAGTCTAAGGTCTGGGAGAACTTGGGGACAAGGGACCAGGGTTCTAGGGGAGCCAAGAACCTTTGGATGGGGAATGTGGAGAAGGTCAGGAACCAAGGTCCGGGAAGGATCAAGGATCAGGATCCAGGGAAAGGTGGGAACCTAGAGAAAGATCAAGTCTAGGATCAGGGAAGGGATTGGGACCAAAGGTTGAATGGAGTGTTAAACTGGGGTGTTGGGGAGCCAAGGAACATAAAGATCTTGGAACCAAGTGCAAAGGTTCTAAAAATCCCTAGGATCCTGAAAACTTGAAAAAGGAAGAAGGCGGAGAACATGGAGTTTTGGGGAAAATTGGAGCACCAAAACCAAGAGGAAAGTATGGAAAACTAGGGAATTAAAGAACTTGGGGACATGAGGACATGGTTCTGAGGTTCCAAGGACCCTCGGGAACCTGAAAACCTGCAAAGGCACCAAAACACGACAAAAGATCCTGACACTTAGAAAATTTAATCACCATGCACGCAAACATCATGCTGACATCACTGACACCACCATAGGAAGCTGAAAAAGCATGTTGTCAGGGATCAGGATTCAAGAGGAACTAGGGATCAAAGGACAAGAGGATCGTAAGCTAGGAAATCCCTAGGCTTGGAACATCCCTATGTCCTTGCAAAACCCAAAAACTTGTAAATAAAAGAAAATGGCTAAGGGGAAGCCACACTTAGGATTTTTTGGGGTTTTCTAAAAATTTAACACATGGCCAAGGCACAGGGAAGGGACGAAACAATAATGCAACATACAACTTAGGAATTTTCACAAGTTTTCTTACAAGTATGGTGCTGGAAAATCTAGGTCCCAACAAGACCATCATAAACCATTTCATTAATATAACATTGGATAGTTATTTGACACAATAACCATGAATTGGGTATAGTTGTTTCCCCTAGTAACTCTTCCATGTAAAACAACTCTCCCCCTAACACCATCTCTCATTTGTTCCTCATTAAATGTCACATGCTCCTTTGATGACAATGTATCTACTTCCTTCTTGTGTCCTGTTGTGTGGTCTCACAACACGCCCCATTTTGCCTTAGCAAAATAGGGACCCAACCTTTTGCTTTTCTTTGTTGGTGTGTTTTCCCTTTGGGCGGTATGGTAAAATGTCATGTCATGATCCATGGTCAAAAATCAAGTTAGGATTTTCTCTTTGCAAAGGTCATCAATGAATAGAGGATCAAATTCTAAGCAACTTTACCTTTTACAACATGTGGAAATTTGTCAAAATGAGTAAGATATACATGTTCAAAGTTTTGGTCAACTAGATATCTTGGTCAAAGGGATATGGATATTACAGTTGTAATATCCTATCCATTCTTAATATCCAGTCTAGTTCTCTTAGCAGTCCAAGCCTTTATATTAACTCTCAAGTGGGCAAACAGTATGTCCAGACCTGAAATAATCATTAAATCATGTTAAAATAGTGGTCGCCCCGACTAGATGGATATAGTCTCTTCACTAAATATCCATATCCATATCCCAACCCCCCTCCAAACTGTCAAATTCATCATGATAAATTGAGAAAATGTCAACCGGATAGGACATTTGCACTGGATATAATTAATCATCAAAATTTCCATATCTATGTCCAATATCCATATCCACTCTTGTGACAGCTGTCAACTTTACCCCGTTGATAAATTTCCAATGCATGGATATTTTGAAATGGATATCAATCACCGAATATCTATATTTGGAATACTCAAGTTGTTGACTTTTCAAATGGGTATTTTCAAATGGATATGTCGACTAGATATTTAACACTCACCAAATATCCATATCCTTGTTGAATATCCATATCCACATAAACATCCATATCCATATCCTGATTGAGCATATCGCTCCACATGTCCAACCGTTGACTTTTCAACAGGATCTTTCATAGAGGATATTTTGTAATGGATATTTCATATATCCCAATGTTCTAAAAGAAAATAAGATCCCATCACTCACTTTTCTGGTCAACAAAGGTTTGACCAAGACTTTTTTTATGTCACCCGGATAAAGTCCTGAACTAGATATTCATCCATATCCCGGTCAAAGTCAAATGGACATTTTGGCATGGACCTTTAAAAATAGATATTCAAATTTCAAATATCCATATCCATATCCCATCCTGCATTAAATAATATGCCTAAACACCATTGGCATTTTAAATTCAAACACATACCTATTGACAATTGTTGACTTCTGTTGTGTTCAGATGCTAGGAACTCACCTAACCATAGAAGGAACAATTAATATACCCTAATCAATGAAATTTTCTAAGGATAAAAGCTAAATTCATCCCTTATTGTTAATCACCAAAGCATTTGAACTGAAATTACAAAGAGGTAAAAGAGATAAAATGCGAATTACAAGCGATCAAGGCAATTTCACAGCAACTGGAGAATGACATTATAGAGAATGGAAGCAGTGTGCATATTCAAACGGTATCCATATCTACATACGTATCCACTTTAAGGTTGATATCTTAACTACCAGGTATGTATACACCAAACCCTATCCTCCATTTTACAGTATGTTTGTTTTTACATGATGTAGAGGTAAAATCTCGTCATTGAGGTAATTCCTTGGGTAAAGTTGTATTCACATATGAATTGTAAAAAGTTTCAAACTACATAGTGAAATTTAAGCTAACTTGCTTGTTTAATTTCTAAACCCTTGAACTTAGTATGGATATTTGTGTTCCACAGGGTACAAATGGCTCAAAAGCAAATAGACCAATGAGATTAAGAGTTCAAGCAGGATTTATTCCCCATCCCCAATGACATATGCACCAAACTTGGCCATGCCTGCAATACACACTGTGGGGACATTGATCTGGATGCCTTTAGGGCATGGATTCTATCAGGAGATGGGCATCCCATACTACAAAATGTGGTATCAACAAGGATGTTCAATGCCGACAGGTTCCCATACGTGGCATATGCCCTAGAGTTGGTCATGGAATGTGCTAACAAGTATAACGCAAAGAATAGGTGAATGGAGAGCCAAGGGAGGGTATATGCAGACCTCTCCATGAGAGGGATTACAGAGGCATTCAAGTTGCCCATATTCTGGAACATGTATGAAATTGATCTAACTGCACTGAAGGAAAAATAAATCAACGGCATCAGCGACTACAAGAAGATAATCTTCGCATCCTAGAGGGACCCCACCAACAAGGCCAAGGCTGTGGCTAAGATGTTGCAACACCTCTACAAGTATGACTTTAGTCCAAAGGTGCAATACATGATTACCCTACTAAGTAGAATGACAAGTAAGATGGATGCTGGAACATTCAAGCCCTAGATGTTTGGGTTGATTCGGTTGGTCAAAGACAGAAACATCATAGCCAACCTGGCCAAGCTTATTTGCAACTCTCTGCATGAGGCTATGGTGGCATGGAAAAATAGGAAGAGGATGTTTTATATGACATCCTACGTAGCACATGCATGTGCTTTCAAAGCACGACTGACTGGACTCAACACTTTTGGGAGGCTAGGGGCTCAACCCACTAATCAGACAATGTGGGAACACTACCCACAGCTACAGAGGAAGATATCCATCCAGCATTATAATGTTGTTAATGATTGTTTCATCATGCACCTGGTCAGGTTGATGGAGGATGACAGGGCAAAGAAGATTTCAAAATAATCCCAAGAGCTCATTTAGCCGCATGGGGGGTGGTTTATCCAATTCCCAATGTATACATATATCAAGATGGAAGGATTTAAGGGCAATCCATTCATGTTGCCACGATATCCCACATATAGGGTAATTCTACTAGAGATAACAAGACAGATCATTTCCTCTTATGAGGCCTACATGAAGAAGAATAAGAAACGAAATAGCAGGGTTCCAATGGAGATAAATTGGTATGTATGTGGCATAATAGACAATGCCAAGAAATCTGAAGTTGAGCTGCATATGTTGCATTTACAACTGTTCCCACTAACTAGGTACTATGATCCATATCATAGGATGGAGACATACGTAAGCAAGAAGCTCCAACATGTCACCCATCTAGAAGACCATTAGGTCAACTTTGATGATGATGAGGATGTGAGGAAGAGGAGCTACCAACACCTAACTTTAAATCAGATCGGGACGTTAGGTTGCCTAGAGGTCCCTCGAGTAAAATTAGATGATGGGAAGGTACTGGACCCAGGGTATGAGGAGAAGTAAATATACAAAGAGCCTCTATCCCTCCCGGATTGGACCCAGCTAGATGAAACATCTATAGAGTTAATTACAGCAAGGGTCCTCACCTCTACCAAGAAATGGGTAGAGAAGAAGTTGACAGAGTTAAAGGACAAAGGGGTCACCCTCACTTATGACAAGAAGGGGAAGATAAAAGAAAGAGAAGACCTAGGATATGATGACTTTCTCATCCATAAGAGAAGATTCATGGAGGCCAAGCTTGCTAAACCAAGATCCTCTACCCCAGGGGAAGAATTCACATCAGAGGCATAACCGTGGTCACTGTGCCATCACCTCCCTGAGTGCATCCTATGCCAGCTATTCCCATCAGTACCACGACTACAGAAGAAATAAGGGGAGTAGATATATTGGGAGGGATAAATATCCCCAAACAAAAGAGGGCTGGACCCATTCTCCTCAAAGGATCGACATCCAGACGGGAAGATGTCCAGATGAAAGATCAAGAGGGACCTACCAAAATGGAGCAAATGTTTGCTGAAGACCAGTCCCAGATGAGGTCATCATCAATACATGCCCCACTCGCCATGCTTTAAGCACACTTGGCAAAGAAAGGCAAGAACTTGTATGATCCTATAGTGGCGATGGTGAAGGAGCTTCAACGTAATGTCCCTATGCCTCAGATCATACAAGTGAAAAATGAGTTAGTAGAGGAGGCCAAGAATGCAGAACAAGCTAGGGTTAGAGGGCAGCCTTTACCCTTAAGTCATGTCATTGACTTATCAGATGATGAGGTTACAAGGGATGTAACCAAAAGTCCAATTGGCTCACCCTCCACACCCTCCATGCATGCACATCAAGAATTGCTCCAAGATGTTGAGGCGGAAGGACGACAGGAGCAGGATGTTGAGGAGATAGAAAACCCAGAACCAACAAAGGATCCTGAGATACAGGATATATCTGATATAGTGGGGGTGGGATCACCTCAAGAACCTATGCAACATGAGCAACTGGATGTTTTAGTTGATAAAATAACAAGTCTTGAAGCCATCAACTTGTCTTATCTAGCAGGGGCAAGTACAGAAGTTGAGGACATAGCCCATGATAGACAAGAGCAAGAGGAAACAGCTCAGGATACTCACATGGAGGAGGTTGCTCAAGACATCCCTATAGATGGAGGGGACAAGAAAAGGTATGAGCATGCCGATGAAGGGTTAGAGAGAAACAAGAACAACAAACTAAATTATCAAAGAAACAAGCTCTAGATGATAAAGGGGATGAGGAGATGGTTGAAGTAAGCAAAAGTTTGAAATCCCTCAGCAAGTTCCCCAAGAAGAAAATCTCCAACAAGAGCAACAAGAAGAGGAAATGCCTCAGTATGAGGAGGCTCAATAGTAGGAATCTTTGGAAGTCATGAATATCTCTTGGAGGCTAGCCACCTATGTGTGATGACTATCTCTTGGAGGCTAACCACCTTATACAACAAGAGAGAGGTCATTGTGACTTGTTTGGATGGTCTCACCCTGTGAGTGTGGCCTAACACCAACAAGTCACTGAGTGTGAGGTATGGATTATGTGAGATGGATTTTGGCTCTTGGCTCATGGATTATGTATCATGGATTATTATGTTTCTTTCTGGTGTCCAAATGGACCCTTGTGTAGCTTTGTGATGTGTTCCTGGTGATGTGAATTTGTGTGTATGAGAAGAATGTATGTTAAATCGTGAATATAGTACTTATGAAATGACAATTTGTGTTTGCATGCTTCAAAAAGGTGAAAAATCATGATCTTTTGTTAAATATGTTATGAAATTTAGTGTTGTAAAACAATTAAAGTAAACATGAAGGATATTTATGGAAAATGTGTGTTTTATGTGTATAAATATGTTGATATTTTGTGAAAATGTAGCATTCTGACCTACTAATTTCTTAACAACAAATTGAAAGAGGAATTGCAATGGTGGTGTATTTGAAATTGAATACTTTATATGTTTATGATATGAGAATTTCTACTAGTTAGGATTAAAAAGGGTGCAATGTTTTCTTTGTCCTGAAGAAACAAATGGGTGTCAATGCTAACATGTAAGGATTTTGAGTGGTTTATGTACTATGGAATCATTTTTGAAATCCAAGTTTTGATTGTGTTACTATTATGACATTGAAAACTAGAAGAATAGATTATGTTTGAAATGGAGTATATAAGTTTATATTTTATAAATCCTTTCCATAGGCAAACTAGTGTATATTATTTTTATGAAATGAATCAGCTTTGATGTTGGTACTAACGTGTTATGTTTCCACCCTAGTTTGCAACTTCTAGGAGGAAGTCAAGTTTTAAGGGGGGAGGATGTAGTGCCCCTCCATTTTCACCATGGATGTGTAGGTAGTTGGCTTTGGCACTTGGAGATGAAGGTAAAATAATAGGGAGATATAAAGGTTTAAGTGAGTAAAATGAATGCTTCCCGTGATATCCTCCTGGTATGCGCAATATCTCCCGTAATATATTTTACACTATTATGATCATTTGGTGATATTCGATCTGATACTCTTTGATATTCTACTATTATATTGCCTTCGGTTTCGCTAATCTTCTTATGGATAGATAAGTTACTTGACATTGAATGACAAGTGATATATTGATATTGATTATGACCATCTCGTGGTATGCGAGAGAGGTTGATCGATCTCTCCCTGTTTTTTGATAGATATCGTCCACTTCAACAGTCAAAGGTCAATTTTGGCCAATAAAAAGAAAATAGGACATATATCTAAGATTTTTTTGATGGTAAATGAAGTGTAAAATTTCTATTGATTGTTTGATCATTGAAGTGGATGATATTTAAGTAGACTGTCTCTATATGTGTCTTTTGATATCATATTCTTTGTATGCAACGAATCTGCAAGTTTACATTCTGATTTTGCATCAACCGCTTTTGATATGCCATTAACTTTGCAAAACAAAATATATGTTATGATTTTGTATTTGTGTATTATTATAATATGTGGTATGTGTGTCTAGGAATGCATGTTTATAGTATACGTTATGAATTGTATTTCCATCATGCGTAACGACATTTCTAATCTTTGATTATGTAGCCAGTCTTTTGTCCTTGATTCACACGTAACCATTTCGATCATAGCTTAAGATATATGCAGTATACTTTCTCATTTTGAAAATGGTGTGACCCATTCATAAATGTTTCTCTGATATTTGATATGGTTAGTTTTAGTATAAAAAGGGGGAAAAGAAACTTGATGGGGAGACACATTAAGTTGCAGAGTGGGAATTTTTCTTGGAATGCTATCGTGGAATAGTGGTGTACGATTGGTAGCTGGAAAAAGGTCGGTTCCATTGCATGGATGAAGGGAAGAAAAAAATTCCAGTAGACAAAGCAACAGAGAAAAAGGTATGTACAAATGTAGGGAGGATGCAGGTATCAACTGTGGAATTTGGTATAACACCTGCCATTTGAATTTTCTTGTAAGTTTGTAAAGTCTTTACAACAAACACATTTCAAAATTACCCTACAATCATTTTATTCTATGATATCAGGATAAGGCCATTGCCCTTGTAAGGGTGAAAATTCTTTACCAGTATCAAGAATAATATATCTTGTAAAACGTGGTATGACCTGTAAATTATGGGTTCCCTTTATAGTGATTAGACCACCTAGTTGGTATACAAGTTGTTACCCCACCTCTATCAACTCAGCTCATGTTATTTTCAACCAGTGGGGGTGAAGAAGAGGATGAATGCATGTAGGTTGTATTTTTACCTTTTTGCTACTATCTTGAGTACTTTGTGAATTTCCAAGAAAGAGAACGTACAACAATCTGAAGCATTTAGATCTTGACTGGAGCTTTTAAGTACATTTGCTTGTAGTGTTTAATGAAAGTATGTTGGAATCCTGGGCAGGTTTGTGGTGACAATAATTCACCTTAAATCAAATTGTTTCCTTGTGCAAAATGTTTTTAGGAAAGAGGATATGTTGGCCAAAATGTATTGACCAACTTTAGTAGTAGGGGAGGATCCAAAGTTGCTTCCTCTAGGCAAGATTTTAGCCATGAGTCCATGGAAAGGTCATATCTGGAAGGAGATTAGATCTATGGCAGAAGGGTTGCTAAAACTATTTTGTTTGGAAACACAAACAATTACTAATGACTATGAGAATGGAAAATATGTTTGTCAACCTAAGAATTCCATGGTCATATCTTAGCCTAGGCTTGTGGTGATTTTCATGTTACCATTTATTGGGCCTTAATTAGTCCCATCACAAATCAGTATCTTCTATATCTTCAAGTGTCAGGCCAAACCTTTTCAAATAATGAGTTTCTTTATTGATAAGACAATAATAGAGTTGTTGCATTTGTTTTGGATTATGTTCTCAGATTTGTAGCACTCTAGAATAGAGACTAGGGCATCTTAGTGA
Source organism: Cunninghamia lanceolata (assembly GCA_027924645.1). Classification (NCBI taxonomy): domain Eukaryota; kingdom Viridiplantae; phylum Streptophyta; class Pinopsida; order Cupressales; family Cupressaceae; genus Cunninghamia; species Cunninghamia lanceolata. The sequence goes on along the minus strand of BSBN01000828.1, from coordinate 13,041,316 downwards.
TTCATTGGAGAGTGGTAGCTTGTCTTGCATTTAAAAAAAAAAAATCTTAAAGCTCAATGGAAGAAGCCCAACAAACCCTTCTAGAAAAGTTGATCAAAATTGAGTAGAAACTTTCTTGGAGTTCTAATAGGAATGTAAAGCCCTTGTTTGAGGAAGCAATGCACGTTATATGAGTGGTCTCATGCTAGGAGGTGAGCTGGAGACTACTTAATTGGTCAAGAAGATAAATGGTTGTAACTAATGTTATGCTACTCATACGATTTCAGTGTACACCTATGTTGATCTAAAAAAAGGATCTGGGTTTTGTACTCTGTAGTATTAATTCTGGATAGTGGTTGGCTATTTCAAACACAGATCAGGTGCTACACAAAGTGTCTCAGTTGTTGCGCAACCTATCTCAATTGCTCTACAATATTTCTCAATTATTGTGGAACTTATGTTAGTTGTTGTGCAAACTATCTTAGTTGCTGCACAATCTATGTTACTTGTTGTGCAAGCAAACTTGTTCATTGTGCTGACGCCTTTATGAATGTTTTATGATTGCTACATATAAGGTATCTTAAATCTGTAGCTCTGCCTATTGCAAACCATTTGGCTTCATGCCTACCGATTGTATTTGTTTGATAGTTTCTAAAACCTTCTCAGTAAATCCGTTTTGTGCAAACTGCAATCCTTGTGTTCCATATGATGACTTCTCTCTGAGGCATTAAATCAAGTAGTTTGCACGCCCTTATGCATTTTCTAGAAATGTTACATTGTCATTATTTTTACCTGTTCAACATGTCAGTCTTGTGCATATCCTACAGACCAATTTTGTGTCTATCCTGCAAACGTTATGTATTTGGATCTTTAGTTTGCATGCTTGTCTACCACGGCAGTTGCAATTCCAACTTTGGTAAAATAATTTCCTTCCATTGTGAGTGATGGATTTCCTTCATCATTACTAGATAACTGACATTATTTCATTTGAATCTCATTTGGTTGAAAGTATCTAATTTTGTCAGTAATCCATCTTTTGTGTATCCTGCAGTGATTAGCACCTCTTGGTAGTGAATGTAAAATCTAATCTTTTTGAAATCGCTGATACGGTTCGCATGAAAATTTCCAAAGCCTCTTCAAAACTATTCCATTTTATCATTTCATCAATGCAACTCTATTCGATTTCATACTTTATCAATCAAAATTTTAATAAGACTGTATCTTATGATGTTAGTTTTATGATCAGAATTGAAATAAACAGAAAAATAGAAATGATAACACTTTAACACAGAGGTACCCTGGGAAAACTCTCCTTCTTGAGGGAGAAAAACCCAAACAAATATATCTCTTATATATTGAATAAAAAGAACAGAAATCTGCTTACAGCTTGACTCAAATACAATACTAATTTGATGCATAAAAACTGATACACAAATGAATGAACATTGTTTTCTGTATATACAAATCAATGCGATTCTTCATAAGCATTGGTGACTCTTCATATGGTGTCTCTTCATATGGTATCTCTTCATATGGTGTCTCTTCATATCTCCCGTCGCTACAAGAACAGCAACACTCCCTCTTAGCTAGGGAGATATCTTTCCAGACATGTCAACATGACACCCACAATGGCTACATCCATTAGTGAGAAGAATTTATCATGGAGTATCTCAATGTGATATCATCATGGAGTCACTCAACATGATGTCCACCATGGCTACTCCCATGAGTGAAAGAAAACTAGTGTACAAGTGCCTATCACGGAGTCACTCAACGTGATGTCATCATGGAGTCACTCAACATGACTTCCACCATGGTTACTCCTAGAGGGTGGATAAACACAAGTACAAGAGAATCATCACAGAGTCTCTCAATGTGATGTCCACAATGGCTACTCCCATTAGTGGAAAAGAAACATCGTCATGGAGTCACTCAACATGACGTCCACCATGGCTACTCCCAGAGGGTGGAAAGAACCACATCTCCTGTCTCAGAGATGGAATGCATTATATCAGATAACACAAATCACTGATGCTGAGACTCCCTCTCAGTAAGGGCTTCATTCTCCACAACTCCAAGCTTGTCTTGAAACTGTACAAACTTCATTTTGGAGAGAGGCTTGGTGAGAATATCAGTTGTCTAATCTTCAGTGCAAATGTATCCCAGCTGAATAGCTTTCCTTAATACCATATCTCTAATATAATGATATTTGATTTCCACATGTTTTGTTCTGTCATGGAACACTAGATTGATAGATAGCTTCACACAGCTTTGATTGTCACAATGAATAACAGTAGGCTCCAATGATTTTCCAAACAAATCTGCAAGGAGCTTTCGAAGCCACACTGCTTCTCGAGCTGCTACACATGCTGCAATATATTCAGCCTCTACAGTGCTTAGTGCCACTGAAGACTGCTTCCTGCTACACCAAGAAATCATTGCAGACCCCAAGCTAAAGCAACATCTAGAGGTGCTCTTTCTGTCAGCTACACTCCTGACCCAATCAGAGTTAGAGTACCCTTGTAGTTTTAGATCTACACTAGAAGTATATCTCAAGCCATATCCAACTGTACCACGCAAGTATCTCAAGATATGCTTGGCTGCAACTAGGTGAATTTACCTTAGTTCACACATGAACTGACTAAGGGCACTCACTGCATAGCAAATATCTAGTCTAGTATTGACTAGATACATCAATGATCCAATCAACTCCCTAAACATGGTGGGATCTACCAAATTTGAACTAGCTGCAGACTCACTCAATTTCTTCAAATTTGTTTCCATCAGTGTAGATATAGATTTGCAATCCATCATCCCAAATCTCTTCAAGATATCTATGGTGTATTTCCCTTGACTTAGAATAATCTCATTGGGTCTTTGCCATATTTCCAACACTAGAAAGTAATGCATAAGACCTAAATCCTTCATTTCAAATTCAGAAGTTAACTCTTTCTTGCATTTGACAATGAGATGTTCTTCACCAGTAAGGAATAAGTCATCAACATAAAGAACTAAAATTAGAGCCTCACCATCGATTACCTTGAAGTAAAGATTTGAATCTGCATCATTTTTGAAGAAGCCTAGGCTCACCAAGTATCGATCAATCCTCTCATACCAAGCATGAGGAGCCTGCTTAAGGCCATACAAAGCCTTCTTTAGTCTACAAACATGAGATTCCTTCCCATGAATCACAAATCCATCAGGTTGCTCAATGTATACTTCTTCTTCAATTATACCATTAAGAAATGTTGTCTTCACGTCCATCTAATGTAGTTTCCATCCCTTAGCTGTTGCAATAGCAATAATAGTCCTGATGGATGTATAACGAGAAACTGGAGCAAATGTCTCCTCATAATCTATTCCCTCTTTCTGAGAGAATCCTCTAGCCACAAATCTTGCTTTGTATTTCTCAATGCTCCCATCAGCTGCATGCTTGATCTTGAAAATCCACTTGGAAGATACAACTGATTTTCCTTCAGGTCTAGGTATAATATCCCAAACATCATTCTTGATGATAGACTGAAATTCTTCTGTCATTGCATCTTTCCATACCTGCTAATTGGATGTTTCCTCAAAACTGGAAGGTTCAGAATCAATGATGTGACTCATCAATGACACATAATCTAAGAACTTCTGAGGTCTCTTGCTTTCTCTAAAAGATCTTCAAGGAGCTACATATTTTTCCTCCTCTTGCATGGTTTGTCGAGGCCTTTTTTGTACTACTACAATATCTCTAGGTCCAACTGTTGGTTCTATAGAATCAACTAGATCACTAGCCTCTTCTAATTTAGTAGACTCCCTCTGAATCTTAGAAATCAAATCAGGAGAAATGTCCATATCCTGAGGTGTCTCCTGTTCTTCACTGTCTATCTTCATGTACGGCCCTTTAGATCTTTTGAAAGCAACTTCTTCTTTGAAAGTGACATCCCTGCTGATCTTAATTCGTTTCTGCCCTGGAATGTAGATCCTATAGGCCTTGGAAGTCTCACTGTATCCCACAAACATTCCTTTCTTGCCTAATGGTTCTAACTTAGATCTTTTATCTTTAGGCAGATGAATATAAACTGGACAACCAAAGATTCTCAAATGACTAACTTTAGGTTTCAAACCTGTAAATGCTTCTTCAGGAGTCATATTTTCTAATATTCGATGAGGGCTCCAATTTTGAACATACACTGCAGTTTTGGATGCTTCTGCCCAAAGAAAGGTTTGTAAGCCTTGGTCATGGATCATAGCTTTGGTTGCCTCAACTATGGATCTATTCTTCCTTTCTGCAACTCCATTTTGCTGAGGATTGTAAGGAACACAAAACTCCCTCTTAATTCCTGCCTCAATACAAAAGTTGCGGAAGCCTCCAGAGGTGTATTCTCCTCCATTATCAGATCTCAGAACTTTGATCCTTTTCCCGGAAAAATTTTCTACTTGAGCCTTAAATTCTTTGAATTTCTCAAGCACTTCTTTAGATTCCTTAGACTTCAAAAAATAGATCCAAGTCTTTCTGGAGTAACTAGTCCTCAATGAAAATTACATAATACAAAAAACCACTCAAGGATGCCATAGACATTGGACCACACAAATCAGAATGAACAAGATCTAGAATGCATTTTGATCTACTTTCACTATTATGAAAAAGACCCTTAGTATTCTTACCCATTGCACATCCTCTACAAGTACCATCATGCTCTTGATTGAGTTTCGGAAGGCCAGTAACAATCTTCTCAATAAATGGAAGAGCTCTAAAGTGAAGATGAGCAAGTCTCCTATGCCATAACTCACTTGAACTAGTGGAGTCATGCATCAATGCTTGAATTGAACGAGTGGAAAGTCTATATAGACTCTCTTGACGAATACCAATTACTTGGGCTGAATTGATGCTGGAGTTCTTTGGCCAAGCAAGAACTTTTCCATCAGAAAATGCAACTTGATATCCTTTGTCTTCCAGTGCTGAAATTGATACAAGGTTCCTCTTGATACCTGGTACAAACAAGACATCACTCAAATGGAGAGAGATGCCAGAATCTAAGTGAAGAGAGGTGGCTCCAGCACCCTTTACTGAATAGCATGCATCATCTCCGATTATAACTTGAAGGTGGTTTTCTCTTTCTATTAAGTCTGAAAGATGTTTTCTATAACCTATAATGTGACGAGAGGTGCCACTATCAATCAACCATGTGCTACTATCGGTTGGAACATTGCTTGATAGGGCAGAGATGAATAGGAATCCACTTGAGTCATCTCTTGATTCCTTTTGAGGATAGACATCATACACATCTGCAGTAGAGGCATGTGGTTTTGGTCTTGTTGGACAATCACTAGCATAGTGACCATACTTGTCACATCTGAAGCACTGAATATGGGAGAGATCCTTCTTCTTCTTTGATTCAAGGGCAGCATCTGATTTTCTATCTCTATTTCTTTTCCTTTCCTTCTGGAAGTTTGAGCAGCAAGAACTTGATTGTCTTCATTGAGAGAGCTTCGATCATTACCTCTTGCTGCCAATCTTGATTCTTCTTGAATGTAATCAGCTCTAAGATGATCAAACTTTGGTAACTTAAAGCTTCCACTGATACCTTGGATGAAAGGCTCCCAAGATTGAGGAAGACCGTTGAGTGCCAACATGACTAAGTCTCTATCTTCAACTATATCTCCAATGGCATATAGTTGATCCTTTAATTTAGTAATCTTCATGAAGAAAGAGATGATTGAATCTCCTTTAGCCATCTTGATGTGATGTAGATGTTGCCTCAAGGCAAGAGCTCTATTGGTGTTATTGATTTCATATAATCCCTTCAAAGTCTTGAACATATCTCTAGCCGTCTTCAACTTGGAGATGATAGGCACAAGGTGATCCTTCACGGAATCAATCAAGATCTTCTTGGCCTTCATGCCATTCTTCCTCCATTGAATTTTCTCAGACTCATCGGAAGGTTTAGGTACTTCGCTCTCTACAAACTCGAGAATATCATTCTCTTCCAATGTAATAAGAACTCTGAACTTCCAAGAGGTGAAGTTAGATGCACCATCAAGTCTATCTTCAACCTTGAGTCCGTTCACCATTTTCGATGCTTGAATAGATGCTCTAAGATGAGAAGAAGACTTTGCTACTTAAACAAATCTGATATGATCTTTTCTTAGACCTGCTCTGATACCATGTTAGTTTTATGATCAAAATTGAAATAAACAGAAAAATAGAAATGATAACACTTTAACACAGAGGTACCCTAGGAAAACCCTCCTTCTTGAGGGAGAAAAACCCAGACAAATATATCTCTTATATATTGAATAAAAAGAACAGAAATCTACTTACAGCTTGACTCAAATACAATACTGATTTGATGCATAAAAATTGATACACAAATGAATGAACATTGTCTTCTGTATATACAAATCAATGCAATTCTTCATATGCATTGGTGACTCTTCATATGGTGTCTCTTCATATGGTATCTCTTCATATGATGTCTCTTCATATGGTGAATCTTCATATGGTGTCTCTTCATATCTCCCGTCGCTACAAGAACAGCAACATATGAAAGGAGAGATTTTGGGCAAAAATGTCAAATTTATATAGGATTATGCCTACATATATATAATTTCAAATAAATAATAATGTTACGGTTTTAGAAGACATTTTTGACTATATTTTGTCTTAGAAATTGACTGAAGTAAGCTTGACTACCTTAGGCACCTTTTAGTTGTGTCGCTGTCTCAATTTTCTCCTATGCCTTTTACTCATATACTTGCTAATTTCATTTTCTTGAGATATTTTAACTGTTTGGTTTAATCTACTATCTTGTAGGTATAATTTGATATCTGGTAAGTGCATGATTATTTGTTTTGGAAATGAAATAGAATATTGACTTATTTTGAAAGTAGTTTTAATAGGCTTGCACCTTTAAGGAAATGTGATTTAGTAGGACTAATGACCATAAGGATGTGGTTATCTAGTGTAAGGAATGTAATTCGTTGAATATATAAATTTAAGAAAAATAATTTATTCCTTCAATTATGATGTATCATAATAATTTTAGTGGATCATTGGGGTTAAACCCTTAAGGAATTTAGGTCTAGTTCCTAGAGATTATTATTTGAAATTTTAACTAATCATGAGAATCTAAATGAAGTAAGTAATTAGAGTTTTCTATAGTTTTTAACTGTGTTCATTGTTTAATAAACATGTTAAAGAGAACCATTTTTTTAGGATTGTATCATACCCTCCTTATTATAGAATAATTTAGATGCTATGAAAATATTGTGAGAGGCAAACATGTATGAATTTATTCCATCTCTGTTATTGAGATGGTGTTCTTCATTTACTAGATAGTGAGTTCATAATTTTTATATTTCATAGTTTTGATATTTCTTGATAATGGTATTTTGAATTAAGGATTGTTGCCATTAGATATATGATGTTAGTGATATACTGAATTTATATGTTTATTTAAATATTTAGTTTAGAAGAGATACTTTGATAAGATAGATCAATTTCACTTGAATTTCATCAGTTATGTTTGTTTATATTTTTTTTTAATTACTCTTATTATGCTCTGAAACTCATCTATAATTACCTGATTCTATTTATGGTCAAATTGACTATGGTTGAAGAAGGTAACCCCTTTCTTGTTAAGAATGATAGATGATTGGAGTATTTGATATGTTTTTTTTTCATCTTAAAGCCTGGTGATGAATAGGTAGAAGACCTTATTTCATAGAATGTTGATTAATGGCTCTAGTTATGAAGTTGACTAGTTGTGGTTATGGATATTTGACAAACCTTCACACTTTGTATGACAAAATATCTATTTCCTTAATGATTTATAATCATTATTGAATAAAACTATTTTGTGGTTGAAATTTCAAGTCCTGAACTACGAAGTCTCTGCGCTACACATACGTAGGCAAGGCCATCATTGATGAACCCCCGAGACATTATGTCGACCCCTTAGGGCCTTAGGCTTGTCATTTTATGCAATTGATATTTATTTTGTGTAAATAGTAACTATGCAGAACTAATGTTTCATTAGATGTGTAGTTTGAGATCTCTAAGCCATGCAAGATTCGGAAGCTAAGAAGGTACCTCTCCACTTTATGAATAGATGATTATTTGGCATTATTGTGAATGTGTATAAATTAATTTGAGATGTTTCTATCGTACATTTCATTTACGATGAATGTTGATATACTCAGATATTTAATTTCAAGTTTACTAAATTAATATTTGTTAATTGTTTCCTATCATCCTATTAATTTCATTATTTCTTATTAATTTTAATATTTTATTGGGTAGGCATTACAATATGTGTGTGTATATTCATTGATGCAACAAATCTAGAATAAACTATGGTTGTTAGTTAATTCAAGATGTATGTTTAGATCTTGTTGATAGTTTTGTTAGTAATGCAGTTGTGGAACCTTAGAGGACATCATGTTAGCCTAATGATATGTGTAGATCTATGACTTAAATTACTTACTATTTCGTATATTTAAAAAAAAAATTGTCCTATTTGTATAGCATAATTGTGTTATTCTTTAAGGTTCCTAGGTGGGGCATTACATTTGGTATCAGAGCCAGGTTTCAGCACTGGGATCTCTGGTTAATGTTGTCACCTATGTCTAATTATAGTAATTCTTCTTATGCATGTGGATACCATGTTTTAATCTAAACACCTAGCTTGATGTGTTGGATAGATGATCATGATATTGACATTCAGCATCATGTGATATGTAGAAAAAGTAGAGTGAAAGGAAAATTGTAAAAGGAAGTTGATAACAGGTAATGTTATGATTTTACAAAAGGAATCACATTGCTTATGGAAATAAATGTACTTATGGTATGTGATCCTTGAGTAGTAATGGAATTGTGTATGTAAATGTAACCTCCCCTTGTAAATGTGAGAAACCAGTAATTGTGCATTGGTTGAGTGTTGTGAATACCCCGTACTTCCTTTGTGTGCCCATGGGATGGTGATACTGTGTATCCACCTATGGGAGATATGTTGTATTTTAGGTGTGAGATTAACCATACCATTATGTGTTCTTGTATGTTTGTTGCATGATTGAGGGCCAACCCATGTGTGGTTAAAAATATATATAAGAACTTAGCCAAAAGTTAGTTTCATAGAATTCTCTTCTTTTGGTTCTCTAGTCCCTCGGTCCGTGAAGGGGTAGTAGAAACCACAAAGTTCCTTGGGTGGAGTGTGTAGCGTACGCATATTGTAGCGTAGAGCGATCTTAGCTCAACCAAACCCAAGGAAAGTACTCACTACTTCCCCTTATGATGAATCAGGGTACTTGATCCATATGTGCTAGCCTAATCCCCACAGTTCTTGAGCATATTGATGGTATTTCTTGGATGATCATCTACCTTGTCTTCATGAAAGGTATGATATGCCACATGAGTTTTCAGTTGGGGGTCGGGGTCTAGGGAGAAAGGAACTTGCATGGACAACCCAACTGGAACTATGTGATAACATGTGTCACCACTTGGGGGCAGGGGTCTAGGGTGAAAGGGACCTACATGGACAACCCAAGTGAGACCATGTGCCCCACGTATATTTTGAGGTCCAACATGTGGAGGGAGGTTTGTTACCCGTGCTAAGACAGATTCTGTATCTTCACATGTTCTGACATGATGCAATAGGTATGATGCCACACACCACTAATGTTCTGACATAGTGCTAGTGATGATGTCGTGTTGCTGATGGTAGCGAGTTGGGCTCACGGACATAATGCCACGTGCATAGACACGTGAAGGTGCACTATGAGATTATGTTATGATAGCCTACTTGTGTGATGAGCGTAATGGCGCCTCGCACACTTGTAGAGGGACACTCATGTTTGTTTTTTACAGTGTTTATGTCAGTTAGCATATGGGTATGTCTTAGCCATATATACCTCTGGCTACGACGAGTACCTGCATGTGCCCTTTCCACGAGGTGTCGCTATGTAGGGTGTGTTCTATATGTGCCTACTTCTGTGAAGCCATAGACACACTGCCATGCAGTATATGACCAGTACGCGCCTTCTCTGGCTAGCATATGACCATGCCGCTTTGAGACGCAATGCGGGATGTGGCTGAGGTACACCTCCCATGCGGGTAGCCAAGGAGTGCGTGGGCCACTTGGCAAGTCCATGCCGCATGACGACGCGAAGCAAGGTGTAGCTGAGGAGTACACTCTAAGCCATGTGGATGGCATTCTCGCTCTGCACAACATGAGGGCTACTGCTATAGTCTGACATTGTTCCCTCCTTCCTTGTTTGGTGGCTAGTATCTAGCCACACAGTGTTGTACAGTGCAATTTCAAAGATTGTGGACTTTCTTTATGGTTATTGATGATTTTATATTGATTGTGAATGCCAACACTTTGTTTATATTTGATTATGATGGTTTAGCCACACTTTGTGATCTTATTTTCTTGTAGCCCTCGTGGTTACATTTGATTTAGTGTTGAATTGTGCACATTTCTTGCCTTATTATTCAATTTTTATTTAATCTTTCTTTATGACTTTGGTGGCTAAACTAGTTTATCCTTATTATTTTTTATGTCGGCCATGTGTTGTATTGTGATTCCTCTCCAAGGACGTATCAAGTGGACTTGGTGAGTGTATACGAGGAAGCAGACGCAGGCAACCTTGAGGATGGGGGTATGTGAGCCTGTTATACAGCTAGGACCCACTACCCACCCATGTGTGATGACTATCTCTTGGAGGCTAACCACCTTATACAACAAGAGAGAGGTCATTGTGGCTTGTTCGGATGGTCTCACCCTGTGAGTGTGGCCTAACACCAACAAGTCACTGAGTGTGAGGTATGGATTATGTGAGATGGATTTTGGCTCTTGGCTCATGGATTACGTATCATGAATTAGTATGTTGCTTTCCGGTGTCCAAATGGACCCTTGTGTAGCCTTGCGATGTGTTTCTCGGTGATGTGAATTTGTGTGTATGAGAAGAATGCATGTTAAATCGTGAATATAGTACTTATGGAATAACAATTTGTATTTGCATGCTTCAAAAAGGTGAAAAATCATGATCTTTTGTTGCATATGTTATGAAATTTAGTGTTGTAAAATAATTAAAGTAAAATATCTTGTTTATAAATGAAGGATATTTATGGAAAATGTGTGTTTTATGTGTATAAATATGTTGATATTTTGTGAAAATGTAGCATTTTGACCTATTGATTTCTTAATAGCAAATTGGAAGAGGAATTGCAATGGTGGTGTATTTGAAATTGAATACTTTATATGTTTATGATATGAGAATTTCTACTAGTTAGGATTAAAAAGGGTGCAATGTTTTCTTTGTCTTGAAGAAACTGATGGGTGTCAATGCTAACATGTAAGGATTTTGAGTGGTTTATGTACTATGGAATCATTTTTGAAATGCAAGTTTTTGATTGTGTTACTATTGTGACATTGAAAACTAGAAGAATAGATTATGTTTGAAATGGATTATCTAAGTTTATATTTTATAAATCCTTTCCATAGGCAAACTAGTGTATATTATTTTTATGAAATGAATCAGCTTTGATGTTGGTACTAACGTGTTATGCTTCCACCCTAGTTTGCGACTCCCGAGAGGAAGTCAAGTTTTAGGGGGAGAGGATGTAGTGCCCCTCCATTCTCACCATGGATGTTCATGTAGTTGGCTTTGGAATTTGGTGATGAAGGTAAAATAATAGGGAGATTTAAAGGTTTAAGTGAGTACAATGAATGCTTCCTGTGATATCCTCCCGATATGCACAATATCTCCCATAATATATTTTACACTATTATGATCATTTGGTAATATTCGATCTGATACTCTTTGATATTCTGTTATTATATTGCCTTCGGTTTCACTTATCTTCTTATGGATAGATAAGTTACTTGATGTTGAATGACAAGTGATATATTGATATTGATTAGGACCATCTTGTGGTATGTGAGAGAAGTTGATTGATCTCTCCCTATTTTCTGATAGATATTGTCCACTTCAACAGTCAAAGGTCAATTTTGGCCAATAAAAAAAATAGGACAAATATCTAACATTTTTTTTATGGTTAATGAAGTGTAAAATTTCTATTGATTGTTTGATCATTGAAGTGGATGATATTTACGTAGAGTGTCTCTATATGTGTCATTTGATATCATATTATCTATATACAGTGAATTTGCAAGTTTACATTCTGATTTTGCATCGACCGCTTTTGATATACCATTAACTTTGCAAAACAAAATATACGTTATGATTTTGTATTTGCGTATCATTATAATATGTGGTATGTGTGTCTAGGAATGCATGTTTATAGTATACGTTATGAATTGTATTTCCATCACGCGTAACGACATTTCTAATCTTTGATTCTGTAGCCATTTTTTTGTCCTTGATTCACGCGTAACCATTTCGATCATAGCTTAAGATATATGCAGTATACTTTCTCATTTTGAAAATGGTGGGACCCATTCATAGACGTTTCTCTGATATTTGATATGGTTAGTTTTAGTAGAAAAAGGGGGGAAAGAAACTTGGTGGGGAGACACATTAAGCCGTGGAGTGGGAATTTTTCCTGGAATGCTATCGTGGAATAGTGGTGTGCGACTGGTAGCTGCAAAAAGGCCGGTTCCATTGCATGGACGGAGGGAAGAAAAAAATTCCAGTAGACAAAGCGACAGAGAAAAAGGTATGTATGAATGTAGGGAGGATGCAGGTATCAGGTGTGGAATTTGGTATAACACCTGCCATTTGAATTTGCTTGTAAGTTTGTAAAGTCTTTACAACAAACACATTTCAAAATTACCTTGCAATCATTTTATTCTATGATACCAGGATAAGGCCATTGCCTTTGTAAGGGTGAAAATTCCTTACCAGTATCAAGAATAATATATCCTGCAAAATGTGGTATGACTTGTAAATTATGGGTTCCCTTTATAGTGATTACACCACCTAGTTGGTACACGAGTTACCCCACCTCTATCAACTCAGTTCATGTTATTTTCAACTAGTGGGGGTGAAGAAGAGGATGAACGCATGTAGGTTGTATATTTACCTTTTTGCTACTATCTCGAGTACTTTGTGAATGTCCAAGAAAGAGAACCTACAACAATCTGAAGCACTTAGATCTTGATTGGAGCTTTTAAGTGTATTTGCTTGTAGTGTTTAGTGAAAGTATGTTGGAATCCTAGGTAGGTTCTTGGCAACAAGAATTCACCTTAAACCAAATTGTTTCCTTGTGCAAAATGCTTTTAGTAAAGAGGATATGTTGACCAAAATGTATTGACCAACTTTAGTAGGAGAGGAGGATCCAAAGTTGCTTCCTCTAGGAAAGATTTTGGCCATGAGTCCATGGAAAGGTCATATTTGCAAGGAGATCAAATCTATGGTAGAAGGGTTGCTAAAACTATTTTGTGTGGAAACACAAACAATTAATAATGACTATGAGAATGGAAAATCCGTTTGTCAACCTAAGAATTCCATGGTCATATCTTAGCTTGGGCTTGTGGTGATTTTAATGTTACCATTTACTGGGCCTTAATTAGTCCCATCACAAATCTGTATCTTCTGCATCTTCAAGTGTCAGGCCAAACCTTTCAAATAATGAGTTCCTTTATTGATAAGACAATAATAACGTTGTTGCATTTGTTTTGGATTATGCTCTCAAATTTGTAGCACTCTAGAATAGAGACTAGGGCATCTTAGTGATTCATTGGAGATTGGTAGCTTGTCTTACATTTTAAAAAAAAATCCTTAAAGCTCAATGGAAGAAGCCCAACAAACCATTCTAGAAAAGTTGATCAAAATTGAGTAGAAACTTTCTTGGAGTTCTAATAGGAATGTAAAGTCCTTGTTTAAGGAAGCAATGCACGTTATATGAGTGCTCTCATGCTACGAGGTGAGCTGGAGACTACTTAATTGGTCAAGAAGATAAATGTTTGTAACCCATGTTATGCTACTCATAAGATTTCAGTGTACACCTATGTTGATCTGAAAAAAGGATCCGAGTTTTGTACTCTGTAGTATTAATTCTAGACAGTGGTTGGTTATTTCAAACATAGATCAGGTGCTGCACAAAGTGTCTCAGTTGTTACGCAACCTATCTCAGTTGCTCTGCAATCTTTCTCAATTGTTGTGGAACTTATGTTATTTGTTGTGCAAACTGTCTTAGTTGCTACACAATCTATGTTACTTGTTGTGCAAGCAAACTTGGTCATTGTGTCGACGCCTTTATGAACATTTTATGATCGCTACATATAAGGTATCTTAAATCTGTAGCTCTACCTGTTGCAAACCATTTGGCTTCACGCCTACCAATTGTATTTTCTTGATAGTTTCTAAAACCTGCTTTGTAAGTCCATTTTGTGCAAACCACAATCATTGTGTTCCATATGATGACTTCAATCTGAGGCATTAAATCAAGCAGTTCGCACGACCTTATGCATTTTCCAGAAACGTTACATTGTCATTACTTTTACCTATTCAACATGTCCATCTTGTGCATATCCTACAGTCTAATTTTGTGTCTATCCTGCAAACGTTACGTATTTGGATCTTTATTTTGCATGCTTGTCTACCACGGCAGTTGCAATTCCAACTTCAGTAAAATAATTTCCTTCCATTATGATGTGATGGATTTCCTTCATCATTACTGGATAACCAATTTTATTTCATCTGAATCTCATTTGGTTGAAAGTATCTAATTTTGTCAGTAATCCATCTTTTGTGTATCCTGCAGTGATTAGCACCTCTTGGGTAGTGAATGTAGAATGTAATCTTTTTGAAATTGTTGATGCCGTTCGCATGAAAATTTCCAAAGCCTCTTCAAAACTATTCCATTTTATCATTCTGTCAATGCAACTCTATTCGATTTCATACTTTATCAATCAAAATTTTAATAAGACTGTATCTTATGAAAGGAGAGATTTTGGGCAAAAATGTCAAGTTTATATAGGATTATGCCTACATATATATAATTTCAAATAAATAATAATGTTACAGTTTTAGAAGATACTTTTGACTATATTTTGTCTTAGAAATTGCCTGAAGCAAGATTGACTGCCTTAGGCACCTTTTATCTGTGTCATTGTCTCAATTTTCCCCTATGCCTTTTAGTCATATACTTGCTAATTTCATTTTCTTGAGATATTTTATCTGTTTGGTTTAATCTGCTATCTTGTAGGTATAATTTGATATCTGGTAAGTGCATGATTATTTGTATTGGAAATCAAATAGAATATTGACTTATTTTGAAAGTAGTTTTAATAGGTTTGCACCTGTAAGGAAATAGATTTAGTAGGACTAATGACCATAAGGATGTGGTTATCTAGTGTAAGGAATGTAATTCGTTGAATATATAAATTTAAGAAAAATAAGTTATTCTTTCAATTATAATGTATCATAATAATTTTAGTGGATCATTGGGGTTAAACCATTATGGAATTTAGGTCTAGTTCCTAGAGATTATTATTTGAAATTTTGACTAATCATGAGAATCTAAATGAAGTAAGTAATTAGAGTTTTCTATAGTTTTTAACTACGTTCATTGTTTAATAAGCATGTTAAAGAGTGAACCATTTTTTTAGGATCATATCATGCCCTCCTTATTATGGAATAATTTAGATGTTATGAAAATATTGTGAGATGGGCAAACGTGTATGAATTTATTCCATCTCTGTTATTGAGATTGTGTTCTTCATTTACTAGATAGTGAGTTCATAATTTTTATATTTCATAGTTTTGATATTTCTTGATAATGGTATTTTGAATTAAGGATTGTTGCCATTAGATATATGATGTTAGTGATATATTGGATTTATATGTTTATTTAAATATTTAGTTTAGAAGAGATACTTTGATAAGATAGATTAATTTCACTTGAATTTCATCAGTTATGTTTGTTTATATATTTTTTAATTACTCTTATTATGCTCTAAAACTCATCTATAATCACCTAATTCTATTTATGGTCAAATTGAGTATGGTTGAAGAAGGTAACCCCTTTCTTGTTAAGAATGATAGATGATTGGAGTATTTGATATGTTTTTTTTTTGTCTTAGCATGGTGATGAATGAGGTAGAAGACCTTATTTCATAGAATGTTGATTAATGGCTCTAGTTATAAAGTTGACTAGTTGTGGTTATGGATATTTGACAAACCTTCACACTTTGTATGACAAAATATCATTTTCCTTGATGATTTATAATCATTATTGAATAAAACTAATTTGTGGTTGAAATTTCAAGTCCTGAACTACGAAGTCTTTGCGCTAGGCGTACGTAGGCAAGGCCATCATTGATGAACCCCCGAGACATTAGGTCAGCCCCTTAGGGCCTGAGGCTTGTCATTTTATGCAATTGATATTTGTTTTGTGTAATTAGTAACTATGCAGAACTAATGTTTCATTAGATGTGCAGTTTGAGATCTCTAAGCCATGCAGGATTTTGAAGCTAAGAAGGTACCTCTCCACTTTGCAAATAGATGATTATTTGGCATTATTGTAAATGTGTATAAATTAATTTGAGATGTTTGTATCGTACATTTCATTTATGATGAATGTTGATATACTCCAATATTTAATTTGAAGTTTACTAAATTAATATTTGTTAATTGTTTCCTATCATCCTGTTAATTTCATTATTTCTTATTAATTTTAATATTTTCTTGGGTAGGCATTACAATATGTGTGTGTATATTCATTGATGCATGAAATCCAGAATAAACTATGGTTGTTAGTTAATTCAAGATGTATGTTTAGATCTTGTTGATAGCTTTGTTAGTAATGCAGCTATGGAACCTTAAAGAACATCATGTTAGCCTAATGATATGTGGAGATCTATGAGTTACATTACTTACTATTTCTTATATTTTAAAAAAAAATTGTCCTATTTGTATAGCATAATTGTGTTATTCTTTAAGGTTCCTAGGCGGGGCATTACATTTGGTGTTAGAGCCAAGTTTCAACACTGGAATCTCTAGTTAATGTTGTCACCCATGTTTAGTTATAGTAATTCTTCTTATGCATGTGATAGGAACTCTTGTGTTGGATACCATGTTTTAATCTAAACACCTAGCTTGATGTGTTGGATAGATGATCATGATATTGACATTCAACATCATGTGATATGTGGAAAAAGTAGAGTGAAAGGAAAATTGAAAAAGGAAGTTGATAACAGGTAATGTTATGATTTTGCAAAAGTAATCACATTGGTTATGGAAATAAATGTACTTATGGTATGTGATCCTTGAGTAGTAATGGAATTGTGTATGTAAATGTAATCTCCCCCTGTAAATGTGAGAAACCAGTAACTGTGCATTGGTTGAGTGTTGTGAATACCTTGTACTTGCTTTGTGTGCCCATGGGCTGGTGATACTGTGTATCCACCTATGGGAGATATGTTGTATTTTAGGTATGGGATTAACCATACCATTATGTGTTCATATATGTTTGTTACCTGATTGAGGGCCAACCCATGTGTGGTTGAAAAAATATATAAGAACTTAGCCAAAAGTTAGTTTCATAGAATTATCTTCTTTTGGTTCTCCATTCCCTCAATCCGTGAAGGGGTCGTAGCAGCCACAAAGTTCCTTGGGCGGAGTGCGCAGCGTATGCATTTGCCCAACTCCAATCATTCATTAAGGGATTGATCACCCCATGGACTCAAATAACAGAGGCACCTGTTGCATTAACATTGGTAAGCCAAGATGAAATAAGTAGATTGGATGCTACAAATCATCAAGCACATGTTATGTATAGGTTGTTTGTTGCATTCATGACAGAAGGTGGGGAGGTGATTCATATAGCCTTGTCCAATTCGGACACCTTGGCCCACATCCGGACTAGAACTGATTAATTGAAAAGGGAATGTGCGGTGAGGCTGGATCAGAATTATCTAGACCTCAACAAATTGATAAGTGCCAGAAAGCTAAAGGATAAGGTGTTGCTAAAGCACCACATTTTGACCTTGCAAACAATGAACTAGATATCCACTTGGATAAAAGATTTGAAATTCGAAGCAGATATCCTCAAGGGTTGTAGGCTCAAAGTGTTAGATATAAGCACAAAGACCCATGACTTGTTAACAGATGAAGTAGAAATTGTGGAGGAGCTGTTGAGGAATCAAGTAAGCGAAAAGGAAAATTATGACGAACAAGTCTTTGTGGAGACGTTCAAGGCTTGATTTGATCCCATTTTGAAAGATCGTGTTCAGCATTTCTTAGAGGTAGCAATAGATGAAGTAATAGAAGTGTCTGTAAAAATGAAGGCCTATAAGCGCAAATTGGAGAACATGAAAAATAAGTGGATGGCGATAAGCGACCAACTACAAGTACGAGAATATGCTAAACTTAAGGCATGGAAGTTTGACCAAATAGAAATGGATGCATCCATCAAAGCCTATGATGTTTTTGCAAAGTTAGACTCTGGAGGTGCACTAATTGGAGAAGATTCATCAGAGGTAGAGGAATAGAGTATCTGCAAAGATGCTGAAGTAAAGATACTAAGGGTATATTTCATTTTGCCAGTTGTACTCCACTAGAGATTGCCAATTGGCAATCACGTGCCACATTTTCTAATCATTTATGTTTTGAGAGATATCCTAACCGTAGGATCATTGTAATTGATCTCAGGTCCTTGCTCTATAAAAGGGGTTAGATCATCTTGTATTAGAGAGATTGAATTATTGAAACTTTAAGTACTGAGTTTGTAAATGTGTAATTCTTCGATCTCTTCTTAAGGTTCTTTCTCAAATCAATATATATGTGTATATTATTTGCATACATAATGAAAGTGGAGCTACAGATTACCGTCTAAACATATACCTTGAGTAATCTTCTATTGATTTCTGACTTGTAATGGTGAATTGTTGTATTCATTTTGAAGTACATTCAACTTATTGCATGTTGCCATCAACTTACCTTTGAAGATTTGTATCGATCATACATAATTGTAGATTTCCTGGTGAAGTATGGTTTGGTGTTTGCTTCATTTCATGACTGTGTCAAAGTATACATGTGGATCATTGGTAAAATTTAATTAGTTTAGGATCTTATTTCTTTAACTCAATCTTTTCCCTTCATTTTACAAAATATAGTGGATAAGTGCAAATAATTGACATAGCTTAATCAATACATAGTAAATTGATGCAAGTAATGACATATCTAGAGCATACACAATAAAAGGCTGCAAATAATGGTAAATATTATGCAGATAATCATAAATATCAATGAATTGCATATTGTAAAGAACATCTTTAGGTGAATTTAGGATATAAATGTCAAGATTAGTTTATACGGAGATAGTTTCAAAAGAATTAATCAAAGTTAAGGACATAAATTCAGAAGAACTGAGCAACGTTGGATGCATATTTAGGAAAGTTGATAAAAGTTTAAGTAAATTCTAAAGAAATGATCAAAGTCATGATATATCCATGTTTATATGCATAAAGTTCAACCAAGTGTTGAAATATTTAATGCAAGTGTCAAATATATATGCAGATCAAGTGCGATATACAAGATATTGGTGAAATTTGATAAACTTAAAGAAAGGAAATGATAGCATTTGTGTAAGTCCCCAACATGGAACAACATATCACAACAAAACCTGAGTGACTCTCAGAAGGTCAAGACCTGACTAACGGAGACTTGGGACATCAAATCCCCATGGATCTTGAAGTCTTTCAAGATGAGTAAAGGTGTGATATAAACTTTTATTCTTATGAATGTGACTAACAAACACATCAACATGTCCCACCTACATATTATCATCCCTCCATCACTACATCTTCTAGCCAATGCATCATCTCCTCTACCATCACTTTCTCAATAAATGGCTTATGTGGATCAAAAAATAAAATAGAGAGAAATTTTCAACTTCAGAGAATTCCAAGGGAGCTGGTGTTGGAGTTGGTGGTGGAAGTTGAAAGGTATTCCTCCATTGTCATCTTTGTCAAGCTCACTCATTTGAGTCTCTTGGTCTCTTTGATCACATTTTGTTATGTTTGGTTATGTCTTTAGGTCCTCTTGTTTAAATATTATATTTTTTATAGTTATTTTTTTTGGGCTTGTTGATATTTTTATATTGGATTTGGTGTTGTTTTAAGTTATTCCTATCCTCCTAGGTTGTATGTCTTGCATTTATTGTGTAGGTGTAAGTCTGGTTTTGGTGGCATCTAGATGTAGGGGAATGGGAACTGTCATGAAGGTGATTAATGGGGATCGTAGTGGAGGTAAATCTTTCAAATATGTCCTCTTTGTTGGTGAAGGTTCACTAGTTTGTGGAGGTGTAGAATTTTTTGTTCATGATACAAGGTTTGTTCAAGCACAAGACAAAGATGAAGATGTAGAAGGTGAGCATATGGTTATTCTTCCCTTGTTCCTAATGAGGAAATGGTGGGTATTTGGAAAAGGATGAATGTAAGCTTAAATCAATTGGTATATTTTTGTCCATTTAACTCCATATGTGTTTCCTTCTTGAAAGCTTTTTATGACTGGTTGTCTTATGTTTGGGGGAAAAAACTAGGTCTTTGTGTTCCATTATGTTGAATGTTATAGAAAGGATTATTTTTTGTATGTCTTAAGAACAATACCATGCAAAAAATATTCTTAGTAAAATATTTTGAAATGCTAGTAAATCACTTTTTCAATCTTTTACTTGGGATCCTATATTAAACCCTGAAGAGGTGGTTTTGAAATTCTTCTCCTAAATGAATTGAATTATGTAATGTACCTCCTTTATGGATTTTGATGCCTCGACTGTTAAAACCTTTGGAGGAGTTTATTAAATTGAAAGATACCAGAGCTTCTCTTCCTCATATAAATATTAGAATTTTGATCTCTTTGAAGCATGATAGTATTCTTCTGGATTTTATCTTTGTTCCTTTACATGGGTCTTTGTAGAAAATCATGATTAATAGATTGGGAAGTTTGAATGCTTTTTTTTAAAACAATGGTCATATAAGGTTGGCTTTCCCTTTCTAAAAACACATGGGACTAGAAATTGTAATGTGCGTAATGTTGATTTTTTGGGGGATATTAATATGGGTAATATGAAACTTGGTGATAATTCTGGTGATATTAATATGGAGAATATTAACAATATTGAAGAGGATTTACCCCCTCTGGTTGTTAAGGAAAATAGTGAGGAATACATTATTATTCATGTGGCTTCTAATGCGTCTTCTTGTTTGGATGGACCTCCTACTATCTTTATTTTTTCTTCCTTGATTTATGATTAATGGAAATAATAAAAGACTGTTAGATGGGGTCAAAAGTTTTAGGGCTTTACTAAGATCTATTAAACCAAAACACTTTGGTCAAAATTCCTTTAAAGGAGTTGTTGCTAAAATAGACCCTAGTTCTAAAAATAATAAACAATTTTCAAAAAGATAAAAAAAATATCCTTGGTTGATGGTGGTTCTGAGTTAATTTTGGGTGATGATAATGGATGTGATGTTTCTATAGATGCTTGCAAGTCTAGAGCTTCCATAGGAAGGGGGAAAGAAATCATATTCCCTCTTATGTTCAACGGTTTAGTGAAGGGGAAACATTCCCCCTTCTAGTTGATTATTTGCCCTCTCTTAATCTAGGTGAAAGTTCAAAGTTGTGTCTCACTTTATGCCAACTTTTTTTTAATGCACCTGGTAAACTTTTTAACGTGACCGGTGACGCTGGTGCAACACGCCCTCCGGCTCCACGATGCTTTTGCCTGAAGCTATGAACCGGTGAGGCCACAACACAGGGGACCTCATCCCCAAGAGAGAACACTTCAACCTGCAAGCTTGTTGGCCCAGCGAAGGCGTAAAGCCTGCAAGCTCATTGGCCCAGTGGGGGTTTGAACTCTAGTGGCTGCCACTACAACCAAGTGACTTAACCACCGAACCACACCCTTATTGGCACTTTATGCCAACTTATCAACATAACTAAATTTAACCATTTCCAACTAAAAATTAATTTTGGTCAAACACATGTTCTAGCTAGATTCATTCCAACTAAATTTGATCCAAGCCACAACTTTTCTAGCTAGAAGTGTCCACTAGATACATATGTAGCATCACTTCGGTGCCAATTTACAAAATAATAAAATTATTTACAAAACTTAATGTTCATACAACTCCTACTCATGTAAATAACATTTAAATAAATCTTAAATTACCCTTTTGTAGATCTATAAGTGTAGTTTTCAAAATATGATTTTTTTAATACTTTAATTAGTGTTTATATTTTCTTTTTATTTTTATTAATAGTAGGTCATAAGCACCGAAATGTAAGGTTGATTATTTTCTCAAGAAAAAGTACTAAACTTTATTAAAAAAAATGAAAAAATATGATGCACTAGAAGAGAGATTCCATGTCAAGACAATGCAATCATTTTTTTTCTCATATAAATAGTTAAGACAAAAAGTGGAGGCCCCTCAAAATAGTTGTGTTTTCAATACATAGGACTTTAAAGATTTATTTTTAAAAATATATATTTATCAAAATGAAAAAAAATTATTCCATGCAATAAAGTTTCAAGTTATGAATACAAAATAAAATTGCTATAAAAAGTGGAGGCCCCCTTAACCTCATTTTTTAGCATTTTATCAGCAACTAAATTATAGTGTCAATTTACAAAAATCTATACTCAAACAATTTTTATATTTTTTTAAATACAAACATCAATACACTAAAAAATATAAATTTCATTAGTTTACATCATTTCAAAATTCAAAATGTATAATTCACTTTCTAGTGATTCAAGTTAAAAAGTTAGATCAGTGTTGGTCATTTCCTTTATAAATGTGGGACATGGATTTGAACTTTCGTCCATTTGTTTTGATGAAAAAATTTAGCTAAAATGTAAGAGGCCTTGAGGCCCATGACAAGAAATATCTAGTTAAATCTCTTTGCAAATCTAGGCCTAACCTTGATTATTTGTTGCTTCAAGAGGTTAAGTCTATGGAACTTTATTTGGATGGGGCTTGTAAAGTTTTCTGGCCTAATTCTATTGTTTTTTCATCAAAACATGTTAAAGGAAAGGGGGGAGTTTCCATTTTTACTTAATCCCTCCTTGGGCCAAAATGTTATTAGGCATAGGTCTTCTCCTTTGTCCAGAGTTGTGTGATTTGAATTGAATCTAGATGGTAGATTTTTTGGTATTTGTTCATTATATGCTCTTAATGGTTGTAAAGATAGAGGTGACTTATGGAACTGGATGGCTATTAATTTCAAGTATATTCCCTAGATTATGAGAGGAGACTTTAATAAGGTGGAAATTAGTGTGGATAAGATTAGTAGTTGCAAATTTGATTGGAAAGGTAATGAGAAATTTTTTTATGATAAATTTAAAAGGAAACAAATCTTGTTGATCATTTAATGGGTTGTAAGAAGGATAGTAAAGCAATATGGTTTACATGGTCTAATTTTTAAAAGGGGAATAAAAGGGTCTTTTCTAGTCTTGACAAGTTTATAGTGGATAAATCCTTCTTTTGCATCCCTCTTGTCCATAATGGCAATGTGGTGTAGGTGCTCCCTACTACCTTATCTAATCATCACCAAGTGGAAATGGAGTTATTCCCTATCTCTTGTCCTACTAAGTCCCCTTGTTCGTTCAAAGGACTATATAAACTTAATATATCTCATTTGAAAGACCCCTCCTATGCTAACACTTTGTATAATCTTTGGGTCTTGAATTTTGGTATGTTTTCCAAAGGCTCTTATATTTATAGGTGGGATAAAGCTATTGATTCTATTGTTTCATTCATGAGAATCTTTGTTAGGCTTAAAGCCAAGGTTAGAGATGAAAGGGTTAGAAGGATACAAGAGTGTTATGTATGAAAAAGAGAATGGAAAAGACTAGTATGTACACTAGATCAAACCCTCTTCCATAATAGCATTCAAGGACAAAACTGAGCCAAGTCACTACCAACTGAAGAAAGACTCGACTACTGATTTTGTACTCAAACGTGCTATGGAAAGATGTGGTTTAACCAAGCCTTTTTATAAAAACCTAGGTCAAGTATGCATAAAACCCTAGTTATAAGATAATCAGCTTGTAATAGATAGAAGACAACTGAAATCTAGAAACCAATTTCACAAGAGTGATCAAGAAGATGTCAGAACATGTGCTCTGGAAGATGGAAAGTTGAAGGACTATGGGGCGAGCACCCAAGTCCAGAAAGATGGAATCTTCATAAACTCAAAACTGGAGAAATGTCGCAAAGAGTATCCTGATGTCAGATTTAGTACCTATTTGAGTAGGAGGACTTCGGGACGGGCGCCTAAGTCTTCCATAGAGGAATATTTGCAAACTGCTTTCGTATCCCAAAAGCCTTTCCCTTACACAACTTTCTTGTACCTTCACTTTTTCAGATTTCGCACTTGTAACCTGCATACAAGAAGAAAAGGGGTTTGGGGGTTGTGGTGTTTAGGGATTTGCCTCAGTCAAATCTCAGGACAACATTCAAGCTTCCCAAAACCATTGTTAGAGAGAGAGAGTGTGCCCTTGCAGGACAAAGGCTAAAGAACCAATGATGAAATGATTAAAATAACAATAATATCACCTCAGAGGTGAAGCCCTTAGGAGAATGAAGATCCTTCAACTCATAAGGAGATGGATGATGATTCCAAATCTATAACAATACACAATACAAACACAAATCTGCTCTAGAAACACAATGAATGTTTTGAATGCTCTTTTCTCCAAGATCATAAGCTCACTATCATCAACCTTACTCAAAATAAATTCAAAAAACACACTTATATATGCTTTCCCGCTAACATTCATGAATTAAATCAAAAGAGTCGACAAAGGGAAACCTTTTTAAAGGTCCTATGCCAACATACATTAAAAACTACCCCAACCAATCAAGGAGGACTTGGGCGCAAGAGCCCAAGTCCTGAGGCACCTTTTTGGTCCGGGGTAAGGTAAATCATGATCCCCTTGTTCCCAATTTGTATTTGTTTCGGGGGATTTTCCATCGGGATGAATATTTAGCTTGTATAATGTTAACACAAGGACCTAGGAGCTAAACTAAGAGGTAAAAAGGCATGTGTCCACTTTTTACTCCATAACAAAGAGAATTTGATTTTTTTTAAATAAACTTCATTGTATTCCTTTTGATGTATCATTACAAAATGAGGTTGTCAATATTAAACATTTTTTGAGATATGATCAATTTTATAGGGCTAGAAATGCTAGGTATAGAACTAGACTTATGTGGCTGCATTTTGGGGATAGAGGTTCAAAGTTCTTCAAATTTATAAAAATCAAGCATGCAAAAGGTAATATTTCTACTATTGATGTGAATGGTACTTTAGTAAAAGAGGATTATGACATTAGGTGTGCTTTCTCTAATTTTTATGGCAATCTCTTTGCTAAAGGTGATGTTAATATTGTTGTTAATAATGCAAGATATATTCTGGCTAAGGTTGTTCCTTACAAACTTAGTCGCAATAGTTCTATTGCATTAGATAAACATTTTTATCTTGATGAGGCTTCTAATGCTATATGTCACTGTTGGCAAGAGACACTATATGGATTCATGGTTGTTGTCATTGATGGCAACAAAGGTCATCCCACATATCCGCAAGTCATGATGTGTCTCTACCGAAAGTCAGAATAAACAATGTTGTGGTCCGGTGAACAAGAACAGAGCATGTGGCAAGGTCCGACAGATTGGTCCGGATCTCTCAGAGGAAGTGTCTTGGTGCAATGCGGATTTGGGGAAGCCAAGAGGACTACCTTGAGTGGTATATTCCAAGGATTTGGCCTCCGGTGATGGACAAGGAAAAAGATATGAACAGTTGAGTACCGGATTCCTGAGAGACAGTGAAAACAGAGGAAGAACTGACTGACAGAGTATCAGACTACTTTCCGGATGTGTTACTGTTGATGATAGAAGTTGTGAAGGCATGAATCATGTTTGGCCGACATGATTAATGATATCTACAAGTATATGCTTGATCCGCATTGCTTGGTGAGGAAGGATTCAGCCGACAGAACAAAAGTTTGTAAGAAACTAGACTGTTCCGGATGCCGACTAGAAAGGTGATGAAATTACTTGTGCGGATATATATAGAGGATGGATTTAGTTGTGAAGTGTGTGAATGTGTGAAGATATATGCGAATAAGTCCATAACAGAGCAGAGGTAGCAAAAGGATCCAGTATGTGAAAGATAGCAGAATAAAGAACAGAGGAAAGATGAAGTGCAGCAGATCAGTGTACTGAGCTCAACCGGAACTGAACTCCAGCATATGCAGATGCTTCCAATCAGTTCAAGACTGTGATTCTTATCACTTTGTAGACAGTGTGTCTTCTTGTAGGCAGTGGGCCTCTTGTGAGCAGTGTGCTCGGGCAGTGAGCCCTAATTGGCAAGTGCCATTTTGTAATTTCCTATTCTTCTAACAGAGAATAATTTTGGGTTAATCACCCCGTGGTTTTCTCCCTTAACAGGGTTTCCACGTCAAAAATACTATGTCATGTGTTTCTTATTTCATGATTAATGTTTGTGTTTGATTCTATGCTGCATCAATTAAAAAGAAAGTTCAATAAGGGAAATAATTAGAATAACTGATTCACCCCCCCCCCTCTCAGTTATCAACAATTGGTATCAGAGCGAGGTTCCTCCAAATAGAGCCTAACAGCTTGAGGAAGATCTGGGATTTCAAATGGATGCATATGGTTTAAGGGAGCAACTCAAGACTGCTCTTGAGGATCTTGAACAGTCAAATTCTGAAGTCAGTGAATTAAAGGAAAGACTCAAACAGGCTGATGAATTCATGAGAGAATTAAAAGACAAATTAAGTCTCTCTATGAAAAAGAGAAAGGAACTGCTCCAACAGTTGGCAAGACAAAGTGAAGAAAGCAATACAAATGAAGAATTGACTGAGCAAACCAAGTTATGTGAAAAGTTATCAAAAGAAGTCATTATGTTAAGACATGAAATGGAATCAGGAACTATAAAGTTTACTCAAGAGATTGAAGAAAAAAGAAAGGCTGAAGACAATCTAAGACAATCTCTTAAAGAAAAATCAGAAGAATGCCACCAGATGGACAGGATTATCAGACATCTTGAATCTGATCTTGAAGATGCCAAAGATAATGAAGAAAAACTTGAGGATCAAATTGCCTCTCTCAAAAGAGACCTTCAAACAGCAAATGAATATAAAGAGAAATTCAAGATAAGTTCTGCTCAACTTGAAGTTCTTCTTGGAAGTCAAAAGAGGACAGATGACAAGTATGGTTTGGGATATGAGAAAGGAGAAAGCTCCGGATCTGGTCAGAAGAATCTTGGATCAGAAAATCCAAGGAGCAGGCCTAGAAGACCTCCGGTAAGACAGCCAAATGCTCAAAGATATCCATCCTTCAATGGATACTGCCACAGCTACAACCACTTTGGTCACAAAGCTAATCAGTGCAGAATAAGAATGAATCAGATTAATTCATCCTTCTCCGGACAGTGCTTCAACTGCAAAAGGTATGGACACAAATCCCATGAATGCAGAATTATGCAAGTAAACAAATCATTCAAAGGTAGATGCTTCACATGCAATAGAGTAGGTCATATGGCTAATCAATGCAGATCAAGAGGATATCAGTCAAATATGCAAAGAAATGTTATTTGCCAAATCTGCAATAGGTCCGGTCATAATGCTAAAGTCTGCAGAAACAAGTATCAGGACAAAAGAGGTCCGGTGTATAATCAGAATCAAGACAAGGGTAAACAAAAGATGAATGCGGATGAAGTTAGGAATCAGATGAGCAAGATTTGGGTGAAGAAAAGTTTAGAGAATGTAGAGGTTGGATCCGCACCAGACTCTGGTGCTGATATTTCTTCCGAAAATTAAAAAGTGAGCTCAGGCTCAGGGGGAGACTCAAAGAAAATCCTGTTCCCCCAGCCAAACAAGTGGTGCCGAATGTGGCACAAGATGCGGATTAAAGGGTTTGCAGATATGAGTCTTGAGATGCTTCAGTCAAGTTTTCAGAGGTCCGCATGGAGTTATGGAGAAGCTGTGATCGATCAAATAAGACCTGTTCAGGGAGATGCTCCGGTATGACAAAGGATTACAAAAGGGTCCGGAGAGATCCGGTAGTGCACTATCTTGTTCTGCGGATTGGACAGAATGTTTGGGATGTTCTTGTAATATGTTACCTCCATTTATTCATGATTGAAAGATCCGGATGATATTCACAGATCAGGACTAATCCGGGATACTCCAAGCTATCCAGACAAGGCAAACCGGAATAATGTAGGTGAAGCATTTATTGCAGACAGATATTAGGGTTCATGGAGCAATATAAGGGATTTCTCAAAAGTCATTTGCTCATTCTGCACTCAAGAAGAAGTGAATAGTGGAGCTCTGCAACAGGATTCATCAAGCACACCAAGGATCTCCTGCCGAAGTCATTACATAAAGAAATCAATCCAATCACTCCGTGCAAGTCGAAGGCGCATAAGAAACGTCCCTACAAATCATTGGAGGTAGATCCACTAGGAGCCTTCTCTAGTGTTCCTCACGGAGTTTTACATACTGAAGACATTAGGGTTTACATACATGCAAGCATTGAGGAATTTGGGGAATTCAAATTAAGAGACCTCTATCACAAGCAACTGATAGACAATGCCTTTGAGCTTAAACCAGAGTATAAGGATATCCAGAAGAAACAGTTTGAGCAATTTATTCATTTCCCCTGCTTTGAAGAAGATGAATGGGTCCGGTATGTACTGAGCAGGATGCATGACAACTTTCTATGGCTGGATAGACCCTGCAAAATCACAAAAGAGGCAATTAGAGCAGTAACTGGTCTATACTCTTCCGGAGGGATACCTATCCTCAAATCTGTCAAGAACAACATTGTAACTGAGGCCACCGGATCAAAATTTGATAAAAGGGCAATGACCATTGAAGATATTTCGGATCCGGATATCAAATATGCATCCATGATAATAGGATACAAGATCTATCACTCCAGCAGGGAGAATTCTGTATCCGGAACTGCAGTATACACTGCCTATGAAATGCTAAGAAAGAATGCAGAATATGATCTCTGCGAACTACTGCTAAGCCAATTAATGGAAAATATACAGAAAATCAAGAAGGATAAGAAGAATTCCTTTAAGTATGGTACTCTTATTGTATGTCTATTCTTCTACTTCATGAATGAGCTACCCGGAACAAGTGGATGGGTATGGCAGAATGACAAACCTGTTGCAGTCCAGATAAGAGACTATTTGCATGGACTTGGGGATGCAAAAGCGAGAAATACAGCTCTATGGGGATACTTCAAAAACTTTCAGAGCATGATGCAAGCAAGAGAGAGAATTCCCCAGTCTCTTGTTGAGAAATACAAGGACTCAGTGTGCTTTATGGTTGACACTGATCAGTGCCTAATGGAGGCAGTGGAGCCAAGGACTGTCTGGATCATGCCCATGGGGTATGAAGTGGATGAACAGATAGTGGAGCTGCATGTTCAACACATGCTAAGTCAGCCCAAAGATCCTAAGGCAGAAAGGTTTAGAACCTTTGAGGAGCTAAGTGTAAAAATACATGTAGAACTCAGGGAACCTGAGATTAAAAGAAAGGTGAGAAAAGAGGTAGAGCACATTGCTCAAGGCCTAGGCATCTCAAAGGAGGCACTTGATGCCAGCCGGGAAAAGAGGAGGAAGGCTGAGGAAGAAGAGAAAAGTAAAGAAAGTGCTCCGGTTGAAGCTCCCACCCGGACCAGATCATCAAAGAGATCTGCACCTCCCACAACCAAAAGTTCTAAACCGGAAGTCCAGGCATCCGGTAAGAGATCCAAGACAAAAGCCACAAGGGCTTATGGAAGCCAAAAGGATGAAGAGGAAACAGAGTCAGATGAGGGAGTAAGAGAAATAAAGAAACAGAAGAAGAAAGGATCCGGTAAACCCTCCACAGGCCAAGACAAGGATGAAATGGCGGAGGTATCTGTTGAAAAGCCCACTCTGTCTCTAGAGAATGTAATCAAGTCGGTCACGGTGGATGGAAACCTTCAACCAATGACTGAATCTTATGATGACTTCAGTGAGGCCGACCAAAAGACTCTGCAGGAAGCCACAGTCAAATATCTTAACATATATAATAAGGCTTTCATTGAGATCATATCTCTTATTCCTAAAAGCCTAGAAAAGGAATTGGAAGTAAGAAAGAATAATGCTCATGCTAAAGATCTTGAGATCCGGGAGCAGATAGCTATTCAGCTATATCCTCAAATTGATCCCAAGACAATGAACATTATCTTCAAGGACTGCAAAGATGAGTTCAGAAGCAAAGCCAGGATGAATCAACTCATGCTTGGTGAGACTGACAAAGTGGCCCAAGAAACAGAAGAGATCCTCCGGAAGGCCTTCAAAAGGTTCAATCTTCCTGTTGTAGAGGACTTAGGTACAGAAACAGCTGAGGACTTGGGACCCTCTGCTCCAGAAGAAGTGGCCCATGAACAAGCTAGCATCTCTCCTCCGGTTTCCCCTACAGTCTCCGGATCCAAAGAAGAAGAGCAATTACAGGAGAAAGAAGCAGTGGTGAAAGACAAAGAGGTTGACAGTTCCAAGACTGCAGAAGAAAAGAAACATCTGTCTCCGGCAAGAGACACTGCACAAACTGTTCAACAATTTTTGAGCAAAGAAACTTTAGAGATTGATGAACCGGAGCTTCTAAAAGGCCCATTCGACTTTGAGACTCTCTCTCCGGTACAAACAATGAAGATAGCTTCATTTGCAAATGCCAAGGCAAATGAAAAACTCCTGAAGTCTCATATGGAAGACTGTGAGTTGATAGAGGCTGCTTCCGGAGTACTTGTAAAGATTATGCCATCAATCCAGATAGATCCGACAGCCTCCACTTCCGGTAATCTAAAAACCTTAGTCAGCAGTGTTGATACACATTTTGATTCTCTAGAAAAATCAGCTGAAGAAAAGGTTCGGAAGGAATTTTTAGATAAAATATTTTCAGAGGTATTAGAATTAATCTCTAAAGATAGGAAGATTGTGAGCATTGGAATAAAGAGCTTAGAAAATGCTCTTAAGGATGGCGGTGACATCTACAAATTTTGCATATCCTGGCCAAAGGCAACAGCAGCAATTGACAAGAAAATAAAAGAGGAACAGGACAAGCTACAAAGCTTATCTCAAAGTTTTGATCCTCTCTCTTCCTCCATAATAAATCAAGAATGTCAGACTATTGCAGTCTTGAATGAAATAAAAAATCTTGAGAAGGAAAGGAAGAACATCACTAACCGGATGGGAGAACTTAGAAGGATTATAATCCCTAAGTTGGAAACTATGCATGAGGCCATCAGTGATGCTCAGACCACTGCCCAAACAAAAGATCCGACAGATCTCAAGCGGGCAGAAGCTTTTGCATTTTTGTTGAGTGGTCACATTTTAATTTTGGACAGAATGAAGCAAAGTTGGGCTACAGAAATGATTCAATTGCAGACATCCTTTGCAGACATTCTTCAGTATATGTGAGTATGTAAATATGCGGCTATGTATAGAAAATTTTTAAAAATTTTGGTGTGCGGACCCCACCCTTTGCCATTGATGTCAAAGGGGGAGTGAGGAGCAGTGAAAAATGAGGAATCCAACTAAGGGGGAGTTCCGGAAATTGTATATAAAGACAGAGCATCAGCAAAGGGGGAGCATAGTGAAAACACTTAGTCATTTTTCACTAAGTGTTGCCATCAATGCCAAAGGGGGAGATTGTTGGCAAGAGACACTATATGGATTCATGGTTGTTGTCATTGATGGCAACAAAGGTCATCCCACATATCCGCAAGTCATGATGTGTCTCTACCGGAAGTCAGAATAAACAATGTTGTGGTCCGGTGAACAAGAACAGAGCATGTGGCAAGGTCCGACAGATTGGTCCGGATCTCTCAGAGGAAGTGTCTTGGTGCAATGCGGATTTGGGGAAGCCAAGAGGACTACCTTGAGTGGTATATTCCAAGGATTTGGCCTCCGGTGATGGACAAGGAAAAAGATATGAACAGTTGAGTACCGGATTCCTGAGAGATAGTGAAAACAGAGGAAGAACTGACTGACAGAGTATCAGACTACTTTCTGGATGTGTTACTGTTGATGATAGAAGTTGTGAAGGCATGAATCATGTTTGGCCGACATGATTAATGATATCTACAAGTATATGCTTGATCCGCATTGCTTGGTGAGGAAGGATTCAGCCGACAGAACAAAAGTTTGTAAGAAACTAGACTGTTCCGGATGCCGACTAGAAAGGTGATGAAATTACTTGTGCGGATATATATAGAGGATGGATTTAGTTGTGAAGTGTGTGAGTGTGTGAAGATATATGCGAATAAGTCCAGAACAGAGCAGAGGTAGCAAAAGGATCTGGTATGTGAAAGATAGCAGAATAAAGAACAGAGGAAAGATGAAGTGCAGCAGATCAGTGTACTGAGCTCAACCGGAACTGAACTCCAGCATATGCAGATGCTTCCAATCAGTTCAAGACTGTGATTCTTATCACTTTGTAGACAGTGTGTCTTCTTGTAGGCAGTGGGCCTCTTGTGAGCAGTGTGCTCGGGCAGTGAGCCCTAATTGGCAAGTGCCATTTTGTAATTTCCTATTCTTCTAACAGAGAATAATTTTGGGTTAATCACCCCGTGGTTTTCTCCCTTAACAGGGTTTCCACGTCAAAAATACTGTGTCATGTGTTTCTTATTTCATGATTAATGTTTGTGTTTGATTCTATGCTGCATCAATTAAAAAGAAAGTTCAATAAGGGAAATAATTAGAATAACTGATTCACCCCCCCCCCCTCTCAGTTATCAACAGTCACATGAAGAAAGGGAAAGCTCATAGACGTGATGGGTTTTCTATGGAATTCTATAAAGCTAATAGTAATTTGATTATCAAGATTTTATTAGAAGATTATAATGAAGCTATTCCAACTGGTTCTTTCGGAAATCATATAAATAAGGGTATTATTAAACTTACCCCAAAGGGGGTGATCCCTTTTAGCTTAATAATTTGAGTCCTATCACCTTATTGAATGTTTCTTATAAATTATTTGCTAAAATTATTGCTTTGAGAATGCATAAATAATTACCTAATGTTATATCTTCTTCTCAAACTAGATTTGTAAAGGGCAGATACATTCTTGATAATTTGGTCACTAGTTGAGAAGGGATTCACTAGGCTAAGTCTTCTAAGCAAAATGTTGGTATGGTTCTTTTAGATTTTGAGAAATCCTATGATAAGATTGAATGGCCTTTTATTTTGTGTATGCTTAAGGATTTAGAGTTTGGAGATTTCTTTTGTAGAATGATCAATGTTCTATTTAGGAATGCCTCAACATATATTTGAATCAATGGTGAATTGTCTAATTCTTTCCCTCTCCATAGGTCAATTAGGCAAGGATTCTCTATTGCCCCTTATTTATTTGTTGTTACTATTGAATCTATGCATTATTTGCTAAGGGATTTGAATTTAGGCCCTCTTATTAAAAGATTATCTTTGCCTTCTAGTGACTATTGTTGAGCTTCAATTTTTTGATGATACTTCAAGTTTTGATAAATTGGATGAGGATAATTTTGAAGTGTTGGACAATAGATTGGAGGTGTATTGTATTGCTTTTGGTTCTAATGTTTATGTTAACAAATCCAACATTTTTAAGTTGGAATAATGATTATCCTAAATGCATT
The DNA here is from genome assembly GCA_027924645.1 of Cunninghamia lanceolata. NCBI lineage: Eukaryota > Viridiplantae > Streptophyta > Pinopsida > Cupressales > Cupressaceae > Cunninghamia > Cunninghamia lanceolata. Next base: position 13,007,702 of record BSBN01000828.1, on the reverse strand, counting down.
TTAGATACAGGTTGGATTTGTTATGGTCCTAATGAGATTGTTAGGTAAGTAGGTATTCTATTTTCTCCAAATTTATTTTTGAAATTCATTTGTGAGTGGGTTTTGGATAAATTAAGTAATCAAAATTTAAAATGACAAGGTAATCTTCTTTCCTTGGTAGGAAGGTTTCAAGTTTGCAAGAAAGTTTTGTACTACTATACTATTTACTTTTCTTCTTACTACCTTATTGCTTCTTGTAATATAAATTAGTTGAATAATCTTATTAGAAATTCTTTTTGGTCTAATGGAAGAGGAAATAAGAAGAGGCATGTTGTTTCTTAGGCCCAAAGTACTACTCCTAGGGTTGGTGTAGGTATAGGACTTAGAGATTTGTTTGTTCATGTGGTTTCTCTTGAATTTAAATGGATTATTAAAGCTCTATTTGGTAATGATCCATAGAAGCAATGTGTTAGGCATAATTTAGCTAGTTGTGTTCCTAAAGTGAGCTCTAGTTGGAATGGATTACATTTTTGGGATAATTCTTTATGGCAAATTCAAAGTTAAGCCAATTAGCTCTACTATTTCCTATTCTATATGGAAGACATGGGTACAAGTTACAAAGCTTATTAGAGGACATGAAATCTTTTTTATTCCTAAAGATAAGGTTTTGGGTTTTAGGTCTAGTGCTGCCATAATAATGGGTTACACTTTCTGGGAGATCCTAATTTTTGCTTAAATCACATATTTTTAGAAAATATAATGATTTAAGCCTCGAAAGGTTCCATTTAAAGGATTTTAATTGAAGAGGGTTTGATCAAACCCCCTTGGATAGAACCCCACTAGTTTTAAACCATACCTATAATGGAGTCTCCTCTACACCTATCAAAATGCTGATAAAAACCACTTTTGATTTACCTTTTGGGGAATCAAATGAATTCATTTAAAATTTATGTTTTGTAAGTATGTAGTCCTTATTATAAGCTTCCCAAAAAGTATAATTTTAAATATATTTGATTTGATTATTATATTTATTTTTTATTTCTTGTGAATGTAGGTTTTTCACCGAACATCAAGTTCTTTGTTCTACAAACATGGAAAATCAATAAATTAGTGAAAAAAAATTCTAAAAAATATCTATGCCCTACGTATTATGTCCTTGTTTCAACAAAAAAAAATGAATTTCAATACATACAGAAAAAGTTATGTTTTATGGAATACGCCTATGTCTAAATTATAATTGGTTTGACTTCAAAACTTAATTAAAAAAATATTCAACAAAATATTATGAAACCAAATGCATGCCCTATATATCGGTGTTACCAATCTAAATTCAAAAGAATCAAAATTTTATCCTTTGTAGAATAAAAGTTGTGCTATAAATACACATCACTTTAAAAAAATGTTGTTTACTATTAAAAACTAGTTATCAAAGGAGACGCAAACAAATTTACAATTTAACTACAAATTTTTTTTAAAATATATATTTAGAATCTACAAACAAAATATCACAAATCACTAGTTCTCATCGTCTTCAAATTCCTAACGGTTTAGCGGCTATTGGTGTCAGAAAGTGAAGATTTAATTCAAAATGTTGATTTCAATGTCAAGTTTGGCCAAAAAGTGTAACCCATTATTGTGGGATGAGCATCTATTTGGTGCTCATTATATGGTAAGAACTCTTTGTTGGCTTTTAATATGGGTTGTTCTACTAATTCAATATAAAAAAGGTCTTAAGTTTGTTTATGACATCTTTGAAAATGGTAAATTGATGGAATGGGATCTTATACATAATAAATTTAATATTTATTTGTAATAAAAAAGGACTTATACTATGGTTAAAAAGTCTAGGCTTGATGGTTGTTTCAATGTTGTCTATTGGAATGATAATTTGTGGGATAATATAAGCTTAATGGGAGGAAAGAAATTTTTTTGGATGTCACTCTTAAATATTTATATTTTCTAGTCCTTTACCGAAGAGTGGTTTAAAAGATTAAACTTAATTTGGGGTGCTCATGACCCTAATAATGTTTAGGCTAAGTGACTAAGGAGGATATGGTCTAACCTTATTAAGCCTAAGATATGTTTTTTAGATGATTGTTGTTGTTTAATAAACTTGTTGTTGGTGAGGTCATGTTGGGTCCTAAGTCTAAATCTTGTCCAGTTTGTGGTGAGGTTAAGTCTATCACTCATTTTTTTTATTGTCTATTCTCTAAGATGGCCTAGCAATATTTTTACTTGGGCTTTTGTTTCTACAAAATCTAATATTAGTTGGTTTGATAATTTATATAACAAAATCTTTTGTTCTTTTTCTCTTGGTAAATTTTTTAATAGATTATGGTTTGTCATGTCTTTAGAAGTTCTTTGGTTTATTTGGAACTCTATAAATGAGGATATTTTTCAAGGAAGTAAATGGATGCTCACTATCTTTTCTCCAAAAGTCATGGTCTCCTTGGTTACCAATAGTGTTGCTATGTAGGTTCATAAGAGGATGCTACACCCTAATCTTATAATGTGTATATGGTTATGAGTAGTCGGCTTGTGGCTACCTTAACTCTTATTTAAGTTATATAATCATTAATATAGTCTTATATAGGTGGTTAGTTCAGTCTAGTTGGCATCCATGGCATAAGTAGGGTATATATAGGAGGTAGAGGTTAGTTATTATCATCATATGGAGTATTATATTCTTATTGAAGACTATTGGAGGTATCCCTCTCAAAGTAGATTAGGATGTTGCCCCCTCGAAGTGGAATATTATTATCAATTATTTGTAGTGTATTTCCTATTATATTCTTCTATTGTACAAGTTGTTTCATTACAAGTGGTGTCAGAGCATGATCTTGGCACTGTGAAGGCAAGAAATAAGGCAATTTTTTAAATTTTGGGGGTCATTTTGGGAAGCATGTGTCTCTCTCATTTTGGTGCATCTTTTTAATATTTTTGGAGGGTTTTTCAAGCACATATTGAGTCTACAACAATCCAAATTTGAGTTTAGTTGGATCATAATTAAGGGAGTTGTTGTAAAATTAGGGTTTCCACCATTTTCAATCCTAGGGATGTAATTCAACAAATTTCTTATTGATTTCTAGAGGGTTGAACAAGGGTGCATTGACATACATATGGTCCTTATTTGAAGGAATTTTGAGTAGATATGAAGAAGTTATTACAATATTAGGGTTTCCACCAAATTCACTCTCAAGGTTGTAAATAAGCAATTTTTTGAATATTTCTTCTAGGAAGTGAGATATAGGCCTTGGTAAGTAACAATAAAAATTTTAGATTAGTTGGACTTCTTTTGTGATTTATTGAAAAATTATATTTCTCCCATGCTTGGAAAATCTCTAGGCAACGAGGATGTGGAAAATGAGGTAAAAGACTTTTCTCATGCTTAGAAAATCTCTAGGCAATGAGGATGTGGAAAATGAGGAGATTATTCATAAAGATAATGAATCCATAATGAAACAAATTCAAAAACAAACCAACAAGATGAAGGATGAAATTTTTTTAATTATGGCAAAGCGACTACAAGGGGTGGCTAAGACAAGTGATATCAAGAAAATGATGGAGAATTTTTTTATGGCCAACATCCTAGAAATTCCAAACATAGGGAGTCACACAATCAAGATTAGGAGGAAGAGGAGTCTCCTAAGGGGAAGGGTGCTTTTGGGTTTGAATTAGACCTAAAGATGGATTGTCACCTAAATAATTCTATGGCTAGGCACTTCACATCAAAGTTGGATATGCCAATGTTTTATGGAAAGAATCCTACCAATTGGATTTGCCAAATGGAGCAATTCTTTGACATTCATCATGTTCCTTGTCAAAAAAATGTGGTAATGGCTTCCTTATACTTGGAACTTGATCAACATTTTTTGGTATCGTTGGTTATGTGAAGAAAAGAAAAAGATAGGATGTGTTGTCACTTGGTCTATGTTCCAAGAAGAAATCACTACACATTATAGTGACAATCTTATAGATAGTTACTTTAGCCAAATTACTAAATTAAAGAAAATAGGTATAGTCAAGGATTATATTCATAAATTTCAAACTTTTTCTTTGAGTGGAAAATGTGGCAGCAAAAAAATTGATGGAATTATTCCTCAAATGTTTAAAAGACCACATCAAATATGAGGTGTGCATGCTCCATCCAAATTCTATGTCCCAAGCAATGATTGTGGCAAGGCAAGTAGAGGAAAAAAATTCTAATAGAAGGGAGGAATTCTCTAGACAAAAAAATGGAAGGGGCTCTTGCATCATCATTTCTTCAACCTATTAGGCTAACACCTCAACAAATTCAAGAAAAAAGGGCCAAAGGGTTATGTTTCAATGATGATGGAAAATATAGTAGAGGACATAAATGTGATGAGAAGAAGTTGTTCTACATTGAGGTTACCTATGATGAAGAAAAGGATGAAGAAGAGCCAATGGTGGTGGTAGAAGAACCAGAAGATGTCTAACCAACTATTTCTTGTCATGCACTATCAAGTATTAGCAACCCACAAATGCTCAAGGTAAGGGGCTTCCTTAAACAATAAAATGTGACAATATTGATTGACTTAGGGAGTATGCATAACTTCATCAATAATAAATTATCAACACAATTGAATTATTTTGTCTACTCTACCCCAAAATTCTAGGTTATGATTGTAGATGATGGTACAGTCACTTATTCAGGGAAATACCATAGTATTAAACTCACCATGGGAGGCTACATAATAGATTGCCCTATGTTTTCTATACCCATGGCTAGAGCAAACATTGTTTTGGGAGTCTAATGGCTCACTACCTTGGGCACAATAGAGATGATTTTCCATGAGCTATTCATGTGTTTCTACTTAGAGGGTAGAAAATATGAGCTAAGGGGGTTGCATGCAAAGATTCCACAACTAGTAGGTGCACACCAAATGTAAAATATGTTGAAACAAGATGTGGGTAAAGGTATGGCTCAATTATTATCATTGGAAGTGCATTAACCAAAGATTCTTGCATCACCTGTATGGCAAGTAATTATAATTTTGGGGGATATGCTAAAAAAAGGACCTTCCAATAGTGATCATGGTCAACCCCTTTGACTACCAGAGAACCTTCCCCAATCCATCACTTCCCCCTTATAGGCACACAATAAGGTGAGAGTAGTTGATGACCACTTTCAACACCAACAAGTGCCATATAGGATATTATCCTTGAAACACTAGATGTTGGATCACAAGTGGGCACCCAATTTGTATGGGCATCATAAAGGTTCCCAAAGGACTACCAATATAGCATACAAGTTGAGGTTACCCAAGTCAAAAAAAATACAACCATGTTCTTCCATGTCTATATTGGAGAAGGTTAACAAACACAAAGTTTCATCTCAGACAATGTTACCAAAGCTTGATGAAGAAGGAAGAATCATTTTGGGACTTCAAACAATCTACCTGATCCAACAAAAGAATTTTCCAATTAAAGATGCCATGTGGGATGATAAGGATTTCATGCAAAATCTACCACAATTGATTAGCATTGAGGAAAATTCTTTTGTAAAGGAGGGGGCACGCAACACCCCTAATCCTATAGTGTGTATATGGTTATGAGTAGTTGGGTTATGGCTACCTTAACTCTTGTTTAAGTTATATAATCATTAATATAGTATTATATAGGTAGTTAGGTTAGCCTGGGTGGCATCTATGGCATAAGTATGGTACATATAGGAGGTAGAGGTTACTTATTATCATCATATTGAGTATTATGTTCTTATTGAAGACTATTAGAGGTATCCCCCTCAAAGTGGATTAGGAGGTTACCCCCTTCAAATGGCATATTATTAACAAGTATTTGTAGCATATTTCCTATTATATTCGTCTATTGTACAAGTTGTTTCATTATAGAGGAAAGTGTTGGAATAAGGTGCCATCAAACTTGTCAATTCCCATATTGTATTTATTCCATTTATTATTTGTAATTTGTAATTACCCATAAGGGAATGAGTTAGTTTCACCTACAGTAGTAATTTCGGAATTACCAGAGGTAATTAATAAGTGACATTTACGGTTGGCAATTGTAAAACTCGTGCGTAAATGAGTGTAGGTGCCACCTTGGGAGAATCTAGTATTTTTAGCATATATGACACACGTCATAATGTTTGGTGGGTGCATGTAAAGAATCTATGACAGCTGCAAGTTATCATAAGATTCTATGACACTATGATGCATATGATAGATATTTAATAGTTGTAAGTTGCTATGTTTAGACCAAGGTTCCCATCTTGGAAAGATACTCTTTGGTGGAATCTATGATGGTTATGACGCATCATAAGATGTTGTAAGAGACCAGATTTAGTCTTGGGTGCCAAACCTCACATGGCTTTTTTTGGACAAGTGGAAGGTGCTTGTAAGATGGCATTTAATATTTACAGGTTGGAGATTCTCATAAGAGAGAAAGTGAATGTCTAGGGAGGTGTGAGAGCACTTCTATAGGTATTTTGCCATGTATTTGTTTGTACAATATAGATTTACAGGTACTCAGGTGCTACCAGAATGATGTCAAGTTGAAGACTGAAGAGAAGATTGGTGGAGTTGTTGTATTGTACAATCTTTTTCAGATTAATACAAACTTGGGCCTCTTTCCTGTGTCAAGTTTTTTACCCAAAAGGGTTTTCTCCATGTTAAACACTATGTCATTATGTTTAGTTCTCCATGCTTGATATTTTCTTTGTAGTGGGTTTTTTGTTTTAATGCAATCTCCATTGATAATACACTGGTATAAGATCATAAAACATTTTTAATCAGATTTCCATTGAAGTAGTTGTGCTTTCATTTCTAACATTTGGTGTCAGAGCCTGGCCATCTTTAACTCTTGGGTGGTAGTGTGGAAGTTGCAGCTATAGTGGGAGATTTGGTTGCATTTGTTTTGCAAATCTTGAGTTGATATTATGGTTGCATCCACCGTTGCATCAACCTCTCGATTGGACATTGAGAAGTTCAATGGAACGGGGTATGAGCTGTGGAAGCTGAAAATGGAAGACTTGTTGGAAGAAAGAAACCAATGGTTGGCTGTTCAAAATGAGAAGAAACCCGATGATGTCTCTTTGGATAAATGGGCAAGGTTGGATAAAAAGGCACAAGGAACCATCCGTTTGTGTCTTGCAGATTTTGTCCTGCTGAATGTCACAAAGGAAGAGAATGCACATAGTTTGTGGAAACGGTTGCGTGAGATCTACCAAGCCAAGAGTATGGTAAATAAACTTTATTTCAAATGAAAATTATTTTCCATGAAAATGAGAGAGGGTGATTCAGTTGCAGAGCATTTAAATTCATTTAATTTGTTGTTGAGTCAGCTTGCATCCGTAGATGTTGATGTTAATCAGGAAGATAAATGTATCTCACTTCTTTGTTCTTTACCTAAATCTTGGGAGAATGTCATACTGGGCTATCACTACTAACCTCACAGGTCTGAAGTTGGATGCACTTGTTTCAGTTCTGCTATCACAGGAATTGAGGAAGAAGAGTTCAAATAGTTTAGGGGATGCTCTTAGTGTCAGGGGAAGGCCTAAAGAAAGAGGACCGAAAGGAGATCAGAAAGGGGCTAAGGACAAGTCTAAGGGCCGATCTAAGACTCCTGGGAAGAAGAACAGAGTTAAGTGTTGGAACTGCGGTAAAAGGGGACATGTGAAGGAGTGCATAAACCCAAAGAAACAGTGGGAGAATGTTTCTGATAAGTCCTCAAATGCAGGTGAAGATGTTTTAATTTTTGCATGTAATTTTGTTGCTAATGATCACTAGTTGGTTGACTCAGGATGCTCATTTCATATGACCCCGCATAAGGAATGGTTTTCCACATACAAAGAGTATGATGGAGGTAATATCTACCTTGGAGACAATTATACATATTCGATAGTTGGGAAAGGCAAGGTATTGTTGTGTTTCAGTGATGGGAGGATTAAAATCCTCTCTGGTGTTTTGCATGTTCCTAGATTAGCTAGAAATCTGATTTCAGTTTCGAAGTTGAATGATTGGGGAATGCATGTAACATTTGATAAGCATGGTTGCAGATTGGTGAGAGGAAACTTGGTGATAGTGAAGGGAAAGAGATTAGGAAACTTGTTTAGGCTAGAAGCCACTATAGTTTGTAATGCCTCTTATGTTTTTGAGGCTTTTGAAAACACTTGTATGTTGTGGCACTGTAGATTGGGTCACACAAGCAATAGTGTATTGAAAACTATTAAGAATAAAGATTTGTTGGACAGTTTTTCTTATTTTGATGAGCACTTTAATTTCTGTGAGCATTGTGTGTTTGGTAAACAAAACATAAAATCATTTCCTTTAGGAAGCAATAGAGCAAAAGAGAAGTTTGAGATTATTCATACGGATGTGTTTGGACTTGTGGATAATGATTCTATCAGAAATTCTCGTTATTTGGTTACCTTCATTGATGATGTATCCATATTTACTTGGATTTCTTTTATGAAACACAAATATGAAGTTTTCACTAAGTTTAAGGATTTTAAGGTCTTAGTTAAAAACCAATCAGGATTAAGGATAAAAATATTAAGATCTGACAATGGAGGGGAATATTGCTCTAAGGAATTTGATGAGTTTTACAAGCATGCAGGTATTATCAAACAAAAGACAACTTTGTATACATCACAGCAGAATGGTGTTGTAGAAAGGATGAACCGAACAATTATGGAAAGAGCCAGAAGTATGTTGAGTGATGCAAAGTTGGATAAATATTTTTGGGCAGAGGCTATGTGTACTGATTTCTACTTGATTAACAGATCTCCTTGTAAGGCTCTTGATTCGACACCTTATGAAGTGTGGATAGGTAAGAAACCTTTTGTTTCACATTTAACAGTTTTATGTTGCGAGGCTTTTGTTCATGTGCCTAAGGAAAAGTGATCTAAGTTGGATCCAAAAGCTAAAAAGTGTACATTCATTGGATATGGTGATAATGTTCAATGTTATAAGCTTTGGAATCCACGAAGAGATGTTATTTTCAGGGAACTTAGACCTATTTCTGAACCTAAGCAGCCAAAAGAAAAAGATGAAAAGGTAAAAAAAGTGCACTTTGACTTAGAGCAGCAAGATGCACCTTAGGAAGAACAAAATGATGGATTGGAGGGTGAAGAAGAAGAAGATTCGAGATGTTCTAATAAAGATGAATATGTTGTTACAGAAGAAGTTGGTACAGATGATCATGCAGAAGAATGAGTTGAGACTCTTACTCCACCCTTGAGGAGAACCACAAGACAACGGAATCCAGTTGATAGGTATAGCCCACCAGATTTCTGTTGTATATTTGCTTTATTGAGTACTGACGATGAGCCTAGATTCTACAGGGAAGCTATTCTTACAGATGATAATGAGTCTTGGCAGTTAGCCATGCAAGAGGAGATGATGGCTTTAGACTCTTGTAACACCTGGGATTTTGTTCGTTTTCCCAAAGGAAGAAAGGCCATAGGTTGTAAGTGGGTCTTCAAGAAAAAGTTTGAAACAGATGGTTCATTGGAGAAGTACAAGGCTAGACTGGTAGCCAGGGGCTACTCCCAGAGAAAGAGAGTTGATTTTGGTGAGATTTTCTCTCCTGTTGCTAAATTGACTTCTATTAGATTTCTTTTATCCATTGCTACAGCCTTTGATTGGGAGATTGAGCAAATGGATGTTAAGACTATGTTCTTGCATGGAGATCTTGAGGAAGAAATTTATATGCAACAGCCTACAGGTTTTGAGGTAAAAGGAAAAGAACATTGGGTTTGTAGGTTAAAGAGGTCTCTCTATGGTTTAAAACAATCTCTCAGAATGTGGTATCAAAAGTTTGATTCATTTGTAATGGACTTGGGTTTTGTTAGGAGCAAGGAGGATCACTGTATTTACATTCATTGTATTGGTGATTCTATACTGATCATTGCTTTGTATGTTGATGACATGTTATTTTTCAGCAATACTAAGGGTATGATCAGTGAACTGAAAGCTCAACTTTCAAGTGCATTTGATATGAAGGATCTTGGAGTTGCTAGGTATATTCTAGGAATGGAGATTAGGAGGGACAGAGGTAACAAAAAGCTTTGGTTGTCACAGACTAAGTATGTGAATACTATTTTGTAGAGATTTAGTTTGCAAGAATATAACCCAATTAGAGTTCCTTTACCCCTTGGTACTAATCTTTCATTAGATATGTGTCCAAAGAATGAGGAAGGTTTTGAGGATATGTCTAATGTGCCATATGCTAGTGTTGTAGGGAGTTTTATGTATGCAATGGTTTGCACCAGACCAGATATTGCCCAAACAGTGGGAGTTTTGAGCAGATTTATGTCTAACCCTGGTAGACAGCATTAGAAGCAAAGAGGGTGTTTAAATATCTTGCAGGTACTCTTGATCATTGTTTGGTTTATTCTAGTAATGATAGTGGTGATAAATCTTTGACATGCAGGGATTTGTTGATTCAGATTGGGTAGGTGACTTGGATAGTTGAAGGTCCACTAGTGGCTAAGTGTTTACTCTGTTTGGAGAAGCAGTGAGTTGGATGAGTAAGAGGCAATCCACAGTTTCTTTGTCCACCACAGAAGAAAAGTATATGGCTGCTACTCATGTCTCTAATGAGGCAATTTGGTTGAGGAGATTGTCTACAGGTATTGGATTTGATTGCAAGATCATTTAGATTGGTTGTGATAGTCAGAGTGCTATCTGTTTGGCCAAGAATCCTATGTATCATGCTTGAACTAAGCATGTTGATGTTCAGTATCACTTTGTTCGAGAGTTGGTTGCAAATGGATAGATTAAGCTGAAGAAGATAGACAATCAGAAGAATGTTGCAAATTCATTGACCAAACCTGTGAGCATTGAGAAGTTCGTGTGGTGCAGAGAGGCCATGGGCCTTATTTCTAGTACCTGATTATTTCATTTGATTTCCTATGGGTTGATTTACAATGTATAATGTCAAGTGGGAGAATGTTGGAATAAGGTGCAATTAACCTTGTAAATTCAAATATTGTATCTATTCCATTTATTATTTGTAATTTGTAATTACCCATAAGGGAATGAATTAGTTTCACCTACAGTGGTAATTCTGGAGTCACCAGAGGTAATTAATGAGTGATATTTACGGTTGGCAATTGTAAAACTCATGTTTAAATGAGTGTAGGAGACACCTTGGGAGAATCTAGTATTTTTAGCATATATGACGCACATCATAGTGTTTGGTGGGTGCATGTAAAGAATCTATGACAACTACAAGTTGTCATAAGATTCTATGACACTATGACACATATTTATTAGTTGTAAGTTGTTATGTTTAGCCCAAGGTTCCCATCTTGGAAAGATACTCTTTGGTGGAATCTATGATAGTTATGATGTGTCATAAGATGTTGTACGAGGCTAGATTTAGTCTTGGGCGCCCAACCTTGCATGGTTGTTTTCGGACAAGTGGAAGGTGCTTGTAAGATGGCATTTAATGTTTACAGGTTGGAGATTCTCATGAGAGAGAAAGTGAATGCCTAGGGAGGTGTGAGAGCACTTCTAAGTATTTTGCCATGTATTTGTTGCTACAATACAGATTTATAGGTACTCATGTGTTGTCGAAATGCTGTCAGGTTGAAGACTAAAGGGAAGATTGGTGGAGTTGTTGTATTGTACAATCTTTTTCAGATTAATACAAACTTGGGCCTCTTTCTTGTGTGGAGTTTTTTACCCGAAACGGTTTTCTCCATGTTAAACACTGTGTCATTGTGTTTAGTTCTTCATGCTTGATATTTTCTCTGTAGTGGGTTTTTTGTTTTAATGCAATCTCCATTGATAATACACTGGTATAAGATCATTAAACATTTTTTAATCAGATTTCCATTGAAGTAGTTGTGCTTTCATTTCTAACAGAAAGATGATATCAAGCAATTCATTGATGGAAGTATGATTGGTGATCTTCATACTGTCCAATGGGGTAGGGTACTAGATGATTTAGTTTATGACCATGATGGATGGACCATTCAAAAAGATATTATTGTGATTAAGACCTTTTCATAGCAGTCTAGTGGTTTTGATGTTCTTCAGGTGAAACCTTTTGTTCTTGGATTGTATGATGATGCTAGTTGTCCTACTGTTGTTGATAATGATGGTGTATGTTCTAAGGATGATTTCCCCATTTTTGTTTCTAATCTTGGTGGTGGTGATCCTTCTTCTAAGTTGTGTGTTCCTAATGTTCTTGATTCCCATAGTAAAGGTAAAGATATTGTTTTAGATATCTCTAGATAGTTTGGTGTGCATAATGTTATTAGATCTTCTTTTGACAATTATTCAAACATGTTGTCTCCCCTTTGTTAGTTTTTCCTTTTAATTCATATCTAGAGTCTTCGTTTTAGGAATGTGTTGATTTTAGAGTCAAGTCATTGGAGAAGGGTGTTAAGTATTTCATTGACAAGATGGATAAGCAGTGTGGTGGTACTTGATAATTGTTATTAATATAAGATACATGATATTGTTATATGTATTATGCGGTTGTGTCAGACTATACTTATTTTGATATTTTTGTATAATCGGTTCTACGATGTAATATCTGGATAGTTTGGTTGGTTGAGGTTGATGGGATAATCTTTGTGGTTGTCTTTTTTATTTTTGTCTCAATTGTGGTGAGTCTTTGTAGATCTTTGTAATCAACTACTTGTATGGGGCTATATTTGTAAACTATAAAAATAAAGGAGTTAGACACATAATTGGATAACTTCACTTATTCCCCCTACTATGTCCAATAATTGTTACAACATCCACTTTCTTATAGCATCCTAGTCCATCCCTCTCTAATAGGCCTTGGGGCACTACATTTGACCTTTATGATGGTAGAAAGGATCCCTTGCACCATGTGAGAAAATTTTATACTATGTACTTAACACATACATGTGATGACAAACTATTGGCCAAGGTATTTCTCATCATTTTATCAAATTATGCCTCGGATTGATTTGATAACTTAGCCCCTAGTTCAATACATATTTTTTCAAACTTAGTTTAAGCATTTGCACTTTACTATTAATTCAAAATTGACCCTAAGGTTAATCTTACATAGTACAATGCAAACAAAATACCAATGAACATGTTAAAGCCTATGCATTATGTTTCAATTCACTGGTTGTTCAAATGGGTTTTACTCTTCTTGATAACCATCTCTTGGTTATTTTCATGGAAAATCTTGTGCCAATTATCCAAGAGGAAGTCATGCTTCAAACATATCATTCATATTTTTACGAGCTTTAGTTGTTATTTCAATTGAACAAAAGTTATTAGCACTTAATCCCCTCCACTATAGGAGCCCTGCTTCCCTAACTCAACCTATAGTCCATCATGGTGGCAATCACTTTACATGAAAGCTAACAAATAATGACAATAGCCTTCTCATATTGTATAAGTTTGAATAGCCATTGAAATGTGGTCTACCACTCATTCTCGCCAACGTGCAGGACACCCCTAGATTTGGTCTTGCGCTCTAGCCTATTGTCATTCCCCTTCACACATATCCTCCTATTTTGAATAGTGATACCTTTGTAGCCCTTGGAGTTGCTACTTCATTTGGTGGTGGTGTTGACATGAAGACTATTTCAACTAGTGTTGGGAGCATCTCTTCTGGTGTCCCTGTATTAAGTGAAGGCAGTGTGGGCTCTGTTCAATGAAGGTTGTGGTGTACCCAATGCCACCTTGGCAGGAACAAGTCGTGGCATGTCTTACGCAGCCATGGCTAGGAAGGGGTTTGCTCCCCCCCCAATGTGGTAATGCTAAACCTCTACCCTGCTCTCAAACTTCCCCAGTGGTGATCTGTGGGCATGATGTGGTCAAAATGAGGCTCACTGTGCTCATTGTAGTTTGATTGGTAAATTCAACTGATTGTGGCCTTGTCTCCTAGATTTGCATCGGTGGCTTTTTGAGTCTTAGAGGCCCCTTACAGTGGACAAAATAGAATTATTCCCTTGTGTAAGGGGTTGTGTTGTTGGAGGGTTGGTCTTGGATGTGGGGTGAACACTCCCTCTCATTCAAGCCATAGTTTTCGTCCTTCAACCCTCTCACAGAACCATTAAACATTATGTCAGTTTGGGTCAGGTTGCCTAATCTTCCCCTACAATTCTGGGAAGTCTCATGCTTTGAGGCCATTAGTAATGCTACTGGATGATTTCAGATTATTGATTCCACCACTGCAAACCTTGGTCACACTACTTTTGCCCACCTTCTAGTCGACATAGACACCTCCAAGGTACTCCCTATGAATGTGGTTTTGATGGTGGAGAATAGGTTGTAGACATAGCCACTTAACTATGAGGGTATTCCCTTTTGGTGTAGAAGATGTTTTTCTACTGGTCATCTAGCTTCGGATTGTTCTCGCTCTCACCACAAGAATGCAGGTTCATCTTTGTGATGGTGGAATGCTCTTCTTGGCCACTTGACTATTGGTGACTCTATAGCTTCTGACTCACAAGATGACATGCCTTAGAGTCTAGTTCCTTAGGCATCAGATGATGTGGACCCCATGGCTCCTTCGAAGGTGCCTCCCACTATGATTGTTGTGGCTCTAGATTTTTTGACTATTCCTTCTACCCCCTAGCTTATTGTAATGGGTCGTTTGTGATTCCTCGACCTTAAGAGGCTAAGCAACTCCCTAATTCTTTAGATTTCCTTTCTTCCTCTTCGAGGGAGGGGTCTAGGGTTATGGTGACTTTCGAGGATTCCCCTCTTCTTTTTCCTCGATCTGAAGATCTAGATAATGGTGTGTCTTGGACCATTGTCCAAAGAAGGAAAAAAGGTCTCCCCAATTTGATTTCTATTTCTCGTATATGGGCTAAGGGTGTGTGTCAAACTAGGTCAAGATCTAGAGTTGTGTAGTTTGTTAACCCCTTGCTTTTCCTCTACTACGACAACCTATCTGCAACTGGTTTGTGGTTTGTTTGGTCTTGTGTTAGCAGAAGGAATGTTGTTTTGTGTTGTTTTTGTCCCATATCTCATGGTACTCGTTATTTATGTCTTTTGGTTGTTTCTATGTAAAAGGGTTTGTGCCCTTTCAAAATCCCATTTTTATCAATATCAAAAACACTGAGCCTTCTCCACACAACCAACCTCCAATGTCACAACACAAACAAGAAGAAAGGACCTTCACACAATTATGCAATCATTTTCCTATTATGATCTAGGATGATCACCCTCCCCCCTCAAATACATAAAATCTCATAAGCACGATCATACACCACTTTTTTCACTTCCCTATTGTGCATATCAAAGGATGTTGGATTATTCTACCAGCGAATGCCAAGCAATACAAAACAAAATAGATCATCTTGATGAGGGTTCTATCATTGTTGACTCTACATATGATGCATCTTTCAAACATGAACAAGTTTACCCCTATCATCGGGCATGAGAATCTAATGGATTGTAATGGAAATTTCTTCACATGTTCTCAAGATGAAAATGTTAATTTGGCAAATGACCCCACAAATAAATGTCATAAATTTCACCTATGGTATCCATGATGATGATCTAGAGTATCATAGTACACAATGAATGATCAAGCCTCTAAATGCACATTCTCTACCTACTTGCTGTCCTAAATGTGTTCTTTGTGCTTCTCACAATGAGTTCTATCATATTTTACCTTTGGTTGACAATACTGTTATTGGTAGATAGTCCTGATCCACATATCCCAAAAATATAAATCTCCACCTATACTGATCCATGTATGCACTTTTTGTCGATGCCACTGGTATTTTGTTTTCCCACTTATATCATCCCCTACTCTTCCCATTATCTCTTATCAAAATCATTATTTTCTTCACCACCCATGTATGTCTTTTTGGTTTGGGGACATCTCTTTGTTCTATCCTTTATAATCATTCCTATCATGAAATTTGCTTCCTATTCTTTATGAATATTAAAGGTAATGAATGCATAAGCATGTATAAGCACATTAGGTAGCAACCATGCACACAAAATAAACAACTACCTAGGGCTCACTCTATAGATGTTCAAAAGAAAACTGCTTAAACAATCATGTTAAATCAAATTTGGGGATTTAACTGAACCAAATTCATAAATGTGCCTAAGGGACCATCCCATCCCAAATAACCATTTTAGCTTAGTACATGTTTACAAGATTTGTAAAGGACATTGTTAGAGTTGTTGAGATTGGTGCCAAAAATTACGTAGTCACAGAGGATGTCACCGCAACCTTATAAGACACAACATGCCAAGCAAACACTACTATGGTCATGCAGATAGCACCATACCTAATTGGACACTACTACTCAAATCTCGTCGCAATGGACATAAAGCCAACAAATAGAAACCAAAAACACAATTCCCCCCTCCTAAGCTCAATCAATAACAAAACATCCATTAAACATCAAATCAAGCTTACTTCTCTCACCCTTCTTTCATATTTACATTTTATGTTCAACTTCGTCCTCTTCTCAGTTCTTTAGATTAAAATCTAAAACGTGTTTAAATATTTCATTATTGCTTTATTTTAGACTCCATGGTCAAAGAATAACTTATTAATTAAACAATAGACTTTGGTTCTATTTGAATATTTCACTATGAAATGTCTAATATGAGTTTTTAGGGCAACTCTCAAACTCATTTCTTAGAGAGCAAAATCAAATGATAATGAAGCTAGTTCTTCATACCCTCTTGTTCCTTTCACACTATACCCTAATGATTGGCTTCAAAGTTACAAAATTCAATCTACTAAGGACCATATGATCGAGACAATTGAATTGTTGGATAAGAAGATTGAAGCAAAGAACAAAGCCAAGAACAAGAAAGAGGAGTGGTAGTTTTTTTATATTGAGTCTCTTCTATGGTTATGGCTTGGGTTTTTTGGTTGGATAATACATTTTACCATCATATACATTGTATTGGTTCTATTATGTATTTCCTCATAAGTTTGTTTTATATCTAAACATCGTATCATGAGGTCCTAGATTATTTTTGGTGGTTGATCTCTTTGTTCCTACTAAGGACATTTCATTGGAGACAATCTTTACAGGTCCATCCCCAAAGAGATTCCGCTAGGTACCAAGTTTCATCTTCAATCCAAAATTATAGATCTTACCCAACAAAGAACAGTCACAATTATTTCGTAGGAATTTGAAGAGTAATTATTTATGTGATGCCAAAATCTAATTGCTCATAGAATGTTATCATCTAATATATTGACCAAGAATATTGGATTAAGAAGATACTACTCAATACCATATTAGGAAAGAATTTAGAGTACAATTGAAGATGATACTAAAATTGAGCTTTGGAATTTATTTGAAGTTTCAAATTAAAACTTTAAAACCTCACAAATGATGCAAAAATCTTATTGGTGCTTGCTTTTTTTTATTGAGATAAGCAGCAAATCATGGTGTTGATCCCCTTACACAAAGGCCTCTAGGGTAGAACAAAACTAGCCACAAACAAGCAACTATAGCACAGAAACAGCAAGAAAACAGACATGTTGAACTAAATAAGGAATCTAAACAACAGATCCTGAGGAAGCAAATCTAACTTCCTTAACCCTCAGTCGCAAGGTAGCAACAGATTTGGGGAGACCTTTCTTTTTGCGTTGAACCACTGTCCATAAAGACTCCGAGTCAATATCCTCAGAGAGAAGCGAGAGGAGGGGACCCTCAACAGACGTTGCAGCCAAAGAGCACTCACATGCTGAACCAGAGGCCGACAGCGTAGAAAATAAAGCAGGTATTGACAAAGTAGCAAACCGGTCCAAGGCGAGCAAGGCCAACAAAGGAGTCGAAGGTCTATCAAAAGTGGTCGAAGAAACCAAGGGCCGAACATGGGTCAAGAAAACCACTGAAGCCAACAAAGGAGACCCGGCATGATCAGGAACAACAATCACTCTATCCACCATAGGGCCCATAAGGGGAGCGAGCAAGGATTCCTGAGAAGGATCATCCTCTTGAGAGAGACTACCCTCCAAAGAAGGCTCACCCTCCTGGGTGGAACCATCCACCGAAGAAGCGCTAATAGTCAAATGATCACTGAGTGCATTCTTCCACCAAGTTGCCACACCCTTGCGACGCAAGTGAGGACAACCGGAGGCCTAGTGACCAATAGAGAAACGTCTTCTGCACCTAAAAGGAAGACCCTCATTGTCTAATTGTGTTGTCCATGGCCTTTCCCCTACCATCAAAACTACATCTCCATGGAGAGGTTTGGAGATGTCCAAATCCACCAATATGCGAGCAACTGTAGTATGCCCTATATCTGAGGTTGTAAAGTCTACCTTCAAGAAGCAACCAATAGCATTGTCAATGGCCTCATAGCAAGAATCCTCCCAAAACTGAAGTGGGAGATTCGAGAGGCAAACCCAAATTGATATGATATTAAGCGGCTCTGTGAGTGGATTGAAGGAACGAGCCCAAGGTTTGATGGAGAGCAAATGTCACCCCACAACCAAACCCTACCATCCAGCACTAAGTCCCTCTCCTCAGAGAAAGCAAAAGTCACAATGAAGAAACCCCTTGCGTTGAAATAAAGCTTGATCTATCCAACAAAAATCCAAGGAGGTTTGAAACTAGGTTGTTGGCACTCAAGGCCGAAGCCCCACCATTTCACCACAAAGTCTCCCCTCATGGAGGTAAGCAACCTCAATTTTTGACGCGGTAGAGGGCGACCCCACGAGGTTTGAACCTTGATTGTTGACACTACAAGAAAGAAGCCCCACCATTTCACTAAAGGATCTCCCCTTTGGCACTTGCTTTTGTTATGTTAACAATGATTATTTCTTTTAGAGATCTTCTTACGAATACTATTAGTTTCTAGGTTCTGTAAATTTTCATTAGCCATAAGAACCATATATTGTCCATCTATAGATATATCCAATTCTCATAATTCTTGAATGGCTAGTCTAAAAATAGCATGGAGACCTTGTTTGTCTCATTTTAACATTATTGAGGCTAATTTTAGTTAATCCATCTTAAAATAATGAAGTGTCGAAAAGTTATAGTTAATAATAAGTAATTAAGATATTAGTAAATATTGTTTGTTATAGTTTCCTTATTATAATTGGAAAAATATTTTTTCTTGAAATATATAAATACTAGATAATATTTATTAGTATAATATTTATAATATGTATACAACTAGTATAGATATCTTTAATACATCTATCTAAAAGATGGCAATAGGTAAGGTTTTAGGATGGATAAACACTTGGACACTCTCTCTATATCTTTTGCATAGATGTATTTAAAATTGAAGAAGACAACTATTTTATTATTCACTTAAGAATTACTTTATTTTACTATAAAATTACTTTATTTACTACATATTTAAAAAATTTGGTTAATAATAATAAACATTTCCTCATTTGTTAATAGTACAAATAAGCAATAATAGTAAATAGTATAATATTCAAATGGTGTCACATGACACTTGTCATTTTTGTATTTTTTTGTAAAAAAAAATTATTATTAATATTTTCTTGACCTACATGAAGAACAACTTTTTGATCTTCATAGTCTCTGATATAAATGATATTTGTCATTTTTCATTAAAAAATGTACATATTTTAGGCAAAAACTATTCTTCCTACAAAACATACCTATGAGCACCAAGTATATATGTATGATAATCATGCATGCATCCATACCATACATGATCAGTCAAAAACAAGTCAAAATATCATTGACCTTCTAATAATTGAAAGCCACTACAGTTAGAAGCATCATTACCCATGCAGTAAAATTGGTTGACACTACAAAACATACCTATGACCACCAAATATATATGTATGATAATCATGCATGCATCCATACCATACATGATCAGTCAAAAACAAGTCAAAATATCATTGACCTTCTAATAAATGCAAGCTACTACAGTTAGAAGCATCATTGCCCCCACAGTAAAATTGGTTGACACATGCACTAATAAAATTGAAGTCATAGGTTCGCATCACAACTTATTTGCATAATCCTGTGTTGAAAAACACACAGTTTTTCAGCGTGTGTTGTACTTAATAGCCATAAAGTATGTCTTGTATGGAGAGTAGCCTTCCCTCGTGTTTTACTTTGTCAACAATAAGAAAAAAAAAGATTCAAAACATTTTTAAAAATTAATTGGCTAGAAAATTTTCTATCACTAGTGATACCCTTTTATAGAACTAACAACTAGTTCTTTGAACTCTTCATTAACTCATCATGATATTCTCCTAATAGAAGAAAAATGAAATCATGTAACAAAATCAAAAAATTATGCTATGCAGATCTCTCCACATTGACCTTGTTGCAAATTTTCTCCGTACCATGTAACAAATCATTTATCTTCAGTATCTACAATGCCTTATGACATTATAAGAACAATTTCTCCATGAACCATGAGTACTGGTGAGAATTCAAGAATAATCAAGTAACCTTTCAACTAGATCATGCATACGTGCCAACCTTGGTGCAGTTTCTGAAAGCCGATAGAAACACAATGTACATTGGCATCGGCGCTGATGTAAAATGACCAAGTTTGTTATCAATGGGTTTGGATGGATCAAATGGGATATCTCTATGTGCTCCATTGGCATTTTGCTGGTAAGTCTTGGGGGGGAGTTGTCAATCAAGTGACCGAATTTGTTATTTCCATGGGTTTGACTTTGGATGGATCAAGGGAGCAGTTGTACTCAATATACTTGATTATATTGTTGAAAGAGTTTTTCCAAACTGAGAAATGCCGTCATTGGGAAGTTCTTAGGGGGCAGGCATAATATACATGTGTTCAAGAAATGGGCTCAGAGAAAATGGAGGATTAGCAGACAGTTTGAAATCTCAGTTATGTCTAAGGGTTTCTTCTTGATATCTTTTTCCAATCATGATGACTATGCCAAGACTATCATGGATGGGTCAGAGTTCCTTGACAGAGCTAGACTACTCCTAAAAAATTGGCATCCAAGGTTTGATCCAGAGAAAAAGGTCGTTAAGCAAGTCCCAGTGTGCATCAAGCTTCCCGGGTTACGTTTGGAATATTGGGAAGAGGGGGTTCTGGTGGGCATAGCCAACTCACTCAGATAGTCTGTTGCTGAAAATTTGGTGACCAAATCTATTAAGTGTCTGTTGTTTGCTAGCTTCCATGTTTATGTGGATGTTGATAAGGTGCTTCCATCTTCCATCACTTTATCTTCCAAACTAGGGATTGGGTTCACCATTTTGTCTATGAAGATTCTTCAATGCTATGCCTCAAATGCAACAAAATGGTACATGTGAATGCAGATTGCATGTGTAATCAAAAGAGGCAAAATTTATGGAGGAAAAAGATTCAGTCAATGCATTCTCATCCTCAATCAAATGTGGAGTTGCCAGTGGTTTGAAGTGATGAGGAGGTTCCCCCATCTTCGGACAAGACTCTGTCTCTGTCTATTGACTCACCCATTTAGAGAAGGTTCACAAGGAATCGGTTGTGGCTAGCCCTAGCTCAGGTAAGAGGTTGGAGCCTGAGGTAAGTCTCCCCTCTTGCCCTGTCTCCCCTTCCGATTCATGTTCGGGTGCAAAGAATGAGAGTTCTAGAAAAAATGTTGTATCAATAAATCAGCAAGAGGGGATGTTATGTGGGTTCAAAGCACCCTGAAGCACTGTAACTTCAAACCGCCTTGAGCAGACTGGCCCTTGTTTTTGTTTTTGGTGGATGGTTCACCGTATCTTTTGGTTTTGATCAACTTTGTGAAATGTTCAGTTTCTGTAGTTCACAGCCTAGTTGCTCTTTGTCTCTTCTTGTCAGTTCGATCGTTCTTGCTGGGCTTTATTATCTTATTTTCTATGATCCGTGTAAAAGGGTTGGAGCCCTTTCAAAATCCCCGCTTTTTACCCTCAATCAAAAAAATGTAGCAAATATTGTAAGGTCAAATCTCCGCAACAAATCAAGTAACAATTAGAAGAAATACCAAATTGTAAATTTATACTGATTAACAAAGTAAAGTGGCTGCTATGTCAAGGTCAAATTTCCATGTTAACATAATGTTCAAGCAGCAATTGATTGCAGCCAGTGTAATTACAACTCATAACCAATGCTGCTACATCAAATGAATTGCAATTTGTGAATTCAAATAATTATATTGAAGAACGTTTGGGAGGGTAGCGCATATATAGTGCAACAGCAAGTTGCTGATGTTTAAGCACCAAAGGTGCTGAGATCAAATCCCTTCAGGGTGGGGCTCCTCGTGTGACCTCACCAATTGAGGCAGTTAAACCCCAGACTATTGTTGGCTGAGTTGGTTCTTAGTGGATGCAGTGTTTCTAAGTACGGGGATGAGGGACCCTGTTTGTGGAAAACATTCATGAGGGTTGTTTGGAAATCACAAGTTTATACACTTTACCCACCATTTCTAAAAGTGTTGTTTCCTGGGCTGTGCAGCTGAGGATTCAGCGCCAGACCCCACTGGCTGATCTGGCCAGCTTGGTTGGATGTGTGTTCTTGTTTTATTTGTTTTTTGTTTTCTTGCGCCCAGTTGTATCCTAGGGTTGGCTTGGTTGCAAGCTTTGGTATTTTGTTTTGGCATATGCCTTGTTTGCTTGCTCCGGTTTATGCAGAACAATATTGTAAAAATGCTTTTATATTTCTAAGAGAGAGGCCCTATTGAACCCTCAATTAACCTATCAAAGAAAATTATATTCAAGAACAACATAAAGTAGCCAACTACTTCAAGGTTAAGTCTTCCTATTAACATACTTTTCAGTTAAAGCAACAATGTCTGAATTTTATAGTACAATTTCAATGTGTTGAAACTTGCTTTTTCTTCATACTACATTACAACCAATATATTCATAAAAAAATGAACCCATTTGCAAGTTTGAAGTTATGTCATCATCAACTGCGTTCCTAGATCCAATACCTGCTCCTCTCCATGTGAAAAGCTTGTTTTTCCTAATGCACCCCACTTTGGGAATTAATTGTGATTTCAATTTTTTGTCAGGTATGGCACCATATCACAAAGCAATGCATCCCTCCTAAAAGAACAAAAGGTCACTGAAACCATTATGCTGATAATAACAGAAATTTCTGGGCAGCCTTTCAGGTTGATCATATCGACTGGAGCAACATACAAAAACAAGGACTTATAGTCATCCCATAGAACATCTTCAAAGATATGCCCCCAGATCTCAAGCTACTAACATCTTCCGAACATCCTCCATCACTTGGTTCCTTGTGTGACTATTCTCTAAGGAGAGGTCATGCCTATCATTCAGAAGAAATCTATAGACTTCCCACTGGCAACCACCAATAATATTCCTCCCAATATCTGCCTGCCAGATCAATCAGATAAGAATCAATGAATACACGAGAGATGGAATTTGCCATTATCCAACAGAAAATGATTCCACAATCGCTAGAATGTATGAGCATTGCTTCTAAACGAAAGCAGCTGCACAATAAATACCATCCAAGTAACAATAGAATAAAATTGAAAAAATAATCCCATGACCATGCTTATATCAACCACCTCCAAACTAGTACATTAGATATCAATGCAGAAATGAGAGAGAACTTTTCCCTATCAAACCACACACTTCCATGCTATGCATGAGAGAATTCTGAAGAAGGAAGTGAGTAGAACTGGTAGTCTAAAAAATAAGCACCATCCAAATAACTAAAGAAAATTATGGGAAAAGGACACACCGTAAAAATGCAGATGTCAAGCATTTTCAAAGCTAGTGTTACATCATACAGAACCCGCGGTCTACCCCTTCCAGAGAGTTCTATGGGTGTAGCAACTAAAAGTTCGGTATCTGGGCCACGGTTTGTCACCATCACTCGAACCGGATTGGTGATTTCCATTTCAAGACGAGAACAGAAAGCATTTTGTTTATCAGGGTCCGATATCTTTTTTCCATCTGCTTGCAAAACAAACAAATCCATCTCACAGATTCCTTTTGCATTTGTCGATAATCGTCCATAAGACACCTGCAAAAAATATGAAACCAAAACAAATCAGCCAAAGAAAGAAGGTTTTATGTAGAATAAAATGGAAAAATAACACTCCAAAATGATCTACTCAGAACGAACCTGGACATTATAGTCCTTCAAAGTTCTCATGACATCATAAATAAGGCCCTTTTGACTCTTGCATGATATTTGGAGCAATGTATGCGCAGGACTCAAGGAATTGTCAACAGACACAGAGACACTGTTTTTTCTCTCATAACGTACTCCACTTTTCAAATCTGTCTCAAGATCAGGTAGACCATGACTAAACATATTCTCTGCTACTGATGGTGAAAGTGATGTAGTTGTACACTCCAAGCCTCCAAATTCTGGACTGCTTAACCGAAGCTCACAGTAAGTACTGGATTCACCAAGCATTTTCTTCAAATGGTTACAAGTAGCTTCCTGTCTCTTTTCAGTGTGCAAGAGTTCCCTGCAATTGTCAAGGTAATGCTTGTGATTGTTAGCAGGATCTTGAATCATTGATTTTAATTTCAAGTTGGTTATTCTCTTATCAGATAACCTCTTACTCTTCTCCTGGACATTATAGCAACATACACTGTGGTAGGTAATTGTTATCCTTATCATCAGTGAATCTATCATGTTACTTTGATGATTACGACCCAGTGTTAATCATCAACCTGTTTCTATGCTATTGGACATTAAGTAAATGTACACTCTGGTGGATAACTATTAACCTTACCTTAAATCAATCTATTTTGTTACTTTGACAATCATATGCCTGTGTTAATCTAAGTTATCAGCAGGTGCAAACGGTGGGAGGTTATTGCCAGGAAGTTATAACCAGCAAGGCTCTTAATATATATATGCATCATGCATGTGTATAAGACGCGACTGGACAGTTGAGGCTGATTTCGGTTCTAGGTTTCACATTGCATGAATTTCAGAATTAAAACCACTGCTAGAATACATCAGTCCAAGCTCTTCCCAGCATTGCTAATCATATCAATACTGATTACATTATGTCAAGACTCAAGGAAAGAGCTAATTGATGTCGGGCATCTACAGTTTTTATATTACCGTTAGGATAAAGCTTCATTTGGTTGGTGTATTTTCAAGTAGAGTGACGGTGCAGAGTCAACCTTTTCTGCATAGGAGGAGCAAGTTGCGTGTATTTTGAAGACATCACAGATAAGGAATGTCAGGAATTCCTCTACAGAAACTATTACTAGGTAGTTGGATATTTTCCTGAAACAATGTAAAGAAAGGCAGTTAATATTTCAGTATCTTAATGAGAGAGTGTAAAGGTATGCAATTAAAGATATTGAATTTCAATGGCTTTAAACTAGAAATTTGCAAACCATTGGTTGAAATATTTCAAATCAAACTCAGCAGCTAGAAAGGGCAACAGCTAACTCTAGCAATCTAAATCCAACTTCTCAAGCAACTTTCAAAGTCCTCCCATTTATCTAATGTCAATTCTGAAATCGCTATCAAATATTCAGGAATGGATCAATAAAATCCAGATAAAGTTCCTGTGGTCAGAGCCTCTAAGACAAATAAACTATAGCTATACAAATGGGACAAAGTGTGCAAGCCAAAGTAATGTGGAGGTGCTGCCCCAAATGCTGACTGGATAATCATTAGAACTTTGGGGGTTAACTTGCTGGCCTTACATTGAAATTAGTGTTTGTGGAGTAAAAACCCTTTGCCACAAATATCAGTGCTGGTATAGCGGTGTCTCAGTTGGAGTTTGGAACAGAAGAAAGAGTGAAGTTCTGGGATGACTCATGGTTAACAAATAAATCTTTGGGAACCTTCAGAGACCTCAAAGATCTCAAAGAGCCAATGGAACATAGACATGTACCAGGTTAATGATTACATTAAAAAATATCCCTTAACTGGCATTTTCATCTTTGATTTGGAAATAGGCAGATTTGACAATGCTGTTGAAAAAATAAATCTTCTCCTTAGTGGTATGTATATCCCTGTCTTACCTCAACAAGATCAACTTATATGGTCTTCAGCTAAGGGCAGGAGATATACTGTCATAGAAGGATACAGATGGGCAGGAAACTCTACTCTTCCCAAAGATGCAGATTTCCCTTGGAAATAAATTTGGATAAAATAGGGACTCACAAAAACTAAATGCTTTCCTATGGACCATGGTTTGCAGGGCAAAACAAGATTCCAACACAAGATCTTTTAAAAAGGGAGAATTACAGGGACCCTCGGTGTATTCAATGGAAAATGTAGGAACAGTTGATCATCTGTTACTCCGCCAACCCTGGTCAGAAGAGCTATGGAAATTGCTACTGTCATTATTCCATCCCACATGGCCTGTGGGTGCAGGGTTTGATCATGCCATGAAAATCAGATAAACTTAAAGAAATCTGGAAATGCAATCTCGGCATATGAGCTGGAACATCTGGTTAGATAAAAATAAGAGAATTTTCCAAGGCCACTCTTCCATAACTGGTAGTATTAAAAGCTTTGAATGTCAGCATGATCAGAGAGGCTCTCCAGACATGGCCATCAAAGACAACCAAGGTGGGCTTGGATGAACATCTGCTATACAGTTATGGGATGCCAATGAGCTACTGCTTCACATCCACAATAGGTAGGTAAAAACTAAATGAGATAGAGTGGTCATTGATAAAACTGAATCACCACCACCCTTCTCTCAATTGGATAACTCTGAACTTTGATGGTGCAGCAAAAGGCAATCCAAGCCCAGATGGAGTTGGGAGCATTCTCCAAGATCACTATGGCCAAATGCATGCTGCTTAATCTAAAAACTATGGTACCTCTACAAAGAATCAAATAGAGGCTAGAGCTCTACTCAGAGTAAGAATTGTAGCTGAGCTCAAGATAATAATGTTAAAAATCAAAGAAACCTCCATGGTGGCCAGCAACTCCATCAATAAATGTAAAGCAGAGAATTGACCATTAGAGTCAGCAATCGTTAATACTCTAAACTTAGTGATAGCATATGGCCTCAACCTCATTTATAGGGAGGTTACCAGGGCTGCTAATGTCCTAACCAACATGGGAGAAGACAAGAACATTAAGTAGGCATGTGAACTTTACTAAGGATGACCAAATACTCATCAATGATCCAGGCTTCGGTAAGAAAAGATTATTATGATAAATTAGCTATTTCTATTTTAATGGTCACTCGTTCGTTTCCCTGCTTTTCTCCTATTAGATAGGTTTTATTCCATCTTTAGTTATTTCCTTTCTGCATTGCTTTGTTAACTGAAGCTTTTGCTTTATGCAAGCTGTCAATCTTTCTTTAGTATGTTCCCTCTCTCTATAAAGAGCTGTAGCTCTCTGCTGTAATTCATTCGATCATATATTCAATATAAGAGATATGCAGTTTATTTAAACCATGTAACATGGTATCAGAGCAGGTTCCCTCCTGCGCCTGTCCGTACACCTGTACGTCGTACGGACGCCATTTCTCTGCTCATGATTTGCTCTGAAATCGCGATTCTCTGGAGGTCGTGTATGGAGACTTCTCTATCTTACAATTTAAAGACTGCAGCCCTCAAATAGTCGCGGGTTCTGTTCTGAAGTTTTAGGGTTTCGCGTTTTGACATTTCTGTCTCTGAAAGCTTTCAAATAAGGTTTGAAGAGTCAAGATTCATCCCTACAGCGCGATTTCTACGCCTTCTGGGTTGATTAGAGGCACGTAGACAGGCGTTTTGTGTATGTCTATTCCAAAAATCGTGCCTTTTCTAAGGCATTTCTGAGCATGTTGAAAAACGCATCTTTTATCTGGTTTCAATGTTGGCGGCGTTGTCTTCTGAGACGTCTGGTGTTTTGCCTTGGCCTTGATATTGCGTTTTTTCTTTCATCCGGGACGTGACTACTCACGATTTCTATTGTTGCGGGTTCTGGTGTTGCAGGTTCTGTTGTTCTTTTCAACGGTGATTTTCTTGTTCGAGTTTCTAGACGAAGCTTCCTTCTAGCACCATCCGTGGTTCCTATTTTGGTAGTCAGTATTTCAAGACCTGGCTCTTATATTTATGGGCGTCGCTTCTTCTTTTCCGCACGATGCCTAGGTCGTGAGTTGGAGTTTGTTAATCAACATTTTTTTGCTTCACAATAGTCCTTATGTGGGTCACGCTCCATTCCTATGGTCGTGAATCTCCAATTTGTTTTCTTTGTGAAGACGACTTTTTCTAGGTTCTAAAGCTTCATTAACTCTGTGAAAGTTTTTCTAGCGGCTGTGTGATTGAAGATCGCTTGGAAATGGTCACTATCTGATTGAAGTCAACGGATGTTTCTTCATCGGCAATTTCCTGGTCAGTCAACAGACTCAACACCTCGCCATCCATTTTGCAAACAGTAATCGGCTCTACAAACGACTGCATAAAATCTCCATAAAGATTCTGTGAGAAGTTTTTCAGCAAACCGACCATGCAATCCACGATATTTTGTATTTTCTAGTCATTTCAGACATTCAGCGAGCGGTGGATATTTCTAGTTGAAGATTGACTTTGGTCGCATTGACTTCTATGGTTGGTTGTATTGAGTCGTGGATCCCGTTTGCAAGTTGCAGATTTTTGAGGTTTTTTATGTTTTCTCTGACGTGAAGGTGTATAGCAGTTACTGTGGTTACCAGGGCACAGCAAATATACTTGCTTTCTGTCTCGATAACCGTGATCATGATTTCTGCAATCTCGGTATCTTTTCTTGAAACTCGTGCTCAGATGTTCTGAGCCTCTGATATTCGTATCCTCGAGATCTGTGCTGTAAAATCTGTGTTTCGGATTTATCTCAAGCTCCGTACCTCAAAGTCTGTGTTCACGACCTTTGAGTCAGCTTATTCCGTGTTTTCGGAATCTGTATCTGTGTAAGGATTTTCTGTTTGCTGTCTATGCCATCTATCTGCTTCCATTTCTGTGCCCACTGCTTATAATTCGTTTTGTTGTGTCTCGTAAAACGTGAAGCATAGCATCTTTGACTAACATTCTGTTGGAGAGCAATCAGAGATTCAACGGCAAAAATTACAACACCTGGAAGCAGCGGATGATGACTATTTTTGAGTATCAGTGTTTGGACAAGATTATTTTGGGCACAACTACACGTCCTCAAGTGGCGGGTAAGGATCAGGATAGATTCGATGAGCAAAATCGTGAAGCGGTAATGCTTATCAAGCTATCGATCACCGATGATCAGCTACCTCAGGTTCCGTCTGGGAAAACAGCAAAAGAAATTTGGGAATCACTGAAGGACCTTCATGAAACCTTTGACAACAGTCGGGCATTCTTTCTCAAGAACATGCTCTTCTCAATGATGATGGATGATCATATGTCTCTGCAGGAGCATCTCACAAAAATCAAGGACATCCGTGATTAGTTGACGGCGATTGGTCGAAAGATGGAAGAAGATATGGTAGTGATCACTCTGAAAAGTCTACCATCATCTTATGAGCACTTTATCGAAACTCTTAACATTACTTCATCTAATGTTAGTCTGACGTTCCCCAATCTATGCAACAAACTCTTGCAGCAGGATCGATGGAAACAACAGTTTGGTAGCAGTGCTTCTTCCTCCTCAGAACAGGCATTTACTACCAAGCCCTTCCAGCAGTATCAGGGTCCTAATCAGCCCTCGCAACAGTTCAATCAGGGTCAATCACAGGTCCCATCCAAGAAATACAACATCCAGTGCAATTACTGTCACAAGTTTGGGCATATGAAAAAGGATTGCCGGAAACGCTTGGCTGCTGAGCAGTCCAAGTTTGAAGCTTCAACTCCATCAGCACATGTCGCAGAGCATACCGAGCAGAAGGAGTCTGCTTTCTATGCCTTCTAGACCAATCTCCTCTGTCTATTTTGTCAGTTGCTCGTGGACCAGCCTATCTCTGTTTCTGTTGTCTCCATTCAAGGGGGGCAATTTTGTTTTAGTTAGTACAGTGACCATTAAGCGAGGGTATTATGATAAATTAGCTATTTCTATTTTAATGGTCACTTGTTCGTTTCTCTGCTTTTCTCCTATTAGATAGGTTTTATTCCATCTTTAGTTATTTCCTTTCTGCATTGCTTTGTTAACTGAAGCTTTTGCTTTATGCAAGCTGTCAGTCTTTCTTTAGTATGTTCCCTCTCTCTATAAAGAGCTGTAACTCTCTGCTGTAATTCATTCAATCATATATTCAATATAAGAGACATGCAGTTTATTCAAACCATGTAACAAAGATTTATTGCAATTATTTATTATTTCCAACTCATTCAAAGGAAAACAAACCTGCATAACCACAGTTAACCAGTCTGTAAATGTTATCTGGCATATCTTTTTTATCTTGTCATCATGCTCTCAACTAAACATGGTACTATACCTGTATGGATTAACTGCAGTGCATGGACCTGACCCAGTGATGGATACGCTTTTCAAGAATAGCAACCTTATTTTCTTATTTTTGTGGAGTGATAAGAATTTGCTTTCACCTTCTCCCACTGTTATTTTTTTCCTTGTTTATCTTTTACAGCAACATACAGAACCCCTTATGCTTTGAAGAAACATCTTTGTTTGGCATAATCTGAATTTATCTATATAATCGGTTCAGATTATTGCTGCTTCTGATTTTGGAAGACTAGGATTTATGGGAGATGTCAACAATAGGTTGAGCCTTTGATTGGGTAAGAAACAAAGTATATCTTCTGGTTATGTAGGTTTATCTTCTCTGAGTAGAGAAAAATGCTCTTGAGAATGTTGCCAGTCTGCAATGTGGACAGCCTGCATAATTTAATGCATCCTTGAAGGTTTGCATGTGAAACATAATTCCTAGGTTTGACATGGTTCCCTGATAGCTTATATAGATTTTAATATTCATGTTATCCCTCAGCTATATTTGAAGATTGGAGGTAAGTCTGCGCCTGAATGTCTATGTGAAGTGAAAGTCTGCTTTTGAAATAAAATTAGACTCTAGTTTGATTGTTTTCTTAATGACTAAGCTGAAGGGATACATCAGGAAAAGAAAAGGTAGTGAATTTGAATACCTGTCTATTAATATGGTTTTTACAATAAATAATTGCAGTCTTTTTCCTTCAGACATGTAGATTGAGTGGAATATGATAAAGTCTATATATATATATATATATATATATATATATATATATATATATATATTTTCTTGCAATCCACAAGCCTGCATTCTCTGGAAATTAGGCAGTAAAATTCAGCTTTCTCTGGACGCTAAGTGTCAGTGGCCGTAATTTGATGATGGATCTTTGTGAAGGTTAGTGTGCTGCTGCATGATAAAGAAGTCTGAAAGACATTGGAGCTAGTTACTATGTTATTCCATGATCAGTGCTCCACTCTATATGAGCGCTAAGATTCACATTTTTTTTGTTTTCAGCCACTGTTGTAGCCTGCTTCTTATATATGGGTGGAGGACCCAATTGCAAGCACTGTTTACCTATCAAAAAAATGATTAGGATGTTCTTGCTATATGAGAGAAGAATTTCCCTTATGTTAGAAGTTGGAAACATGAATGAAATTCAGCATAGATTTTCTTTTAGGGCAATCTTTCTCAAAAGAGTTGAATACATAAAATTGGTACAGCAGATGGAAACCACCCAACAGATCAAAACTTTATTTTTATGAGGATGTATTTGTGGCCTACTATTTCTAGTTTTCCCACTTGATAATAATGATCTAAATTACCTACAAATTTCACACAAAATTGGTAACCAAAACATGATTGGGCTGGTATAAGTGGAGACCATCCCCAAACCCCACATCCTATAGACAGGCATCCTTTGGCATTCATTACAGTATGGCATCACTAACTTAAGAATAACACCATCTGCATTAGCTGGCCATAAAAATATGGTAATAAAAGTAAAACAATTAAGGCATCACCACCTTGAGAATAACTCCATCTCCATCACCCAGCCATGAATAATATGTTCATTTATTATTTCATCAAGAGACTTTTCACTTATTATCAATCATGCCACCATCCATATGACTGTAGGATCATATTCAGTCATACCACCAACCACAAGACTGATGATTTCTATTCAGTCATGCCCCCAAGACTGCTGGCTCAAATATTCCACTGCAAATATCAGCTCACTGATAGTCTTCTTTTTTGCATTGAGAAGTAATGCTGGGGAATTGAAGAAGTGCAACTTCACTAATATACAGTCTCCAGTTGACCTCTACAAAAAGGACTGCCGCATTGCATGGGTTGGCCCAATCAGCCATAATTTAAATAAATAATTAGAACAACGTTGCAGGATAGTGAGGAAACATAAGCAGGTTGGCCAAGTAGCTAAAGCATATTGGTCAGGAGAGAGAGTCAAGTCTTTGTCATTTTTGACAAAATTTGACAGGCTTTGTCTTTCTGAAATAGTTATGTTAAGACATGTTTAATAAGAATAATAAATATTTACAACTTCACAAATACCTGAACAAATTGCTGCATAACATGCATACCACTATTTCAGATTGAAACTCTTTTATCCAATATACTCTATCAAACTTTGTTCAGGTATGATACTCTTCTAATGTAGCCACTCAAAATAGATTTAGATTATTTTTCATCTTGCAATCATGTACTAGACTTCTTAGTTGGGCATTGAAACTCATCCCATAATTTTGGTTACCATTTAATTCACAACTCCTTTAGTGATACATTCAAATCCAGACCCTATCATGATCCCAATTTTAGGTTTAGAAAATTCAACCCTTAAGATTTCAGGAGAATCATTTAAATGTCTTAGAGGAATCCTCAGAGGTTTGAACTTGCATGTTCACAAATGATTTTTTGTTCTCTGTTTAGCTTGTCTAGTAGGTGCAGCAGTCTCAAGTTTCTTTTCAACTTCAAAAGCATACACTCTAGGCCTCATGTTCTACACAAGTGATTTCATTCGTGTTATTATAATTTGTAATCAAATGTTTCATCTCTGGTTCTTGTTCTATTTTTATCTGACTGGCAAGGCCAAGCTAACTCCAAGCAAGCCACATGTGAAAAATCGGCTGCCATACATCCATTAAGAATCTTTGACCAATCTCTATTGAACATCATTCCATATGCATCTAAGATATCCACCACTTCTATATCTAGGATATCCACCACTTCTATATCTAGGATTTCATTTTGTAACATTTTCAGTACAATTGCATTCAAATCTGCTACTATGCCTTACAGGACTGTTGGCCAAGCCATGACACCATCCATCATGGGAATGTTAGCTAAACCTTGTCGTTGTCATGACACCATCCATCATGGGAATGTAAGCTAAACCTTGTCATTGTCATTATGGAACTGTTGGCCACAAGCAATAATCCCTTAACATTCACCACTGTAAGGCAAAACTAGTTTGAGACTCCCAACCATGTCTCCATCACCCAACCTCAAAACATGGTTAAAATCTGAAAGACTGAAACAATTACTTGATACATTCATCATGTCATTTTCAGTAAAACTGCAATCAATTTTGTTACCATCCTTTACAGGACTGTTGGCCAAGAATGCTACCATCCATGAGACTGTAAGCCTATGCCTCTATCCATAGGACTGTTGACTAAATGTGCCCTGATATGTGCCACCATCCTCAAAACTGCTGGCTATATTTCATTTAGTCAAGCCACCATCCATGGACTGTAACCTTAACTCAAGCTTCTTGCCTTCATCCACAAGACTATTGGCTCGTCAATCATGCTGCCACTTGTTGCTTTCCACCCAAATTAATTCCAAACACCTCTCCTTCAGTCCTATGTTGTTTTCATATGCAAGAAGAATGGGATGTCACCACACAATCGGTCGCCCTTGACCATCATACTAGATCCAACTTCTGCTTCCACCCATATTTTGGCATCCATTATGTCTTTGATCTCGATAGCCACCTAGTGACATACGTAGATGCAACAAGAGATGCACCTTTCTTATTTCGCATCTTTGTCGGTGTGGTAGGTGGCATTATGGCTCTCATTGAGCAAAGAAAATTTGGGCATCTTGTTTTTTAAATTGCATGCACAATCTTTAATTGTATGGACCACAACTTGGCAAATTTCACAAAACATCTTCGATCAATTGACCTTGATATGGCTTTCAATCTTTTAGTCCATGCACCGAAGACCTCTTCTCTCTTCTCTAGCGTCTTTCTTTAGCTCTTTTTTCATCCTAAGCATGTCCCCTCGAAGAGCTTGAACCATACCTAATTCACTATCACTTGAATCAGAAACATCATCTTCACTTCTTCTGGAGCACAAGGACATCTTATTTTCACTTTCAATATCCCTCGCCCTATCATATGCCTCCTCATATGATGAAGGTGGCACAACCTTCATTTTTCTCCATAATGATGGTATGAGACCTTCAATGAACCAACGTTTCTTTAGTCCATCTGCTGGTTCTTTCTCTAGTTTCTCAAGTAGTTCTTTGAGCCTACAATTGTATGCTCTTATGTTCTTATGATTCCCTTGTCTAATGTTTTTATTTCTATGACAATTTCATTGTCATCACAGATGAGCCTAAACTCTTTCTCAAAGGCTTTTCTTAGCTTATCCATGTTTTTCAATTAGCTAGATGGAACTTCATATACCAATCAATTGCCACTGCCATAAGGGTGGCCATAAATGAACACAACCAATAAGCTCGACTAGTCTTCCCATTGGCAGCCCAAATGGTTTCACAAGTTTTACAATGTTGCACTATCACTAATAAATTTAGGCAAATCTGCTCCTCAGGAGATGGAGTAGATGAATTAACCATGAGATTTTTTGGGGGTGACCCTCCAATTACAATCCTCCTCCAAAAGGTCTATGTTGGAACATTTCTCATCACTGTTTGATATGCCCCTATATCTAACCCTTCCTTCAGTAGTGATGTGCACATTGTCTTGGTCAGCTTCAAGTTCCCTAACAGTATTACTTCCTCCTCCTATTGGTTCAACCTGTCCTAGGGTTATTGGATGTGGATCTTCAATTAACAATCCTTCTATCCCTCATATATTTGTTTCATAAGTAGATTATTCTTCTTTTGTGAAGAAATCAATGTCTTCAAAGTTAGACTCCGCTTCAAAGTCAGGTCTTCCCTCTAAAAGGGAGGGCTTTGTTGAGCCTCCATGGAGTTCGTAGACTCAGTCAAGCTTCTCAATCTTGCCCAATCTACAAGATCAACACTTCCTTTCTTTGGAAGGGGCAATCGATGTGCAATCTCCACCCAACCAGCACTAGTAGGTGATGTGCAATGTTCCAGTATCGGCTGAACCTTTGGTTTCGACTCTAAGTCTAGCTTCCACTCACACTTTGGCTGTGGCTTCCCTACTTCGGTTTCCACTCACAACACATGCTCGTGACCCTGATTTCCTACAAGAGGCTATCTCTCACAGACCTTGTCTTCTTTCTTGTTGTTCGAGTAATCAGATAGACCTTTGAATTGTTTGATCAAACCCTTCAACAATTTGTCTTTTTTTCGTGCCTTTGTTTGGAATCAATGTCATTTAATTTCTTGAGGTACAACATCAATCTTCTAATCTTTCTTCTTCTCACGGCAAGCCCTTTCCTTGTACCATTGTAGGATTTGTTGTTGTACTTCACATTCACATTCGACACAAAGGTTTTGTAGTATAATATTGGGTAGACAATCAAGAAGTGTGTCAATGCCTTTTGTTACCACCAAATTGTTCCAAATCATATCTTGTGGTACTTAATTTCTTTCAGATTCTTCACAAATGTGTTCTTGTATAGAGAGATCCCACAAATACCTGAAATCTCTTATGAAATCATTTTCACATTCTTGGTTTGTGTCAATGGCTTATTCAATCGGCCATCCCATTTATTTCGCCAATTTTCTGTCCTTTTTGATAACCCAAGTTTACAAAAGGCAATGGCACCAAATGTTTGCTACTAAAACTACACTACCAGACTGTAGCAATATAAATGATAACAGAAGCAACAATGAATATAAGATAATTGATCTTTTCATATAGGTAGTGACTTATACAATTGGTAGGTACAGGGAGGGCCCAAGACAGTGCACCTTCCCTTACAAAAGACTTGCTTTTTATATGATAAAACTTACAGTTATTGGTTTTACAACCATCAACAACAAAATACATGTTACATCACTACCTAATGCCAACAAAACATAATAATTTGGCTACAAAACTTTATTAAACCAACAGTCTACATTACTAAGAAATGCAAATAATTTATAATATCACACCTACAAGCTGCATTGCCAAATTGAATTAAGAGAGACAAAACAACAAATAATTTGGATATTATAATCAAATAAAACTAAAAGTCAGTTCAAAGAGAAATGCCTAAATGCATTTATCCAAAATGAGAATCCTTGACAAACTAATTCTATCCAAGAAATGACACAAATATGCAATTCTGAACATTAAAAAAAAACTAAAAGTACAAGTAGGTACTGTTGACTTACTTATCACTATGGCTCAACAGGAAAATGCAAGTTAAGATGAGAAAGGAAAGGGAAACAACTACAAATTTGATGTCAAATACATCATTTTCCATTGAAAAATAAAATTAACACAAAAAGCATCAAAGTCTGACCTGTTATCTGTTATGTAGAAGAGGTCCATGCAATTGCCATCAGGCATTGTCCAAACCTTAACCTTATGTATGGTGAGTTCCAACTCCCAAAGTGCCTGGGAAACATCTGTATCACCATGCTACAAACCATTTAGGGTTTCCAAACATGTAATACAGCATAAACAACATGTAACTCCTGTCCAATAGATTTCAGAATATCAAGAAATAATACAACTTAAATAATTAAGATTTTCTTACCATTTAACAGCCCTGTTCTGTCAACTGAACCAATCTGCAAAACATATAGCTGCTTCGGCTTTGGCTCTGGATTTAAGACATAGTAAAACATAAGAGAACTCGGAGGGCAAGATGCTACAAGGCGATTCTTTAACATGATCCAATCTATCCGTCGAGAAGAGCCAGCATTGGGCACGACCCAGAATATCACAAAACACCATTTGCAATCGGTTGAAAAATCTGCTCCAATGCCATAACTTAGTCATTTGAAACATTACAGCATTTGCAACCAGTTGAATTATTAACACGAAAAATGAAAAAAGAAAACAAAATTGATCATTTGAGCGTCCATTCTTATGATGTAACATAAGAATTTCTTCAAATTAAATAAAAAATGATCACTTGTGAAAAACCAGCTCCTAAAACCCTAATTTTAAAACTTAATCCCTACTTGACCTCATAGCAATCTACATCTAAAATCTACCCAATCTTTTATAAAACCCAACTAATCATTTATGGTATCCATACTCCAGATATTTCATAACATCAAAACCTTCCTCTTCAATCTTTAGGGATGCTAAACTGGATTGTGAAAAAATAAGAAATTTTAAGGTGACAATCATTAATAGCCACAAATAAAGTGACCATATGTAAAAAATTCACTCCTAAAACTATAATTAGTTAACCACTATTTGACCCTTTAACAGTCTACCACTATAACATTACCAAAAAACTTACCCATCCGGTTATTTCTCAGTTGAGAACGCAAAAACTTCTACTCATTTCAATATTAATTCTGTAAGTATGGTGATTATCAATTTTTGTCATAGAAAAACCAGAATTGTAGCACCATTGTAACTATTTTATCAATTTTGAAGGCTGCAAAAAGAATTATGACAGAAAGTGATTTTCAGCATAAAAGATCGTCATTTTAAACACCATTAATCCCTCCTTAAGGCAACAAAACTACAAATCTATTGCCATAAAATCATTCTTTTGCAACATTTAGCGCAGCAAAAGAAATTGGGTGTTGAAGATTTTTAAAACAAGATAAAACAATAGAAATTTTAAGCAAACACAGTGAACTTAACTTTATTGGATATCCACATCTTAAAGCCTAATTTATTCACAATTACTTGACAGCATGGCAATCTACTTCTAAATTATGTAGATATTCTGTAAAAAGTAATTTGCTCTTGCAATAACCATAAGAAATTTCTACTCTTAATAAACATAAAATTGCATAAGAATGCTGTTCGATGATTTCTGGCAGCTGAAAACCATGATTCAAAACCTCTTGTTTAAAAAAAAGAAAAAAGTTAAAAAACAAGAATTAATAATAGTGCAAAACCAAATTCTTGAAAGAGATAAGCTCAAGGTGTACAGCATTAGAACTTTCAAAGCAAAGCACCGGATTCATATGCCTTGGAGGCATGATAAATAATAAAATAGTAAGCACTACTGATTGCATGCCCTAATGGACAAGGCTGACATGCAGCATGCCCCAATGGACACTACTGATTGCAATTCCAGACAAATCACAAGTCATAATAGGTCATGCCACAATGGACAATGCCAACTGAAATTCCAGGACGACTTTAATTGAGGAGAAGCCTCTCAATCATGCACTCTGAGAGAAAGGTTACCCCGTAAGGAAAGCATACCAAATAAAATTAAATAATCCTCATCCTAATGTAGACCACAAAGAGTGGCCCAAAATATCAATCTAAATAATCTTGTACAGAACTTTTCTCAGAAACTCTTTACAATTATTACTATGGCAAACTTTCTCTGAAAAACATAGTCCAATACCGAATCCCACCAAAGAAAATCTAAGAAAAAACTCTCATTCCTGATGATTGGACCACTATTGGTGCCCCAAGAAATAAAACCAATCAACGCAAGAACGAAAATCTAAGAAAAAACAATCATTCCTAATAATTGGGCCACAAAGAGTACCCCAAGACAGCAATTTGAATAACCTTGTGCGCAATTGTATCCGAAACTCTCTTTCTAATTATTACGAATTGCGGAAGCTTGAATTCTCTAAATAACTTTGTATGCAATTATATCCGGATACTCTATTTCTAATTATTATGAAACGCAGAAGCTTGAATTCTCTTGAAAAAAACCATATTTCAGAGCTCAAGAAGCATTTCAAAGCCACTTACCCGCTCTGACGACGTACAAGCCGAATTCGAAGACAATACGCGAGAAATCACAGCCGAGCCCGACTTTATCCGGGCAATTCACAGTAATCTCAACGGGATCCCCCTTATTCTGCCCCTGCCTTATCACCACAACATCCTCGCTCAACAACCCCATCGCAAGGCCAAAAACAAGGAGAATATCCCCAAAAAAACAATCTACAAACCCTAGAAACCCTAAATGATCATCCCGAGGGGCAGCGACCGATCCGTCCGCAGAAAAAACAAATTTGCAGCGCATTCCATGTCGATTCCATGGCCCTTAATTTTAGCATTGGATTTGAGATTGCTCCCAACACTACAGCAAAACTTATCGTCAGACCCGAGTCCAAGACCCTTGATTCCTCCATATTTATTCCACGGAACAGCACGGCCTTACGCTGTTTTTGTGGAATTTGAACGTGTTTTATTATTTGTCTTCGCCGGGTGGAATTGAGCGGATTAGGATGTGGCCACGTCGGCATGCGGGAGTGACGTGGCCGATGAGTTGGGGGATAATGTGGAGCCGCCAATCGTATAAGAGATGCTTTTTACCCATGTTTTAGTGGTGCGTGGAATCTTGTTTTGGAGTCAAAAACATGTTCGAGAAACGTCACGTGCGGTAATGCCCCGTATCGGCGAGTGGAGCTCACAGCGAATATGCTGTCGCCGTTTTAGGGGAAAGCGTAATCGACTTTTATATGCGCCTTTGTCGTTTGCTAAAGGAAAATTCCAGGAACCAATCATTTCTATCCACAACAAGTAACACGTGATGCTTGGGTCCGGTCATAGCAATTGGACTCAGAGGTTGAGGTAAAGTTTACCCAGTTATTGCGTTGTAAAACGGTCCGCTGGTCGAAAACGTGTCGACGGAAATGGTTTGGACTGTTTGATTGACAAGCAAGGTTATTCAGCAGGTTGAATTCATTACAGTGAAGAGGTTGATAGTAAAATTCAACAGTGATCGGAGTCAAAAAATCCGTAAACAATCGGCACGACAACGTGCCCACTGTTTACAGTGGGCAGGGATTCAATGGGCACGCTGATAGTTTTGAGAAGAAATTGTAGAATTTGTTTGAATTTTTTTACATTTTTTAAAAGTTATTTAATCCACTAAACTATCTATCGAAATAGCCAATTGTTTATGATGAGTGGAGGTTCAATGGGCACGCTGATAGTTTTAAGAAGAAATTGTAGAATTTGTTTGAATTTTTTTAGATTTTTTAAAAGTTATTTAATCCACTAAACTATCTATTGAAGTATTATTACCTTATTACCTTACAACATGCTAGTTGTTTACGGTGGGTGGGCAGAGGTTCAATGGGCACGTTGATAGTTTTGAGAAGAAATTGTAGAATTTATTTGACTTTTTTTATATTTAAAAAAAAAAAAATTAATCCACTAAACTATCTATCGAAATAGCCTATTGTTTATGATGAGCAGAGGTTCAATGGGCACGCTGATAGTTTTGAGAAGAAATTGTAGAATTTGTTTGACTTTTTCTAGGTTTCTTAATAGTTATTTAATCCACTAAACTATCTATCGAAATAGTCGGTTGTTTATGATGAGCGGAGATTCAATGGGCACGTTGATCGTTTTGAGAAGAAATTGTAGAATTTGTTTGAATTTTTTTAGATTTTTTAAAAGTTATTTAATCCACTAAACTATCTATCAAAATATTATTACCTTATTACCTTATCTTATCCTTACAATGTGTCGGTTGTTTACAGTGGATGAGGTTCAATGGGCAAGCTGATAGTTTTGAGAAGAAATTGTAGATTTGTTTGAATTTTTTTAAATTTTTTAAAAGTTATTTAATCCACTAAACTATCTATCGAAATATTATTTACCTTATTACCTTATCGATATAGATCATTACATAAATATAATTTTCAAAATGATAGTTCACCTTAAAATGTTATAACACCAAAAATTAAAATTTTAAATAGAAATACATATAATTCTTGGACTACAAAATTTGAAAAAAAAAAAAGAGTTTTGAGTATTGCTTTGGCATGTATATTTGCCTTCCTTTCAAAAGTTATTTACAAAGTTATAAGATGAAAATGCACATGCGTTAGGAAATCATAAAATTAAGCAATAACAACAAAAATGATTAATTTTTAAAAATTAAAGTTTGAAGTTTGCATCAACTATTTAAGGAAGTCATCTCTGAAGAAGTGAAGGGGTCGAGTCTTAACTATTTGCTTTGTCCAAGGACATCCAATACAAATTTCATTGATGTGGGGGATGATAATCTACCATTGTGGTTGCACAGAGTGGACAATGGCAAAGTTGTATTAAATGAAGAAATCTAAGGCCAAGCTCAAGTGGAGTTGTAAGCAGGGCAAGATAGATGTGTGTGCAACATTGCAAAACTTTCTTACCTAAGGTAATGGTGAAAAAGAGTGTGAATGCATATCAACGAACAAATATCAAGCGGTGGAAAAGAAGTGAGGATATTGTCTTTGCCAAGAAATAAGTGTACCCAAGTTATATGCATTCATAACTTATTTATCATATCCTAATTTCCACACCACCTAATTTTAAAGAGCCTAACCTTTAAAATTTGTTATTTAGTCTCCTTATCTTGGGAGGTGCAACTAAGAATCATATTAAACAAAAAAATCATATAAAACACAAAAAAAATCTTAGTGGAGGTTGACAAAACCTCCTTTATCTCAAATCTATGAGCATTCTCTAAACTAATTTATTAATAATATCAAACTCCTCTTTCATCTCCTTTATTTAAATATGTTGAATCGAGCAAATGTTGTACATATAGGGGGTAGTAAGTAGTTGATCATATGTCATTTTTTTCTTGTTATAAGACTTTTAGAGGTTGCCTTTTTTAAGTGGTTCAATCTAATAATTCATCATTTCAAACTTTTTTTTTGCACACTTATCTATTAATCTATCATTGGTATCTTTGAATCTAATATGAATATTGATTTGAATTTACTCTTGCAAATATTACTTTTGTTTATACACTTATCTATTATTATATCATTGGTATCTTGTAAATTTGATATGAATATTGATTTGCATTACAAAATATAAATTCAATACAAAATGGCCTCCTTACAAGGGATGATATATGAGGTAAGAGGACACCAACAAAAGCTTTCCCTTTAAAAGCCATCTAAATCACATAGAACCCCTATATCAAGATGATGAAATGGTGATAAACATTATTATCTATAAAGAAATCACTTTGTTGATATATTTATTATGCAATAAATTAATTTCTAAAATAATTAGAAAATGAAATTATGATAAACATTATCATGTATAAAGAAATTGTGTATGCACTGTTATGAAGGGTAAGTGTGCTTTCTCAATGATTTCGTGATTTTTGTCATAGTTTAGCAAATGAAATTATGGGCCAATTAATGTGTTGATTGCCACAAACAAAGCCATGGTTGGTCAATTGGTGGGTCATTTGAGGCATTAAAACCCACCAAACTAATTGAAACCTAATGGACTAATTATGAAACAATTTAAAGCCAAGGTGATGCTTATAACATTATCTCTGATCTAACACCAACAATAGCGTGTCAAAACACTATCACTAGTTAGCAACACATTTTACTATGTCAATTAAAAAATAAAATTAAGTCACTTAACATTAATGTTTTTTCTTGTTAACCCTTTAGTCTTGTTGTGTTGAGAGGATAAATATTTTGTATCAATTTAATAATCTTTTAGTATAGGGAAGACAAATCATAAGTGTATGAATAATCAACCTCTTTTATTGAGCATTATGGATTGAAGGGTATTTGTTTTGCTAGGGCATGATTACAACTTCATTCATTTAAAGTGTTACAAACCTTTGGTGAGTATTTTATGGGCCATTCAAATTCATCATTAATACTATTTTTTATTAATTTGAGAGTGCTTCTAATAAATAATTGTATAGAAGTTTTTTGCATCGAATTAATCACTATGGAAATGTTGTTTAGCAATAAATTATAGTAGCTTAGAGATTTGCCAACTTTGATCAATACATTACTAATTAAGTCTAGTCCTTGAACCCATTCATTCGTATCATATATATCTTCTACATCCTTATAATAGATCAATGTATTCTAAAAAATTAATAATATGGAAATATCATGTCTTTGAACTATTTAAGGTTTTATCTTATTATAAAATTTAGATGATTGAAGATCTAAGTGGAGCTCAAACAATGGTGTCCTTGATGGGCTACATTCACTAATTTTTTCTTTTTCAATATGAATATAATGACATGTTTAGATGGTCGGGTTACATTTCTGTTTGGGTGTACATTTTTCTTTTATAACATAAACCTTTCACATTCTTATGATGGCAAACATACATAAATGTTCCTTTTAATATTTATACAACTATGCCCCTTTTTAAATAGGACAACATTCAAAGCATGAGCAATTCTCCAATAATACTCATCACATATGACTCTTTCCCAAATAGATTCTTACATGTGTTATTCCATCATGTTATTTCAAAATGCTAATATGGATATCAACCCTTTG
Source organism: Cunninghamia lanceolata (assembly GCA_027924645.1). Classification (NCBI taxonomy): domain Eukaryota; kingdom Viridiplantae; phylum Streptophyta; class Pinopsida; order Cupressales; family Cupressaceae; genus Cunninghamia; species Cunninghamia lanceolata. The sequence goes on along the minus strand of BSBN01000828.1, from coordinate 12,964,391 downwards.
TGCATAGGTTGAGATTATGATCTCTTAAAGTCACTACTTGCAAAGCCAAGTATCATAACAAAGGTCATTACATCAAACCGTTGCTAGAAATTACTACTAGATTGAAAGCATTATTGCATTATTTAAGATTAAGAAGAAGTAATTCAATATGGATTATCTCTTGCCAAGCCATATAGACTTCCTTGACATTTATACAATGGTTTGTAAAAGAAGCAATCAATCTCTGCTCAAGCTTATCAATATCCACATATTACAATTAAGTTACTTGTTACAACATTTATCATTATATAATTATTGGTTTGACTACCTAGTCCATGTTAAATGAATTTCTCAACTATCAAATCTCCCTCTACCAAGTGAATTGAAGTGATGAAATGAGAGAAAAGGATATGTGTGAATAGAGGAGACTAGAGGCAACAGAAATTAGATCCTAGAGGTAAGAATGAGACAACAGTAGGAGAACTGCATGAAGTGCCATTTTTCTTGTTACTAGTATACAACAAAGTGAATAAACTTGCATGCCAATATGTGAAACAAATTCCAACTTTGATCGTTTTATATTAGTAGTAAATGTTCGTAGGAAATTATTTGTCAATGGCATGGATGGTTTGTGAGTTTGTGACCATGCATATATTCTTTAGAGCAAAAGTTAATTTTGTTTTTTAAATATCACAGAATGCATGGAAAGAAGTCAACATACAATTAAAGAAGGAAGCAAATATTTATAGTGATATAATAATTATGCCATTCATGAACAATTATGAGCTCGTGATTTTGAAGACTCTTGCAAATGGGCCTAAATTTGACTATCGACCCTGCCTGTCAAGCATTTTTTATGATAGTTATCCATTCAAAGGTGCCTATAAAATATTATGATATACCTTAGTATAAATAAAGTTATATATAAACTAAATATATAAATCATCATAATCCTATATAACTTTTGAAAATAAGTCTTAAAATTTATGATGACTATACATTTTGACAATCTTTGGGTTGGGCCCTCGTCCTTGTACCCACATTTTCAAGTGACTATACACCTAATTCTAGCATTTTTCATTTAACACACAGCCTAATTTGAGTGGCATCCCCTTAACCAAATCATCCTCCATGCCTCCAATGTAACTATGGGTTAAAATATGCTCTTTTGTCTCCACTTCCTGGCAGAGCAAAGGTAGTCAAATCCTGTAGTAGAATGTGGTAGTTCATCTTGGTTTGCAAACACTGAGATCAAAGCCAAGACATTAAGGAAACTTCTGTGTTTCCCTTGGTGCCACCTCCCATGAAGATCAACACACCATGTGTTGTCAGAGATGCAAAGACCACCAGAGCAGGTTCTAGTCTATAATTCAATGGAGAACACGAGACTGACAGATTATTTCTTTAGTGCCACCTGACCCTGCTTGTAATTTATAGGATGTGATCACAATCTGATTCACTAAAGATATTTAGCAATGGCACTAGATCTTTCCCAATATTACCACAGTCTAATTTGATTTTGTCTCTCAAATTGTCAGCTGTGGAAGGTCTAGATCATTCCGTGTAGTGCAAACAAATGTGTAAGGTGCAGTTCATTTGACAGATAGTGCATGACAAAGAGCACATCAAGCAACACAAGTGATAAAAGTTACAAGCACCACCATCATGAATTTGCATTGGGTAGGGTCATTTTTAATCCATGTATATGCATGACATCTGACCTAGATGTTTGGTCATGCAACTGGGGCATGTAGTGGGAGTTAACCGAAGTTAATATTGGTGATAGGATTTCGATCACCATTTGCCAGCTTCATAGCCAATTTTGTGGCTTGAGGGCCCATAGATCTATTTTTGGACTGGAATAAGAGAGTGTCAAGTGTTCATTTTCTATATGCTAACTGCCACCTACCACCTCTGCCACAGCTTCTGGCAGAAAAAAACAAAAATATAAAGTGAACCCACAAATGACTTTTTGGCTAGAATTTATAGATTGCCATTGTATTCAAAATTTTGTTTGGTGTGAGTAATAAATGTAAGTTTTTATGATTATTTAAGAAATTGATTAAAAAATGTGAGGTTAAGATTTATTTGATGGTAGTCCTTTTAATTTGGACCCTCCATCTATGTATTTCCTCTAGTGCTTCTCACTAAGGGAATGCCTATCGACATAAATCCATTTTTCCTTTAAACTTAATCTAGGTTAGTAAAATCAAATCACATTTTATGATTTATCAGTACATGCACGAGGGAGAGGGGTGAGTAGTCGTTAGAGCTAACTTTCCAACCATGCAGCGATCACGTGGAATATTTTAGGACCTCTATTTTTTTAGAAATGGGATATGGACTCTATTTATCCACAACTAAGGTTTGGATGTGACTCATCCCACAACTCACCAAGCACATCTAGTGAGAATTGTCCTTAAAAATGATTTTTTAAATATATGATGAAACCTTTATCATGGAGTCCCAATAGTTGAACAAAAGATCATTTGTTGTTAGAACAAGATCATATTCTTATTTAAAATATAACTTGTATGCAACCTAAATGATCTCAATACATTTTGGTAACCATGAATATTGTTATCTCTAACCTTTCTATCCAATACAAATGGCACAATAGTTGAGCACAAAACATTATTTATTGTTATAAAAACAACACATTCTTATTTAAAATATAACTTATATTCAAGTTTAAATGATCATAAAACTTTTTGACAACCTTTTACATTTCATAACAAAATATGAGGATTTATTATACTCACCTTTTACATTTTGTCATAGGATAAACATATAATTTGAAGTATCATGATACAATGCATGTGCATTGCAAAATTCTAATTTATTGTTATAAAAACACATTCTTATTTAATATGTAACTTATATTCAACTTTAAATGATCATAAAACCTTTTGATAACTTTTTACATTTCATAACAAAATACCAAGTATTTTTTGTACCCACCTTTTATATTTGTCATAGGACAAACATAAAATATGAAGTATTCTAATGCATGTACATTGCCAAAGATTAATATTCTAATGCATGTGCATTGCCAAAGGTTAAATGCAATGGAATACTTCATATTATATGTTTGCCCTATAAGAAAATATGTACAACTAATAGGGTGGCAATATACATGCACTAGAATACTTCATATTGTATGTTTGTCCTATGACAAAATGTTTGGCAATGTACATGCATTAGAATACTTCATATTATATGTTTGTCATACGAAAAAATGTGTACAACTAGTAGGGTTGCAATATACATGCATTAGAACACTTCATACTATATGTTTATTCTATGACAAATGTAAAAGGTGAGTACAATAAAATATTATCTTTATGTGTACAACTAGTAGGATGGCAATATGCATGCATTAAAATACTTCATATTATATATTTGTCCTATGACAAATTAAAAAGCCAGTACAATAAATATCATATATGTTGTCATGAAATTTAAAAGGTGGTCAAAAAGTTTTATGATCATTTAAAGAATATAAGTTGTATTTTAAGTAAGAATGTGTTGTTTTTATAACAATAAATAGTATTTTGTGTTCAACTATTGGGTCATTTATGTTGGGCATAAAGGTTAGAGATAACAAGATATATGGTTACCAAAAGGTATTGAGATCATTTAAGTTGAATGAAAGTTATATTTTAAATAAGAATATGATCTCGTTCTAACAAAAACTGATATTTTTTTCAACTACTAGGGATTCTATGATAAAGTTTTGGTCAAATCTTTAAATATTCATTTTAAGGACACTTCTCACTAGATGTGTTAATGTGGTGAGTTGTGTGATGAGTAACACCTCCAAACCTTAGTTGTAGATAGATAAGAGTCCATGTCACATTTCAAAATAAAATGGAGGTCCTACAATATTCCATGTAACTACTACATGGTCACAAAGTTAGTCTTAATGACTATTGGCTCCTCTCCCCTATATTATACTCTATAATTCATCATCAACAATTAGAATCATATACTTTATGATCCATCATCACCATTTGTTCTCTACATCTAATGATGGATAATAGACTATGGTTCGAAACATTAATGTAAAGAACTCACATGTATGATTATATTTAAGTGCTTTTATTTTAATAATATGGACTATGGAAATCTTACGTATCTTATTAATGAAAATAGTATATATCTTATTAATCTTGGCTAATCTAATAGGATTTATACAACTCAACATAAATCAACCTAGATTAAATAAATGAGATGGGGAATGATTAATAGAATAAATAATGATAAGTTAGGAAGTTAAATGAAAAAGTGGTTAAGATACTTGGCTCTAGAACTGATGAGAAAGAATTACCCTCATGAAACACTAGAATCTGAATGTCTAAGGATGAAAGAGGAATATTCTCTATCTATACTTTGTTTGAAATCCGAATAGTCTATCAACTCTATTGTGGGTTGATTTTGCAAATGTGGGTCATTTTCACAAGCATGGATCCAATCTGTGACTGATAGATCTGATCTAGGCAATTGCACGCTTTTACTTCCTAATTCATTGAGTTTTATGTCTTTCATTGATCATTAAGGACTGGTGCTATTGAAAAGTGCCATGGAGAGGCTATCAAATCACTAGGGTCAAGTTCCCTTATGTTAGTTCCCCCTAGAAAGACAAACTCTATTATCGTGGAAATTATCATAGACAACAATCTTCAGTTATGTAAATGCTCTAGAATGATTATGCAAGTTTAGATTCCTTTTAGTGCTCCAATTGAAATGTTCCTAGATTGATTCTTCTCTCCATAGAATTTTGCAAATGAATACTATATGATAAATGAATGCACATTGAACATCTTTAAATACTACTATGTATAGCAATTTAATCAAACAAAATGTGTACCAAGTTGGCCTATGGTTGGAACAAAATAAGCAGGAATCAACAAAATTTGAATTTGAATTTTTGAATTTCAGGGATCAATTCTACTAACTCGGGATTAATCCTGCTCTTGCAAGATTGACCCAAGACAACAAAAGGGTAATTCTAATGCAAGGAATGAATGTCCACACATGGAGATGCAATAAATGTAAAATGTATAGGAAAGTGTGTATAGAAGGTCAAATACGTGAGAATGTGTATAAATAGGAATAAATGAACGATTGAGAAATGAACCCAACTTCACACAAGATTGAGCTATTTGTCTATATGTAATTGTATTAAGCCATTTTCTCAAATTGGACCCAAAACTAAATGGGAATTGACATGGGTATGCAAATTTCACCATTATAATATTAGAACATAAATAATGCATAGATTATTAAAAACTAGCACCTACACTATTTAGAAGTGTGCCAATAGGAAGCCAAGTGGATGTTTATAACATACTGGATGATGAATTCTATGAGGATAAGTATGACAAATAATCAAAACAACAAAAGAACATTTGCAACAATGAATCTAAAATTACTGACATATGAGTCATTAGTGGAGATGAAGTTAAAGGAGAGCACATGGACAACAAATAGTAACACAAAATAATTAATATCAAAGCACTAATATGGGGTGAAAATCTTCTCCCATTTTACAAACCCATTAACCAAAATCATTACAACGTAAAGTGGCACCATTATAGTTAATACATTATAAAAATCTATTCTATTAATCATTGTAAAAATAAAAAAATAAAAGTGAAAGGGGTTGTGCCTAAATATCCTCACACTTACCAAATAAAAAAGGTTTTTTTAGATAATTTGCAAAGAGAATTAAATTTTGTTCTACTCAATTCTAAATTTATTATTCCTTTGGGAAACATTTTTTTATAAATACGTGAGAATGTGTATAAATAGGGATAACTGAACATGGTCCCCCTTGTGACTTCCGCTGGAGTGGGCCAGCCTAAATATCCTCACACTTACCAAATAAAAAAGGTTTTTTTAGATAATTTGCAAAGAGAATTAAATTTTGTTCTACTCAATTCTAAATTTATTATTCCTTTGGGAAACATTTTTTTATAAATACGTGAGAGCCAGCCTAAATATCCTCACACTTACCAAATAAAAAAGGTTTTTTTAGATAATTTGCAAAGAGAATTAAATTTGTTCTACTCAATTCTAAATTTATTATTCCTTTGGGAAACATTTTTTAATAAATACATGAGAATGTGTATAAATAGGGATAACTAAACATGATTGAGGAATGAACCCAACTTCACACAAGATTGAACTATTTGATAAATACCTTGAATCCCAATCCCTTCAATGAACACTTCAAGTGATAGGGAAATTTTACAATAGTATAAAAATACACCATTCCACAAAATAAAGAATTATAGGTTAAATTTCAAAAAAAAACATGGGAATTGATGAAGTCAGGCTTCCACCTGTTGATCTTATTTTGTCTTTGATGATCCCACAAAAGAACAATTTTAGGGACATGTAGTGGTGAAGGACTAAGGCTATACTGCAACTACTAGTAATTTATTGTTAGCTTGGGTACTAATGAATATTCTAGTAGAAGAGGCTATTCCCAAATACCATCCACTTCAACAGTCAAAGGTCAATTTTGACCCATAAAAATAATACAAATATTTACCACTTTTTATTGTGAATGGCGTGTAAAATTGCTATTGACTATTTAACCATTAAAATGGATGATATTTAAAAAGAGTGAACAGAAGACTGCTAATTTTTTTCAGCAAGAACCATTAATCTACCAAAGTCTCGCAGTACAAGCTCAAAATTTCTAAGAATGCCCCTCCGTGACACAAGTGAACGAGTAAGATAGAGTGGGGCTATTGTACTTAGGCAATAGAAAAATAATTTTCAAAGAAGAATGGATAAAATTTGGCCAAGGAAAACATAACCATAAAATATTCTTTTGAGTATTAGTAAAACGAACCCCAGTGTTAAAATCCCTAAAACAGTCATCAAAGGACGATTCGGCTTGTTCTTTCATGTACGGAATAATATGCAGTGTTCTTCCCAAAAGAGGTCTGACCGGAGAATTCATCCGAAAATAAATCAGAACAGCCAAAGACAAAATATATAACAAAAACAGGGTGGCACACGTGGACATCATAATTCCTTTGCCATTAATTCTTCATCGATTCAATCTTTGCACAGCTACAGTTTCTTCTTCTATGCAGTGATTTGGAAAATTCAATAAAAATAAAAATTACTGAAAACTTATCATTTTACCTAATAAACATGCAGTTTCACTAGAAGATCTAAAGTTCGACATCTTTTGAGGATTGAAAAGAAAAATTACAGTCTGTGAATCTTCTAAAATAAGGAAATATGGATCAAACTTACAGTGAATTAATTAATGCCATGAATTTAGATAATAAAAATTAAAAAATGTTACAATTTAAATCAAACAAACCTGCGGCTGGAAGGAAGAATCCAAAATAATTGATAATCGTATTCCTTAAAGAACAAGGATTTATGGCTGCGGACCAAATTAATATTAACTTACAGCCAACAAAGAATCTCAACCAGCAGACAGTTTGACTAGTCTTTAGACTGACGAGATACAAACAAAAAAACAAAGAGCGGATTTATAGAAGTTTATATTATACTGTTGATTCATGGAAGGTGGCAAAATAATTTAAGACAACCATGATGCTGGCAAAATGCATTTAAAACAAGTACTTTGCTGGCAGTATAATTAATAACAAAGATTTATTACAATTCTTCACAAGGAACTTCATCTCTTTACAGAAGAGAAACAAGAGAAGTGCTGTAGCATAGTTGTTAAATGGGTTATTTTTAAGTATAATCCATTTCAATAGTTAAAAGGTCAATTTGATCAATAAAATAGGACAAATATTTAACATTTTTTATTGTGAATGAGGTGTAAAATTACTATTGATTGTTTGACCATAATATTTAAGTAGAATGTGCTGACAGAACAATTTTGAACTAAAAAAACATAATAATATAGCAAACCAATTTTAGATAATCTAAAATTATCATAGTAGTCAGTAGTGAGAAATTTGACTAATCTAAGTAAGATGGTAAATAAGTAAACAGGTTTTGATTTTTTTTGCAAAACACTACAAAATAATTGACAGAGAATACAGGTTTCAGATAATAGATTTGAGTAACTTAACTAGCAAAATATTTGAATGCTATCAGCATAAATTTTAAGAAGCAAAAATTCATCTACCATTGATCACTGCCCATAGTAAAAAAAATTGACCATTCTTGGTATTGTACCATAAACAGTTATAACAAGCAGCTTTAGATTTCAAAACAGTCATCTGTGACCGCACTGGTCAAGGATATAAAAGTTATAAATCACAGCCCTTCACCAGAGTAGCTGACTTCACAGAAAGAAATGTAAACATCATCTTCTTTCTAGATAATGTTAATCCTATCATAATATAGTAATAAAACACAGCTTTGGTTGCAATATCAAAAACAACTTTCACATTCTGAAACAAAAAGGCACAGATCAAATTGCTTCTAGAAACTTCTGAAGAACTTCGAGAATGCAAACTTTTGATCTAGATGCTTACACAGAGTCAGAAACAAGGCAATGTATAGTGGCAATGAGTTAAGAATCCCAACGCTTTAAGGATGTGGATGATAAAAAGCAAAGACAAATGTTTGATCGAGCTAGGGAAAAGAATATTATAGACCAGAGCACACTGACAGTCAGCCAAATATCCCAAGCTTTAAGAAAGATACAGGGTAAATATGGATATTAAACAAAATTCCAATGTCATGTACTATCAGTGTTATCTGGAGCAACACCAACTTTACATATCCAAACGTGACATGGAATGCATTGTACATTTAGCTTATTTAAACATAAGACAAAATTTGCAAGTACTCATGAAATTTTTACAAGACCCTTTTCAAATACAAATCCTTCAGTCTTGAACAGAAGTTCATTCCTTATTTCTCTGACAATTAATCTTGAAGGTTTCTGAGTTCCCTACTAATACACTACATCTTTCAAGGAAAGTAACATTTGCTACCAACTCAAATACAGTGAAGACTTGCAGTGTAATCTCATACATAGAACTTTATGTGCATGGATGCATCGACCTAGGTCTTTAGTAAGCACCTTTTTTATTAGATCCTTAGCACTCTCAGAAATTGAAGGCCAAGCTTTTGAATTAAAATCAATGTGGCCTCAGAACAACATAAAAAATTCCCTGTTGTGTTTTTGAAAAATAAAAGTAAAAAGAGTATAGACATGAATTGGCATGTCCATAAATACATCTATTCAATAAGAAAAAGCTGCTTTGACAGAACAAAATTCAGTTGCGTCCCTTAAATATGCATCTCATGTACCCAAAAAGGTGGAACACCACCAAGTAATATTTCCAGAATGACTCCAGCAATCCATACCCTGAAATGAATTATATTTCTTGTCTCACCAGGATGTTTAATAGCTATTCCTATGACCTGCTTGTTGCCACTTGTCTCAATAGCATGCTTGTAGACTTAAGGACTAAAATGTAAAGGCTATATAAGCCTATCTCAATGTTATAATATGGTTAGATGGCTTTTGGTTGGCTTGAGAGCTAACCCCTATTGTAAATTCCTTGCTTTTGACTAATATAGTCTTAGACACCCAATCATGTATGTCATCCTTGGTCTCTCACTCCATCTAATATTTAAGTTCATGAAAAGGATTTCAATGTAAGTTTTTACATATGCAAAGTGTCTCCATAGTTGATTGTGTGCTTACAAAAATATTTGGAACTCAAGGTCTATTGGACTAAATACAAAATCAATATAGGATAGGAAGAGAAACCTTATTGTCTTTCTACATAAATAAGGAATCTCAAAAGGGTGCAACATAACTGATTATCTATTAATAACAAGATAATTACATGTCCACTGAGCTAAAAATAATTTAATCTAGAATAGGTAGAGAATCTTAGAGCTTCCTACCCTGAAATAGAAATGTAAAATCTTTGGACTCCCAAAAATTGTAACAAAAGTGATTAAACTTATAATCCTATGAATTAAAATTAAAATTTAATTTAGAATAGGGAGAGTAGCTTCAAGTTCATAGTTTTTCTCTAGAAATGGAAAGATCTTTGGGTTTATGTCACCAAGACTGCAACAATTAATTTCATAACTCCAAATCCATTGAACAAGAAGAAAATGGTTTTGCAATAACAAAAGAAGCTTGAAGCTCACTGTATAGCTACTAAAGAGCAAATTACATTTGGGATCCCACTAAGATTTGTTGTGAGAACTCATAAAACTAAATTTTAAAAATAGTTATAATAGCCTAGATAGAAGCTTATTGTCTTGCTACAAAGGGAACACCGTTATTAGCATTAGCAAGAGGTGTGCCTTGCAGACCAAAGATGATTTCTATCATGGATTTCATAATGGTTGGTTCCTCATTGTATCTCTCACAACAGCACTCCCATCTAGGATCTTTGTAGACCTATTTGTAAAAGCACCTCATAAGTAACTAAATACAATACCCTCAAACATACACAAGTTTGAGTCTTTAAGAATCTTACAACAATGAAAGGAGCAAACATATAAGGAATGCATGTGGCTCAAAGTTCTAGAGCTATAGTAGCATTGATTATTTTCACTAGATTAGGAATAGCCTAATGCAAAATAAGGAATTTCAATGATTTTATATTGGGTAGACAGACTCGTGTTCTATAATGTTTTCTATATTTTTACTCACCTGTTTGATCTGAGGCCAACATTATGGGGAAATATAGTAGCCCCATAGACATTGTTATGGCCATGAACAACAACAATGTAATATCTCATTGGGATCTACAACCTAGTTGACATGGCACCCTTATGAAGCTTGTTTATCATATTGACCCACATTGCAGCACTTGACTTGGGTGTAGGCATACTTCTTCCACCATTAAGCACACTCCCTGAATCACAACAACACAAAAATAGATCTTTTCAAAAACTTATGTGACAAAACAAAAAAAACAAATAAAATTTACTCTTATGGGTAAAATGAAATCTACATTTTAAATTAATGTCATGTGTCTAATCTTCTCTTCTAGAGTCATTTGCCTCAGCAAGTCTTCTACCCAAGTGAGCTTACAGGTTGATCTATGGGCTTTTGTACTAAACATACTCTACCTTTGCCCATGTAAATGTAAAGCATAGCAATAACATTATCTACAAACACTGATTCATTTTTGCTCTTGATGGAATTTAGACTTCTACCATCAAATATCTCACATTCTTCTTACCCCATTATGTTTTATGACAAGGCATGTGAAATTTTTGATAGAATGCCTTAAAGAAATTTGGTTTCATGGAATGCCATGATTGCAAGATATGCACAAAAAACTTTCAAGAAAATGCAATTCGCAGGTGAAAAGCCAAACTTTACAACTTTTGCTAGTGTATTTCCTTCTTGTACAAAAATGGGAGTTTTCAAATAGGGTATGGACTTCCATCAAAGTGGTAGAACAATTCGTTTATAGTGGAACCAAACCACTCAAACCTTAAAAACAAAATGCACAAATACATTTAACCAAATTTAGTTTTGTACAAGTGTTTGGAACATGGTATCAACATCTGTCAAAGAATAAAGCAACGACATATTTTTTAGATGTTATAGTTGTAACTGCCCTAGTAGACATGTATGCAAAATGTCAAAGCATAGCCAAGGCACATTTCACTTGAAATTGTTGCAATCTTGTGTAGGCCAACAAACTAGCCAATCAAATTCTAAATCAAAGCACCTAAGGAATTATTCCCATTATAATAAACCAAGTCATCTTGCATTCCCTATGAAGTTAATTGCACATAACACATTTCAAAGAATTATCAATTCCAATGAAGAAAAGATGGAAAAAATAAGTGCCTGCAGTTATTTTATGCCATCAAAAGACTTGTACAACTCAATGCATATTGAATATATCCTTGATTGAAAGGACAACAATAATAAGGCCTCATAATATTTCATCCAAATGACAATGCATGGAAATTATCTATTTTCCTATTCTTAGTAAAAATTTATCAATTTCAACTATTAAAACATTACAAAAAATGGAGCTCAATTGGTCAAAAATAATTTTATTAGTAATGTGTTAACAAACACATGACTATAGTACCATGCTTATGGCAAGAACTAATAATACTAAAAGCTAAGATTTGATACAATTTAAATATATGATCTATATCAAATTTATGATCCATAGAAGAGGTGTTAAAGTAAATTTCTAAATATGTATTAGTGGCATCATGGAGATTCATGTAGTGAGTGTGTAAATTTATATATTTTTTTAAATAAAAATTGCATGGCCAACATATTGTTAAAAAAATAACTCTTAAGTAAATAAAATAATATAAAAACCAAAACATTGTGAAAGGGGTTGCGCTTAAATGGCAAGGCCATAAGGTTCTCAAGGTGGAGATCCAAGTTCGAATCCCCCAAGTAACATTGATGGCTTCTATGTAGCTTCTAAGTTGAATACGTGGTTTCGAAGTTGAATATGTTGATGGGGAGGAGGTCCCCCTTGTGACCTCTGGCAGGGCTACAAATAGCTCCTCTTACGAATCAATATATATATAATGTAAACAATGTAGATAAAATATAATTCTTAACTAAAAATTAAAGTTTATGTGTCCATACCCCGTTTAGGGGGATGCACAAGATTATCTAGCTTCAATCCTAGAGCGGATGCTAGATGGATCCCTCTAGCTAAAGGTTGGCACAAGCTCAATTTCAACGGTGCATCCAAGGGGAACCTGAGAAAATCTAGGGTTGGATGTATCATCAGAGACCATAATGGAAAGATGGTTTGTGTAGTAGCTAAAAATCTCCTAATCAGAACAAACAATGAAGCAAAAGCCCGAGCCATCTTACTTGGGCTTCAAACTTGCAAGCAATTGGGTGTGTCCAATATTCAGATTGAAGGAAATTCATTACTAATTATTAATGATCTCCAAAAACATTTTTCTCTAAATTGGAAGATTGGTAGCATACTTAATTTATGTTGGCCATTACTTGATAGTTTCTCTGCTTCCATCGGCCATGCCTATCAAGAGGTCAATGGGGAGGTTGGTGCTTTGGCCAACGTGGAAATTGACATGGACCTAAATTACATTTGTGATAGCTCCCTAATCACATGGCGTAAGATTGCACCATATTTGTCATCCTTCTCTCCACACTCGAGCTAAATGAAGTAATAATGTTTTTTAGTTATCTTTGCTCAACTCACTTTTTGCCAAGGAAGTATTGGAGAATTATAATGTGAGAAGGCAAAGATTTATGATGGAGCTTGTACCAATATTGCCACCGATGGCTATTATAAACCACAAAACATTTTATTGTGTTGAATACAGGAGAAATTGGGACATGGATACTATAATGTGTTTGAATGCTAAAAATGACAAAATGCATTCATAGGGGATATTTTGGATCTCAGGTTGAAAAAAACTTCAATACAAGATCAATTATTATGCTTCACATGATATACTTGGTGTCAAGGGAGACTTTCTAGGTATGTTCACGGAAATGGGGGACCAAAAGGGGGTCAAAAGTGGCCACTTTTTTTCTAAAATCAGTAAAAACTAATCTTGGATGAGAAATTGAAGATATCCACACTCAAAATTAGAAACTTGGATAACAAGATTTGTAGTGTTCAGAAGCTAGCTTCTAAACTACTATTTTTTTCAAAAGATGGAGGAGATTAAGAGGTCCAAATAGGGGGAGCACACAAAGTGCTCCTGATTTTGTCAGAAAAATATAATATAACACCTGGTGTGCTCCCCCTAAAATTTTGACTTTTTCAAGTATTTAAAAAATTACTTCAGTGGAAAATTAGCTAACATCACGTAGTTTATGCCTGATTTTTCTAAGAATTTTTTAATGAATATATTTTTTATGAATTTTCAAAGTTGACACATCTTGAAAATTGAAAATTTGAGTGTGCTTCCACCTAAAATTTTTTTAAAAATAATCATTTTTTTTTCTCAACATGTATAGAATAGAGTCTAGAATCTAAAAATGTGTTTTTTTCAAATTTCGATAAACGAGTAAAAAATGACACCAAAAATACTAAACATAGGTTTTCTAAAAAAAGGAACACATAAGCAAAAGAAATTCAAGATGGAAACCTTATTGGTAAAATTTTTGAAGTCATCCTCGCATTTTTTCATATTGACATTGAAAAATGTGTAAATCTGAGGGAGAGCATGCTCAGAATTTGGTTGATTTTCTAAGTTTTGTTGAAAACATGTCCTTGGCCTCCAAAAGGTACGCCTAACCCTTAGATTGGATGCCCAAGGAAAATCCAACCCTTATGGTTGGAATTTCCCAAACCAAGAAAAAATGTGCTCACGTTATAACATGAGCATGTTTTTAATCTCTCTCTCTCTCTATGTCCCCTCTCCCCCATATCTCATTCTCTATCCCCCTATCTATCTCTTCCTCTCTATCCCTATCTCTTTATCACTCCCTCTATATCCCTAATTCTCTATCTCCCCTCTCTATATCATCCCTCCCCCATCTCTCCCTCTATCTTTGTTTCTCTCCCCCTATCTCTTTCCCTAAAATTGGGAATCTAATATCATGATGAGGCAAATAAGATGTTGTAGTCGAAGTTGATATCTACTCATCAAATTTTGAATAAGAAAAAAAGATCAAAATGCTTGAAGGATGTCTTAATGAACAACAAAGTGACTCTAAATCACAACACAAATAAATCATGTTAATGCAACAATAAATATAGAACTGTCAAGGTAAGATTAAGAGTCTTGAGCAAACATTTTCATCTCTAATAGACTCACCAAAGGAGGTCAACTAAAATATCAAGGAAGAATAAAATTTTAAAAACATAATACTTATGCATAGGATTTACATGTAGTTGTGTCAATTGTAATGAAAATACAAATCATCACTTTCAAACTGATGCATCGTATTCCTCTATATTATAAAAATATGTACAAAACCATTCTTTTTAAGTCTAGACACAATAAGAAACAATCTTACATCTAGATAAACCATACATCTATTCTCATTGATTATGTACAAAACTAAACATAATATATAGCTTTCTTGTTATAGTTCTAATTGTTTATTCTCTATGTTTGTTGTTAAATTGTTCTTTGTGTACATTATTGAAATCTCTATCACGTAGTAGGAACAAGTGACCAAGGTGATATAGGAGTCCATCTCGCTAGTAGAAATATTAAAATAGTTTACTGCAAAGCAAGTTTTCATAGATTTTTAAAAAATCTATGTTATAAGGATACACTTTTGACCATGCATTGACTTTATGTCCACAAGCATCAAGAATAAAGAGAAAAAATTGAATTGGAAGATGAATTAGATAATCCACTATTATTGATTATTCCCTTCTTGGCCTTAATATTTAGGTGGAACTATTGAAGATATGAAGACCATTTCTAATGCCATTCTTACTATAGCTAAAGTGACTTGTTGTTTATGTGGATCATAGTTTCCTTACCCAAGATATAATGCTTCCAATGCTTACATGCTTGAACAATAGCATAAAGCTCATGATCATATGTTGGGTAGTTATCGACCAATGTAGTGAATGATTCACTATGGTATGCAATTGGATGGCCATGTTAAGTGATAATTGCCTCAAGGTGCAAATTCTAAAGCACCAATCTTGATCTTGAATGGTCATTGAAGATCTAGTAGCAAAAAGATTGGTACATATAACATAATATGCATTTGACGTCTTTAAGTGCTTTCCATTATCCTACTATATAGATGAACCTTGCTTTTGTGCCACCTCTTGCAACCTAGTTTAATGGTCGAGTCACATGTGAAAAACCGAAAGTTTGCCAATCTGAAGAATCTATACAGGTCTATGACATAATTCAAATAAATTACCAATCTTGGATGACTTGAAGCTTGGTTAAGTCCACATGCACTCCTCGTGTATCTATAATATATCTTAGATATCATATCTTCTTCTTAGAAAATGAACATTTCTCCATGTTTGCATACAACTTGTATTTCTACAAGTTGTCAAGTACTTGCCCAATATGGTGTATGTATTTATCCCAAGTCTTACTAAAGATTATGGAGAGGGAGATGGAGAGGGAGGCAAAAATAGAAAGAGATGGAGATAGAGACATGGAGAGGGAGAGGGGGTGTTGAGATAGACAAAGGGATAGATAGAGAGAGAAATATAGATAAAGAGGGAGATAGAGATAGAGATAGAGATAGAGATAGAGATAGAGATAGAGATAGAGATAGAGATAGAGATAGAGAGTGACAGTGAGGGAGAGATAGAGATAGAGAGGGAAAGATATAGAGATAGAGAAAGGTAGAGAGGGATAGATACAATGAGGGAAAGAGATGAAGCTCGATGTCTAGAGAGATAGCGAGAGAGATTGAGAGGTAGAGGTATGGGGAGAGATAGAAAGGGAGAGAGATAGAGAGGGAGATATATAGAGAGGGAGAGATAAAAGTGCTTGAAAAAATGTGAGTGCATTATAACACGAGAATGTTATAACACGCTCATGTTTTCAACTAGTTAAAAATGTGGTCCAAGACTCCAATAGCCTGCAAAAATACATATCATGTGATTCTTGGCCCACATTCTCTATTTTATTCTCTATTTTGCACTTTTTATGACATGCAAAATGACTTTTGATGCTTTTGAGGTTCTCCAATGATTGGTTGACAAAATTGGATCACTTTTTGTTAGATTGTTTCGATACAAAAGATTTCAATTGCATGTTTTTAATTCAAAATTGATATTGTAAATCATTTTTTTCATGTTTTGAGGAATTAACTAGTTTGTTGTATTACATTAACAAAAAACATACTAATTGTGCATGTTTTCTATTGTAATTCAAATGATAATTTATCATATATTATTTGTCTTCTTTTGACCTTTGTTTTAGATTGATATAGATTTTAATGCCATGCCAAGGAAATGACCAAAAAATCCAACACTAGAGCATGAAGCCAAGAATGCAAAGAAAAGAGAGTGAATGAGACAACTTTGTGAAAACAAGAAATTGAATGCCACAAATAACATCAGCCATTTTTTCCAATTGAATTGGATGATGAAGTATTCAAAAGACAGAAAGAATTGGAGAAACAAAGGGAAAGAATGCAAAAACTTCACGCAAGTACGAAATCGAATACGGGAGTTGAAGGTATGTCATCTTTGCCATCTCAAATTGATAGTGTGGAAAATGTCCAATCACCGATTGAAAATGATGATGCATTTGCAAATGTGAATTTAGATGTTACACCAAATGATCAAATGTTGAATGAGCAAAATTTGTCTAATGATTCAAGTTTTCCATTGAGAAGATCTAGAATTTTGCGTAAAAAGCCTAAGTTTTTGATTGATATTGATGAGAATATTATAAAACTGATGGTTCACAAGATTCCTAAGCTTACTTGTAGAAGAAATGTGAATAAGATATGGAACATGTTTTTCAAAACATAAGTGAAACCAGAAGACGTCAATTGTTTGTTGAGATGATGAAAAATCTTAAGTTTAGGCCAATCACGAAGATACTTGGCCCAAGAACATTAAGTGCTAATAGTGAAAAATCTATTTTAAGAAATCTAGTCAATGCATATAAAAGCATTGGTTCCACCTCACACACAAAAGATATTAATGCTACACGACGTGTCATTACATTAACTATTTTGAGAAATTAAACATAAATCTCATTTGATAAGAAAAACAAGTTGAGCACTAAAGATAAGTAAAAAAACATTGATGAGAGTCATTCGAAGGCGTGAAATAATTGAGGACCCAAATAGTAATGAACTACAGGCACTTTCCAATAGACTCCCATGAAAGGATAAATCCATAGTTGAAGACCTAAAATCCCTACTTGAAGAGTTTTGGAGAAATAAGAACTTGACAGAGAACAGAGCTGACCAGAGGAGATTACATATCATGCGAAGGATAGAGCCAACAGAAGACACATCCCTACATGAAATAGATATAGTATATATAGATATAGGAGATACTAGAAAGTAAGCAAGCAAGATAGAAGAATAGGAGTTTATTCTAATGTAATCAATGACATAGAAGTCATGTATGTAACTAATGAGGTAGAGACTCAGACCTAATGGAGGATGGATTGATGATGTATTCACTTGATTGTGATTAATATATCTATATAGAGGTCTGTCGGTACTGGGTAAATTGGTGTTTTATTTTATTTTGATGTATATGTGATGTTTGTTTTGTTACACTATATGTTTTGCTATCAATCTCTAGCTACCTGACCGGGGTATAAACTAACTATAAATACTTGATTGAGTACCAGATCTCCAGACCGGTATCTCCTATACATTTCTTGCTAACATTTTGTTCCATTTCTAGGACCCTAGAAGAATTTAGTTAAAGATTGGAAGGGCAAAACATCCAAAGAAGTAGTGTAGAGTTCTGGAAAGGAGAAAAGGTGGGGTTAGCGGAAATTTTTTTCAAATTGTGGAGGAATTCAAGTCTCCTTAGGTTTCTACCTCTGTGAGAGGGGCACACACTTAAGGGGATGGCGAGTGGAAATGGGGTAAGGTCCACACAGGCCTCTCAAATGATGTGAATCTTCAAACATGGATCCCATGGGATATAAGAGGACTAATGGTTCTCTAACACCAAATCAAGAAAAATCCATGGTGAAAGGGGAGAAGCAAAGGAAAAGAGACATCAGCAAAGAAATTAGAACCAGAATAGAGACAAGTAGAGAAGAGAGATTGAAACTGATTCAAGAATGACAAGAACGATACTGCATAAGGATGGAAAAAGCACAAGAGATGGAGAAAGGAAGGATAATAGAAGATGTGGAAGAAAATGAGGAAGAATTGGAAGAGTGCACCACTGAGGGTGCTGTCAGAAGGGAAGAAGAAGACAAGAGCATCATGGAGGATGTTGTTGAACGCGCCAATGTGGGTGTTGTTAAAGAAAGGAGGTCAGAAGGTGAAAATATGGAAGAGATTATGGAGGAAACTGTTAAGCGCACCACTAGAGGTGCTATCAGAGAAGAATGCGAAAGAGAAAGTGAAGAAATAGGCAAGTTAGGGTTTATGGTGCAGACTATTGGAAAATACAAATTAACACCAGAGATTTTGAAGATGGATGAGGAATATATAGAGGAGCTAATTTTCTGAAGCATAAAGGAGATGAATAAAGGAGACAAAGATGTCGTAAATATTGGGAAGAATTGTGAGGGTTTTGGAAGGTTATTTTGTGAAGCCGACATGATGTCATTCACAAATGAAAGAGTATCCCCTTATTTGAAGAGACTACGAAGAGACATAACCCCTAGACCATGAGTTACCTCGAGTGCCATATAAAGCCAAGAGAATTTTAATGGATAAGGAAGATATTCAAGCAAACAAGGAAGGCAGAAGGAATAGCAGAGATCTAGAGCAATTTTGTGGAAGTTTTAGAAGAGTACTTTAAGATCCGATTACAAAGAGATAAGGGAAGAGAGTTGATAGAAGAAAGCCTAATCGAAGGATCAGACCGAAGGGAATCTACCGCCAAATAACAGAGAGAGAGAAAATCAATCATGGATACCCCAGTTAAGTTACCTGTATTTAAGAAGGATACCACTGAGGTAGTGGAGCATATTTTTGTCTTGGAGTCTATTTGGAATTGGAAGGGAGTAACAAGGGATGAAATTAAGTTGTTTTACTTCATAGGTGCCTTGTAGAATGAAGTATTGAAGTGGTATAGGAAGACATGCCCAGACAATGACAAGGAATGAGATGAGATCAAGAAGCTATTTTTGGAGAACTTTGGAGTTTCAGATGTTCCGACAGAAGGAGTAAGTAAGATGAGAGATTTGATGCAATTGGAGAAAGAATCAATAAAGGAGTTTGATAAGAGATTCAAGGAGACAACTAGGAGATTGGAGGAACCATTGACTGAGAAGCAGAAGATAGAATGATTTATTTTCAGAATAAGCCCTAAAATAAGAGCAACCTTAGATGGAAGAATTTTTGAAACATATGCAGAAGCAATGAAATTAGCCTACCAGATAGAGTCTCAATCCTGGCACAAGATAAGATGAAAAATATAACCTATAATTGGAGAAGCTAAAGTTGGAATTAAAGTAGCTGAAGCTAAGGCAAGAGATATTGGCTAAGCAAGAGGAAAATACTTAGGATTAAAGACCTAATATTTGTTGTTCATACTGCACACGAGAAGGCCACTTCAAGAATGAATGTCCTAGGATGAAAGGTGAAAGACAAGCTGCCGTAATCAAAGAAGACACCAAAGAAACACTGAAAAATTCAATTTAGTATACTATGGATTATGTGGAGAATGGGATGACCATGAAACACCGGATTGTCCTTCATAGAACTTCCAGAGGAAAAGAGACTCTACCAATGAAGAAGAGGAGACATGGTTTGGTGGAAATAGTACAAACTCTACGAAGAGTAGTAATATGACATACATGAAAGAAAGAAATTCATATGATCATGACTATAAGCAACCAAGTTGGAGAAATCAGAGAAATGTTAATGCAATTCAAAATTTAAATTTTGACGGTCCATCATATGGAAATAGCTACAATAATGAGGACATAGAACGGTTTGTAAGCTACATAGGAGGTAGAGGTTGTGGAAGAAATCAAAGGAGGGAGGACACCACTTGTTTCAATTGTGGTAAGTTAGGCCATTTTGCTAATGAATGTTGGAATGAAAGGAAAACACAGTGTTCATTTTGTAATAGCATAAAGCATGATATTTTTTCTTGTGAGAGAGAACAATAGTACTTCTGGAATGCACAACCACAATTAAGAGTGATGAGATACAAAACATGGGGAACCAAAAAGGAGCTAGAATCATAAGAAGGGCACCAAAAGGTCAAGGAGGAAGGACTTGTCGGAAGAATAAGAAGGAAACAAATACATCTTCAACTAAATCTATAGAAGAATAAGAATACTACTGAAGAAGAAAGCCAAAACATACCAAAAAAGAGAAAAGAAGGAAGGAGAAAGTTGTCGTACTGACAAGACAAGGAACAAATACCAGAAGGTACTATGTCACTAAAACAGAAGAAGAAGGTAGTGAGAAGGAAGAAGAGTTTGATCCCTCTAGGAAACAAGATGAATAGGTTGTGAAGGAAGCCAAACAAAACATAAGAAAGGAGCAAGAGACGAAGAAATAATATAAGCATTTTTTCACCAAAGAAGAAGTAGATACTCTCAAGCAGTCAGCTCAATTGACACAACATCACAGACTAATTGATAAGCTGAAGCAATTCTCTAAGTATTAGAACAAGGAGCAAGGTCAGAAGAGTCAACTCCAGAGGATGGGAAGAATAGGTAGAGAATGGAAGACAAAACCACTTATGGTGCATGTTCACATCAATCACAAGAAAGTATGGAATGTCATGATAGATTTGAGAGCAGATGTCAACATGATCACAAAGAAGCTATGGCAGCAGTTAGGAAGACCTAAGTTGAAAGAGACAACTTACAACATCATTTTGGTAGATGGATCCAACATGCAGACAATGGGAACGTGTAGTCAAGAGGAAGTGAACCTAATGGGGGTCAAACAAGTCATAGATTTCATTGTGGTAGCCTTGAAGGATCAAGGAGAAGCTATCAATGTACTTTTAGGGTTGAGATGATTTGTGGATGTAAACGCTATCATAGACTCCTGGAAAGAAAGAACTATCATTTTCTAATGATAATAAGACTATCAACATCCCTTTGGGATCATCAATAGAGGAAGCATATATAGAAGAAACAAATTAGGCGGAAGATAGTGATAAGGAGGCAAAGAATCTCTACACAATTTCAAGGTTGGATGTAGAGGAGACAACAGAAGAACCTAACTCTGAGGGACAAGTGCAGATAGAGGAAGACTACAATAGTACAAATAGTGAAGTTTTGGAAGCTTGGTTGAGAGAAGAATTGGAGCTGAAAACAAGGAAAATGATTGGGTACCAGAGAATATTCATGATCAGGACTGGTGAAGAAGACACACCGCAAGACTCTGCATGTCATAAAAAAGCATAGGAGATCATAAGTGGTACATCTAAGGAGGACATGACTCAAACACCTTACGAGGTAAGTCACATTTTGAAAGGTATTTGCCATATCAAATTGCCTAAGTTTTTAGGAGTACATAATATGCATAAATACCTAGAAGAAATGGAGATAGTCTTTTCAAAAGAAGGCATAAGATTACAGGCTATACAACACACATTAGTAAGCAATGCCGCAAATTGGTGGAACACACACAAAGACATAATAAACTGGTGGCCAATTTTTAAAATATTATTCAAGACAAGGTATTTATCGAAGGAAGGAGAATATGATATCATACTCAAATAATTAGGCCATATCTCACCGCAAGAACATTTATCCATGTGTACAATGGTAAGGAGAGAAAGAAATGAATATAATGTGATATTGTACACCCATTTATTCTATTGGATGTTGTCGCCTGATGGGTTTAATTATTGGCCTCCTTTGTGTTGTTTTTATACGCTTTCAAAACTTTTCCACATGATCTTCCAGATACTTTTCAAACATTACCATCATGATATACTGTCTTTTTATATACTTTGTAAAACCTTGAACCTATTTTGTTAATATGAAATATGGTGATGATATTTATCAATTGAATGATTTGAACATGAGTATGTATGTAATATAGATGAAATTCTATGGTTCAATTATGGAGTTTATTTACATGCATATGTTTTGTGGATTAACCCCTATGCAGCAACAAGCACGTGGCATCAACGAGAGGAGAATTTGCAGCAAGTCACAGAGCAGTGGAATTGAAGGAAGTTAAAGTCAAGTCACCAAAAGTGCAAACCGCTAGAAGCTAAACATGAATCATTATGGGAAGGAATAAATGTAGAAGAAGTAGACTTGTTCCAAGATTCTAAATGTAGATTATGTGTTTCTCATATGAGCTGTTGCATAGAAATTCTTATTTGAATAGGATTCTCCTTCCTCTATTCAATTAGAATTAATAAATCAATCTTAACCCTATATCCTAATATCTAGGAATGGATTAATGATTGTAGTTAGTTGGTAGTTGCATAAGACTACCCGTTTTGTATAAGTTAAGGGATGAGCTCATAGTCAAGTTAGCTACTTAGTTATCCAGTTACTCAGTTGTTAGTTTTTTTCAATATTAGAAGCTCCAGACATGAATTGTTGAAATATGTAATTATTGAATACAATATGAAAAGAAGATTTTGTTTGTGATATGAAATGAATGGAACTATGTGTGGATGCGTGAGTATTTGAGTTAGATTTGATTTCTAGCTAAGTGAGTCAGTCCCCTGAGCTGGCCACTCAAGGTACTGAACTTCACTTCATTTATTTTCTTATTCATTTATGCATTCTTGTTAAAGTTGTTTTCTATTGTTTTATAAATGCATTGTGAGTTAAGTAGAATGCTCATGTTGATAATTACATTAGCTATGGTTCATGAACAAATGTATAATTGATCCATCTTAGTCCTCTGGAGGTTATCATTAGATTTCTTATTGTTTTGAATGCTTTCAAATTAAGTTTTGTATTTTTCTGTTGTTAGTAGCTATCTACATCTCAAGCTGCAGGTACCCATAGCCACTAGGTTCTGTAACTATTTTTATTGTTCTTGTATTTCTGTGAATTCCAGCAGAGTAGAATAATCTAAAGTAGGATTGAATAGAATAGTCTAGGCAAATATGAGCCCTGAAGGCACATATAGTGCAAGTGCCATCATAAGATTACACTCCTTGGTTGATAGTTTAATGTAGGTGTATAATGTCAAGCGGACTGTTCAGATAGGTTTACCCCTAAATTGTGTTAAGTCTACAACACATTAGTTTTCCTCTACATTTTTGGTCCCATTGTCGGAGATGGTGCTACCTTCATAGGCTCATTTTACATGTTTTCATAGTTTAAATTTTGATTCCAACATTAGGGTTGATAGATTCACTTTTCAAGAAACACCAGAAATTATACTAACATTGTGCAGGGTCGTTGATATACAAAGCTAAATCCATTGTATGCAGAGGTAGAGATACAACCGAGGCAAATTCCTCCCTTCAAATTATAAGGACAGAGAAGATACTGTTGACTTTATCAATTATACATTAGGGATTGTTGAGGGAGAAGGACTTGTTCTTACATCTTTGACAAGTTGTCACGAGGTTCTAACACTTTAGTTGAAAAATATCAGTTTATCGACCGGGGTAGTGTCCGAGGCTATATGCAATAGGGAGTATTGTTTGGATATCTCATTTAGAAACAATTTTCTAGTTCCTTTAAAAGACTTAAACAACATAAGCATTTGCATTCTATCCTAGAAAGCATTTGAACTCTATACCAAAAAGCATATAAATTCTATACTAGAGAGCATATAAACTCTATACTAGAAATTCATATATGCAACTTTACTATGATCTCGAATAGTGATAAATTCTATACTACACACACATTCTAACTTTCAACTATCAGAAAACAGTAGTTTAAACTAAAGCGAATGCTCTGGAAATATTTAAGCAAACAGAGCTCTAAGAATTAACATCTTAAACAACACACGCTGCAGGTTCACAACAGAAAACTAAACATAAAATAACTCTAGCTGAAACGAAACATCCACAAAAATAAAAATAATTATCTACTCTACAATCCCGCGAGTGGCCAACTCTTGGGAGAAATTCTTCTTTAACTCAGATCACATTCAATCATTTCCATAGTAACAGGGTAACTCCATTCATATCTTCATAACTCAAAAGAAAATACTCAAAACAACACTATTTGCATTTATGGAAATATTGTAGAACATAACTCTCTGATTATTTTTCAAAAAGAGATTGATTTTTATCCATCACATAGTATGATATATATCCATGTTTTGAGCAACCAACAAAAACTAAACTATTATGAACTCCTATATTTCAAATGTTAGTAGAATGCCATTTGAAAAAGTTTTATAACTGAAAAATATAATTTTTAACTACTGATGTCTTTAAAACATATAAAAGGCTCTAAGTGGAGCCATAATGTCTTGGATAACCAACAGGAATAAATAGAACTAAAAAGAGTCTTCAATCAATGCACGCCTAAAATTTATGGTGCCCTCAACTTTCAGTGCACTTGACCTCAACTGCATGAAGTCCACTCCTCTCATAGGCCATGCATTAACCCTACACTATTACTCAACTCTACATACCATTATATCAACATTTAAGAGCTAATTTCAATTAATTTAGGAAATAAAGATTTGTACAACATTTTACTAAAAATAGATAAATACTGCTTATAAAAACAACCAAATTGGCAAGGCTAGGGTGATTGGGCAATGCAAAAAGGGTTATTTGTTTTATCAAAGGACTGAGGTTGTTTATACCTCATCAATCTTCATCAACACCTTCTACATCTTCATCAACTTCTTCCACAACTACAGAACGGACCTTTAGAACCATGGCAGATGTTGCGGTAGAGGATCCACCAGAGCAAACAACGTTTGAGTTTCCTAGCATTGATCAGGAGAGGGCTACAGTGCTGAAGAACATTCCACCTTCAGCATTACCAGTCTTCTATGGCCTAGTGACAAAGGACCCAGATACATTTTTATTTGAGTTTGATATCCTGTGTAGGAGCTATGACTACACTTCAGATGCTCACAGGCTTAAACTTTTTCCTGCCAATCTCAAGGATGCGGCCTTGAGATGGTTTATGGGGCTAGGAAAAGATGTCATTCCAGACTGGGATACAATGAAGGAGAAATTCTTGGAGAAATACCAAGATTACTGCAGAGGACATGACAGGAGGAGAGATGATATCTTCAGGATGTCACGAAAAGAGGAGGAGCCACTGGAAGATTATGTTGAAAGGTTCCAATTTGCCTTGAAGAAAAACCCCCAAAATAGATTGTTTGAAGAATCACTGAAGCTGGTCTTTTTGAGAGGGGTTAAGGATGATTGCATGGATGCCTTGAATCTCATTGGGCAAGGTGATGTTTCTCAATTACCTTTTGAATCAATTTGTAAAGTTTGCATAAATTATTCAAGAACTTTCACCAGACGACCAAGTGGAGAAAGGACATCCATTACAAACAAAGCAACCAATGGGATTTCAAGAGTGGAAATCAATAACTTGCTTTCCAACATGAAAGAGGAAATCATCAGCCATATGGCTACATAGTTGGACACTCTTCACATCAAGAAGAAACAAGAAGAGGCAGATGTAATGCTTACTAAGTACTACCCCAGCTGTAGACAAAGGAAGGCCAATTGTAAATGCAAAAGGATGGCCAATATCTAGCAAGAAAAGATTGAAACGCCAGAGCTTCAGCCATTTGAAGGAGAGGATGGACAGTTGTTCTACATAGCTCAAAGGAGACCTTGACAGCAAAGACAAGGTATGCCCTCTGATCCACTTAGTTTCTATTCACCCTTTCCTGATGCAAACCAAAATTTCTCTTCTTGGAATACTCAACCATGGCCTAGTAATCAAAATCTATGACAAAACCCACAATGGCCTACTCCACAACCTAGTTGGAACCAACAACAACCAAACCCATGACCCCAACAAAGTTTCCAAGGTTCCAACTATAACCCCCAGTGGCCTAGACAACAACCTTAGTGGTAGCCCCAATGGAACAAGGGCCAACAATGACAGCAAAATACAAATTATTAGCAACCTATGCTTCCATCTCAGCCCTGGCAGCCAGCAATAATGCCTCCATCAACTCCTCAAACTCAACCTCCTATACCTACCCAACTCCCTACCCAACCTGCACCTAACCCTAACAACAAGCCTGTTCAACAAGCTTATACAAACGAGGTGATGCAATACCCCACCTATGGAGTAGAAGTGAGTAATGTTCATCTCAGATTAGGGAAGCAACTTGTGAGGCCTTCATCTCCCCAAATTATAGAACTTAAAGATGAAGAACCCACAAAGGAAGCCTCAGATAAGCCACCTTTGAAACCTGAATCAAATCAGGGCCCTCAGATCACTTCACATCTGAAGCCTCCTTTCCCTGAACGCTTGGCTATCCAAAAATAACCAACATAGGCTGAAACTAACCTTATAGGCCATTTAAAAGATATAAGCATAAAGATTCCCTTAATCCAAGCCATCAAAGATATTCCTATCTATACTAAGACTATCAGAGATCTCTGCATAAAGAAACCAGGAAGAAAGAAAATGGACCCAAAGATAGTCCAAGTTTTGGGTAAATTTATGGACATAATGTTGGGAAATATAATTGTCCCAAAATATACATATCCAGGTAGTCCAGTAGTGGATGTAAAAAATAATGGGACTCTGATTAAGAATACTTTGATAGACTTGGGTGCTACAATTAATGTAATGACCAAGGAGACAATGGAGATGCTGCAGTTAAACAACCTTAGTCCTACTCAGACAATTTTGCAATTAGCTGATAGATCTACAGTTAAACCTAAAGGGGTGATTGAGGACTTGGTAATTGAATTAGATTCCTGGGAATACCCTACTAATTTTATAGTACTACAGCCCAAGGTTAATCTCGTTGGTTATCCTCTTATACTAGGTAGACCATGGCTTCCCATAGTAGATGCATTTATAGCTTGCAGGTCAGGAAATATGATCATATTCAATGGGATTATGACCAAGAAGTTGGTCTTATATCCACCAGCCCAACCATACCATGAACTTGAGAAGACCATAATCTTGGATGATGAGGATAGATATTCACCGTAAATCTTGATGACTATTGAACATAGCCCCTTGCTGGATATCGAGGATGAAGATGAGCTGATAGCTCACATTATACAAAATGACTGCGGGAGGCACCCGCAGTAGCAGGACTATCTATCTTGCTTGCAAGATCCCTTGAGAAGCATAATACCCACTAGCTCCTTAGAGGAGGTATACCAACTATTTCATACTTTATTACCCCAACAATGCTTACCAATAATACCTAGTCTTGATTTGTCCTCTGTACAACAAATGTCTAAACAATTAGAAATCAAGCAAGGAAAGATATTGACTATTAACAATGCATTGACTGACGAACAATAGCAATCCTTACACGCAGTGTTGCAGGCCCACTCAACAGTGTTTGCATGGGATTGCAATGACATGAAAGGCATTGATCCTACCTTATGTATTCACAAAATTTACATTGATGATGGCCACAGACCTATAAGGCAACAATAAAGACACATGAACCCTGCTCTAAGAGAGATAATGAAATCTAAACTTTAAAAGCTTTTGGATGCAAGATTTATATACCCATTTTAGATAGTGAATGGGTTTCACCATTGGTAATAGTTCCTAAGAAAGGTGGAAAATGGTGAGTTTGTGTTTGTATACGCCTAAAAATGACACAAATCATCCTAAATAAATATTCTAAATATTTATTCCATTCTTCTATTAATTAAATAAATATTCCAAATTTATTTAATCGATTCACTATTCCATAATTAAATAAATTCTATTTATTTAATTAAAATTCTTCTATTTGTCCTTCACAATTAAATAATCATAAATTATTTAATTAATCCTATTTCCTCTATCCTAAATTTCTAAATTCAAAATTCCACATCACCTTTACACCTCACCTTGTCCACCTCATCAGGTTGCACATGTAATTAAATATATTTAATATTTAATTATCTTATTTTCCCTCACCCACATGGCCTATTTCTTCTCCAATCAGAGGTCAGTTAACCAATCAATCAAATCTGTTAACTAACCTGTCAGTTGAGTCAAATCCTCAATCAACCCAGTCAGTTCCACAATCCACTCTTCTAACTGATCAATCAATTCTGTTAACAGACCAGTCAATGGAGTTAACTCTCCAATCAGTTTTGTCACATCCCACCTTTCATGATGGAGCTGGGACACTTGGCACGTTTCCACTGGTTGCACATTCCTCAACCATCCTCAACCGTTGATCTTCATATCCCCTCTCAACCGTTGATTCCTATTCCTCCAAATCTATAAATGAAGCTTAATTCTTCCATTCTATTCATCCAGGCTTTTGACAACGTTACTCTGCAGAAATATCACCAGCGTGCCTTTGGCACCCACTTGTCATCTACAAGCTTGAGATCACCATTGTTGCATTGAAGTTCACCTTCATTACACATCACACCATAGCCGTTCACCATCGACTTCCTCAAACAGCTTTAAAAGATTGCACTCTCTGAGGGCTCATCTCATCTGCGAAAGGATGATTCGTGATAGGCGAACAACAGAAGTTTCGAAACGGAAGAGGTTTGCTGTGTTTGTTCATTGCTTTGTTTACTTGAATCTTCTTTGTTTCTCTATTCTGTTGATGTTTGGGTCATTTACTATTCATTTGATTGATCACTATTTTACCCTCACATTTTTAGCACCCACCGTGGGGCCGTTGCCCCTTTATTTCACCATTTTTTAGCTTTTTTGAAGGCAGGTTCCGTACAGGTCCCGCAGAGTCACGCACAGGTTCTTTCGGCGCATCTGTTCATTTTTACGGTGCTTTTGAAGACTGTAACGGCGCTTTTGAAAATCCTGCTCATCTATGTATTCTTGACGCGCTTTTACAGACTGTTACGGCTCTTTTGTTAAAACTGTGCATTTGTTGACTGTTACTGCGCTTCCATAGACTGTTGCTGTGCATACGTTAAAACGGCGCATCTGTTGACTGTTACGGCGCTTCTGGCGACTGTTGCTGCGCATACATTAAAACTGCGCATATGTTCATTTTAACGGCGCATCTGTTCATTTTTACGGCGCATTCGTTAATGCTGCACTTCTGTTGATCACTTCTGCGCATCTGATCACTGAAGCTGCGCATTTGTAACTGGCTCAGGTTTTAGTACTTTTCTAGAGTATTTTGCTAACGCTAACCCTTTTGTAGGTGTTTGCTGGAGCGGTTTTGCAGGATAGGCTCGGGTTTAGCTACATGTAGTTGCATCTAACTAGCTCACATTTCATTTTCTGGGAAAGAGTAAAATGGTTGTTCATTACAAATCTTCATCTAGTCTTAATTAGGGAGGAAATAACTGGTTTATTTCATGCTTGCATTGCAAACAAACTTCCAAGTTATTGCTATCTAAGATTTAAAATTGAACTCATCACTGATCTTGCATTTAAAATGAACCATTGCTATATCGTGAGACCTGAATTTCAAAATTAACAATCTCGTGCAACGTGGACTTAAAATTGAACTCACAACTGCTTTCTGAAGTTAAAATGAACCATTGCTATATCGTGAGACCTGAATTTCAAAGTTAACAACCTCGTGCAACGTGGATTTAAAATCAAACCACTGCGATATTGTTGAAATCACTTCAAAGTTTTGTTTGAGTAGTCTAGCCCATTTAGTTTTTATCTTTTTAACTAGGGTGGATTAATCAGTGTATTCTGTGCCTGCGAATGACAATAGGCTTATGCTCTCCCCTCTTCTGGGTGATCAGAGTGCCAAACTTGTCATTCTACTTGTTTAACCTTTAGGAGGGGCCTGCCCTTGGATGCACGCTTGTCCAAGCGGGAACGACCCTGAGTGGTAACAGGCTAACGCCAAGCCCTACCGAGCCACTTAAAATAAATTGTGCTTGAGGTGAAAACCTCCTGCAACGAGTGCTGTTATGTTACACCGACGGCCAACCTCCCCCAAAACCCTCTCAGGCGCAACCCTGTGAGGCTGGGAGACTCCATAACGGAGAGTAGCGCCGCCGCACGTGTAACCACTTGAACGGTTGCCCGAATTAACTACCTCTTGTTTTAGTGGCCCAAATCCCTTATAATCCATTTCTCGCCTAGGATTTTGTACTTGCTTTTGTCCAAAATAGAGTCGAAAAACTACAAAAACAATGGAAAACTACAAAATACTCTTTGTGCTTGCTGTGTTTTCTTGCTAAATTAATTTATAATATCAGATCAGGAAGACCTCTTCCAGCCAAAGAATACCAAAAACAGAGAAAAATCCCAAAAATTTGCAAAAAAATACCAGAACTGCGCATATACCCTTTCCTGCTGCGCATATACAGCGACTTGCTGCGCTTTTGTCTGATTTTACGGCGCTTTTATACCTTTCTGCTGCGCATATACACTATTCTGCTGCGCTTTTACAGTGACTTGCTGCGCATATACGCCGACCTGCTGCGCATATACTTTTCTGCCGCTCATTTGCACATTGTTGCTGCGCATACATACTCCACTAGAGCGGCGCATATACAGTGACTTACGGCACATTTACCCATTCCTGTTGTGCATCTGTTTCTGCGCATGTGTGACAGTGAGCATCTGCCCTATTTTTGAGAAATTTTCGCCAGCTGTTCAGAGTACCCATTTCAGCCTAGTTTCATTTTCCGAGGTCAGAATCAACCTTGCAGTCAATCTTCATCCATTTCACCCATTTCTCTCTCTCTCGACGGTCGTCCCAGTCACCTTCTGTCCTAGTCACTCTTGCCCCGACGTCATTCTGTCTCATACCGAGTCGACATAGGCCCCTCTTCGTTTCATTCGTGAATTCACGTAAGCCTAGTAGGTCACAGTACCTTTTGCTAGTAGTCTTGTTGAACGACTAAGCCCTACACAGTGAGACTGGTATCGACTACCCTTGCTAGTGGCTAGAGTCTTGTGTCAACCGTCTTACCTGAAGTCATTGAGTGAGAGAACCCTTTGTCCAAGTCTTGTCCTCGATATCCCATTCATTACAGTCTTAGTCGACACCTTGCCAAAATTTCTAATCCTAGTCCATTTCGTCCCACCCCACCTTGCATGGTTCTTACTCAATCCCAGTACAACAAGCTAACTGAAATGGCCGACTCTTCCGATCACATCGCCCCACCACGCGATGATGACGAAGAAATTTCTCGTGAGGAATTAGTGGCACACATGCAAGATAGCAAATTCCAACGCCTAGTGGAGAAAGTGCTCCTTGAGGACCCCACCAAATATTTCCATCATCTTTCTAGTCTCGGAATCAAACTCCCCACAGACTTTGACATTAGCTCCATCATGGAAAATGCAGACAATGAACGTGAGAGGGACACAAATGACACAGTCCCAAATGCACATGAGAAAGGCACAAATGACACGGTCCCCCAGGCCAATGAGAGAGGAAAACAACACATAGATCAAAATGCTCCTATGGTGGATGTGAGACAACAAATTGAGAGTCTAAAGCTAGAAATCTCCAACCTTAAGATCGGCACCAGTTCCAAGAACTACTCCTTGGAAGATATAGCACCATACCCCTTTGACAGAAGTTTGGTCATGAAACCATTCCCCTTTCAGTTCGGAATCCCAAAATTTGACAAATACAAAGGGAAGGGGGACCCTAGAGATCATATCCGGGAATTCACAGCAGCATGTTTAGAAGTAGCTCACAACGAGACCTACTTAATGAGACTATTCCCAAGATCTTTAGGAGGTCAAGCTATGGAGTGGTTCTCGCGTCTTCCATCAGGAATCAAAACTTTTGACGAACTTGTCAATAAATTCATAACGCACTTCTCTTACAACATAGAACACGAAGTATCTATGCTAGACCTATGCAACACCAAACAAAAAGGTGGTGAGTCTTTCGCCACCTTCTTACAACGATGGAGACAGCTAGCTAGTAAGTGTTCTTACGACATGCCTGAGAAACAACTATTGGAAATGTTTGTCCACAATTTAAATCTGGATCTTAGCTATCAGATTCAGATACAATGCCCTACCTCATTCACCAAAGTCATTGAAATGGGGCTATTCATTGAGAAAGCTATGATCGCTAAAGGAACTCTCAAGCTCTACAAGGATACACCTCCTTCCAATTACACAACTGACAAGTCAAAGTTTTGGACCAAGAACAAGAATGTGGTCAACGATGGAGTAGTGGATGCCAAGGCGGCAGCCCCTAAACAACAACCCATATTCACTCTTAAGGAAGAAGCAAATAATGGTGCACTCAACAAGCCACCCCCTCGGGAATCTAGACCTTGGTTCAATTCAAATCCAAGGAGAAAATTCATGCCGTTAGGAGAATCCCAAGAGTCTGCTCTCAGGAAGTTGTTGGCTAACAATGAAATTTCTCTACCGCCAACAAGTGACTATGAGCCTATAGTCAAACCTCCCTATTGGAAAGACACAGACTATTGCGAGTATCATCGAGGAAGGGGGCACACAACCAATAATTGCATCCGTCTTAAGAACGTCATACAGGATATACTGGATCAGAATCAGGGAGGGACACAACAGCATACCTCCAATGAATCTCATGTGGCCTACCGGGATCCTCTCCTAAACCACAACCGGCCGTATAACAACAATCACAACAGCAGCCACAACAACAATGGTTACAACCACAATAATGGTCACAATGGCAACAACTCCAATGGCCATAATGACAACAATCGTAACAGGCCAAACCAGAACAGTGGGTCGAGTAATGCTAACTATGCAAGCGTTCCCTTTGAGTACACCATTAACTGCATTTCTGAGCATGTTTCGCAAGTCAACGTCATATCCCCCAACCAACAACCAGGACCTAACGGAACTGGTTGTAGTATAATTACCCGCAGTGGTAGGGTCACGATCAACACCACTCCTCCAAGGTCGTCGCCATCTCCGTCTAACTCCCGCCCATATAATGTCATCGACCAATTGCAAAAAACTCCAGCCCACATTTCTATATTGGAGCTCTTGCGTCTATCTCCTTCTCATAAGGAGATTCTTGAGAAAGCCTTAGTGGAAACTACTGTCCCCACTAACCTAGCCCAAGAAAAGTTTCAAACCATGGTGGGTAATTTGACATCCTCCACTTCCATCTCGTTTACCGAACAAGATGACCTTTCCATGTCTCAACCCCACAACACTCCCCTACACATTGTCGCATTCGTACACAGGCACCGCATCAAGAGGGTTCTCATTGATGGGGGTGCCGGTTTGAATATCTGCACTTTGAAGCTAGTCCTTGCATTGGGGTTCTCTAAACAGGCGGTAGATCCAAGACGAAAAATTACTATCAAAGCCTATGACGAGGAGGAACGAACCACAAAGGGCACGGTTGTCCTACCCATTCAAGTGGGACCGGTAATTAAAGATGTGGTGTGCCAAGTCCTTGATCGAGAGCTTGCTTACAATATTCTACTAGGGAGACCATGGATCCACGCCATGAAAGCTGTCCCCTCCACCTACCATCAATGCATTAAGTTCCCACACGATGGCAAACAGGTCACCATACACGGCGATCCGGATCCCTACCAACACTACAATTATTTCCAAGCTAAACCTGAATGCGTCATTCCCAACAATAGGGCCCCTATCTCCCCTACTCCGCCACCAGACCATACTGCCGAAGCTTCCTCTTCACGGCCCAAACCAATGAAAATCACCATAAAAGAAAATGGCGTAGGGGAATACCAGATTGAGCACAGCCTCAACCTTGCAAAAATGCCCTTGTCTCCTCGCTCCTTCGGCCAGCCCAAGCATCAACCCAGGCATTTTCCAAAGCCCTCTGCTCCCCCTACAACTCCCGCAAACCCCTTTGTAAAATGGGGGACCTTATCCGATGAATCAGAGGAGCGAGATCTTTTGCAATGGCTTTATGCCGAAGAAGAAAACACATCCCAAGATCCACCCAGACTCCCTACAGAGCTCTATGGACGGGGTGAAACCATCTTGCATAGGATGGGATATGAAGGACAAGGCCCTATCGGCCTCAGAAAAGAAGGGATCATCGAACCTATACAACCTTCTTCCTCCTCTTTGGCTAGAAACACCACTGGCTTGGGATACAAAGGCAAGGGCAAAGCCAAAGAAAATGCCTGCCTAGTGGAGACAATTCAAACACTCCAAGTGGACAGTGACGCAGATTCAGATGATTCCAATCAGTATGAATGGGACGAGCTGACAAACCACTCCTACGATGACAAGGAGATTGACACCATCCAAACCCTTAGCCCATATCATGAGAGACAAACGCAACGGGACAGACCACTGGAGTTTGATTTGCCCCTCCCTGAAGTTATGGCTTTCGAGGAAAGTTTCGATTCCATTGCGATAAACAACCTGGAAGAAAGTACCACCCAGAACACTACCCCCACCTATGCTCCTAGTATTTCAATCCACACTATCAACGAATCAGGTCCTTCATCCGACTCCCTTCCCCTCTTACACCCTGAGCTTATTGACTGGGACCTGCAAGGGACCCCTCAATTAGATATGTTCCAGAACGATGATGCCTACATTGACTATATGGGACTTAGAGATCATTTACCAAAAGGAGATCATAAAGCCGGTTTCGCTATCGAACTCAATACTGTAGCTTACTTCGGGGAGGGTGCCAAGCCTTCTAGTCGCAAAAATGTAAAAATCAAAAAGGGATCTGACGGTGAAAACCGCCATGCGGCAGTGTCAGATCATAAAACAGTAAAAAGAAAGGACGTATCTGAAGGTGAAAACCCAATTGTGGCACCTGACGATGGATTGCTTGACACCCTCCCAAGTGACATGTATCAGGAAAGGTCACAGATCGTGGTAGAGCCAACAGAGCCAGTGAACATTGGAACCGAAGAGCAGCCTCAGATTATCCACTTTGCAAAATCTCTCACGCCACCTGAGAAAACCAAGTTTGTACCATTCTTTAAGAAGAAGAGAGGCAGCTTTGCTTGGTCATATGCCGACATGCCAGGTTTGGACCCAAACCTGATTCTACATCACTTGCCATTGGATCCAGGGGTGAAGCCCGTAAAGCAAAAACTAAGAAAGATGCATCCCCATATAGCCTTACTGGTCAAGGAAGAACTCAAGAAATTGTTAGACGTGGGGTTCATCAGAGCCATAGATTACCCTGAATGGATATCTAATATTGTGCCGGTGTCTAAACCAGATGGCAGGGTCCGACTATGCAACGATTTTAGAGATTTAAACAAAGCATGCCGAAAAGATGACTTTCCCTTACCTAACATCGATATCATAGTCGACCTCACGGCAGGACATACAATGCTGTCACTTATGGATGGATTCTCAGGGTACAACCAGATCAAAATAGCACCAGAGGATCAGCACAAAATCGCTTTCACTTGTCCATGGGGTACCTTTTGCTGGAATGTCATGCCATTTGGGCTGAAAAACGCAGGTGCTACATATCAGCGGGCCATGACAACTATATTTCACGACATGATGCATGTGACCATGGAAGATTATGTTGACGACATCTTGGCAAAATCACTCACCAGGGACTCACACCTGGACACATTAGAGAAAGTCTTCCAACGGCTGGACCAATTCCAAGTAAAATTGAACCCTAAGAAATGTGTGTTTGGGGTAACATCGGGCAAGCTGCTAGGCTTCATCGTGTCAGCAAACGGCATAGAGGTAGACCCGGCCAAGGTCAAAGCAATCATGGACATGCCTCCGCCCAAAACTCTAACACAGTTGAGATCCTTACAGGGCAAGCTACAGGCCATCCGCAGATTCATCTCACAGCTGGCAGACAAGTGCCACCCTTTCAGCCATCTCCTACATAAGAATGTTCCATTTAAATGGGATGAGCAGTGCGAAGAGGCATTCAACAAGCTCAAGGAGTACCTCATGAATCCTCCTATACTCAAGCCTCCGATCCAAGGAAAGCCTTTGATTCTCTACATATCTGCTACACCTACTGCTCTTGGGGCTCTCCTAGCGCAGCAAGACTATGAGAACAAGGAAAGACCTGTGTACTATATCAGTCGAACCTTAGTGGGCTACGAGTTGCAGTACTCACAGGTGGAACGTTCATGCCTTGCGGTAGTTTTTGCCTCACAAAAACTCTGACACTACATGTTGGCACATCCTGTCAAACTCATTGCCAAGATCGACCCACTAAAATATCTTCTCAGCAAAGCAGCTCTCACAGGTCGACTAGCCAAATGGGTTATGCTTCTTAGCGAATATGATATAGAGTATGTGGATAGAAAAGCCATCAAGGGGCAAATCATCGCAGACCAACTAGCTGAGGCACCATTACAGGACACTTCACCAATGCAGTTTGAGTTCCCAGATGAGTCTTTATTCACCCTGTCAACATCTCCTTGGCAACTCTACTTCGACGGGTCTTACACCAACCATGGATCGGGGGCAGGTATCTTGTTCATCACTGCCCAAGGCAACACAATTCCAAAGTCCTACAGGTTGTTATTCCCATGCACTAACAATATAGCAGAGTACGAGGCTTTGGTAATTGGTCTCCAGATGGCCACTGAGTGGAAAATCCAAGCACTATGTGTCTACGGTGATTCTCAGCTTGTCATAAACCAGGTCAACGACGAGTATCAGACCAAAGATGAGAAGCTCATCCCATACAAGCGAATGGTCGACGACCTCAAAGAACATTTTGGGACCATCTCGTTTGAGCAAATACCCAGGATAGAGAACAAAGCAGTAGATGCAATGGCGACCATAGCCTCTCTTCTTGAGATACCTGAACATGAGTCACGGTATGAGTTCTTAGTAGAAACAATTCGACAACCGGCTTATGATCTCCTTGAGACCCATTCCATTTGCCACCTAGTAGGATCTGATTCACCTTGGTACGGTAAGACCTACACTTACCTCAAGGACAATATCCTTCCTTTAGACCTCTCTTCCAACCAAAAACGAACTTTCATCCGACAAGCCTCCCGTTACACCATTATCGCCAATACCCTTTACCGACGTGGTCTGGATGGTACTTTACTCCGTTGTCTAGAACAAGAAGAATCTATAACTGCCTTGCGAGACGTGCACGAAGGGATCTGCGGAACACACTCCAGCGGTCCTTCCTTAGCTAAGAAACTCATGCGTTTGGGTTATTACTGGCCCAATATGGAAATGGATTCATATCAGTTCGTCAAAAAGTGCAAACAGTGCCAGATACATGGGAACTTGATTCATGCACCTGCTCAGGAGTTGAGACCTCTAACGACACCCTGGCCCTTTTGCCAGTGGGGACTTGACCTCGTGGGAAAGATTCATCCGCCCTCTTCCAACGGCCATAAATTCATCATAACCGCCACTGAGTACTTTACAAAGTGGATTGAAGCCGTTCCCTTATCAACCATCACAGGAAAGCAAATTTCCTCTTTCATTCTGAATTACATTATCTGCCGATATGGCATCCCTTCATCCATCATAACGGATAACGGGAGACCCTTCAAAAATCAGGATGTCCAGGAACTTTGTGAACGTTTCAAGATCCAACACCGCTTCTCCACTCCATATTACCCCCAAGGTAACGGCCAAGCTGAGGCATCGAACAAAACCATCCTGAAAATCCTAAAGAAGACTGTCAATGAAGCTGGTCGCGATTGGCACGTCCAACTCAATCCCGCTCTGTGGGCCTATCGAACCAGCATACGCACTCCCACAGGTGCTACACCCTACGCCCTCGTCTATGGTTCCGAAGCCATCCTTCCCATTGAGGTCGAACTCCCATCCCTTCGGGTGTCGTTGAAAGGTCTCATATCAGACGAAGAGTACAGAGTCTCCAGACTACAAGAGCTAGAACTGCTAGAGGAAAGGCACCAGAAAGCTTTTGCCCATCTCAAAGCCTATCAACAGATGATGTCAAGAAGCTACAACCACAAGGTTAGACCAAGATGCTTCAAGGTTGGGGACCTCGTCCTAAGAGAGAACCCTCGCAATCAGCAGGACAGAGAAAAGAAAGGCAAGTTCGAGCCTAACTGGCTTGGACCCTATGTAATTGTAGCAGCTTACGGATCGGGGGCATATCAGTTGGCCACATCAGAAGGTGAGTTGTTTGATGATCCAATCAACAGCCTGCACCTTCGCCGGTTCTATACCTAAGAGAACCCCAGTGCAAGGGGGTACAATAAAATCAAAAAATAAAAAAAAATCAAGAAAAAGTTACAAAGAGAAAATACAAAAAAATCAGAAAAAAGTAGCAAGCATACAAAAAAAAAATCGTCCTTTGGTGAAAACCTGGCAAACAGGCGCCTTGGATAGGTATCATGGGGAAAACCTAGCAATCAGGCGTCATGTTACTTTCTAGCTTCTCGTGCAAATAAAAGCAAGTGATGAAAACCTGGTAAACAGGCGTTACTTGTGACAAACCGCATTCTCCATCTTTGGGAATCCAGTCACCTCGAGCCCATTCTCCCTCTATTTTCCTCATTCGACCCATATCCATCCCACAATTAAAACGCTTGACAGTTACCTATCATGGCTTGATACTCACCTTGTGGCCTTGTCAACCAAGGTTTTGTCCCATACCGTCTCCTCAATGTAAGCCTAGTGTAGTGTCTCTCGTCAGTGTCTATGGTCCGAATCTGTGAACTACGTTGCCTCTGCGCCGTCACGTAGGCAAGGCCATTATTCTAATGCGCCCCCGAGGCTTCCATCTCTCCCAAGGTCCCATTCGTCTCCTTTCTTGTCTTCATTCTTATCGTCTTTCTTCTAGTCCATCCAAGGTCCATTAGGGTTTACCCCGAACTACGTTGCCTCTGCGTCGTCACGTAGGCAAGGCCATTTAGCAATGCGCCCCCGAGGCACTAGGTCAGTCCCTTAGGGTCCGTCTTCTCAATAAGGATAGTGCAACCTTCTCATCAGATAAGCGAATGCAAGCAAGCACCCGCACTTCAAGCAGACATCCCGACAATGAGCATCTTAACCTATCCAATGCAAAGCAAATACCCAAGGTCTTCTAAATGATTTTATGCAAATTAAGGCAAGAAATAAACACATATCAACGCAAATGTGCTTTTGTAGATTGGAACCTAGGGTTAAGTTACAGAGTCTTGATTTTTGCTATCATACCCTCCTATGCTACTCAAGGATGCCAAAAGCTAGAGATGCTATGATGGGGGCATGATTACTTTCTTTGTTTGCTATTTGGGGATTAAACTTTAGTAATGTGAAGCCTTGTCTTAGGACGTGATCGGCAAAAGGTCATCGAGGACATCAAAGGTCTAACATGAACGGGGGCAATCCTTGCTTGTTGAAACGCAAGAGGTACTCAGGTCATCTAGATTCAATTTTGACTAGATGCTTGTCTTAACTTGCTAAATCACAATCCATGTAAGCGATACTCAGGTCATCTCGGTTCAATTATACCTCGATGCTTGTATTCACTTACAACATTTCAGAAAAGTACCAAAAACAAAATGCCCAATGATGAAGTAAAGCAATCTAAAAGCAAAGCATCCGTCCTATATCCATACACCCATCCATACAATCCTCATTATTCAAACTATGCAGAGTAACGATATCAAGAAAAACCCCTAAGTCATTCTTTCGCAACCATTCCTCTATCCATCATGTCATTCTTATGTCGATAGAGTACATTTGGACATCACAAAAACAAGGCATATAGGAGCATATCATATCATTCGTGGAAACTAGTCATGCACATGAGTAGGTTAGTAAAATACACCATCCAATGCATTAGGTCACCAATACATTTGCATCACATCTTAATCTTAAAAGCCCAGAAAATCAAACAACATAGCTAAGTGCATCACATATATAGTTGCATCACCACATAGTACTCATGTTACAACTGCATACATTCAAAGCATTACATCATATAAACATCCAAATAGCATCTCACATATCTATACAGCATCGTAACATAGAAATCATGGTCCATACATATACATTTGCATTAGATCATATAGACATCACATATATAGTTACATCATAACATAGAAATCATGTTTCATATACATACATTTGCATCATCACATAGACATCATATTACATTTTGCATTCATTTGGCACATTAGATCATATAAACATCATATAGCAGCATATCAAAGTATTTCTCATATAGCATCATATAGCCCATCTAACTATGCAATAGAATCACATCATACAATCGAAGTAAAGTCATCATCTCACAATGCATGCAATAGATACACAAAGTTGCGTCATCATCCATACTATCATATATACAAAGAGGTCCAAATGTACAATATCACCATCTCTCTCAAAATCAAAGTGTCATATACAATGTGCGTCTAAATAGACGGTGATACATGTCCCAAAAATGTACAACATCGGGTCTGTGTCTACCCCTGCTGCTGTGGGCCACCACTGCCAGCTCCTGACTGCTGAGGTCCCATCACGGATGCCCCTGACTGCGAAGGACCTACTCTGTGAGCCACCCCAGACTGACTCCTGAAACTCCCTGCCCTCTGGCTCAAGGATACGGCACCATGGTACAAGCCTCGGTAATACTGTGCCTGCTGCTGCGCTCTGGCTAGGTCTGTCTGTGCCTGTGCCAACTACGTCTGCAACTGGCCTACCTGTGCCTGTGCCTGCTGCACCTGCCCAACCAAAAATGTACTCGCTGTGTCTGTGCCCATGGCAGCTACTGCTGTGTCCCTCTCTACTCGGATAAGGCGTACCCGGGCATTTGCCATGTCTCGCTCGCGAGTCAAACCAGTGATCACCGCTGCGTCTG
Source organism: Cunninghamia lanceolata (assembly GCA_027924645.1). Classification (NCBI taxonomy): domain Eukaryota; kingdom Viridiplantae; phylum Streptophyta; class Pinopsida; order Cupressales; family Cupressaceae; genus Cunninghamia; species Cunninghamia lanceolata. The sequence goes on along the minus strand of BSBN01000828.1, from coordinate 12,923,140 downwards.
TATCTCGCATCCTCTCCACTCTCCTCAGCTGTGCCTACAGCTCTCGCACCTGTCCCCTCAGGCTGGCTATAGTCCTCTCATGTGCCTCACCCTGCACTGGCCCCTGTGCTGCCCCTGCCTGTCCTAGCCCCTGCTGCTGCGGCACCTGCTGCTGTGGTACCTGCTGGGGTGGTGGCATCTGTGCCTGCTGCTGCACCTGCTGCTGTACCTCCCCCTGTCCTGGCATTGCCTGCCCAGCCCGATCTATCCTCCTCCGCTGCCTCGGCCTCTCTGCAGCTCGGCCACCCTGTCCTCGTCCTCCTCTAGCGGCCCTCCGCCCTGGGCCAGCCTCTCCCTCCTCCTCTGAGTCTGCCTCGTCAATACGAGGCACCAGCATGCCAGGTCCTGAATATCTCGGGAATGGATGTGCAGTAATCCAGTCCTCGTACTCCTATGTGACCCCCGCATCTGCAATCTCCCTCCGCATGTCCCATGCCACGTAGGGCAACTGCTGGAACTCTGCCAGGGCCTCCTCGTACGAAGCCATCGGCCCCCATCTGACCCTCTCTGCATGAGTCCAGGCAAACATAGCCTGTCCCTGTGGCATGCCCTGTCTCCTGCCAAACTGACGCAGCACTCGGCCCACCATCTGCCTCTCCAGTATGTGCCGGGTCCGGCCTATCAACCACCTGGTCTGAAAGCAAAAAGGCAGCTCATCTCCCTCATCATCCCAAGGCTTGCAGTCCAAATATGGTCGCCAGACGACCACATCTATCCCATCCAACGTGTGCCGCCAATACTCTAGCTTCCCCAGCCTGTGCTGGGAAATCACTCCTGTGTAGCCATAGCTGTATGGCTCTCCTCTCTGCCTAGCAAAGACGCATATCGGCCTGGTCACCGCTATGTGCTCCCACAGCCAGAACTGTAACAGCAACACCCCAGTCGATAGACTCGTGCTGCGGTGGTAAACCACCTGATGCATGTCGTGATAAAGGTGGGCCAGCACACAGGGTCCCCACGCATAACGGGTGCCCTCAGTCAGCATCCGCTCCATGATCCTGCCCCATCCAATGGGGAACCCGTGCGATCTCCTGTCCGGGCATACAACGCCCCCAATCAGCCCAGCCACAATCCCAGGGAAGTAGTCGTAGCAGTCATATATGTCCTGCCACGAGATGACCTGCCCCACCAGCTCAAGATCATCAAATACTCGCTGACACTCGGCGAGTCCGGCGTCCCGCTGAGCATCGTACTCCACCAACTCGCCTACTACGGGCAAGTGCAGTATCCGATAGACATCCTCCAACGTCACAGTCATCTCTCCAGTAGGGAAGTGGAAGGTCCCGTCCTTGCTGTGGAATCTCTCCACGGCCGCTGTCAACAGTCCTCGGTTCGCCCGCACCTCGGGCATAAAGCAAACATAATCTAGACCCATGGCACCAAGCGCCACTTTGTCAGCCTCTGTCAGCATGTATCTCTGCAATAGAGGCATGGGGAACGTCTCCCTCAACTGCAGAGTCTCTCGTATCTCCTCCTGCAAACACACAATGCAAGGCGTCAGTCTCAAGCTGCATATACCATACTCAACATATCTATTGAACTATATCAACTAAACTTAGCATTTCAAATTGATCAAAATAGCACACTACATCTCTTGACTAGATTCCTGCAATCTCGGAGATAGCTCATCGATTCCTGCGTCAAACAGGACGCTAATCGAATCAATTTGGCTAAGTAATTTGCCATCCCAAGCAAATGTGCCACTACAGGTGGTAAATGCGCCATTTCTGGTATATGCGCCGCAAAAATCAACATATGCGCCGCAAAAATGCATATGCGCCGCTACAGGGCACATATGCGCCGTTTTAACGCATGCGCCGCAGAAATCCACGCATGCACCGCGAAATTACGCATGCGCCGCAAGAATCCACATATGCGCAACTTTAACAAATGCGCTGCTACATTTCACCCATGCGCGGCAGAAATACAAAAGCGCCGCCCAATTACGAAAGCGCAACTAGAATGCACAAATGCGCAGCTTTCACGCATGCGCCGCCGAAACCGGCATATGCGCCGCGAAATCACAAAAGCGTAGCTTCGCGAGGCATATGCGCCGTTCTGCGTTTTGGCGCATTCATTTCACCTATTTTCAACGGGCATTTATGACACCTAAACTCGACCCTAGGAGAAATTTTTCGAAGCACATACCGGGGGTCCTGCCTCTGCTGGCCGCCCAAATCGTCGGACTCGCTCGAATCGGTGCTCCTCGCGTGGAATGTCTGCTGCTCTGGCCGCCATGCTGCTCTAAGTTTGCTCTGAGCTCTCTTTCTCCAATCCAGATCAACCAAGTGTGCAAATGACTATTCTTGTGGACCCAGCTCCTATTTATAGCCTCCAAACCCTAATTCTGGCTAGGTGATGACTGTGGACTACTTCCTGTATCCGTTTTTCCTCCCGTTTTCTTCCCGCACCCCTGACCGCGTCCCTTTTCCTCCAACCTATCTTAACCCCTTCCTCGTCGTGAGATCGTCCGTCTCCAAAACTTTCACCGTTTTTCCCGTCCAATCTCCCGAGGGGGCATCCTATCGTCATTTAACCTGTACCAGGGGCAAACTGGGGCATGCATCATCACTCAGACTATCAATTTCTTTGAAGCAACGCCGTAAACTGCATTGCATCAAAGAGGGGCAAAATGTATACGCCTAAAAATGACACAAATCATCCTAAATAAATATTCTAAATATTTATTCCATTCTTCTATTAATTAAATAAATATTCCAAATTTATTTAATCGATTCACTATTCCATAATTAAATAAATTCTATTTATTTAATTAAAATTCTTCTATTTGTCCTTCACAATTAAATAATCATAAATTATTTAATTAATCCTATTTCCTCTATCCTAAAGTTCTAAATTCAAAATTCCACATCACCTTTACACCTCACCTTGTCCACCTCATCAGGTTGCACATGTAATTAAATATATTTAATATTTAATTATCTTATTTTCCCTCACCCACATGGCCTATTTCTTCTCCAATCAGAGGTCAGTTAACCAATCAATCAAATCTGTTAACTAACCTGTCAGTTGAGTCAAATCCTCAATTAGCCCAGTCAGTTCCACAATCCACTCTTCTAACTGATCAATCAATTCTGTTAACAGACCAGTCAATGGAGTTAACTCTCCAATCAGTTTTGTCACATCCCACCTTTCATGATGGAGCTGGGACACTTGGCACGTTTCCACTGGTTGCACATTCCTCAACCATCCTCAACCGTTGATCTTCATATCCCCTCTCAACCGTTGATTCCTATTCCTCCAAATCTATAAATGAAGCTTCATTCTTCCATTCTATTCATCCAGGCTTTTGACAACGTTACTCTACAGAAATATCACCAGCGCGCCTTTGGCACCCACTTGTCATCTACAAGCTTGAGATCACCATTGTTGCATTGAATCTCACCTTCATTGCACATCACACCATAGCCGTTCACCATCGACTTCCTCAAACAGCTTTAAAAGATTGCACTCTCTGAGGGCTCATCTCATCTGCGAAAGGACGATTCGTGATAGGCGAACAACAGAAGTTTCGAAACGGAAGAGGTTTGCTGTGTTTGTTCATTGCTTTGTTTACTTGAATCTTCTTCGTTTCTCTATTCTGTTGATGTTTGGGTCATTTACTATTCATTTGATTGATCACTATTTTACCCTCACAGTGTTGATTATAGGGAATTAAATACTGCCACTAGGAAGGATCACTTCCCATTGTCATTTATTGACCAGGTTTTTGACTCTTTGGTAGGGAAGAAATATTTCTCAGTTCTTGATGGTTTTAGTGGCTATAACCAAATCAAGATTGCACTAGAGGATCAAGATAAGACAACATTTACCTTCCCTTGGGGGACCTATGCATATTTTATCTTACCTTTTGGTTTGTGTAATGCTCCAGCCACATCTCAAAGAGCAGTACTCAGTTTTTCTCTGATTTTGCCCATGATAGCATGGAAATTTACATAGATGACTTTACCACATATGGTGAAACATATGATGAAGCCTTACACAATTTGGAGAAAGTTTCAAAGAGATGCACAAAGCACAATCTATCTTTGAGCAATGAAAAATGTTTTATGATGATGACATAGGGCATTGTCTTGGGACATTTTGTCTCAAGCGTAGGAATACAAGTTGACCCAAAGAAGATTGAAATCATATCTACCCTACCTATTCCACAGAGACAGAAGGATGTAAGGAGCTTCCTTGGACATGCAAGTTATTACAGGTGGTTCATTCAAGATTTTAGCAAAATTGTTGCCCCGCTATTTACTTTGCTGACTAAAGACATCAACTTTGAATGGACCCCAAATTGTCAAAATTTATTTGAAAAGCTAAAAGCAGCCTTGACACAAGCTCCAGTTCTAAGAGGTCCAAATTGGACACTACCTTTTCATATCCACACTGATGCATCAGACTTTGCCATTGGAGCAGTCTTGGGCCAGCAAGAAGGAAATAAAGAGTATGCAATATATTATATAAGCAAAAACCTACAAGGAGCTAAGTTGAACTACATTGTGATAGAAAAGGAAATGTTAGCTATTGTTTATGCCATTAACAAATTTAGACACTACATTACTAGCTATAAAGTGTTCATACATACAGATCATACAACAATTCGATATTTGATGAATAAGCCAATAGTGGGTGGAAGACTTGTAAGATGGTTGTTGTTATTTCAAGAATTTGACATAACAATAGTTGACAAACCAGGAAAGGCTAATGTAGTTGCCAATTTTCTATCTAGACTGCCTACACAACTAGCAGAAGGAGTGGTCGATGATTCGTTTCTTGATGAGCATCTATTTGCTCTAAACATACACACTCCCTCGTATGCAAATATAGCTAATAATTTGGTGACAGGGCATATTCCAAGTTACCTTTCTCCAAGGGAGAAAAGACAGTTAGTTAACACATGCTTCCCTTATTCTTGGATTTCTGGATTCCTATTCTACACTGGCCCATATAACATTATGAGGAGATGTAGTAGGGAGGATGAAGTGTTTGATATATTGAAGGCATGTCATGATGAACCCTGCGGTGGACATTTTGCAGCCAAAAGGACAGCCTTCAAGATCTTGACAATAGGATATTACTGGCCAACACTACATAAAGACTCTGTCAAGTATACTAGAAGCTATGATCAGTGCCAGAGAATGGGGAGACCTACAAGAAGTGATGAAATGCCTTTGTATCCCCAAATAGCATTAGCTCCTTTTGATAAGTGGGGGTTGGATTTTGTTGGCCCTATCTCTCCTACTTCAAAAAACAAGGAATATATACTGGCATGCACTGATTACTTAACCAAATGGGTGGAAGTTAAAGATTTGCAGTTTGCCAGAGATGGTAATGTGGCAAAATTCTTACATGAGGAAATCTTCACTAGGTATGGTGTACCTAGGGATATAGTGATTGATCAAGGACCACAATTCACATCAGACTTAATCACCAAATTGGTGGAGGAATATCAGATTAGACACAAGAAGTCGACCCCATACCATCCTCAGGATAATGGTTAAGTAGAGGTTACAAATAGGGATATTAAGAATATATTGATAAAAACAGTACAACTTCACAAAAGAGATTAGGTTTCCAGGTTACCAGAAGTTGTTTGGGCATAAGGAACCACATGGAAGACAACTATATGCTTCACTCCTTATGAATTGGTTTATGGCAAGACATCAGTACTGCCTATTGAGTTTAACTACAAAACTTTGAGGACAACAGTGGAATTGGGGATGGACTTGACAAAGGATCAAAAGGAAAGGTTACAACATTCGAATGCTCTTGATGAAATCAGATTAGAAGCCATATACCACATAGAGGTTATTCAGAAGCAAAGAATTAAACGGCATGATCAATATATAAAGACTAAAGAGTTCAATGTTGGTGATTGGGCACTTCTCTATGATTCCAGATACAAAGATTTCAAAGGCAAGCTTCAATATTGATGTCTAGGACCATGTGAGATTCACCAGGTATTCCCTAATGGTGCAGTCTAACTACAAACCATTGATAAGGTTAGATTTTCCTTACTAGTCAATGGGCATAGGCTGAAACTTTATAAGAAACCGCTTCAAAAAGATGATTTTATTATCTCTTTAACAAATAAGTATGGTGCTCACAGTGATATTGACGAAGGCTCTGAAACACACAATGACATATCGATGCAAAGTGATCCACCCATCATGTCTAGTGATGCAGAGGTTGAGTTGCATGACTCATCCTTTTCACTGAGACTTAATTTTTATTGCTTTACACTTCACATGCACACACCACACACTACCCATGGTGAACACAATTAGCTCTAGAGGGACCTATTCTTCACTCTCAATTGGGACCTATTATAGTCGGGACCTAAAATAATGGATATGTACACATTCAGTGGGACCTGTACTGAAGGTACCATAACAACACATGTCTGGAGAAGTCTTAAACACCTTGGCAAAAAGTAAACTATTTTCCTGTGCATTCCATTTATTCTACACATGCTTCATTCATTTTGAATAAATTAACCACCGCTGCAAAAGTGTTCAACTCACACTCACGAGTTGTTCAATTAAGCATTATGCATTGTCACCTCACATCACTTCCAAAGTACCCGTCGCCTTACCATTCACTCTCATGCATTTCATTCTACTCACATCAAATAAATGTCAAGTATGTGTTCTCTAGTTCCAAGGTACGATGATCATTTACTTCCACAACATATGTACAAAAGGTAACTTTCAATGATTAACTTAGATTTCTTTCTATATTCATTATTACTTTTTATTTAATTAATGCATGCGGAAATATCTATCACCATTCAATCTCATAATTACTCTTTCTTCCATATCAATTCACGCGTGAAGTGAGGTCACTTCACCCATTAGTTGGGGGGAGGGGTTAATTTTTTTTATTTTTGCCACTCAAGCCTTTAGAGTTATCAGATAGAATTCTATGTTGTTTTTTCAAAGATAGTAAACCTACCCTATTTTATCCAAGTTGTGAACTTATTACCCTATGAGTGAGCTAAGATACATAATTTTGCATAACAAGAGAGCTTCAAAAGTTATAGTTGGGGGAATAGGAGAAGGCAACAAATTGTAGATTCTTCTGAGGGTGGTGGAATCGAAGTTGAGTAGAAATTGAAACCTTTTAATGTTGCAGAGTATAGAGGACAGAGACAATGGGAGGTGATGTGATAAGATGAGAACCATCTACGCACAAGGAAATATTAGAGGATGTGATGGTTCTACCACTCTTCACCAGAGTGGGATGGCTAGACTACTTCTTGAAGTTAACAGAATATGACAATGAAATGGTGAAAGAATTTGTAGCTACATTGCAGTATGATGAGACAACAGTCAGGGGATTGGTTGTAGATGCATCTGAAATGGCTATTGCCCAAGTTACAGGATTGCTGCATACATAGTCTGAATATCTATCTCTTGCTGATGTAGCTACAACAAGAGAAGAATTCTGCAAGCGTGGAGAAAACCTGGACTCAACATCACAAGGTACAAAGAGATTGTCCCTTCCATTCTTTTGGGGAAAATGTACTTCTTATATCATTAAATACTTTACCTGTGATGGCCGACACAATTTGTTATATACTGTGCACTTTAAGTTGCTAAATCACTTACGCCATGATAAGTTAGTCAATGTTCCCAATTTCCTCTATAACATGTTGAAGAGGATGACATTTGAATATTAGAGAAAGCAAATAGACACCACATTGTCCCATCACTGCTTAATAACCCTATTGTTTGAGAGAAGCCTGAGAATTCAACATCCACAAGTTGATTGGAATGCCTTTAAATAATGCACAGATATCACAAAACTGTTGGAAGTACCTGAAGCAAAGGATGAACACATGAATCAGAACCTAAAATTGCACCTAAACCTGAGATTGAGCCAGAGTAAGAAGAGCCATAGGAGGAAAATACTCCAGAAGATATGTCAACAAAGAAATCCTCATCTTCTACGAACCCTAAAGCTATGAGAGGTGCTACTTCAATGTCTGTTAAGAAAAAGATGAATACAAAAGGTGTTGAGAAACATAAGAGCACTGTTAAAGAAGAGGATGTAGGGGAGAAGAAGAGGAGGAGGAGGAGTAAAAAGAAGAGGAAAAGTGAAGACAAACATGAAACTATTACTCCTAGGCACTCAAGAAGGTTGCAGAATGTCAAAGAAAGAATTGTTGAGGAACAGGGGTGGGAAGAAAAAGGCAAGGGACAATAGCACCATGATTCAATGCTGCTAGACATAGACTCGGACAAAGAAGGGAACGCCCCTGAGAATGTCCCTACTGATGCTCATGAAAATATCAATGTGTCTACGAAGAGAAGAAGGTATGTTTCTTCATCTTCTGACTCTGATTTAGAAGATATTTTTATTGCAAAGGAAATGGGGAAGTCAGTTTCCAGTAGTTGTACTAAGGAAATTTTTGATATCACCGGGGATGATGATGAAGGTTTAAATTTTGAAAAGGAAAAAGAATTGTTAGAGGATAGGAATATAAGAAAAGAGCTTCAAGAAGCTCTTGATAGGATAAAGCAACTGGAAGAGCAAGTAAAAGGATATGAGGAAAAGGACAAAGAGAAGGAGAAAAGAATACAAGAATTGGAGGAGAAAATCCAAACCTACAGCCATGGAACCAACTTGGATATGTTAGTACAGATGGTCGTGAATCAAATAAAAACTAAAGAGAATGAAGCACTAAATCCACAACCTCATTTATCAAGGTCTCCAATATATCACACCACTTTGTCTTTGGGCTTTGAATTGATGAAACTTACTCACAAATCCAAACAGGAAAAAGAAAGTTGGGAGAAAGAAAAATAGACTCTTAATACATCACTGGAAGGTAAGAATTTGGAGTTGAAAAGGTTGGAAGGTAAATTGGCAGAGGTAATAAATAGAGCCATTTAGATCATTAAGTGTAGACCTCCACCTAGGGTGTATGCATTGTTTCTAAAGGAAAAATTTCTCAGTTTTTAGTTCAATAGGTTCATTAATGATTAGCCCGCCTTACACTCAAGGCATATTTTTTTTAGCTATTTTAAAGAAGTCAGCTTGGAGGAGCAAGATAAATTGTGTGAGTATTGTTTACATAACTATCTGATGGTAGAGGATAGAGAATGGAACCCCTCAATTTATGTTGGGGATTTACAGGTTAGAGCACTGTCATCCTATTTCAAAAATGAGCAGCTCAGAGGTGAATTAATGGACAAATATGAAGAACAAGAAAAAATAGTGGCACTACAGATCAGAAAGAAAGCACTGAATCTTGATGTAATCCTTACTAAATGGTTGACACTCCTTTCTCACAAGGATCCAGGAAAGATAATTACGGATTTAAGACTCTGAGATTATAGAAGGACACAGCAATTGGCAGTACCCATGCTTCAAAATTGTCTAAGGTGTGTATAAAGCAGATGGAATAGTCTGACCCCAGCATTGCAAAGGAAAGAGCCTCACTCTTTCCATAATATTATGAACATGTTTGAAAGATTGTGCAAGTACATCCAGATTTTAGAACAAATAGGAGTGGGATAGCTACCACTTACTTATCATCCTCCTATTCTCCTCTATCCAGTACCACACTAGATAGGAGAAAAGAATGATGAATATAGGAATGTAGAATTAGTCAAGATGGATAGGCTTGCATGTTATAATGGTTTCTATCTTAAGCAGGGGGAGGGAGTCAAAGAAGTGATGGACCTTAGGCTGATCACCTTACATTACAATCTTTTCCCCTAGATGTTTTATTAAGTGTTTGCTTGAGGACAAGCAAAAGGATACTTGGGGGGAATGATGGGTTTAAATATTGGCCTATTTTGTGTTGTTTTTTATATGCTTATAGAACTTTTCCACATGATCTTCTAGATACTTTTCAAATATTACCATCATGATATACTATCTTTTTATATACTTTGCAGAACCTTGAACCTATTTTGTTAATATGAAATATGGTGATGATATTTATCAATTGAACGATTTGAACATGATTATGTATGCAATATAGATGAAATTATATGGTTTAATTATGGAGTTTATTTTCATGCATATGTTTTGTGGATTAACCCCTATGCAACAACAAGCACGTGGCATCAAGGAGAGGAGAATTTTCAAAAAGTCGCAGAGCAAGGGAATTGAAGGAAGTTGAAGTTAAGCCACCAAAAGTGCAGACCGTTGGAAGCTGAACATGAATCATTATGGGAAGGAATAAATGTAGAAGAAGTAGACTTGTTCCAAGATTCTAAATGCAGCTTATGTGTTTCTCATATGAGTTATTGCATAGGAATTCTTATTTGAATAGGATTCTCCTTCATTTGTTCAGTTAGAATTAATAAATCAATCTTAACCCTATATCCTAATATCTAGGAATGGATTAATGATTGTAGTTAGTTGGTAGTTGCATAAGACTCTCCCATTTTGTATAAGTTAAGGGATGAGCTCAGAGTCAAATTAGTTACTTAGTTATCTAGTTACTCAGTTGTTAGTTTTTTTCAATATTAGAAGCCCCAGACATGAATTGTTGAAATATGCAATTATTGAATACAATCTGAAAAGAAGATTCTGTTTGTGATATGAAATGAATAGAACTATGTGTGGATGTGTGAGTATCTGAGTTAGATTTGATTTCTAGCTAAGTGAGTTAGTCCCCTGAACCAGCCACTCAAGGTACTGAACTTCACTTCATTTATTTTCCTATTCATTTATGCATTCTTGTTAAAGTTGTTTTGTATTGTTTTATAAATGCATTGTGAGTTAAGTAGAATACTCATGTTGATAATTACATTAGCTATGGTTCATGAACAAATGTATAATTGATCCATCTTAGTCCTCCAGAGGTTATCATTATCTTTCTTATTATTTTGAATGATTTCAGATTAAGTTTTGTATTTTTCTGTTGTTAGCAGCTATCTACAGCTCATGTTGCAGGTACCCGTAGCCACTAAGTTCTATAACTATTTTTACCGTTCTTGTATTTCTGTGAATTCCAGCAGAGTAGAATAGTCTGAAGTAGGATTGAATAGAATAGTTTAGGCAAATATGAGCCCTGAAGGCACATATAGTGCAAGTTCCATCATAAGTTTACACTCCTTGGTTGATAATTTAATGTAGATGTATAATGCCAAGTGGACTGTTCAAATAGTTTTACCCCTGAATTGTGTTAAGTCTACAATGCATTAGTTTTCCTCTACATCACCAATTACATAAACATGGTATATAAATCAGGAATGAAGAAAGGAAACTAGATATTGGGGAGAACTACAAAAGGATTTCATTCATACATTCTCATTCTTTAATTCAAACATGAATATCTACACAACACTACTCAAAATCAAGGAGATCGTCTTTCAAAAGGATGTGGAAGAAGAGGGAGTGAAACTAGAGCAAAGTTCACCACCGACAAAAATAAAAGGCATGTGGAAAATCATAGATAGGATGGATAAGAAATCATGCCCAAAGAGACATAAATGCTATAAAACAACACAATACGAGGATGAGGAGAACAAGGAACAAGAAATAAGGATTGAACAACGAGAAAGAAAGTTGGCAAAATCAACAGAGATCAAGGAAAAATACTACAATATGCCTATGTAGTTAAGGGAAGAAAACATTGCCAAAGAAGGAGATCCTAAACTAGCCAAGGTAGGAGACTATTGGGATGAGAAGGAAGTGACACAAGTAGTAGAAATTTTGTCTGAGTATAAGGACTTGTTTCCTAGGAAATTCTTAAAAATGAAAGGAATCAAAGAGGAAGCCAGAACAATGAAAATTCAATTGAAAGAAGGTTGTAATCCAGTCAAGAAAAGGCCATATAGAATGCATTCAAACATAGAGAAAAATGTTAAAGTAGGACTGGACAAGATGATGGAAGCCAAAATCATAAAACCAATTGAGGAAGCAAAATGGATCAGTCCAATGGTAGTAAAGAATAATAAAATAGGAGAAATTAGGATCTGTGGAGACTACAAAGAGTTTAATAAAGCTTGCATTCATGATCCCTTTCCTAAACCATTCATAGAGGAAATCTTGGAGTTAGTTGCTGGAAGAGAAATCTACTCCTTCACTAATGGATTCTCTGCGTACCACCAGGTAAAAATCAGAGAAGATGACAAACCCAAACTATATTTGCTTCTAAAGTAGGATCTTTCATGTACACTATTATACCATTTGGATTGAAAAATGCATTGCAGTATTTAGTAGAATCATGGTCAATGCATTCAAGAAGTTTATACATGATTTACTAGAAGTCTATTTAGATGATTAGACTGTATTTGGGATGATAAAAGATCACACACAGACATTAAGGCTAATGTTGAATAAGTGGAGGAGCTTGCAAATTTTTTTAAACTTGAAGAAATATACTTTTGTGGTACCATTTGGAACACTATTGGGTCACATAATATGTAAAGAAGGACCGATGGTTGATCCTCTAAAAGTTGTAATCATTCAAAACTTGTCACCACCAAAAACCACATATGATGTCAAAACATTTCTAGGCTATACTGGGTACCATCAGAAATTCATCAAGAGTTATGCATGCATCTCAGCACCTATTGAAGAACAATTGAAGAAGAAACAAGGCAAAAGTATTACTTGGAATGAGCAACACCAAAAGGCATTTGACACTTTGAAGCAAAAGATAGCAGAAGCACCAATACTCATATTTCTGAACTGGGAGAACACATTCCATATTCATGTAGATGCATCAGGGATTGCAATAGGAGCAATACTAACTCAGCCAAGGGGTTTTGAGGATCGCCCTATACAATTTGCAAGAAGGAAGTTGTCAAAAGAAGAGAAGAATTACACTACAACTAAAAGGGAAGCCTTATCAATGGTGTATACTTTATATAAGTTCAGACACTATCTCTTGTCAACACCTTTTTTATTCTACACTAATCATGAACCATTGAAGTACCTCCTCAACAAACTGATCATCCAAGGAAGAATTTGTCAATGGTCACTTTTGTTTTAGGAATTTGAATTCTCACTAATAGTAAAGCCGGGAAAACACAACCAGGGACTAGACTACTTATCCAGAATTGAGACTGGGGAAGATCTGAACATACATGAAGAAGAACTACCTAGTACAAATCTATTAGGAGTAAATTTAGTACTGGAAGAACTGACAAACATAGCACATCTATTGACTATAGGTGAACCTCCAGCAGAAATGTCAACACAAGAAAGGTAGAATCAAATCTGGAAGTCTTTCCCTTATACATTGATTGAAGGAGAATTGCATGTCAGAGGGAAGGATGATATCATCAGAAGAGTAGTATATGAACATGAAAGAGAAGACATCCTAAGAGAAGTACATGAAGGGATAGCAAGAGGACATAATGTCAGAGACATTACAATAAGAAAGATCAAACTAGCTAGACTATGGTGGCCTACACTTTTCAATGATGCAAATAAATATGTAAAGAATTGTGACATATGTCAAAGAATAGGAAGACCTACTGCAAGAGATGAAATTCGACTGAGACCGATTCTAGCACAATTACCTTTTTAAAAATGGGTTATTGACTTTATTGGACCTATAGACCCTCCAACAAAGCATTCAAAAGCTATAGATTCATCATCAATGGAGTAGAATACTTGACTAAGTGGGTTGATGTCACATCTCGACTTTAGTATTTCATTTATAATTTAGACTATTGGATGTTTTGTTGTGATTGTGTTATTATTTACGTGTGCATAAAAGTAAATTATCATCATTTTTATAAATGCATAAATTTGAAAGTCGTTAAATGGTGGATTAAATGTTTATGAGTTATGTCCTCATGCTCTGGCTATGATTTTTTTGAACTAACATATTAACCAAGATTTGAGTGTGATTAAGTGTAGAAATATGTCAAAGACAAGAACATGGTTGAGGTAGAAGCACCCTAGCCACCAGAAAGAGTTAGCATGACAGAAAAACCCGATGCATGCACACACTCAGTTCATATTTCATCATGATATCTAGCATCATTGAATGGTTTTCGTTGTGATTTAAACATAATCTTGATTGTGCATTTAGTTTGGGATATGGGTTATGGTAGACGTTTAATGATTAGCTAAGTATGTAATCTCATTTGCTTAGTTTGTTCTATTATTTGCATAAATTTGCCATGTAATTATATGTGATTCTCCATCTTATGGATTATATAAAATTATATGGTCTTATTTCAATAATAGATTATTATTTTTATATCCAAACGCCTATAATTTCATATATTTTATATATCTATATATATACACATATATAATTGAAAAGATAAAGATATATCTTATGTGTATATAAATATATATAAGCAAAACTAATAATAATAATAAAGTCATGCAATATATATATATTAGAAACTGTAAAATCACGCTATTTTTTATATACATGCAATGTAAAAATTGGAGGAAACTACATAATAAGTTAAGTTAGTTTTTGAAATTTTGAAAAGGAGAGACATTTTTGGAGCCCCACACCTACCTCTCCATGCAAATGAATGGGTGACTATAGTTTTGAAAAGAAGAAGGAAAGCTCAAACTAAATATAATAGCGCCAATTTTAGGCAGGAAAGAGGTCATGAATAGTAGAGAAGAATGATAGAAAAAAAGAGGGGAGCATACAGAGAGAATTGGGAGACTAAGACTCAGAAAGTATCTATCAAAGGGAGGAGATAGAGCTATTTCAGCGATGGAGAAAGGAGCTTAGAAAATGGGTTCTCTTTTCTTATTTTTCCTTTTTGCTTTCTTCAACTTTATCTATTATAGTGAGCGCCTGAGTATGTTCCATATGTCAGCCTATATGCATGTTTCATTGGCCTCTTCTTAAGAATTCAAATGGCCTACCTATTAGTTTCATCGACCTCTAAGTTATTTTGGTTCGATTTTAATGTTTAATTAATTCCCTATTTAATACTTGATTGACCTGATTTCTTCTTAGTATCGACATGTTCTTTATATTTATTGGTCTACTTTTTTTATGCTTTTGGCCTTCCCCTTTTTAGCTCTTTAACCTTTTGTTGTGCCTTAAGCAGCCTTTGTATTGATTTAAACAGACTCCATCTTGATTTATTCAGCCTCTGAGTTGTTGGCTTGGCCTCTACATATAGGAATCGACATGTGAGCTCATGGCCATTGGCCCAAACTTTAACTTATCAGCTTGTTCTCATTATTATGGCCAGTGTTTTTATATTTATCAACCTTCTATTATTGCTTTCGGCCTATTCAGATTGTATAGACTTGCTCATTTTATGGCCTATGTTTCTTTCAGTAGCCCTAAGCTTTACCAATTGACCTTTATGACTGTTTTAAATGATGACTCATGGTATCATTATCGGCCTAGTATATATCTTGACCTATGTGTTTTGATGGTCTATTTATAGTTTTAATCGACCTTTTAAATCTTATCAGCCTTTTTGTATAGGTTATCAGCATTTTCTTATGTCTAGCGACTTTCTTTACATGTTTAAATGACCTCTTTTAGTCAACCTCTTTCTTTTACTAACAGCCTATTCACTATTCAACGACCTGTGTTATGGTTTTATTCGCCTCTTTTTCTTATTTCAACGGACTGTGTTGTGTTGGCATGTTAGGCTCTTTTGTATCAACCCGAGGTTCTTTTGCTTGTGGTCTCTTCCTTATTTAAAATGGCTTTCCTTATTTTCAATCAGACTGCATTATAAAGTACGCATTCCAAAACAATAATTACTAAAGTAAATAATCCACTTATTTACATTAACTCAAATAAAAAGATAGATCATTTATATAAATCAATAACAATGTCATTACATCTTACAAAACCATGTGCCATAACCAAGCGTTAGCACTATAAAAGAATATACAATGTACATCTTAGGCTCTCATGCCATAAGTCATCTCAAATAATAGTAAGGTACAATAATTAATTACAAAACAAGTAATGAATGATAAAGTGAATCATTGTCGCCGGCCACCACTAGCCCACATGGTCATCCGCAAGCTGAGAGATGTGAACATGGCACAAGCGCTTTTCCACCCAACCATGAAGCAATTACACTTCCTCAAAAATCCTTCATGACACGAAGGATACCCAACCCTGCACGAAATTCCTAGCAACCTTGAAACAATGGCAGAAGGGAACACCCGATGCAACCTAATGTCTAAATGCAAATCTAAAAATGATGTGCAATATCCAAAAAATAGGATGTGAAAGAGAAATATATTAATAAAGTTTGCTATACATTCATTCATCTATTTCAGTGAAGACATGGCTTGGCCCAAGCACTTATAAAAGTAACGGTTAGATCTTGAAAAGAGGAAAAGCCTTGTCTATATACCCACATTCGACATCCTAGCCCGAAGTAACCCAATACACATAGCAAAATAAAACTAATTTCTTCATATCAATAATCATAATAATTCCAAGTGTATTTTCTTTCAAGATACATTATTACAAAAATGTAAGTGTTCGTACTTCTTTATCAAGTACTAAAGATGATGCATGAATTTAATCAAAAAGGCTCACAAGATAGTTTTGGGTATGTATATACACTGGAATATATATATATGTATGTATGTATATATGTATGTATATATATATATATACATACATATATATACATACATACATACATATATGTATATATATACATACATACATATACATATATACATACATATATATATACATACATACATATATATATGTATATATACATACATATATATATATGTATGTATGTATATATGTATATATAGATGTATATATATATATATATATACATATATATATATGTATGTATGTATATACACATACATGTATATACATACATGTATATACATATATACATGTATGTACATGTATATACATATATGTACATGTATATACATATATACATATATACATGTATATACATATATGTACATGTATATACATATATACATATATGTACATATACGTACGTGTATATGTATATATATGTGTGTGTACATATATATATATCTGTGTGTGTATGTATATATATGTGTGTGTGTGTATGTGTGTGTGTGTGTAACCCTTTTCTTTTAATCACGATGTTATATCAATCATAGAACCGATGTAGAAGGAATATAGAAGTTTAAACAATGAGGTTGCAATTAAACAAATTCAACTTATATCTTTAATTGAAGCTAAGTTTTCTTCGGAGTTCACAATTTTCATGTCACTATTTACAAATATCCAGTATGATCTACATACATATTCATACACATACATACATCCATATATATGTATATATATACATAAAATTGACAAATATTATTTTATAATAGACGTTAGATTTCCACAGTCCATGATAATGTAAATTGTGCTTCTGGATTAAACTATGTGAGTATTTTTTCTCTCAACATTTCAATTCTCTTCCCCTGCTCTCTTTTCTCTTGATTATGGATCATGGAGTATGATCTGAAATGCTGAGAGAAAAATACTCACACAGTTTAATGTAGAAGCACAATTTACATTATAAAATATTATTTTAATGTTTCTACTAAAGTTAAAGAACAAAACTAGCCACCAAGATGAACACAGGTCGACCACACTACTTAGCAAGTCATTTATAAAACATTGCAAGGTTGACACAAGAGCATAATACTAGAATATAGGTCGAAGGATAAGATTGACTGGCTAACAAGGTGTAGATCAAGGCTGATAGAATTGAGATCAAGGCCGACAACAATATTCAACGAGGTTGAGTTTAATCCATAGAATATTGTAAGACATAAATAAACAGGATGTCACACAAAGGAAACAAGTCGATTGCATTACTAACACAGGTCGACTCACTTTATACGCAGCTGATTCATAATATACATAGTGGTCGATTCACATTAACATAGTGCCCGAATTCCATTATACACAATAGTTGAATTACATTATACCCAAAGGCTGAATTACATTATACACAGTGGCCAAATTACATTATACATAGTGGATGAATTACATTATGTACACAGTGGCCGAATTACATTATACAGAAGAAGCAATTATATAAAAAAAACATGGTCGTAATTGATCTGGATTCAACAAGCAAATGTAGAAGTCAGAGAACATATTCAACAAAGGACACTATTCTATGCAAAATAAACTACAAACTTGCATTCTCCAAAATATGCTCGTGAAGAGAAAAATACAATATTATATAGGCATGAATATGCCTAAATTAAAGGATTTAGAATACCATCCAAATCTTCACGTGAAGTGAAAATAAAATAACAATATACTAACTTATGCTAACTTCTTAACAATTTTCTAATTTATGCTAACTTCCTAACAACTAGGAAACTAATTTTTACTTTTAACTTTTTATTGTTTCACACTTACATAGGATAAAAACTAATAAAAATAATACTATGCTAATAACTTATATATATATATACCCTATGAATCCTCAACATTCCTCCCAACAATAACAGCATTGGACTTCAATGCTTTTAGGAGAGGGAAAATCCTGAGATAGCTAGTGGTGAGAGATCCAACGGGCCTAATGCGGAAGCTGACCTTGTTTGCCAACAAGGTAGGAAGTGGTGGAACCATGTCGTGTTTGACGATTCTTTGTATCAAAAACTCTATCAGAATCAAGCAAAAGTTGAATATCAGGAACAACATCTATAGGATGGCTGAGAGGAGGCTCAATTTCTAGTGTCGACTCATGGTAGTGTTTGAGAAGATCAACATTGACAACATCATGGATGCCCAACTGAGCTGGAAGATCAATTCAGAAAGAATTTTTGGACACCTTCTAAAGAATAGTGTAAGGCCCATAGCAAAGTGGCTTGACCTTACTGTGTGCTTTCTCTTGGAAACGACGTTTGTCCAAGTATAACCAAACTCTATCCCCAACTTGAAAAGAATGAGGGATACGATGACGGTCCATAAGTTATTTTTGCTTCTCTTGAGTCTTCTGAAGAATCTAAATTACTTTAGACTAAAGATTCTGCAAATGTTGGATGAAGGCTTGGGCCTTATCTTGCTCCTTCTGAATATGCATAGCGGCTGGAGAGGGAAAAGATAAGGGCAACTCATATGGAGCCAAAGGCTAAAAACTAAGACATACCTCAAAAGGTGAGTAACCTGTAGATGAGTGTACTGCTCGGTTATATGCATGCTCTATGTGGGTTAGGCTCAAATCCCACTTTGTAGGAGAATTGTGGTGATAAATCCTCAAACTCTATATAAGAGTATGGTTCACAACTTTAGTCTAACCATCTGACTGAGGATGAAAAGCAGTGGATAAGTTAAGAGAAACTCCAAAATCTTCCACAAAGATTGCCAAAAATGACCCACAAAACGTGAGTCACGATAAAAAAATAATGCTAGTTGGTAAACCAAAAGATCTCCAAACAGAGTCAAAGAAAAGTTGGGCTAAGTCATGTGTAGAACTTGTCTTGTGGCATGGGATGAACTTAGCCATTTTGCTGAATCGATCAACAACCACAAAAACACAATCATGGCGGCGAACAATCAATGGAAAACCACTAACCAAATCCATGGAAATGCTCTCTAAGGGACAAGAAGGAATAGGCAAAGTAATACTCAAGCCCATCTTTCTGTTGGTGGGTTTGGAGTGGCAACATATTGCACATCTCTTGAGAAAATGGAGAACATCTCATTGCATATGAGGCCAATAGAAGAACCGCTGCAAATGATGAAGTGTTTTCTGCTTGCCAAAATGACCACCATAAAGAGTAGAATGTGCCTCCTTGAGAAGAGAAGTCTGATGATCTCGAGGTACACAAAGTTTATCCAACTTATAGAGCAACCCTTCCTTGATATGAAAATCTTGAAAAGGTGTTAAGTTGGAAGCTGAAGGATTCTGAAGACTTGTGTAGGCAATACTAAAATTAGGATCTTGAGCATACTGAGAAGACCATGTCTGAAATCCCAAATGAGAAGTGGTCATAATAGTTAAAGCATGTACTATAGGAGGACAACTCAAACAATCTGCAACATTGTTGGTGTTCCCCTTCTTATATTTGATGACCAAGTGAAATTGTTGTAGATATGAAGCCCACTTCATATGTCGAGCTTCTTCGATTCTGTTCTGAGATTGAAGAAACTGTAGAGGCAAGTGATCAATGTGAACAATTGTCTCTTTTCCCAAAAGATAATGTCTCCAGTACTTGATGGCTTGGACCAATGCATATAATTCCTTATCATATGTGGAGTAGTTCCTTTTAGCAGCAGAAAATGTTTCTGAATGATAGGCCACAGGATGACCATTTTGCTTTAGAATAGCTCCAAGTGCATATTGTGAAGCATCTGTCTCGATCTCAAAAGGTTGTGAGAGATCTGGTAGGACAAGAACAGGTGCAGAACATAATTTTTCTTTTAATGTGTTGAAAGCATGAGAATGGATTTCTGTCCACTTGAATGCAACATTGGTCTTTGTCAATTGGTACAAAGGTGCGGCAATGTCTGAGTAATGTAGGATGAACTTGCGGTAGAAGTTGGAAAGACTAAGAAAATTCCTCAATTTAGTGAGATTTGAAGGAGTAGGCCACTTGAGAATAACTTCTACTTTAGCAGGATCTACCTGAATGCCACATGCATCAATGACAAATCCAAGATATGAAATAGATGTCTGACCAAAAGAACACTTAGGAAAGTTGGCATACAAAATGTTCTGCTAAAGAGTATGAAGAACATGTTCCAAATGTTTGAGATGGACTTTCCAAGTGTGAGAAAAGACAAGGATATCATCTAAGTAGATGATAACAAATTTGTCCAAATTGTTGTAATTTTCCCAGACTAGATGCTTGTTCCCAGTAATCCCTACAAGGTAGCCATCATTGATCAACATGATTCCCGGGCCAGGGGCCAACAGTACAGGAGATAGACTCTATAAATATCTCCTCTTCTTCTTTAGGCTCTGCAGAACTGAGGGGGCTATTCCCTATTCAACATCTATGAAATGCATCTGTGTATTAGCTGGGATGTTGACACAAAGCAGATAAATCCTCTCTTATGCAGATCAAAACTATGAGATAAGTGCAAAGGGGCTAGCTTTGGGCCTATATTCAATTGTAGACAGAAGATTTTGGCCCTAAAACTACTTCCTATATCCTAAAGGTTTGATTTAAAGTTTAAGTTTGATTTTATGTTTGGATGCAAAACTGAGACTTTGGGTTGCAACCTCAATACAAGATTGGATCGATGCCTATCCAGGGCTCGGAGTCAATAGACATACACATGTGAATGGCCAGCATGAACATATACCAAAGACTAGATATCAAGGGGATTTTTAGTATCTGCCTTACAGACACTTCCTAAAACAGAGTATCCTGTTATCTCTACTTACTGATATTCCTATTGCAATGTGTTCTTCCCAACACTTGATCTGAAACGTTTAATCTACTCCTTGAGCAAAAGTAAGAAATCAAGCATTCAACACAGCAAACCTACATTCTAGAATCATAAACACCCCTTAAATGCTTAGATTCATAAGAACACACTCAATTTGGAGACAGATAACAGAACACATGCAATATAGCATTACTCATTTAAATCAGCATGATATCAATAGATTTATGCAGAAAAACATACAACATGAGACTCATAAACTCACAAGATAGCCAAGACAGAGCCACCAATGAAGTCATATCTTATTACATCACCAAAAAAAATTTCAGTTTTCAACAACAACAAAAATGAGTAACACAGTCTGCTTATACAGCAAGAAAGTGTACTCCGCGTTAATTACAAGGCAAAAATAAAAAATAACGGCTAGATATAGCGCACCAAAATGGCACCCAAAATTGAAGGCAGCCTAAGAAAATAGAGGAGAGGGTAGGTGAGTGCAGGACCTGCACCGCCGTTCAAAGATCTTCGTCATAAACCTGGTAGTTGGCTGTTCAACCATTGGCCCATGCCTTTGTACATTGCCGTTAATAGCACAACTACCCGTAACTCCCCTTGGAAATCAAAGCAGCGCACCCATGGAGTTTTCCTGCTCAAAAATTGACTGCAGACACAAGGAAAATCCATCGCTGAAGGTTTAAAACCTGACCGTCGATTTTGATGCTATCGCTAAGATCCACGGCGCCAAAAACTGCAAAAAGCCAAGAGCCAATGATTACGTGCCACGTAGGCACTCCATGTTCCTATCGCTGACTTTTCACCATCTTCATTTTGACATTTCGCCCCTTGTATATGCAAGGACGGATGCATATACAATCGCCACTGTTCGCCTTTGACAATCCCTTGTATATGCAAAATGCATATACATGCAACAACTTAATATACAAGCCAGACCCCAAATTGTTATAAAGCAAGTCGCAAGCACCATCAGGTCCACCTTGCATCCCTTTCCTTGCATATCTCAATGTATATCGGCATATACATTCATCCTATATACAAGCCGGACCTCAAATTTTATTCACTGTAGTTGACTCCCCCTTCACGTCCTGGCTGTATATCCTTGTTTTGTATATCGGGTTGTATGTTGCATATACAAACCCAATATACATGCAATCCATGGATTCCAAACCCTTATGAAGCATATCAGAAAAACCTTGAAATCTGGCCCATGTATTTGAACCCTTGCACTTTTCATTATATATCCGCGATATACAATGCATACATACAACGGACCCCTGCCACTTATCCATTGGATTTGAAAAACTTTCAAATCTGGGCTTTGTATATCTGCAGGCCCCTTCATATGCATATAATTGCTCTTTAAACAAGGCGGATCCCAAATTTTCATGAGGCAAATTGAAATCAACTTTTGGTTCAGCCTTGTATCTTTGGAATGCATGTTCAATTGTATATTTGGAAAGTACAATCCCCAAACATACAACGGCGGACTTCAAAATATTTCACATATATAGTTAATTCATCGGTTGCGTCCATCTTGTACCTGTCCATTTGCACATTTCCTCCGATGCATGTGCAACATACAATTCATTTTGTATGTCCGCGGGCCCACCAAATGTTTCTCCTGCTGCTTGTATATTGCTGAACATACAAGACCACTTGCATCTTTTTATTGTATACCCACGATATACAATGCACTATAACAAATGCATGTCGGGTCTTGTATGTTTTCTTTGCATATGACCTTTGTATGTCCAAACATACAATCACCCTTGCATACAAACAAGGAATCTTTCCTAGAATATACCTGCAATGTATCTAACCATTGTATGTCTGAACATACAAACCAAATATACATGCAGACCCGATATACAAATAGTGAATATTCCGAGGATCTGCGATGTATATTCCATCCTTGTATATTTTTCCTTGTAAGCCCGATATGCATTTAAAATGCATATAACTGTAGAATATACCCAAGAATCTGTGATAGATTCCCCCTTTGCATATGCAACCCGATATGCATCTAAAATGCATATAACTCGATTTCTTATCATTTTTTGGAAGCCGACTGAGATTTCACAAGCTCGCCAACATACAATTCACCTTTGCATATACAGAACTTAGCATTTTTCTCAAGATGACAGAAAAAAGCAGTGAAACATTGTGTAGGGGCTGGTCAACCCTCGAACACTAAAGCATGAGGATGAGACTTAATAACCAGGAGCCCACCACAAAAGGCCAACATCAGAATAGACAAAACAATGCAAGGTCCCATGACTTAGAAAATTTAGGGTTTGAATGAGAAAACCTGCAAACGTTCAAGCTTAAAACCCTAAACATAAATGATTACCAACACAAACAATCACGAAATACCTCATGCATCAATCGCATGAAAGTGGCAAGAGCATTAGTGAGACCAAATGGCATCACAAGCCACTCAAAAAGACCCATTTTGGTCTTGAAAGCTCTCTTCAATGTGTCCTCTGCCTGAACTCTGACCCGATGATACCCACTTTTTAGATCAATCTCAAAAGGTCATCAATGCCGGGAAATGGATATAATTTTTGATGGTGATCTTGTTTAATGCCCAAAAATCAATGCAAAGATGCCAAGTTCCATCCTTCTTGAGCACTAGTAAAATTGGTGAAGCACAAGGGGATGTACTCGGTTTAATGAAACCTTTGGATAATAAATCTTGAATTTGCTTTTTGATTTCATTATTCTGAAGAATGGATTGTCAATACAATGGGGCATTAGAAAGAGAAGCAGCAGGAACAATATCAATAGTGTGATTGATTGCTCATTCTGGGGGAAGTGTCTTAGGCTCCTGAAACACATGTGAATAGGACTACAACAATTTTGCAAGAGTAGTATGTGGTTTTGATATAGTGACTTTTTCTTTAGAATCATCAGATTATGGCCTTTTGAAGATTAATGCAAGCTCTTGTGCCTGATTGATAGCTTTGTGTGCCTGTCTGCAACTAAGTACTAGATTTGTGGTGCTCTTAGTACATTTGATTAAGTATGTCTTATTATCTTGTTGCAGTGTATATGTGTTATTAAAGGCATCATAATGAGCTTTCCTATCATACTGATAGGGTTTTCCTAGCAGTAAACCACAACAATCCATAGTGGTCACATCACAGGTGACCTTATCAATGAATTTGGGACCAAATGCAAAAGACACAATGCATGTGTGTGTGATCTGAGAGGATGAACCATTATCCTTCCATCCAAGTGAATATGGATGAGGATGTGGATCCATCAGCAAATGAAGTTTGTCGACAATGGACTTCGCAATCAAGTTTTTCTGCGAGCCATTATCGATGATACAATCCACAGATAAATCATGTGTCAGGTGAGCACCAGTGACAAACAAATTATCATGTCCCCCTGAAGTAAAATGATGGTTCATCAAGGTGACTTTATTAAGTCTACCTTTCAACTCATCATATGTCCTATCATCACCAGAAGTCTCAATGGGAATATTTTTCTTTTCCTCATCATGAGACTGTACAATCAGATTCTTCTTCTTCAACATTAAACATTCAGACTTTTCATGTCCCTTCTTTTTATAATAAGTACAAAATTTAGATTTCTTAGTATCAGAAGGAAAATGAAAAGAAGAGGAAGGAGAAGAAATTTTCTCTTTAGAAAAATTTTGTTGTGGTCGAGAGCTCAAAGCTTTTGTAGGACCTACAGAAAAGGAAGGCTTTGATGCTCGAGATTGGGCAACAAGTTTTTCTTCTGCCAATTGTGCTTGGTTGAATGCAGCATCAAGTGTTTCTAGGGTAGTATATTTCAACTCCCTAAACAAGTGTTCTTGTAATTCACTCTTGAATTTTAGGATGAGAGAAGCAGCTAGATCTTGCACTCGGAGTAGTATCCTCAAGCGGTTGAACTAGAAGTGTAACCTTGCACAGACATTTTTCGTCCTTGTCATAGGCGAAGCCATTTGATATGCAAATCTTGATCATAGTTCAAAGGATAGAATGTATCCTTCAAAACTATTACAAGTTGATCCCATGTGTTGATAGGATTTTGAGCATTTTGTCATTCAATGACCAAAACCTTAGCGACACCAGAGAGCTTCAATTTTGCAAAAGGAACCTTGTCATCATCAGGGATCTCATTGTAGGCAAACCATGTCTCCATGTCAAGAATCCAAGTGTAGAGCACATCAGGATCTCAGGATCCATCATAAATCTTGACCTCACATTTTGCCGTAGGTCGGTGACCTTCAGGACCAGGTAGTCGTTGAACTGCAATATCATTGACTTTATCAGTCAATGTGGTTATCATACCAGTAAGTTCAACAACTCTCTCAGCCAAATTAGTGGCCATGTTATTGCGAGTTAGAGCCAGTAAAATATCTTACACCTCCCAACAATAAAAATGGATAGACAATGAGGTTCAACACTATACTAGACTTGGGTTTGACAAAAATAATTAAATTGGGAGACCTATTTAAGATGATACAAAACCACTTTACAAGAATGTTTGAGACTCCACTAGACACAACATGGCAAATTTTCAAGATCAAATGCCTTATGGTTTGCAAGATATGGAATTAATACTCTCCCAACAAACTTAATACAAATATCTTTTAAAACATTTGGGAGAATTATACACAAGTTTTATTAAATAAAGAATATAAATTCTTTATTTTTCTAAGAAAAACCATGAAAAGGGAGCAAAACCACGTTTTTGCACCAAATACCATGTTTTTGCACTCAAAACCACCTACAAAACCATCTGGGCGTTTGAAATTAGCACCTACAACAACAATTTTCAAATGGCCATAACTTTCTCAAAACATAACGAAATTCAGATCCGTAAAATGTTTTGGAAAGCTCTCAAGAAGATGCTTCTATCCATATAAACCAATAAACAAAATAATTTATATATAAAATGCTATTAATGAATGAACAACATAGGTTTGTTAAGCAATTGTATCAAAAAACTAAAAGAAGAGTGCTTACTTTTTCAAGCACACACCTCCAGTTGCTTCTAGATGAATAATTCTCTACAAATGAGTGAAAAAGCTTCAAAAATCAACTCCTTTTATTGAGAGCTTTAGGACTGAAATTACTTTTGATAAATGGATTTGAATGAACAGTCCAAACCCATAGATCAGAAAATGCTCTGATACCAACTGATATGGATTCAACAAGCAAACATAGAAGTCAGAGAATAGATTCAACAAAGGACATTATTCTCTGCAAAATAAACTAGAAACTTGCATTCTCCAAAATATGCCCGTGAAGATAAAAATATAATATTGTATAGGCATGAATGTGCCTAAATTAAAGGATTTGGAATATCATCCAAATCTTCACGTGAAGTGAAAATAAAATAACAATATACTAACTTATGCTAACTTCTTAACAATTTTCTAATTTATGTTAACTTCCTAACAACTAGGAAACTAACTTTTACCTTTAACTTTTGATTGTTTCACACCTACATAGGATAAAAACTAATAAAAATAATACTATGCTAATAACTTATATATATCCTATGTATACCCTATGAATCCTCAACAGTAATACATAGAACAAGGGTTTGTTTATAGCATAAGCGATGAGATGTATACATTAGCCCAAGAATATGATTGAATAACAAATAAAACATTTACGGTTCCAATTACATCTTGGAGATGGTTGTAACAATCCCTGAACCCTATTTATTAATTATGATATTTTATTGAGAATAATTAATTTACTGTTTTGTTTCAAAATAATTATTTAGATGATTTAATATTGTTTTCAAAAGAAAATCATTCATTGTCATTTTATGCTTTTATATTTACATATTTTATAAATACTTCTTTTATTCTATGCCACTTGCAAGAAATGGCAGTTATGTAATTCAAGAGAGAATCCTAGTAATTAAATTATGTTTTAAAATTATTCTAATCTATTTTTAGTTTATAAGAAAATGGGTGTCCAGATTAACATATGAAGAGTCATGTTGTTTGGTTTTCAAAGATCAAGAAATATATGAGGTAAGAAAAAAAAAGATACATTCGGATATATATATATATATATATATATATATATATATATATATATATGAGACAAAAAATAAAATGGATGGGTTTGGTTTTTTTGAGAAGGAAAAGATTTGGGGGAAAAATGGATGCGAGCTAGGAAATTTTGGTGAAGATTGGATAACAGTATAATTCTGGGTATGCACTGAGTTATGGAATTGATTTGTTGTTTGAAATAATTTTTTGTTATATGCAAGTTTTATATTATTTTGTGAATTCTCTTCTACATATTTCATTCATTTTTTTAAAAATTCCTTAGGGATCACTTTCTTGAAACCAATCTCCAATCATATATGATCAAGATGTTAATTCAACCAGTCTGAAGATTCTAAACCCTAGTCTGTTGTGTCGGCAATAACTTTATTTTTACAAACTGGGGTTCTCTGAAATTTTTATATAAGGTACACCACCCAGTTATTGAAATTATATCCAAAAATCAGCCTTACCTAGTTTGTCGTTATGGAGATATGTAAGGTTTAGTGACCGTTTATTTCTTACCCATTTCGTCTCTATTAAAACAGTCTGTTGCGTCACCAATAACTCTATATTTTTGAACCAGGTTTCTCTAAAATTGTTATATAAGGTGCGCCACTTAGTCATGTAAATCATATCAAAAAATTAACATTACCCAGTTTGTCAATTTGGAGATGTGTATCAATTAGTGACGACCATTTCTACGCCCTTTTTGCTGCTGTTATTAAATCTGCAAATCCTTGACTCTTTCCCTCCAAAACCTAACACACACACACACACACACACACACACACACACACACACACACACACACACATATTGTGTTAGATACACAACATAGCTATTATTGCGCTAGTTGAGAAATACCTAAATAGTCTCATATCATGATTATATAATACTTGGGATTGTAGAAATAACTATATTATCTTTCCCTAACTGAAATTGTTAAGACTAGCATATCTATATTTAAAAAATATATCTAAAATTAATTATATATATATATATATATATAAACTTATTGTGTTAGATACACAACATAGCTATTATTGAGCTATTTGAGAAATATCTAAATAATCTCATATCATGATTATATAATACTTGGGATTGTAGAAATAACTATATTATCTTTCCCTAGCATATACTATGTGGAAATGCTAAATTGATAAGACTAGCATATCTATATTTAAAAAATATATCTAAAATTATATATATATATAGAGTCTCATATCATGATTATATAATACTTGGGATTGTAGAAATAACTATATTATATTTTCATAGCATATACTATGTGGAAATACTGAAATTGATAAGACTTGTTGTGCCCCTCAACATGTCGTCTGTCAAATTGATGTTTGCTTAGTAGTATTAGACATTATGACAGTATCTTAGATCGTTTGATGATGGATTTCTTGTTATTTTGTTAATTCATTATGGACCTAATCGTTATGATAACAGTTGTTGATGTTGGATTATGTTATTTTATGCTTTAGAATTTGATAAATGAACTAGATGTTATAGATGCTTTGATGTTATTCACTATATTTGATTGTAAGATAGTTGATCGTTTTATGTTGTTGACTAGTAAACAGAAATCTTGTTCAATATAGTTAAATGTTTATACATAAACGTGAATGGAACAGTGTCGTATTACTCGCACTCGAGTACTCTACCCCACTGCGATTTCCATTCACTATAGGACTGCATGTGGATATATATCTTGTAACCATGCGTTGCTGCAGGATGCAGGTACTAGGCACCGACTCCACCTGATTTACCAGGTCTAAGCATGCCTTCGCCAATGGATTAGTTGTTTGGAGTTAACATGGGGTCCCTTGTCAGTGTTGTCTGGTTGTCAGTTTACCCTTGTGGTCGTTGTCTGTGGTTTGATCATGACTTGCAGACAGGTAATGTTATACTTTGAAGTCTAAGTAGGTCCAAAGGTGTCTAAGTGTGTAAGGTAGTGTTGTACATGAAATAGAATCATTATACGGAAATTATAATGTTGATAATTAAATATATTTGTAAAAGTTGATAATTGAGGATAATTGTTGTAGATAAGTTATAGTTTTATGTGAAGTAAAATTGTTAAATAAAAATTATAAGAAATTTTGTATTGTTGAGTGTAGTAATTAGTTGTAATGAATATTTAAATAAATAAATTAGTTGTAAGTCATGTTGTAATTCGTGATTTACAATTTAATTGATAAAATAAATTATATTGGAGTTGTAAAATTTAAAGGGAATTTGTAATGTTACAATTTATGTAATAAAATATTAAAGACTTGGTTGTAAATGGAGTAAATTATATTGGAGTCAGATATATATATATATTAATACAATCATAAATTTTAAGAGTTTTGACTCATCCGAAGCATTAAAACAATTAAAATAATAATAATAATAATAATAATTTGAAGAATGGGAGAGGCTTTGGATCATGTGTCAATCCCTACGAAGGTGGAAGGGGGTTTTGTACGTAAGAGGAATTGGCAGAAGGAAAAAGGGGGAATTTTGCAGGAAGGGGAGCGAAGAAGAGGTGGGAGCTGCAGGCTGTGATTGGGAAGTAGCATCAAATCTTCTGATAATCAGGCACTCGGTCCAGGTTCCATCATTTCTATTTTCCATTGTTGATTTGGTTTGAAATAAATATTATAGAAATGTTGCTATATTTTCCTTCCGTTAATGCTTTTGGTTGAGTGATTGCAAAGCCCTTTCATCAAACCCATTTTGTGCTTGTGTTGCATTCCAAATGCTTATCCGATTTTACGTCTATCAGTAGCATGTGCTTAAATCCTCCATCTCTCCAACCATTTAATCTCCACCCTATTTGGCCACTTTTGCATAGATTTTGAGAGAAAACAATTTCATTGTGTGCATATTCCAAAATCATTGCATTTCGAGGGGTTTCATCTTCCTGTGGCATTTACTCAATAGCTAGCGTGTCTTGCCCATGCTTCTACAATTCACACACGTCTAGTAGGGCCGATGCAACTATAATAATTGACAAATTTCCTCTATCCTGCTCACTTGATGAATGCGTTACCCATTTCCAAGCTTCTGTTTTGGAGCAAACTGGAAAGGCGCAGACAAGGTTGTAGATCTGATGCCATCCTCCAATTGCATACGCTTGAAAGTTATAATGGCCTCTCAATAAATGCATTTTGTGCATTTCCTACTAACAGAGAAATCCATAAGATAAAGCCACAGTCTACAATGAACGCCAGTGTTTTGGTGGTTGAGATTTAATCTTGTTAATCGTTGAAAATCATTGAAACTACTGGTGAGTGTGAAACTTCATTGATGTTTGAAGGATTTGCCGGTGGTGGCGTGTTACATGCCCACTGTGGAACAACTGACAAGTTTAGAAAATTATCTGATTAATGTGGATTTCTGAGAAGGTTTAAGTCCATTGTTAAATGTTTGAAGACTGCTTTACTAAGCCCTGCCGATGGATTAGAATGCCAATGGAAATTTACCTTATATCAGAAGATTTTAAATCTATCATTGGATGTATAGCATTGAGAAAACACATCCATACAACCACCATAGGTTTTATTGGTATCTTAATGACAAGTTTGGGGTGTCTTTTAGATCGCCAAGTCTACTTTGCTCTCATAGTGATGGAATGTCAGAGAGACGTCTGGGCGCACAAAGTTGTATGGGCTCCAATACTCAGCTCGCACCTGCATTTTAGTTCGACATTTTTCTTAAAAATAACCACTCAACAAGTACAGATTTAACAGGTACCTCAACGATAAGTAAGTACTCCCTCTGGAAGGCTAGCACAGCCCAAGGAGGATCGACCCTGCCTACATTACGAACAGCAGCTTGTAATATGCAAAAAAAGTTTGCAATCTGATCATTTCTGTCAGAAATTAAGCCAGAGGGGAGGTATTTCTATGTATTTTAAACTTGTAATTACACTTTTCATAATTGGAAATCTGCACAACTATAAGGAGCTTAGATCTGGTGCTAGGACTGCCTAGAGAAAACTACTGCCGTCTTATTAAGTCATTTCCAGTTTATTCATCAAATTTGATTTGTCATTACCAGAAAATAGTTTAATGCCAATCACTGTCGTCTACAACACATTTGCAAGTTGAGGGTGCTAAATGGAATGCTACCAGACAATGGTAGAATTACTCAGTCATAAGCCTACTTAAATATCATCCATTACAAAGAAAATAGTTTAAATGTATCCTGTTTAAAATTAAGATTAGGGCAAACAAAAAATAATATTAGACAATAGTACTACACTCTTAGTTATGAATACTTCAGAAAACACAATCATTATTGCCTTTTGTTAAAGAGAGAAAACCGTCGAAGGTGATACCAAGTTGCAAGGCGCTGCCAGAAGTCATTAGACTGATTAAATATCATTCACGTCAATGGCAAAATAGTCAATAACAATTTTACACCTTCTCTATGATATATGCCAAATCGTTCACGATCTCTCTTACAATTCGATAGGTTGACGCTCGTGACAGTTGTAGTTGGAGCATTTACGTGAAAATAGGAATGCCTTGGAAACAAATGCAGATTATACAACTGCCAAATGACGATCGACCATATCGTTAGATCTAAATCATCATGGATAAAGTTATTCCAAACACGTTTATAACACGAGAAAAGTCAGAATATTATTACTTATTCTATCGTTGGAAATGGTAATTTGGTCGGTAAATTAATTTGTTATCGTAATCGAGTGAAGCTTTACTGGGTAAATTGTTGGATTAATCTAAAGTTGGAAGATATACCTTGTATCGGTTGTTAAACATGATAGGGCAAACAGTTGTAAACATATAACTTGAATGAGGATAACACAAACTAAATAATGTAGTTCAGTCAAAAGATTCTCTTGGGATGGATTGTAAAAGCCTATTTGGTTAAATCTTGTGATTTATTTTTAGAAACAATACGAAGAGCATTTAGATAATTTAAGTTGTAATAGATTAATTTAATTATTGCATTAAATTTATAATCAATTGGTTCGGTTAAAAGAGTTAATGTAATTTGTTATTGATTTTATGACTAAGTTATTTACAAGAAGGAATTTTAGTGTAATTCTAGAACTTCAATTGAATTGTATGAATTAAGAATTCTTGTTGTCATAATATGGTAAACTGTTAGTGGTCAAAATTTCAGAGGCATAGTATGTCGTGTTTTGAGTACAACCAACATGTGGGTAGGTGTCCTAGTGTTGTGGTGTTTTAAACATGTGATTCTAATTGAGTATGAAGTATGATTTATTACGAATGTAGAATTGTTGAAAGTTGTTAATGTATTGTGTGGACATAATATTCTCGGGATGGGATATTTAGCCACTTGTGACTATCTTGTATCCGTTTTGTCGAAAATGTCATATGGAGAGACCTGGAATCTGTAAAAGAGTAAAGTGTTGTAATGCTATAGGCAATGGATAACAACTGGTGTCATGATTTTGTTTGTAATGCAAGAGGGTTTATGCCTTGCAGGGAACATGTAAGTGTATTGCTATGATGCCTTGTATGGTGTTTAAGGTTTACTAGGTGTTAGGAAGGAGAGTGGCTTTCAACGTTTGGCCGGCGCCCAAAGTGGCAGTCAGGATAACCCATTGAAAGTAGATTACTCAAGTGATAACCTAAAATGAACTAGGGGGTTACGGGTAGATTTCACATTAAACAAGATAAATGGATTCCTCTCCCATGGCCTGTAGTGCTCGTTTAGACTAAGGATGGGTAGAGAAGGCCTGGTCGACATGATTGACTTCCTTGTCCTCACGAAAGGAAGGTCGATTCCGCATGTGTCACCCTATGGGACCGGCGCCTAGTGAGAGGCTGTCAAGATAACCCATGCTAGGACCGTGTGATGACACTCTCCCTACTACAACCTAGCTTCCTTGTTTGGTCTCTCCACTTATGTCATGTGTTGCCTCTGGAAGTTGTGTTGTGTTGTTTATGTTATTGCCTTGTGTTGTATTGGAATTTGGTCATTCCTCGTTCTTGTTAGTCTTTTATCTACCTGACTGTTGTTGTTTGGGACCTCATGTTAACTCCTAGCTCAGGGGGTGGACCTTAGGGTTCCACATGGTCGGGTGGAAGAGCTTTATTATCCATTGGTTATTCTTGTCGAAGTTCATGTGCAGAAACGATTTATCTCAGCTTTCAGACAATTGTACTTGTACCAGTTGATGAAGATGTAAGTGTATAATCTTGTACCAGACTTGTGTAACAGATCATTCATAATGTATGTAATTTTGATGTAGTCTGAAAACGGCAATGTAATGATGTAATGATGTACTTATGTGTAAGGGAAGAATTTTAGTTATGTATTTGATCATGCAGATTATATTATTTGACGACATGTATGAATATGAATAAGTTATTTAATTGTGCATTGGATTTAGATTAGTTCCTGATGTTAGTAATATGTTAGTTGAATTGTTAAGTAATGCAGCCTTGAAACCTTGGAGAACATGTTGTAAGTTTAATGGTGTAATTAGTTATGTTAACATTACATTGTTATCTTAATCATTTAAAAAAAAAATTCCTGTTTCATATAGCATAAATGTGAATTTCTCTAAGGTATTCAAGGCGGGGCATTACAAGACTAGCATATCTATATTTAAAAAATATATCTAAAATACGCCAAGAGATATCCTTCTCGAGGCGCCTTAAAACTAGGCACCTCCAAAAGATATCTCTGAGCGTATTTTAGATATATTTTTTAAATATAGATATGCTTGTTTTTTAAAATAACTATATTAAATTTATTATGCCTAAAAAAATAATTAAATTGATGACTCTATAATAAAATCTATAAATATAATGCACTTACCATTGGAACAAGATTGTTGAATATACTTTGCTCCTTTTCATTTCATGTGATAAAACCCTAATAAAATATAGTTTAATAAAATTTAATTTAAATTTAATTTATTTATAAAAATAAAGTGTCACTATATTTTATTAGGGTTTGGTTTTGTTTTTGCACAATAGATTTTACTATGGAGGCATCAATTTAATCTAATTTAATTTTCTACATAATAAAATTTAATTTATTTCTTTTTCACTCGATTTTATAACATTATATTTTATTAGGTTTATTTTATTACATATAAAATAACATTCCACTCACCAATAATATAAAATAACCTCTATAAAATGTAGCCAATAAAATTTAGGGTTGAAAATTATGACTTTATAAATTTAATTCTAGAAAAATCTTGGTTAAAAGTGAGGATGCATGAATTCTAAACCTATATAGTTGAGTGAATTCTAAACCTAATAAACTATAGTGCAAATAATGTTTATTATTCCAACAAATCACCAGCAAATGTTTTTTAATGCATACATGATTAACACCATTATTCCAACAAATCATGAAATTCACACCTGTGATTTTCATTCATTCTTAATTTCGTGGCTTCTTGTTTTTATTTTCTATTTATAATTAGTGATTTTATTTTTGATTGTTTTCTGAGAGTTTCAAAGATTTATGTATTATATATGTTTCAATTATTAATGTTGCATTTGTCAACTATTAATTTTTTTTAATGTTTTTAAAGTTGTTTTTCTTAACACGCTCACTCCATTTCACCCCGTGCTGCCACTGGAGTTATGCCTTTCGGCATAATTAATGTTGCATTTGTCGACTATTAATTTTTTTAATGCTTTTAAAGTTGTTTTTCTTAACACGCTCATGCCATTTCACCTCGTGTTGCCACTGTAGTTATACCTCTCGGCGTAACTAGCATTTTGTTAGCTTTGAATCTTATTTTGTTTGAAGTGGAATAGCAAATCTAATTTCTATGGTAGTGTTTAAATTGTATGAAATAGCATCCGAGATGAAGTTTTATTTCATCACTGGTTGAGATTGGTCTTCATTGTATATATGTGATTACACATTAAATGATGTATGAGTAGTGAATACTTCTTGAGAAGAAATATGTTTTTTTTCACATGTTGCAACCTTCTTGCATTATTGCATGCATCTTTGGAAGTTGAGTAAAAACATTGTCTATTTTCTACATTCTATATGATCTGTTGAGATAGAGAATGGTTGGAATATATGTTTGTTGTTGTTATAACTTCCTTATTTTACCCCTATAGGGATTACTCATAAATATAAATATTGTGTTTACTCTCTAGAACTTGAAATATACTCTAGAAAATATTATGTGATGAACTAGATTCCTTATGAGTTATTGTATCTAAGTCAACTTTATGGTTGCAAGACTAGTTGCTTCGAACTACGAAGTCTCTGTCCTACGCATACATAGGCAAGGCCATCATGAGCCCCCGAGACATTAGGTCGGCTCCTTAGGGCCTTAGTCTTGTTATCTTGTACATTAATATTGCTATGTATATCTATTGACTATATGAAACTAATGTTTACATTTAGTGTGCAGATCCAAGTCTGTTAATCGTGCAAGATACTGAAGGTGAGCAAATAACTTCCCACTTTGCGAGTGGATGATTATATGACATTTACTATAATTGTGTATAATTGTATAAAAATATTTATATCTTAAATTTTCAATTACAATGAATGATACTAAACTTATGTTTAATCGAAATGTGTATTTTATTAAGTTTCAACAAGTGAATATTCTTCTATCATCATATTATATTTTCATTATTTCTTACTAAATTAATTTATTATTGTTAATTATTGACAATTTTCATGGGTAGGCATTACATAGGTATCAGATCACCAGGTTGCAACACTTGGGAGCTTTGGGGTAAAAGTGTTAGTAACATAAACCTAGTTTTTTGGGTCTCGCCATGGTAAGTAGAGGTAAATTTTGGTTTATTAACTATATGAAATGAATGTCTAGTAAATCATTTTCAATATATATACATATATGAACATGGATGTATTCTTAGAATTATAAGTTTCTGTAATGTTAATTAATGATTTCTATTAAGCATGTATATTTTTCACTTTATTCTGTGATGATACTGACAAATTTGTATGTCACATTAATATAAAATGAGATGTAGTTTTTCTGTAACTAAATCTTTCTGGAATTGTGGGGTTGCTGTGAGTTACTGGATTGATAGAGGATGATATATGGGAAAGTCTCATGGGCTGATCCTAACATGGACAACCATTGTAAGAAAATTAAATGCTATTTCTATTTTATATGCATTTTATGATTGAGATGAATGTTTGCAAGCAATAAGTTGATAGAAATATTGTCTAAATGTGGAGTTAATCTTGAGTGGGGAAAGAATGGTGGATACCTCTTTGGGGTATTATTATGGAGATTGGTGTTGGTGCTTTGACTGATGTAGTTGATGGGAGTTGGTGAAATGGGGAGTTAAAAATATATTTTTGGGAGTCATTGTTTGATGGGAGCTATATTTTTATGGGAGTTCTGGGAGTTATTATTTATGGGAGTTCTGGGAGTTATTGTTTTATGGGAGATATTGTTGTTGGGAGATATTATTGTTATTTTTTATGGGAGATATTTTTTCTATTATGGGAGATATTGTTGTGTTGTTACTGTTTTATGGCAGCTATTGTGTGTGTTACATTGATATAAAGGGAGCTACGTGTGAAAGGGAGCTACAGGGATCTATACCCTTTGGGAAAACTTGTTTATACTAGGAAATGTATGGTGGGATCCTTGAGAGAACCCTGAAATGATCTTTCCTAATTAGTTATTTGGCATTATGGTATGGACGATATTAGCACCATTAGAGGTGAGATTATTTGGTGTTATGCTACTAGGATATTAGCATAGTGATTCTACATAGCATAGTTATTCATTTATTGGTTATTTAGCTCCATGTGACTATGGATTACTTATTGATATATTAGAGATGTCCTCTTCATAATACCCATTCTCGATGAGCCTTGTGGTGTGAGTCATGTGATGTCTTTATGATGAGTATAGTTGATACATGTGAGGATGGTCTTTATCATGTGTTTCACTTAGAAGAGGTATGTGATGTGGAAAAGATTTTATTTTGAATAATGTGTTATATGTGGAGTTAAGTATATGTGATATGTGTGTCACTAAGCATTGTCGAGAATCAAGTGTTAGAAATTATTGACTAGAACAGGATATGGTGACTTGATTCAATTCCTTAGTTATAAATTGATATCTTCATGATAGTAGAGATGAATTAAGGACAAGTTTAGCTATCTAAAATAAGGTATGCAGATTTTCTTGCATTGATTTGACTTGACATAATATGGTTGTTTTTTGTTATATGATGTGGTTTGGGAGCTACGGTAAGGGAGTTATAGAGACCTATGCCCCTTTGGGGATATTCATGATGTTGGTGTTGGTGTTGTGATGGGGGTTAGGTTGATGGAATGGTGTTGTGGGAGTTTGTGATATGGGAGTTACACTTGTGAAATGGGAGTTACATTTGTGAAAAGAGAGTTTTCTAAATTGTGATTATTTCAGCTACAAAATTTATTGGAAATAATAATGTTTGTGAGTACATTTGGTATATGAGCATTATGATATGATAATCTATTATGGAGCTCCATGTGGTTTGAGACCAACAAATTCTCCTCCTCCCCTTAGATGGCTCGTTTGAAGTCACGTGGTGGTTATGATGTTAAGTTTTTTGAAAATATTTGAATTTTTTTTTTCCTTAATTGAGCCAACAATTTTAAAATTTCTTTAAGATATTTGTTTGATTGTCCTTTTGCCTCAAGGACTACTCCATTAAGGTTTTTGGTTTTGAATTGAACTGTTGTTTTCTGCTATCTAATTTGTTTTCATATAAAGTTGATTTTATTTGAAATTTTTACTCATTGTAAACATCTTTATTTTGAGGCTATATCAGTTTTTGTTGTTGTTGGCTTGTGTGGAGAAATGTGAATTGTGTAGATTGCCATACCCAAGAGAGGTCCCTGGAAAATTGTATAGGGGAGTAGATGACCTAGGGAATGTTTATCGTAAAATTGTGTAATATTTATGGTTCTATTTGGCACTAATCATCCTCATTGGAAGTATACATGATGTATTATGTATAGAATTGATATCTATGATGATTAAATGTTAAGAGTTGTTATGAAATAATATGTTGCAATGAATTTGATTAGCAGTAATATAATGATGATATAAACATGCTCCTTGGTTAAGTAATGATGTTGATTTTACATAATTCTAATGGGTAGAATGGTATACCTGAAATTCCAATGATAGAGTTGATAATTCTTGTTGTTTCTAGTAACTGTGGAAATTGCTTATGGACAAAAGATGATCTAGTGAGTTCTGGTTTCTATTGCACTTTGTATTGTGTTTGATTTCTAAATGGAGCATTGTCATATCAATTACTTTATTTTAATAATGTACAGATGAATTCTTCTAATGAAATCTAACATTTGTTGGATGTGTTGAAGTTAGTAAATATCCATTCCTCTTGATAACTTCCAGGAGGAAGTCCATTCTTAGGGTGGAAGAATGTAAGGATACCTGAACCCTATTTATTAATTATGATATTTTATTGAGAATAATTAATTAACTGCTTTGTTTCAAAATAATTATTTAGATGATTTGATATTATTTTCAAAAGAAAATTATTCATTGTCATATTAGCTTTTATATTTACATATTTTATAAAGAATTATTTTATTGTATGCCACTTGCAAGAAATGGAAGTTATGTAATTCAAGAGAGAATCCTAGTAATTAAATTATGTTTTAAAATTATTCTAATCTATTTTTAGTTTATAAGAAAATGGGTGTCTAGATTGGAATATGAAGAGTCATGTTATTCGGTTTTAAAAGATCAAGAAATATATGAGGTGAGAAAAAGAAAGATACATTCAAAAAAAAAAATGATATGATAGGAAATAAAATGGATGGCTCTATTTTTTTTGAGAAGGAAGAGATTTGGGGAAAAAATGGATGCGAGTTGAAATTTTGGTGAAGATTGGATAGCAATTTAATTTCAGGTATGCATTGAGTTATGGAATTGATTTATTGTTTGAAATAAATTTCTGCTATATGCAAGTTTTATGTTATTTTGTGAATTCTCTTCTGCATACTCCATTCATTTTTTAAAAATTCCTTAGGGATCACTTTCTTGAAACCAAACTCCAATCATATATTAGGATGTTAATTCAACCTGTCTGAAGATTCTAAACCCTAGTCTGTTGCAGCAACAATAACTTTATTTTCACAAACTAGGTTTCTCTAAAAATTTTATACAAGGTACATCACCCAGTTATTGAAATTATATCCAAAAATAAGCCTTACCCAATTTGTCTTTATGGAGATATGTAATGTCTAGTGGCTGTCGATTTCTTACCCATTTTGCCTCTGTTAAAACAGTCTGTTGCATCACCAATAACTCTATATTTTCAAACTGAGTTTATTTGAAATTTTTATATAAGGTGCACCACTTAGTTATGTAAATCATATCCAAAAATTAGCATTACCTAGTTACAAAAGGTGCACCCTAGAGAGTTAGGCTAACAAAAGCAAAATTCCAGAAATAATTCTTTTTTTGAAGCAAGTAAATGCAATAATAGTAACCAAGGATAACATAAAACATAACATAAAGAAAGGTGCACTTCTAACTCCTCTAGGGAAACACAACTGCATTAGAGAATCTAAAGTAAAAACCACACAAGCGAGATACATTATACTGCTGCTACAAATAAAATCAACTTTTACATTAGCAAGATAGTTAATTTACAAAGATTACAGTACAATATTACAAGACCGATCGTGTCGGTTTACAATTGAATACATAAGTAAGTAAACAACATCACTGAAAGTGGATAACCATCTGAAACTGGAACACCTCTACACAGAACTCGAACCGCATCTCTAATAAAACCAATGGATAGCTCTGCCTCCCAACCATGTGGAACCCTGAGGTCCACCCCTCTGAGCTAGGAGATAACGATGAGGATTCCACTAAGCCAAGAAACAACAACCAAAAATAAAAGAACGACAACTAACTTGACACAACTGACCATACCAACAAAACTACAAAAAGCTAAGACATCACTCTAGAGGCACTACCAAGAAATAATAGAACTGCGTAAGGAGAGTGTCATCGCATGGTCCTAACATGGGTTACCAAGGCTATCTATCCCCAGAAGCTAGCCCCCATCTATGGTTACCCTGGCAGCCTCTCTCTAGGCACCGGCCCCATAGGGTGACACATGCGGAGCCAACAGGTCCTCTCATGGAGACAAGGAGGTCAGCCTTGCCACCAGGCCTTCTCATCCCATCCTTAGCCTGTGAGAGCACTCAAGGCATGGGTGAGACATCTGACTTATCTTGTTAAGTGTTTTAATACCCCAACCCTCTTGATTAAGTTATTAAGCTTTTCCACATGCCTACAACTTCCATGGGGTTACCCAGGTGGCCTCTCACTAGGCACCGGCCCCACCATGAAAGCCACTCCCTTAGCATTCCCTGGTCACACATACATACCACAACATGCATGTAAAAGTCACCAATCAGATCCAAGCCATAATTTACGCCATTCACTAGGCCACAACAATAAATCCTTATGATATCTTCAAAATTGAATCAATACCATCAAGAACCAAGTACTGTATCCAAGAGACCATCTCCCCATTCACTACAAGACACAGAAATCCAAAGAACCCAAAACATTGACATGACATAAATCAAAACCAAGACTACACCCCTGGAGTTAGGTACATGACCAATGATAAGGTGACCATTATCCGGCAAGGTCAATGCTTTCGCGTCTTAACACCAAGTACACATGACACCCTTCAAGATTCCCACATCATAATTAACCAAATCACAGACCCAACTCCACCCCAAGGTAACGTAATGATCCAATACAAGCATAAAGATACAACAAGAAGGGAATTCAAGCATATGAAATTCAATGAACTCCTAAATCCATCAGAAAACAACTTACACTGAGTTATCACATATAGCAAAACTTCAAATCGCTAGGAATCAATAAGGCAAGGAAGGTGAACCATAAACCAGACATCCAGACTTAAACAGAAGTCAAGGAAAGCTCATAAGATAATTCCATTAATAATCCAATCCCAATTCAAAGACGATCTAATATAATTCCTTGTTTTCCAAAATAAAAGTAACTAAAATGAAGAAACTACATATGCAATGATATCCATTGTTTACGAAGCACGAAATAGAATATTACAAGCCCGACAAACAAATTAATATATTTACAAGGTAATTAATACCCGAAGCATAATATTGTTACCTCATGAAACAAGAACATTAATACAAATTACTCTAAAATTTCCAAAGACAACTATAAATACAAACCATAACTTTTCATCAACATGTTTTCTACCTACAATTTTAATAAAGAAAACAACTAGATCATCTAAATTGTTACCTAAAAATGTAACACCTTACCCACTACTAATTCCTCAAGAGACAAATACATACACACATTTACTTCCTATTATCCACATCTATAAGAAAGTATATTTTCCCATTATAATTTCTAATGACTACCAAATGTGATACCACATCTATCACTATAATTTCCTTAAATAAAACATACTATCCAACATGATACAAAATCAAATCAACATAACAAACCTACCTAATTCCTATATGCCAAAGTTCCCAACTAACATCCTACCCAAAAATCATTTTAATTCTAAAACATATATACCTTGTTAAATTTAAATAAAGGTATCTAATTTAATATGACGTAATTATAAACTTACTAGATCTCATTTTGATCTAATGCACAATTACAAGAGAATCTAGATCCATAATCTAATAACTAAGGACTCAACTCCAACTAGGTACCATGACTCAATATAAGCATAACGATACAAAAAGACGAGAAAGACATTCAAGTATAAGAAATACAATATTCTATAAACATGAAAATAGACATGTCTTATAATCATGTGACTCAAATAACATAACACCCTGATTGCATCAATGCGAAATCCAACACGAGATAAATAAGAATTTTTGACCCTACTAAGATAACAACAAAAGATGGTATAAACTGACTGTCGGCACAAAGTTTTTTTACTCTCCCTTAAATGAAGTGAAATAACATAAACTAAGATATCAACCATCTCCATAGCCCGGAATAATACATTACAACCATGACTAACCAAATAATAATTAACAAGGTAATAATACTCGATCATCACAAAATTGTTACCCCAAATACTAGAAAAATCCACCAAATTAGTCTTAAATTTCTATCTCTATAATTGTTTACTATCATAATGTATCTTGAAAGGAAACTGCCCAATGACATCCTTGCTCCCAACCATGAATTTTCCAACAGAACCATATTTGAAAGCAACTTGTCATAACACAAAAAGAATGATGTTAACCGTTGAACTTAACAAGGCTTTTACTCTTGTCAAAAAGGAAAGATTTTAACAAATACTAAATTACTTACGTGAACTTCACCCTATAAATCTAGTATTATAACATGAACATACAAAAACTCTAACTTATGATATAATTACTAAAATCAGTGCTTCCTAGGATAGTATGAACAAAATTGTAATTTAAGAGTATATTAATTAATTCATATAACTAACTTACATCTTCTAAAACAACATTAAGCCTCTATACTTCTTCCTATAACCCCAAGTCACTAGATAATAAAACAATTTAAACAAACTACTATAAACCTATATATGATTTCTTGACATATTACCACTTCCAAAAACAAAACAATAGACATGTCTTTTCCCAACGCAAAGATTCCTATCTATGGGCTACCAATTAACAACTATAATTAACATATTTATGAGAAAAATAGATTTGTTTTCTAATCGAATAAGTTTCCAGGCATAGCCTAAGTTTAGAACCGAACCTAGCAAGAAGCAACAGTGAAATAAATAGTAAACAGCTATCTAAAAGATAGACACCGATAATAAAATACCTTCATTCCAATTATAAGAGACCAAAAAAAAAGAAACTTCCTAACACTATCACCGTTTAATCATCCTACCCAAGAATTTACTTCATACTGCCAGCGCTTGGGTGCAAGGAGTAAAAAAAATTAGAAGTTTCTAAAAATCTAACCTATGCAAGGTCTAACAAAACGAAAACACACCACAACAGTATTTTCTTATAGCGAACCTAATAGTGACTTACTAATAATCATGATTCTAATGAAAAGAAGAAGGTCATATTGCCAAGAATTCAAACTGAGACATGATTACACAAGGCGTTTTCAATGTGGCGTTCTTATGGAGATATGAAGAAGTCCAGTATAAGGAAGAAAAACATAGAAAATTACCAGATGGTAAGAGCAAAGATGAGAAGTGTCAGTAGAATTTTATCTCAAGAACGCACTGTTGGCATATGCAATAGGAAATGCCCAAAGGCTGTCATTATAAATATTAGCTTGCATTGCATAAAGGAGTAGTACACAATTGAATCCAAGGTGATGGAAGTATCCCTTGGACCCCACATACAAAATTTACCTCAACCTCAGAATGCAGATGCTACTGAATCAAAGAGTGGCACAAACACGACATGATTGAGGTGCCTGAGTTGGTCATGGAAATATTTGGGTCTCCCTAGATGCATGCAAGATAAGTGCTACTATGGCATCTTCAATAGATATATTTTAGATAACTATCAGAGTAATGAAGAGGGAGATCATGGCCATATTAAAATGTGGAGAAACCTGTTGCTAATTTCGCCTTGATACAAATTATGAAGTTGACAAGGAGTAACTAGAAGTAGGGATGACAATGACTCAAATATATTTCCTTACTGCGAAAGCCTATATTTTATGCCAAAACCAATCAAGCTTCCTCCAGAACCAATGGTTCCTCACTCCATTGTAAACATACGAGAGTCTGATGAGACTATCTGCAGACTTGACAATGAAGAGTTGTTAATAGATAATGTTGATGATGGGCTTAATGCACTTTTCAATCGTGAATAAAAGACAAAATTTCTAATCACATCACCATAGTTCAGGTTCACTAGAGGGAACCACATGATCACAGAACTATTATCTATTATTCCAAATGCAACTCACAAGAAGCAAGGGACTTAACCCCCTCATTCCAGTATATTAACCGCCAACTATTTACTTTCAAGCAGGATTAATAAAGCTAGTCAATTTGGTATAACTTTTCAAGATAAGTTGTCGTAGAGGGTCCATAGCATATAGAGAGATCTACCAACATACCATACATAGAAAGTAATACTAAGAACACTTACCATTTTGTCTTGGACTTACTCAGAAAGATTATATACAGAAAGGAAAGGAATTAACATGATCTCAAAACCATCCAATATATTTTCAAGAGCTTCCAACAGTTTCCTATTCCTTGTCCCGAGAGTCTTTCACACCAGAGCAGTTGTGCCACCAACACTAAAATTTGACCTCCCCTTTCCAACCCCCCAAAACAAAAAGGTTCAGCTCAAAATTAATGCAGACATGCATCCGTTGCTCAACCTCCCACTCCTCCAACAAATTTTAAATTCAAACTCTATAAAAAGATTCCCAAATCTAGAATCATATTCGACAACCCACAACCATTAATGCATAACCAAAAATAT
This sequence comes from Cunninghamia lanceolata, assembly GCA_027924645.1. NCBI lineage: Eukaryota > Viridiplantae > Streptophyta > Pinopsida > Cupressales > Cupressaceae > Cunninghamia > Cunninghamia lanceolata. The sequence continues at coordinate 12,878,270 of BSBN01000828.1, read as the reverse complement.
ACTAGTTACCCGTAACTCCAATTTATGACATAAATGCTCTTTGGACAGTAGATAATTAATTCTAGTCTATTATAAAATCTTACAAGGGTGTCATTCCAAGCTCTTGGCTAAACCAAATGTTATCTAATAAAAAAAATAGAAGCATTATTATTTAATAAAAAAAAACATTAAAGTGTTTTCCAACCACACACGAGCAGAAATAACACACCTCAACACGAGATTACCAAACCTAGAAGGCAAGGACCAAGCATCACAACCCGACTAGAGACCACAACAGAAGACAAGGACCGACCTAGTGGAATAGACCTCACGTTATCTCCCATCACTGATACCCATTGGTGTAAGAACCCTCTCAAACCTGCTATTTCAGGTGGAGTCGAGGTTCGGTACCTACAGCTTGCATCAAACAATTTGTTGTATATGACCAAATACATATACGGAGAGTCAGAGAGTTGCGGCGTAACAAGGTACTCGAAGCGAGTAATGTTACACCGTCCCTACTCTAGGACAAGATTATAACCACATCATTTGAAACCAAATATCAACGAATCTAATAAAACATGCAGATATTAATCCATCACTAATCATGTCCAACATATCATAACTGAAGTAATCATAACTCATAACACATGTTTAAATAAATCCATCGAACATAGTCATCAAGGTCAAAGTGAGCATAAACCATAACATACTAATCCAATGTCTCAAAACTACATCAATGCAATGAAAGGCTAACGACTGTCTCCGACTGATAGAGCGCAATGCAGAACTACCACTATCACAAGCCAACAACGAGGGGGCACTACATCTCGCATGCATCTTTTGAAGTTGAGTAAAAACATCGTCTATTTTCTGCATTCTGTATGATGTGTTGAGATAGAGAATGGCTGGAATGTATTTTTGTTGTTGTTATAACTTCCTTATTTTACCCTTGTAGGGATTACTCATAAATATAAATATTGCATGTACTCTCTAGAATTGGAAAGATACTCTAGAAAATATTATGTGATGAACTAGATTCCTTATGAGTTATTGTATCTAAGTCAACCTTATGGTTGCAAGACTAGTTGCTTCGAACTATGAAGTCTCTACGTTGTGTGTACGTAAGCAAGGCCATCATAAGCCCTCGAGACATTAAGTCATCCCCTTAGGGCCTTATACTCGTTATCTTGTACATTGATATCTGCTATGTACATCTATTAACTATGCAGAACTAATTTTTACATCTAGTGTGCAGACTCAGGTCTGTTAATCATGTAGGATACTGAAGCTGGGGAAGTAATTTCTCGCTTTGTGAGTGGATGATTATATGACATTTACTGTAATTGTGTATAATTGTATAAAAATATTTATATCTTAAATTTTCAATTACAATGAATGATACTATACTTATGTTTAATCGAAATGTGTATTTTATTAAGTTTCAACAAGTGAATATTCTACTATCATCGTATTATATTTTCATTATTTCTTACTAAATTAATTTATTATTGTTAATTATTGTCATTTTTTATGGGTAGGCATTGCAATGGTAGTCTAAGCATAAGAAGGGTACTAACATATAGAAGGAGACCACATGAATCAAATACCAGATTAGTTTTAAGAGAAGGCCGATAGAAAATAACCATCACAAGCTGATCTATAGGAAACACAGGTATACGAAGAAGTAAGAGATAACTCATATTTAGAAGGCGATGCAACATAAAACAAGCTGACACAGAAATAAAAGTGAAAAGTCCACCATACACAGGAAATATTTTATACTCTAAACAGATCATTTGATGAAAGGAGGACTGAATCAGAGGCACAAAACATAGAACTCAAGTTTTCTATATAACATAAACTTCTCATTGGATGTAAAGTCTACATCATTTAAACAGCTATATACGAATGTATTTAAACAAGGAAGAAAACCTAGAGTCTGCGGTTTGTGAAGATCCTCTACTGGTAAACTTCTTTACTGTGCCCAAAACTAGACGAAGTCTCCTAGCTTCCTTTCCCTTTTTCTCCTCTTTCTCTATGTGAGTGTGTCTCCCTCGATCTCCTTTCTTGAATGCTTTTCTTTTCCTCCTTTTCTTATGCATTCTACAGTTTTATGTTTTTCCACGCCCCTAAAATTAGCGTTTTAAAATTGATCTTTCATTCTTTTTCTAAGTTGACTTCACTTGGAGTGTATAGTGCATGGCGCTTTTGTCTTATATATATATATATATATATATATGAACACATGACTATTATAAATTATTTTATATATGTGTCTATATATATGTATATATATAAACTTATGAAACAAAGAAAATACGTCCATTTTAATATACCAATATACACACACACACATATTTTCCACCTAGTTAATTCACTTTGTGTGTGTATCCATTTTTGAGAAGGTCAAAAAGTTTCAATTAATCCAAGGTTGCATAAACACACAAGACATGTACCTGAAAAACTATTGTGATTTGAAGAAAATAAAAAGAAACTAGATTATCTAATTAGTTCATATTCCATTAATTATCACCAAATATCAAAGGTCAAGAACTCAGACAAAAATTTCACGACTACAAAATAATGCATAACAGCCAATCACGAATGCAAGACAATGAAAATGTAGTATGAACTACATGTGTGTGTAGGCATCGGGATTATGTATTGCCGATTCTTTTCAATGGCTAGGGTGCGTCTACCTCAACCATGTTCCCGTCTTCGATGTTTACCTGTGCTTAGTTGCACTCAAATTCACATCAATAGGTTAGTCTCCATAATCATAGTAGAAGCTCGAGAAAACATGATCCATAATCATATACATTTTAATCTATAAAAATCACGACAATTACCTGTTATGCACTTGCAATTTACCCAACAATAAAACAATCAAAAGCAACATCCAATAGTTTGAATTATAAATGAATCAAAAGTTGAGATGTGACATGCATAATGTTTCCAATGGCATGTTTCCACCAATAGTTGATTTAGAAAATGTCATCCTTTAGGTCGACAAGTTTTAACTTAGAAATTGACAGAGAATGGATAAAGCTCAGGTGGTCAGTAACAATAAAGATGGGGTCGATGGCAGAGATTTTTTAGTGGCAAATATTCATCAATTGGTGAATATCACAGATCGGCCAAGTTAGAATTGGCAAATAAATCGCATCCAATAGGGTGGTCAAATCGCTTGGATTTTACGTATTATTGGTTGAATGCATATCTATTTGCCATTAATTTATTTTATGAGAATCAACTTAGTAATATTTTCACCATAACAAACTACGTGTTTCAAATGGGCCGACTAATATTTTTGCCTGGAATCTCGGAAGCAAGTACTAAATCACCTATATATTCACCAATACTATTAAAACAACATTGTGTATCGAGACATGTTTCACCAACCCAATTAAATGGTCACTGTGTGTGAGGACCCATTTTGCCAACCCCGTTAAAATGGTCACTACGCGTGAGGACCCATTTCACCAATTAAAGTTTACAAGTAGTTGATTATGAGGGGCCATTTCGCCAATTTCCATGACACCTCCGTGCTAATCATAGGGCCATTTTCGCCTTGAAAATTATAATGTATGTTGTCTGTCGAGGTTTGATTCGCCACCACTTAAATGTATTCCTTATATAATCATGTGGGATTCACCAAATCATTTTAATATACCATATAGAATTCCCACAGAATTCACCAAATATGGATTGATATAAATACAATCGAAATACCAATTAATTCTTACACATTTTGTTCAATTCTGAACTTGTGAGCTCTCGATTTGGATTTTGGAAGTTGGAGTTGGCACCTTGAAGTTGATCGTAGGCAAAGTTACAAATTTACAACACAGGGATTCATGCATTAACGAATAGCAAGTCAATGAAAACCTAAACTTAAAGGTGAGCAATCATTTCTTCATAGTATTAGTGTTTTAAGATTTCTTTATCTCTCTTCCATTCTTGATTCAATATTAAAGAAGATATTTAGTAGGGAATGAGATCTATATGCTATGAGTATGTCCTTCTTAAACAAGAAGACATTTTTTCCATCTTTTATTCGAAGTGGGAGATCAAGATGTCAAGCCGTAAGTGCGACAAGGGTAAGACTCCTCAGGGTGGTGAAGGGACTGGAAGGCCATCAAAATGCTGAAAAGGTGGAGTTAGTATACTTTCTTACTTTGGAACTAGCAATGTTTTTAATCCATCAAATCAAGATGGAGCTACACCATCAACTCTTGCACCAAATAATAATGAAGAATCCATTCACAATACCTCACCACCACTAGAAGGTGGGATTGCCATTGAGTCAAATGAGTATGGCAATACCATAGAAGATGTTCCAAGGGATACCCTAGTTAGCCAGAATGAGGATGGCAATACCACAGAAGATGTTCTAAGGGATACCCTGGTTAGCCTGAATGAGGATGGAAATACCGCAGAAGATGTTCCAAGGGATACTCTGGTTAGCCTAAATGAGGATTGCAATACTGTAGAAGATGTTCCAAGGGATACCCTGGTTAGCCAGAATGAGGATGGCAATACCGCAAAAGATGTTCCAAGGGATACCCTGGAGAATGAGGATGACAATACCACAGAAGATGTTCCAAGGGATACCCCGGTTAGCTAGATTGAGCTAATTAACTTGGATGAAAAAGAAAATGCTGGTGTTGTAGATGATGTTGGCAAGAAGAAAAGAAAAGGCAAATCAAAAGATTCAAAACTAGGGCACGAGTGGGAAATGTCAAGGAATTTTTAGCTTGATTGGGTGTTAAAGTACCCATTCATTGAACCAATGGAGAAAGCAAACAAAGATGAACAACCAACAGAATGCAAGTGTGTGATTTGTAGTTGGAAATGTAAAAGAGACAAGAATTTGCAGCTAAAGCTTGACACTATAGAAAAGCATATAGGTAAAGTTTGTGAAAATTAAATCATAGATGGAAAGGAAACATCAGTAAGAAGATGGAAATCAAAGGAAGAATGTCTTCATGTGAAGTATGCCGCAGAATATGATGAGCATAAGAAAAGAATGACGAAGCTTGATGCAAGTGGAGGTACAATCAAGGCTCAATTTGGAAAAGCAATGGAAGGAGCACAACTGGCAAAAATTGTTCAGATGAGTGTTGTTTTCATATTTTGTCCAGAAGGCGTCCTATGACAGACTACCCAGAGTATAGTAATTTATTATCTTTTTTGAGTGTTCCTCACTATCCTAGCACACATTGGTCAATAAACGTTGGATGCGAATGGGCAAACTATTTCACTGCAATGGAAAAGCAAGATTTAAATGAGAATGTAAAAGAGTCAAACTTCATTGCATTATCTTTAGATGAAGTTACTATGGTAGATAATACTTCTTGGGTCTGTATGCATGTGTATACTGTAAAAGAACATGTCCATTGAGCTCATCTACTCTGTGTTCATAAAATGAAGGACAGTTCAACATTGCAAAATCATTTGAACTAGTTAAGAAGTCTTTGAATGAAATTGCAGGTATGGATGACTTGACAATTGCCAAAAAGCTGGTGTGTGTAGGAGCTGATGGAGCTACAGTAATGCAAAGTCATAGGACCAATCTTTGCACAAAATTACAAACTACTTGTGCACCATACATGCTTGCCATTCACTACATGGCCCACAGAATGAATTTAGCATTTAAAATCATAAGCAAGTTTCCTACAGTATCAAAAGTTGAAAATCTAGTCCACGAGCTCCATGCATACTTTTGCTAAAGTCCCAAATGTTTTGTGGAATTTCAAAATTTTGCTGAGGGAATAACAATAGGAGACAAGCTTCTTAAGGATGTTGATACCAGATGGATCTCCTTGCATGGACCAGCACAACGATTTCTTTTAGAATATCCATCCTTGATTGGAATAATGTACAAGCATCACAACACAGTAGACAAAGCTCCTGACCTCTTAAATAGGTTATGCGATATAGAGACACTCTTAACTTTAGCTAGTCTTCTCCCCATGCTGGATGAAATGAATAATCTTGTGAAGAAAGCCCAAGACAGAACTATGTATATCTATGAGTATACCAAACTATGTAGAATGACATGCATGGCCCTCGATAATCTATATCTAGATCTAACTTCTCAAAGCCCAAATTTTTATACGTGGTAGATAATTATAGATTTGAATCATCCTAAAAATTATTTACAGTTTAGTGCAAGAGGGGAGTTATGTGCCTTTGTACGTGGATTTGAGATACCAATGCACCATTGTAAGATGGTTAGGCACTCTATCAGAGAAGTACCTATTAGAAAGGAAGATTTTGATGGCATTGTTGAATCTATTAGTATAATTGGAAGGAAATTGCAAGTAATCATTCAACAGAGATTTATAATCGATTCCCCTAAGAAGAAATACTTGATGCCATGTCTATTATGTATCCTCAATTTTGGGTTCAAGGCCACCAAGATAGCCCAAGCTTTTTTCATCAAAAAGTAACTACCTTGACCGCATACTTTTCAAAAAGTGTAGAATGCAATGGACAGAAAATAGAAGGAATTATAGGTGGAAATAAGCTTAGAGGACAATGTAGTCGGTTTGCAAGAAGTATGATAGACTAGTTTAATGCCATGGATAATCCCTTCGAAGTGAGATCAATAACAAAGGCCTGGAAAGACTTGGGTCAGAGTGAACTATTGCGTGATTCGATATCAAAATATTTCAAACTTGTTGATTTATGTCAAACAATGATATTGGGTTTGATGGAAGATGAGAGAGTTTTCAGTGCATTGGGTTTTTTAAATCAAAGATAAGAAACAAACTAGACAAGAATTTATAAAATTGCTTGAGGGTGTTAGGTAGTACATATAATGTCAAAAAATTTCCTTATGAAAGGGCACTTACAATCTAGAAGTCCATATGCGAAAGAAGAGGGTTGTGCAACACTTCAAGTTCAAACGTTGGTGGTGGTGGGACAAATGACAGTGACACAATGACTAATGAATTTGACTTTGAGACTCAGAATCAAGATGAAGAAAATGAAGACAAGACTTAGAATCAAACCGACTCTTTTTCTTTATCTGAACGTCAGTTTGAGGACCCTGACTCAATTTGGGAAATGGAAGTGAATTAGCAGTTTTTAGGTATTTATATTGCATTTCATGAATTGTATTCCAAAACTGTAGTTGATGATATTTTATATTGTATTCCTTGAAATTGTGAATCAAATTGAATACATTAACATATTATTAATTATTTCATATTTTAATTGTGTCATACTGATAAATTTTACATGTACTCAGTGATTCATCATTCAGCTCAATGCTTAATATTTCCTTGCTAAAGTTGATTTGTGCATAAAACATAAAATTTGTAGTAAAGTAGAATTTTGGTTTTTGATTTGATATGTGATCCTGCATCATTTTTCACAGTTTATGATTTATTTTGATCAGTGCCTTATCCGCAACCGAGTCATCCAATTTCACACTTAAGCCATCAAACCCATCAGTATTACTGGCACCCTTGCCTTGTCTCATCAGTCACCACTTGGTTGGGAACATTATGCCAGAAAAAAGTTAAGCTCTAAACATTGGTGAAGCTAGAGGGATAGTGGGTAGTCTCAATGGCATGTGAATAAAACATTTGAAATGGTAAATAACATTAGCTTAACATATTAACAATAGTAGGATATAAAACAATGAACATCAACAATCATTGAATGTGTATATAGTAGTTGAAACCAGAGTTTATATTCAACTGATAACATAAATAATATAGATAATTGAACATCAACACATTACTAAATTTAAGTTTTCTATTGATTTTCAAATGAAGGAATACATAGAGGCAATGTAAAATCTTTCTCAAAGACAACTCTGCACAGAGCTGAGTTGGAACTTGGAAACTCATATTATCAATATCAAATCATTCTAACAACTTTTTTAGCAAATTCCACTATTCAGGTGGTGGAATTGTCATTTCTTCTAGCTGATGTTGTCTAACTTGAATTTTTGTTAACAATGTATGATCAAATTTCAATTTGGATCCTGGGTCTGACTTGAATGTTTCAGCCAAAGATACATTCAAGATTATTAGTTGTTTGATGAAATACAAAAAGTTCGCCTCATCTGGGTTCTAAGGAAACTGGTCCAAATCAATCTTCCTTGCATCCTCCATCTTCTTTCTAAAATTATCTTTTCCAATGAATCAGTCATTTATGTCAAAAGCCTGTGGCAATCCAAGCTTTGTCAAACCAAGCTTTGTCAAGTTCCTTACCTTTTCATCCTCCTTCTTAATCTTTGTTGCAGTCTCAATCACAAATTCTATTGTTTCACGCATTCTTAAACACTTTTGAATGATAGATGTCACCTTTATTGAGGCTTTAATCTGATTAGTAATGTCTTTTGAAATCAATTCATTGTCACTGGCTTTGTAGACTATTTCTAGAACTTGATTTGCAGATTTCTCTTCTGCCTACAGTTGCACATTTGTGTTGTCCATTAAATATTTGCTCAACTTATTATGATGTAGTCTCATAGCATCAATCAATTGAAAGAATTCACACAAATGATCAATCCTTTGCATTATTTCCTCCTAGATCTTTTGTTTCATGTGCCTCATTGTTTGTCTACAAAATTCAGTTAACTTTTTGTGACAAGATTTTATTTCATTTTTTGCTTCCATAAGCTCTGTGCCCAATGTTTCATTTTTTTGCCTCTCTTTCTCCAATTTTTGTTCCCACTGTTCATTTGCTTTCCCAATGCTTTGTCTTAATTTTTCTGAAGTGGATTTTTCCTCATCATATTTCTTTTTGATCTCATCTAACCTTTGCTTCACTCCATTCAATTCCACCTTTGTTTGTTTATCCTCTTTGCTTGTTGATGTAGAGGCAGATTTTTTTTATTCTTTTTTCTAATTCATTACTCTTGTTATCTGCTGCTTTTCTCTTTGCTTTCTCATTTGCTAAGTCTGCCTATAATTTTTCTATTTGATTCTGCAACTTTTTTTTCTTCTATCATGCTTTAGCAATAATGTGTACACCAATTCATTGTTCTTGTTTGATATATTAATTTTGTCAGTATTTTTTAATCCAGAAAAATCAAATTGCAAACTGCTCACCTAAAATTTAGATCGATCCATCTAATTTTCTAGTTTATTTTGAACTATGGGAACAACAATTGTGTACTCCATGATTTTTGTATTTGTGTCAAATGTGGGTAATATCATGGTTGTTGTAGGATCTGAAGTTATAACAGACACACTCTCCATCAATTGCTTCTTTTCCTTTATATAAAATTCTAATTTCTTTTTAAATTCTTGAATGTAATCAAAACTTGGGGATGTAGGAATAAGGGAATGCTTGAATGGTGAAGGAATAGGAGTACTTGCAATTTCTGTTACAACCACACTAACTGGGGGAGTGCCTGGAAATAATTCCTTTGTAGTGAAACTGGTAGTTGGACTTGGACTTTTTATAATCCTTTGTCTCTTCTGTGTCCCTTGATCACTGAGTGTTTGTGTGGTATCTTGTATTGGTGTCCTCTTGTGTGTAAATTGTTGTTGTAGTACATGTTGACTAAGTTCTCCACCAATGATAGTGCTAGTCGCACCAGGCTCTCCACCATGGGCATGTCCAAGTTGTGATTGCATCTGACCATGAGGATTAGGATTTGAAGCTGTAACATAATCAATTCTTTTAGTTATACTTGTATGACCTTGGTTTATTTTATCATCTCCAAGGCCTCATTTATCAAATGGTTTTCTGGCAGTGGTGAATACATCTATTGGGTTCCAAATGCCTTGTCTTTGGGACCACAAACCACCACCTCGATAACCCATATTTTCAGCTCTGTTTGCTCCTGAAGTATATGATTTTTTTGTGGTCTGACTTAAACCAGGTTTGAAATTGCTTTGTTCATCCCTATCATCATCAGGTTCATCATCACTATCAGTTCTTCATCTTCACATTCATTGGGATGCTTTATATTCCACAATTTGCTAAACTCTTCATCTTCATCGATTTCTCCATAGTCTGCATCAGTTCTTGATTCACCTAGTTCCTTCCTCATAGACCAAAACGAAGTAATTTTTTATCGTGACCAATATTTTTTTTAATAGACTCATTTAGAGAATCTGGTATTTTTGCTCTAATAGATGGTTTATCACTTTTTCCATAAAAATTGTTGTACCTTCTGATTTCATTCTCTACTAGTGCTCCTATTTTTTAGACCTGGTGCAATGCCATAATTTCTGCTGACAACTGTTCAAAATAAATACCTTTCTCAGCAACAGTTTTCTCCATTACTATTTTGACCTCATCCCAGGAATCCTTTTTTCTCAAGTTTTCAAGCAAGGGTTTACTTTGATGTTGAATTCTACTTGCAGCATTCCTATTGGCCACAACCATTGTTTTAATGGTGTCACATGGATCATACTGCTAGTGACAGACATCATCAAAATTAAAAAATTTCAAAAGATCATGTGCCACCTTAAATGCTTTTCTCTCCAATGTGAACCCTCCACATAAAAAAGGTAAAGAAGGAAATAAGGTCTTCTTTTGCTGACCGACAAAGTGTAGTTCATCAGTACTCGGCATCTTCCTTACATATTCCAATGCAAAAACCCTTTCTGTCACATGTATTGGAAGTTTGAATGGCTCTACTCCTGATCTATAAAATCTTAGCACAGTATATTCTTCCAATAAGTACCAATCAGCCAATTGTATTTCATTTCCTAGTTGAATGAAATCTCTACATGATATAGCCAATCTAGGCATTGGACTATTTGTAATTGTTTGATGCAATGGAGCCAAAAAGTAGTCTACAAAATGATTGTAGTTCCTTTGAGAATCATGCATCCTTATCTTAGTGGTTCAATCATATACTGGAGCCATTTTCTTTTCCTCAGCATTACTATAGGGCTGAATCTGAAGCTTGTTGGTCTGAAACATTCCACTAAATTTGAATAGAAAAAAATAGCACAAGTAGGTTGTGAACCTAAATGTCTTGGTGGAACTTGCTTTAATCATTAAAAATTGTTTATGCATGGATTCTACAATGTGCTTAATAAATTTATATTTGACATGTACACCAATAGCATAATGGATATTATATACCATTTCAAGGAGGCTTGCATCCACTTCCCAATCGCTATCCAGTTCGAGGCAAAATGCTAGCATGGAAATAGTATCCTAAGCCCATTATTTAAAAATTTGCAAAGGATAAGGAGGCTTATGGTTATCTTTCAAGATGTTTTTTTCTTGAATTATTTTATTTAGGAAAACTTTTTTGTCCCTTTCATCCGCTGCTTCATAATCACTAGCAAGCTTTTCTAGGTCAATGTGGACGTCTCCAAATTCTTCGGTTGTAAACCCCAACACTTTTCTAAATTCTTCTGCATTAATGGATACAATTTCTTCTTTGGTATCCTTATTTACAATTGTTCTTTTGTTACCATCATAATTATGGGCATAGAGCATGATAAATTCTGAGCAAGGGAAAACCTCATGTAACATCATGCGCCCTAATCCAGTTACCCACGGTGCATTGGTACTATCAACTTTCTTTTTCTTGGCAACCTTATTCTCACATGAAAATCTAAGTTCTGAGGTAAATTTACCATACATGTTAGGATCATAAATATCATGGTATTCATCAGTCAAACCTGAGGTTTTAAGCAATTCAGAATATTCAATTTTTCTATTCATACTTCCTCTGCCTTTCCCAAAAACTTTGTCTAGTCTGCTAGTGGTGGTAGACATGCTTATACAGTGTGAAATTGTGAATTCCCTCTTAAGTCCTCCTTAATTTTCTTAAGTCTCTCAACCCTAAACGCAAAGTTTGACAAAATAAGATTTTAAGAAATTTTTTTGACAAAATAATATTTTAAGAAATTTTTTTGACAAAATAAGATTTTAAGAATTTTTTTTAACAAAATAAGATTTTAAGAAATGATGAAACGTAGCCTAGGGATTCTATGTTTTGTATTATCAACTTTGTTGGAAATGGCACTACAATGAGCAATTTGAAATCTCCCTAGTGCACTGCAATGAGCAATATGAAATCTCCCCGTGTGCTAACCCTCTTGGCTCTCACTTAAAAATAAAATCACTTAGTAGTAAAAAGTAGAAACTAGAAAGTTTGTTTTTTTTATAAAGTGAATTTTTTAGTGAATGAAACGTCAAGTAAACGTGTTGCTTCCAGACTACGCAATTAGTACATGTCTGACAGTTGTCCTACATTGACAGCTCACAACAATTTCTAAACTGTTGATCTTTGTAAATCTAATGGTTATAGGGTGATTCCACAGATTTAAGTTCACAAGCCTAGCGTTCTGTGCATTTCATTCCAGAATGCAACTACAACCATCCATCAAATTATTTAAAATATAATTTGTCAATTTGCTGGCAACTTTCTTTTTTTCATTTGTATTGATTTATGTTTTAAATCTGCATGCAAATATTTTTTATGTTTTACATCAACAAAATGGGTATTCACACTTATCATTTAATTACAATCACACTTATCATTTAATTACATTCTATTTAATATTAATAAAAAATTTATTCACAATTTTTGGTCTCGTGGACATCAATAAAAATTTTCATTCATTCATTCATTGATATTAATTCAAAAACTTGTTATAGCTGGGGGATAGCTATGCCCCTGGCATATCATTATGTTACAAAAAATTCCCATACATATTCTTTCCCATGATAATATAATATATTACATCAATATTACATAGCAAAAATCAAAAGTTCAAAACACTTGGCCACTGGCTAAGGGAAACCATAAAAATCTCTTGTTTCCACCAGGTCTGTGAAGTGTAGCACCCATTCTGCATTCGGCTCCATGTCGAGAGCTCGAGAGCGCCTTAAAAAATTCAGACCGATGGTGGCCTAGTGACGGTGGTGGGCGAGAGCCCCATCTATCATGTTGAGTAGAAAGGGAAGCCGCTGAATCCCCACACCCATCTCTCCCCCAAATAACACCATTGATAGGTTAGAAGACCACGAAATCCCCACACCCATCTCTGACCCAACAACCACCTCAAAACCATTACCCAGATATTCTACCTTGAAAATTTCTCACAACAAAAGGAGAATATCCATCTTCACACCTCCAAGGTCCAGCAATGATGCCAAGAACCAAGAGGCTATGTCAGAATTCACTCTGTATCTATTCCTATCTATTAAAAAATTCCTCCCAAGCACCATTTTAATGGCTTCCAACTCCAAGAAGCGCAAATGGACAATTCTATGAGGGTTTGTTATGGCTCTAAGCCTCGAGTCTGTTATGAAACCCAAGAAAGCAATTTGCCTTCACAGTGCTATAAGGCAAATTGGCGTATCCATTTTCTTTGTTAAGCAGCAAGCTAGCTTCAAACTTTGGTATGACTATGAAGCATTGTTGGGCTCCATTAAATAGAGCCAGGCTTCATTAATGACGCTCGGCTTCAAAGCTTTGGGATATCTTTCCAAGTGTGCCAATATTTAAGTGATATGATATATCTTTTCAAGTGAATTTAAGTGAATTTAATCTACATGCAAATATTTATACTTGATTTGACATAAGTATATAGATAATACTTAATAGTGTTTCCAAACTATGTTCCACGTACGTCGTATGCAATCCATGACACATGTCACCAATTTTGAATTAACAAGAGCACAATATTTGTAAATTGATGTGTAAGATCTGACCAATTTTATATACAATAAAGTTTAAACTTTTAACTAATAATATTTAAGATCAAGACTGAGTATTTAGTCACCTATGCTTATAGATATCCTTGTTGCAATATATTTTTTCTCAATGCTTAACCCAGAACATTTAATTTGTTCCTTGAATAAAAGTAGAAGATTAAACATTCAACACAGAGAGCCCATGTTCTAGAATCCTGAATAACCCTTAGCTATTTAGATTCAGAAGAAAAACACACACAACTTGGAGACAGATAACCAAATACATGCAACAAAGCATTACTCATTTAAAAACATGAAACTCATGAATTTATGCCACCCAGCAAGACTGTATCTTATTAATCCTCCAAAATTTGCCAAGTTTTCAACAACCAACCCTATGAAATGAGCAAGATGGTTCCTTTATAGATCAGGAATGTGCTCTTAGCATTGAATACATTGTACTTCAAATTGTTACAGATACAAAGAACTGCCAAAAAGGTGTTGGGAGACATTAAATTCACTAGAGAGAAGAGGAGAGAAAGAGTGGTTTAACAAAAGCTTGTCAATCCTTAGATTCATATCTGTCCTTCCACTCACTGTATGTCTCCTCTGCCAGCCAAGGGAATGAAAGTATTTCTACAATCTTGCCATTATGGCTGACATACCTAGCATCCAGGATACTTTTTACTTTCTTATAGAACATATCAAAACTCACTTCAAGAGTGTGCAATTTGTCCAATGATAAGATCAGTACTTGCATAGTTGGATCACTTGCATCACAACAAGTGGGAATTACTTGATAACTATTGTCTACTATCTTCTTTCTCCACTTGTCCAAGTCTTTTGCTTTGCCATCACCCTCCAAGATGGGAGGTGACCATGTAGTGTCCAACCTTTCAATAGCTTGCAACCTGCCTTTCACAACTGAATCAAATTTCAACTGGAAATTGGCCACATCCTCAAAATACTTCAACATGTTAAACATCGGTTGTAGTTCAGGAGGTGCATTGGGATCATACCTGGCACACCTTAGAAATTCTCTGACTACTCCAATTCTATGTAACCACTTTGTTTTTATGCACAATAGTCTTTGTTTGTCAGACTCATGCTTTTCATAGGCTACTCTCAACTGTGAGTAGGATTTCCAAGTCTCCTCAAATTTGGTCAAAATGTTTGTCACCCTGTTCTTGATCAATTTGGTGACCACCTCTTTAACCTTGTTATCCTTTTCCTCCTTCAATCTCCTGTTATCCTCCTTCAACTCTTTAATCTCTGCAAGGAGAGGCTCTGTATCCACTGGAAGAGATTCTGCAGTTGGGATCACTGGAGGAGGGGCTGAAATACCAGCTCCTAATGATAGCTACTGCTTCAACCTGTTTATCTCTGCAACTACCTAAGCATAATTAAGTTGTAGTTGATTGTAATCCTTTTGCAATTTGTTAGCAGTTGCTTCTACAAATTATGTAGTCTGTACATTTAGGATTGCAGTTTAAGGAGCAGGGGTATCAGATACTCTTTTAATTATTACATCCCCTATAGCTCTCCTAATTCAACCCTATGCTTTTTGTTGTTTGGGGCTAGAGCCCATATTGCCAATGTTTCAAATTTAGGGTTGAAGGCTGCACTAGAGAGGGCCTTTTCAATCTGCTCCCCTGTCACATCTGAATCATTTCTGGTGATTGTATCAAATACAATGGCATCTGATAGAGTCTAGTGAGGGAGAAGCAAAATATTACATTTTGCCACCAGTGCTCTCCCTTCCTCTAGAGTCATTACACTTATAGATTGATGTACTTCTTTTAAGACCCTCTAAGTAATAACATCATACTCCTTTAGATCTGCTCCATCCTTGGCATCTTCAATTTTCTTCTGAAATTCCTCACTCCTCACTTTCAAAACATAACTCCTAAATTCAGGAGTGTTGACAAATTCATCATCCTCCATAAACTTGTCACATGCCATCACCCTAACATCTTCAATATCAACAATAGGGTTCCTCATTACTCTCACTGCCCTATTCTCTAGGGATGAATAAGGTCTCAGTCTATCGGGTGAATGAGGCCCAGTTTCTTGTGCATGTTCCTCCTCCCCCTCTAGGTCAACCACCTCTATCTGCTCTAGGTTCTCCAAATCAATAATCTTGGCTCTTTTGGTAGGGGATGGGCCAATTGATTTCCTCTTTACATCATACTCTCCACTTGAGTTGCCAGGCTCATAAGCATATCTCTATTCACCTGCAGGGGTAGAGGCAATCAACTATTCTACATTATCCAACATTTTCTCAATTCTCTTGATTGGGTCTTGCACTTCTGCAAATGCACCAGATATGTAGGATTCATGTTTTTCTTCATCTTCTCACTGGCCATGATAGTATCCCACTTGATCCTCAAGTGGTGGACATCATTCATTGTAAAAAAATTCCTGGCAATGTCCTCATTGTGATCCACCTGATGAAAGTACTTGGGCCTTCCCTTGCTGACTCTGGTTTTGTTGATAAAGCCCTCATGGTCAAAATACCTTGGTTGTTCCAAATACATTCCAAAACATTGCATAACTGAATAAAATTGGCCCAACCCACTCTTATGGTGCAATGCACCTAGAGTAATCTTTAAGTCAAATTTTTATAAATTTGTTGGTTAAAGGCAAAATGGAGTTTTAATAATGTAGTAGAGCCTTTGAAAGGCATAAGTCATGTAGTGGAGAGGGAAAATAGTCATTCTCTTTAGTGGTCTGATGTTCATTGCAGTGTGACAATCTATTTTTTAGACTTTTTTTAGTTTTTATAGAAATCAATCAGTTTAGGCTATTCTTAGCCTCTTCCCATGATGGGAATGAGAGAGAAGGTGATAAACACAAATGAAAATGCATTGTAAAAGGTAGTATGGTCGAATGAAGGAAGATTGGATGGAGTTTTGAACAAAAGAAATGAGAAAATGACTGTTTGTTGTCCCATTTCATAGTTTTCTGTATATTGTCATTCCTCTACTTTTTCCCATGGCCGTACAGTACCATCATGTACTCCCATGCATGGAATGTTAAATTAGATGTGGTCACCTTAGTTTTACAAAAAAATTGGAGGATTTTCATTTCCATTAAGGGATTTTACCAAACATTTTCTTGTTGTTGTTTTGTTTTACATTTTTTTCACTGTTTTAGTTGTTGTTCCTTGATTGGTACGGTCTTGTACCTGATGGTCAAGGATCCAAATGAATGAAGCAGGAAAATAGGATGAGATACCTTGCATTTAAAACAAGTTGGAAGTAATTTCATTGTGTTGGGAGGATTTTCTCTTCATTTTTCTGAAACTGCTCTTTTCCTAGGGTTTTAGAGGGTTTTAAGAGCCTTTTGTGAAATCGTTGGTTTGGCATGTTAATCCCCAAACACCATGACTATGGAATGGATGCAATAAGCTTCATTTGGCATGTTTTCAATTGGGTTTTGTCCATAGGAGTAGGGGAGAGGAAAAAGTCATTGCTTGAGGCCATGAAGGAATAATTTCTTCATGCATAAGGAAATTGACATAGGTGGTTATTGGTTAGAAAAGAAATCCATACTTGCAAACCCTAAAACCTCTTAAATTGGTCTATTTTAGATGTGTCTAAGCTCACCAAAGTGGGATTTTGGCTGTGGGCTAGAGATTTTATGTACTTCCTTTACAAAAGTGGGCTAATTGCCCTCTAGGACAGCAGGAACAGTCCTAAATTGAGTCATATGTTCCAAAACAACCTTATGTACATGTTTAGTATGTTGAAGGGAAAGATCATGGGTATCCAAAAACCTCATGACAGTTTGGATAAGAGGTCTAAAACTCAATTTATTGCATGACAGTCCCTTTAAGAGGGCTACAAGGAAGTGAGTCAGTTTGTGAAGGAGATGGTACAAGGAGGTATCCCTTGGGCATTTTTATGGTTTTGTGAGCTTGGGACAGTCAAACCAAGAAGGTCTAGGGTCCCTAGAAAGTTTGGAAAGGTTCCCATGTATATGAACCTATAAATGGTGTTATTGTACTGTGCTGAAACCATGGTATGTGAGTGGACAGTCAAGTCCAACTTGAAGTCAAGTATTGCTGTTTGGCCCACTGAGGCCTAGATTAGTTGTTTGCCCTACCATTACCTGTATCCTCTTCCTCCTGTGTTGTTATTTTAATCCCTTTGTGGTCTTTGTTTAGTTGCCTCTGCATCAAATTGGTATCAGAACACAGTTAGTAGGTCTGTAAAGTGTTAAATGTTAAGAGGCAGTTTGTCAAGATGCTCCAAGAGTGAGAAACATGGCTCAAGAGATGAATGAACTGAAGGAGAAGCATGCCAGAGAGTTGAGGGAGCTGAAGGAAAGAATGGCTACCCTAGAACAAAATCAAACAAGAGGAGTGGCTCTAGGTGAAGAGATTGAGTCTGAGGAAGAAGAAGAAGCTGAGTATGAAGATGTGGAAGGAGAGTTGGACCCTGAGGATCAGATGACGGTAAAGTTACTAAGGGAAATAAAAGAAGACAAGCACAAGATAAATATAGATGTGCCAAAGTTTGGAGGAATCCTGGATGATGAAGAATTGCTAGATTGGATTGTAGCATTAGACAACCACTTTGAGTGTGAAGAAATTCCTGAGGATCAGAAGGTGAAGATTGCAAAGACCAAGCTGATATGTCATGCTTTGTTATGGTGGGATTATCAGCAAACAGAGAGGAGAAAGCAAGGCAAGGCAAAGATTGTCTCATGGGACAAGATGGTAGCAAAAATCAAAGGTAAATTCTTGTCTAAAGATTATGAAGTTCAGATGTTTAAGAAGCTCCAAAGCTTAAGACCAAAGGATATGGATGTAAAGACATACAATGAAGAGTTTTATAAGCTGAGTATAAGGTTTGGTCAAAATGAAAGTGAAGTACAAAAAGTTGCTAGGTATATTGGTGGTTTGAGATTTAACATGTAGGATGAACTGGTGTTGGCAAATCCAAGGACTGTTGAAGACTGTTATCAAATGGCAGTTAGAGTGGAAGAGAAGCTGAAGAGAAGACACGATAAGACATGCAGAGGCAGAGGATCTTTTCAAAACACAAATCAAGTCAATGAGAGTCAAGAAGATATGAGCAAGGCACAAGGACAAAGTATTGATTTCAGAGGAAAAGGTTCTAGAGGTAGATTTGGTGGGGGAAGGAGTGCAAATACTTTTATGGGTAAGTGTTATAATTGTCAAGAGTTTGGGCACCCAACATATAAGTGTCCTGAGAAATAAAATTTTTCAAGTGATGGTGAGAGGAAGAATGAGAGGATGACTCAATTAGTCCAAGAAGAAGAGTGTGGTAGTTCTAGTTACACAAGGTGTGATGCTGAAGCAGGAGAAGATTGATGCTGAGAGAAAGAGCAATATTGAAGACCTCCAAGGAGAAAGAGCCGATTCAGAGGAGACCATTGTTTAAGATAGCTTGCAAGAGCAAGAACAAGGTATGTAAAGTGATAGTGGATTCAAGGTATGTAAAGTGATAGTGGATTCTAGTTGTATTGATAATATGGTGTCTAGTGAGATGGTAGACAAGATGAAGTTGAAGAGAGTTCCTAGGGAAGTTCCCTACAAAATTTCTTGGGTGAGTGATCATCAGTCCATTTTAGTGACTGAGCAAGCATTAGTTGAGTTTATTATTGGAGCATATGAGGATAGGGTACTTTGTGACATCCTACCTATGGATTGTTGTCATGTGATACTGGGAAGACCCTGTCAATTTGATAGGTTTGCAATTTATGATGGAAGAGCCAATACCTTCACTATCAAGAAGGATGAGAAGACTTTTGTGCTACTGCCATTAGAGGAGCAGTCAAGAACATAAAATATGATCATGTTTGGCAAGAAGGAGCCAGTGATGTTTGAAGAGAGTAAAAACAAGGAGTGTGCAGCCTTTTCAAGGCATAAAGTTGTTGAAACAACAAAAAGTAAGTGTGAAGAAGAGTTGCAGCCAGTTGTGGGAAGAAATATCTTCATATGGAAGAAGGAAGTGACTAAAATGTGAAGTGCAAGAGTGTAGAACCTGTGGTAAGGCAACAAGTGAGTGAAGGAGTCTTAGTAGGGACAATCATGTGCCCTGTAGTGATGAGTAGACAGCCAAGTGAAGTTGGTGCAGTAGTTTGCAAAGTTCCTAAGATAGTAAACAAGTTGGAAAAAGGTCTAATAGAGGTTGGTAAAGGTGAGATGATAGTGGACAGTGGAAAGAAGAGTAGTATGAGATAGTGGTATGAGAAAGGAGTTGAGAACGAAGTGTTAGAAACAGAGGTAAAGAAGAATGAAGCTGATAGAGCACTCTATGACAGAGTGAAACAAATTTTAGAGAAGGATAAGAGCAAGGATAACATAGATAGTAAGAATGAAGCACAAAGTGAACCTATTGAAGACAAATAAGGAGGACAAAGACAAGCCATGAAGGACAATTTGCAAGAATATTTCCAAGGGACTTGGAAAAGTTTCAAGTTAGGGTGTATGGTGTAGTGCACCTAGAGTAATCTTTAAGTCAAATTTTTATAAATTTGTTGGTTAAAGGCAAAATGGAGTTTTAATAATGTAGTAGAGCCTTTGAAAGGCATAATTCATGTAGTGGAGAGGGAAAATAGTCATTCTCTTTAGTGGTCTGTTGTTCACTGCAGTGTGATAGTCTATTTTTTAGACTTTTTTTGCTTTTTATAGAAATCAGTTAGTTTAGGCTATTCTTAGCCTCTTCCCACAATGGGAATGAGAGAGAAGGTGATAAACACAAATTAAAATGCATTGTAAAAGGCAATATGGTCGAATGAAGGAAGATTGGATAAAGTTTTGAACAAAAGAAATGAGAAAATGACTGTTTGTTGTCCCATTTCATAGTTTTTTGTATATTGTTGTTCCTTTGCTTTTTCCCATGGCCGTATAGTACCATCATGTACCCCTATGCATGGAATGTTAAAGTGGATGTGGTCACCTTAGTTTTACAAAAAAAATTGGAGGATTTTCATTGCCATTAAGGGATTTTACCAGACGTTTTCTTTCTATTGTTTTGTTTTACAGTTTTTTCACTGTTTTAGCTGTTGTTCCTTGATTGGTACAATCCTGTACCTGATGGTCAAAGATCAAAATGAATGAAGCATGAAAATAGGATGAGATACCTTGCATTTAAAACAAGTTGGAAGTAATTTCATTATGTTGGGAGGATTTTCTCTCCATTTTTCTAAAACTACTCTTTTCCTAGGGTTTTAGAGGGTTTTAAGAGCCTTTTGTGAAATCGTTGGTTTGGCATGTTAATCCCCAAACACCATGAATATGAAATGGATGCAATAATATTGGTTTGGCATTTTTTCAATTGGGTTTTGTCCACAGGAGCAGGGGAGAGGAAAAAGTCATTGCTTGAGGCCATGAAGGCCTAATTTCTTCATGCATAAGGAAATTGACATAGGTGGTTATTGGTTAGACAAGAAACCCATACTTGCAAACCATGAAACCTCTGAAATTAGTCTATTTTAGATGTGTCTAAGCTCACCAAAGTGGGATTTTGGTTGTGGGCTAGAGATTTTATGTACTTCCTTTGCAAAAGTGGGCTAATTGCCCTCTAGGACAGCAGGAACAATCCTAAATTGAGTCATATGTTCCAAAACAGCCTTATGTGCATGTTTAGTATGTTGAAGGGCAAGATAATGGGTATCCAAAAATCTCATGACAATTTGGGTAAGAGGTCTAAAACTCAAGTTATTGCATGACAGTCCCTTTAGGAGGGCTACAAGGAAGTGAGTCAATTTGTGAAGGAGATGGTACAAGGAGGTATCCCCTGGGCATTTTTATGGTTTTGTGAGCTTGGGACAGTCAAACCAAGAAGGTATAGGGTCCCTAGAAAGTTTGGAAAGGTTCCCATGTCTATGAACCTATAAATGGTGTTATTGTACTGTGCTGAAACCATGGTATGTGAGTGTCAAGTATTGTTGTTTGGCCCACTAAGGCCTAGATGAGTTGTTTGCCCTGCCATCCCCTATATCCTCTTCCTCCTGTGTTGTTATTTTGATCCCTTTGTGGTCTTTGTTTAGTTGCCTCTGCATCATCTTGTCAGGGAACAAGAAATCATAAAATTTGATGGAAGAAGGGAAGAATGAACCTTTCTTGCGGTTCCTTAATTACTCCTTGTTAGAATCATTTAACTACCTTATAACTTCTAAAAATGCCACCCTCTTTGGCACATATTTGGGCAGTATATGAGGTGCAATCTGGCATCCATAGACCCTTATGCAAGTAGTATGCTCATGATAGAACCAATCACCCCAATTGTGATCAATTCGAAGGTGGGGAGTCATGTCTAGAGGTCGTAAGAAATCTAATACATTAGGATGCAACCTTTCACACTTTGGCTCCAAAAATCCAAGGATTCTCCTCACAAAATATTCTTCAAAGATGACATAATTTGTTGTGACATAATGCATATCTGGCATACATGTCTATACTTGCACTCGTAGCATGTTCCCTTGAGCATTTAAAACCTTGACATGCAAATTCTAGTGCCACATCCCTGATAAAGCAAATAAGTACATATGGCACAACAAGGAGTACCATGTGAATTCAACATGGACATCTGGTTTAGACAAATTATTTTTTATCTTTGTCATCTGATCATGCATATGGTTAGCTATGAAAGTGGCATAATCATATGGTTCCTTGACATCTGAGTTTTGAATATCAACAGCCATCACCATCAAAGAAATAGACATTCTATCTGAAGCATCTTTGCCTAATACTTGACACAGACTTTGATAGGTTCTGACAAAATATTCATTAAACATACTACAATGAAAATGCTCCTTCTCATCATCTGAAATCTTTACCAATTTCCCATCAACACCCCTTGGCCTGCGCTTTGCCAAGTTATATTCCTTGTAATCTCATTTCATAGTCTGGTATTTTTTCTTGAAAGCCATGAGGTCAATTTGTTTGCTGGCTGTAGGGTCCAAGTTGAATACAGTGGCAATATCCTTTGGTAAGCTTGATAAATTTTGAACCATTTCTAGCTATTACTGTCCTAGTGGCTGGATCATACCTTAATGCTGTTGACCTAATTAAGTCAGGGTTAGGGAAAACATTAGAACAAATGAGCTTGGCTAAATCATATCTCCAAGCATGACAAATAGGGGCCTTATAGTTCATCCTCTTATGCTAATGATCAAAGAGGATCCAACCTAGGACAGGTAATTTGGCGTCCTGGCAATTATAGCAGTAGTCAAGAAATTTATCCTCAAGTCTGCCTGGACCATGCAATTTCAAAGGTGTTCTAGTGGAACCAAGGAGTTGGATCATAAGATCCTCATCTAAGCTTCATTTTGAAGTGGAAGGCTGGCTTGACTGACTCATTTTTCTTTTATGAAGGTAACTTAGGGTTTTTATGGTTGACAACGACCCAAAAAGCTTTAGAATTAACCTACAGTTGGAAAAACCAGGCACAGAGGAGGAACATAACTTACTAGTTTTTGACGCTTGTAGAAGGTTGAGATCACTTTTTCCTGCTTGTTCTGATGATTTCTTCACTCTGAATGCAATCGCGTCCTTAATTCTTAAATTCCTAAACAATTCTTTGTATTAATGATGGTCGAGGTAGTCATTACTCAGTTCGAACTTCATGCCGCAAGCACTTGGAAATCTTTCTCTTTTGAAAGTTTGAATCTAGGCCATTGATCTTTTCCTTACATTCTGAAATCCACAGTCCTAATTGGCTTACTAGATTTGACAACCTTCATCACAAACCAAGTCATCTGCACCTTTTGTATGGGTCAGATACATGGCAACACCTCATAGCGTAATAGCCTGTGATGGCCCACCTCTTATCTACTGCACGCAGGTGCACCCTAGCCTCCATGTGCCCACCTTAGCCTTAGCCTTTCACTTCTCAAACAACAGAATGTCACATGTTGCCATGTTGCGATCGCGTAGCGTAGATTCCATCCTATGAGATTCTCCTTGCGACGATGTGCAAGTGTTTGATCAAGTCTTTAGTTGACGCAGGGTCTTTAGTGGGATAGGATGCGAGGTTAGATTCCTTGACATGTGTTGTTTTGTTGCAGCCGCACAACGAATATTCTCTCCTAATAGATTCTTCATGCACCCTTGCACAACCATTAGATTTCACCCTTCCTGTAAATCATTTTATCGACGACAGCGGGTAACCTCTAGATTAAGGGCTAGTCAACTTACAAATATTATGACATGAAGTCATGAATTAACTGACCGACAACCTGCTCGCACATTAACTTCTCAAGCCATCCACTATCTGCTTAAATTCTTCAACATAGGATGGCTAAGATTAAAACATCTTGCCAAGGAATTTCCCATGTGTCTTAATTAAATCTTTAATAGCTCACCCTTTAAGTCTCTTAGGGCTGCTTCGAAATATTGGCTAAATTTAAAAAGTGGACCCTACTAGGTTAACCCATTCCCCACCAAGCGGTGACCGACAAGATTAGGTATAAGGGGCCGATAAACAACACAGTTTTGATGGCTCAGGTTTCAACTTAGACAACCGACAATTGGAGGTAGCAAGTCAACATAAGATTATGTAGAGGGGTTTCTCATATGAAATGTCAACCATTGATATTTGGAAATCTAATGGTTCAAGTGTTATTTTAGAGGCTTGAAGTCGACGGTCTAGAGTTTCAAACATTTTTTTCCAAAATACAACTACAACTGTCCATAAAAAATTCATCGAATGGTCATCTGTTATATTATTTTGCACTGACATCTTGCTTCAGACATAATAAATATGTTGACACTTGTCCCCATTCTGGACAATTTATGAAAGAATTTTGATGTGTGTAAAATTTGTCCCGGAATAGAACAATATGACCCATTTGATATTTTTGCCACACTGTATGATTTTTTATTGGCATAACAGTTTATTTTGCTAATTGATTTTTTATTGGTTTGAAACTATATTTAAATTCGCCAATGATTTTTTATTGCTTTGAAAATTTGTTTAATTCACTAATGAATATATTTTTTGGTTTGAAATTAGATTTTAATCGCCAGCAAAAACATTTTCTTATTTAGAAAATAGGTTTAATTTGCCCAAAAAAATATTTTATTGGTTTGAAAATAGGTTTTAATTCGCTAATGAAAATATTTAATTAGTTTGAAAATAGGTTTTAATCATCAATGAAAATATTTAATTAGTTTTTAAAAATTACAATTCACCAGGATTTTCCATAGACCTCTACCGATTACAAAAGATTCGCCAAATAAGATTATTTTTTTCTTGGAAAAATGAAAAAATTTGCCAATAAAATTAATATATTTCTCGAGAAGTATACATGATTCAGTAGGTTTATACACCTTCTCTGAGAGGGGGGGTTCTTAAAGTTATCCCTGGTCAATGGAAAAAGCATAAGGCTGATTGGGTAGTAGAGATCTTAAACCATTTAGTTTTTGTGTTATTGTTATTAACAATCCTATCAAGCATGTTACAAAAATTAAGAGGTCAATACTGGACAATAGTTTTTGCCTTTGCCTGTTTTGGTTTTAATATCAATGTAGAGAAGTTTAGTTGTTTAAGAATCTTACTATTCATGTTGGCTCCACTGTGACTGCTAATAAATCTGGATTTATGAGTTCCTAGTGTTAGGGTTAGCCGGCAGAAGATATCAATTAAATGCAAATAAATATTAAACAGAGAAATGGAAATACACAGAAATAATAATAGCGAGAGACAAGTTTTAACGTGGTTCACCCAAACTCGGGCTACATCCACCAAACAGAGAGTCCAATATTATTATCCAGTAAATCAAACCGATTACAATCAGCAATCCCTGCAACTCAATATCGCTACAAAATGCTACAATACAATATCTCAAAACCCTAACCCTTAGCCGCTTTTTATCAAGCTTTTTGTCGGTTACAAAATAGGGTTTTCTTATGTCGGTCAATGAAAAAAATTAACTCCCGGTGCATTATAAAATAATAAAAAACTGTGTGAGGTTTCGGGGGCGTTGCCCCCGAGCCCCCACGGGGGCGCTGCCCCTCGACCCCGCCCTATATCACGACAGGGAATGCGCCAGGGGCGCTGCCCCTGGACCCCGCAAGGGGCGCTGCCCCCAAAGCCCCGCAAGGGGCACTACCCCTTGACCCCGTAGGAATTTGGGGGGAAACCGCGCTGATAAAAGTGGGGTAAATATAACCTCCGAGTCTGATTAGGCTCCATATAACAATAATCTCCCACTTGGAGACTGATCAGACTCCACACCATATCATCTCCCACTTGGAGACTGATCATAACACCACTGACCCTGTAGCTCCCACTGGAAATAAGCACCCTGGACTTTGCTGTTCTATTTTTGTTGTGTTTAGTCTAGAAGACCAACCGAAGCTGAAGAGGAGCTCAGCTTCTCCCTTGTCACTGCCTTTGTAAACATATCTGCTGGATTGTCATCTGTATGTATCTTTGCCAGCTGTAAATGTCCATCATCCAACACCGACCGAATGAAGTGATACCTCAACTGTATATGTTTGGTCTTTGAATGCAAGGCAGAATTCTTTGCAAGATGTATGGCACTCTGGCTATCTGTAAACAAAGAACTGTTAACCTATTGTGAACCCAATTCATTCATGAAAGATTGCAGCCATATCATCTCCTTGCTTGCCTCTATTGCAGCTACATATTCTGCCTCTGTGGTGGATAAAGCAACCACCTTTTGCAACTTGGAAATCCAACTCACCGCTGTTCCACCTACAGTAAAGACATAACCTGTAGTACTCTGCCTGGTATCAATATCCCCTGCCAAATCTGAGTCTACATAACCTGCTAAATCAGTATTAGAGCCCCCAAAACATAAGTGTTTATTAGATGTACCTCTCAAATATCTGAGAATCCATTTTACCGCATTCCAATGCTCTAATCCGGGATGACTCATATACCTGCTAACGACTCCTACAGCATGTGCAATATCCGGTCTCGTGCATACCATGGCATACATTAAACTACCTACAGCTGAAGCATATGGTACCTTGGACATTTTCTCTTCCTCCTCTTGTGTCTTAGGACACATGTCCTTAGTTAATTTCAAATGACTAGGCAAAGGTGTGCTGACAGCTTTTGCATTCTCCATGTGGAATCTCTGCAACACCTTTTCAACATAAGCAGCCTGAGATAGAGTTAAATTTCGGTTCTGTCTATCTCTGCAAATTTTCATACCAAGGATTTGTTTTGCTGCCCCCAAATCCTTCATATCAAATGATTTTGCCAACTGCTGTTTTAACTCTCTGATGTGATCCATGTTAGACCCAGCGACAAGCATGTCGTCAACATATAAACATAAAATAATGTAGCTGTCATTATCTAACCTCTTAAAATAAACACAATGGTCAGAATTACACCTGCTGTAGCCTTGCTCAGCCATAAAACTGTCAAATTTCAAATACCATTGCTGAGGTGCTTGTTTCAGGCCATACAAACTCTTCTTCAATCTGCACACTAGTTTCTCCTTACCTTTGACCTCAAATCCTTGGGGCTGTTCCACATAGATCTCCTCCAAATCACCATGGAGAAAGGTAGTTTTAACATCTAGCTGTTCCAAATGTAAATCTTCAGTAGCCACAATACTTAAAACAGTACGAATAGAAGTCATCTTGACAACCGGAGAAAATATCTCATCAAAATCAATGCCCTTTTTCTGTGCAAATCCTTTTACAACTAACCTGGCCTTAAATCTTTTCTTACCTCCATCTTCCTCTTTCAGCCTGTAAACCCATTTATTTGGTAAAGCCTTTTTTCCTGTAGGTAACTTACATAATTCCCAAGTCTAATTTTTCAACAAGGAGTCCATTTCTTCTTTCATTGCAAGCTCCCACTGAACCTGTGTATCCACCTGCATAGCTTCATCATACCCTTCTGGTTCACCAGCATCTGTTAACAAAATAGAATACAAAGAGGGAGAAAACCTTTCAGGAGGTCTACTTATCCTTGTGGACCGTCTAACATTCACTGGAGTTTGTGGTATTTCTGGTTGCTATTGCGGAGCATGAGGAACCACTGGAACATCACTATTTGGAGTATCATCCAGCACCACATAATCCTTTTCTTTCTTCTCATGCTACTGCAACTGATCTTTGTACAACACCTTCTCATTGAATATAACATCCCTGCTTCTCACAATTTTCTGATTTTCAAAATCCCAAAGCCTATAACCAAATTCATCAATGCCATATCCAACAAAGGTACACCTTTTTGATTTTGCATCCAGCTTGGTTCTATATTCATAATCTATATGTGCAAATGCTTCACAGCCGAAGGTTTTCAGAAAAGAATAACTCACCTTCTTGCCTGTCCATGCTTCCTCTGGAATACCACAGCCCAAAGGAATTGAAGGACCTCTGTTAATTAAATATACAGCAGTGTTGACAGCCTCTGCCCACATGTTTAAAGGCAGCCCAGCATGCAATCTCATGGTCCTTGCACGCTCCATTATTGTCCTATTCATGCGTTCAGCCACTCCATTTTCCTGTGGAGTCCCTGGAACCGTTTTCTGCCTACGAATTCCATTAAAGGAACAATAATCTTCAAATTCTTTGCTGCAATACTCACCGCCATTATCAGATCTGAAACATTTTAATCTTTTACCTGTCTCATTCTCAACCAAGCTTCTCCATTTCTTAAATGTTTCAAATACATCAGATTTTTGTCTAAGAAAATAAATCCAGACCTTCCTAGTTGCATCATCTATGAATGTAACATAATACCGAGAGCCACCAAGAGAAGATACCTGAGCTGGTCCCCATACATCTGTATGCACAAGCTCCAACTTTTCATTTTTCTTTTGCTTCCCATCCTTAAGAAAACTAACTCTCTTTTGTTTTCCATACACACAACTTTCACAGAAATCCATATTAATACATTTCAGACTTGGTAAAACTTTCTTAGAATGAAGTACCTTCATACCTTTTTCACTCATATGCCCAAGTCTGTTATGCCACAGTGTTGTCTCAGAACCTGCAGCAACTTTTCCAGTCTCTTCCTGCAAATCTGCAGCAACTGTTCCTGAACCTGTTTGTTTTTTCTCTGTAACAGCTAAAGTAGAAGGAACAGTATGACCTGTACAAAGATATAAGGTGCCTACTTTCACACCTTTTGCTACTACTAAGGCACCTTTTGAAACCTTCCAATTTTTATCAGTAAATGTAATAGTGCAACCTTGTTCAGTTAGCTGCCCTACTGAAATTAAATTCCTACTGAGCCTTGGAACATGCCTTACCTCTTGTAGTAGCCAATGATTCCCATTCTGCAACTTAATTTTGATTCTTCCCTTTCCAACAATCTGACAGGGTTCGTTATCTCCCAAATAAACTAGCCCAAAATCCCCTTGGACATAATCAAGGAAATAACTTCTATGGGGCGTAGCATGAAATGAGGCCCCTGAATCTAAAACCCATGAATCATCAGCATTATCTAGGGAAAGAATCAAAGCATCATCTTCAGACTTATTGCTTACCACATTTGCTTCCTTATTGCCTTCTTGTTTGTCTTCTTCTTTGTTCTTCCGAGACCAGCAATCTTTCTTCAGATGACCTAGTTTTCCACAGTACCAGCAATCCTTCTGTCCTCTGGTTTGGGATCTTTTGTCCTTTAATTTTCCTTGTGACTTCCCATGACCTCCAGAACCTTTTCCTCTCTCCTTTGATCTGCCCCTACTTTCTGCACTCAAAACACTGCTTGATTTGGATCCACCTGAGCTTTTCTTACGAATTTCCTCACTCAGAATAACACCAACAACATCATCAAATTTTAGGGTATTTGAACCAGAAACAGAGTTACTAACCGCCATTACCAAACTATCCCAACTTTCAGGCAATGAACATAATATCAAGAGAGCTCTAACTTCTTCATCAAATTTTACATTTACAGAAGTCAATTGACTGACAATCGTATTAAATTCATTTAAATGACCTGTCACAGATCCACCTTCAACCATTTTCAAATTAAACAACTGCTTCATGAGAAATACCTTATTTGAGGCTGAGGGTTTTTCATACAATTTTGTCAAAGCTTTCATCAGACCATCTGTTGTCTTCGCTTCTGTTATATTAAATGCCACTGACGGTGCCAGGCACAACCGAATGGTTCCCAATGCCTTTCTGTCAAGAAGATTCCAATCCTCATCAGACATTGTTGCCGGTTTCTTGGCTACTCCTTCCAACGGCCTCCATAAATCCTTTTGATAGAGGTAATCCTCCATCTGCATCTTCCATAACTGATAGTTCTGCCCATTGAATTTATCAACCTTAGTTTTACCCTCGTCCGCCATTGCTCCCACTCAACCGTGAGACTTTCCTGCAGACGATAATCAAACACAACCCGCTCTGATACCACTTGTTAGGGTTAGCCGGCAGAAGATATCAATTAAATGCAAATAAATATTAAACAGAGAAATGGAAATACACAGAAATAATAATAGCGAGAGACAAGTTTTAACGTGGTTCACCCAAACTCGGGCTACATCCACCAAACAGAGAGTCCAATATTATTATCCAGTAAATCAAACCGATTACAATCAGTAATCCCTGCAACTCAATACCGCTGCAAAATGCTACAATACAATATCTCAAAACCCTAACCCTTAGTCGCTTTTTATCAAGCTTTTTGTCGGTTACAAAATAGGGTTTTCTTATGTCGGTCAATGAAAAAAATTAACTCCTGGTGCATTATAAAATAATAAAAAACTGTGTGAGGTTTTGGGGGCGTTGCCCCCGAGCCCCCACGGGGGCGCTGCCCCTCGACCCCGCCCTGTATCACGACAGGGAACGCGCCAGGGGCGCTGCCCCTTGACCCCGTAGGAATTTGGGGGGAAACTGCGCTGATAAAAGTGGGGTAAATATAACCTCTGAGTCTGATTAGGCTCCATATAACAACAATCTCCCACTTGGAGACTGATCAAGCATGTTACAAAAATTAAGAGGTCAATACTGGACAATAGTTTTTGCCTTTGCCTGTTTTGGATTTAATATCAATGTAGAGAAGTTTAGTTGTTTAAGAATCTTACTATTCATGTTGGCTCCACTGTGACTGCTAATAAATCTAGATTTATGAGTTCCTAGAAGTGTCGGTAAAGTCTTTCTTTGATCTTAGAGTTTGTAATTAATTCATCTTTAATTAGAAATGTGTTCTTGGAACAAGTCCTAATATAGATAAAGGACATGCATCCATAGTATAGAACTGAGTTAGGAAATATGTTAATCAGTTGAAGGTTATGTAAATCTTTGTTTATTGAAATCTTATGAATTCCTAAGAAAATGAGATGAGATAGTTAAACTTAGAGTTATGTTTCCTCATAGTATCATGGAGAGAAATTATGAACAAAACCTATGAATGGATGGTGTCTAATTATGTGAATAGCACCTTAGAAGAAAGTTTGGATTTATTTTTCTAGATGAACACAATAAAGTTGTCTATTCAGATATATCTTCTATTATGAAGAATTAAATGCATAATTTGAAGGAATATTTTTGATATGCATGCATCATTATAGTTTTTGTACTTGCTGGAAAAGTGTATTCACGTTGATTTTGCAAAGAAAGAAATTGGCTAAATGCATGTGAAATTATGGACTAAAATTGCATTAGAATTAGTTATTTGCTATGTGTGTGTTGAGTTTATCTTTTGAGATAAGGTGTCGAAAGTGGATTAATAGAGAAGGCTAATCCTCTTTTTGGGATTTGACCGATATGCATAAATACTTTGGCCAAAGCGTGTGTGTTCATTGAAATAGATGAAAATTGCTTAGCAAAATTATATTGATATGTTTCTCTGCCACATCCTGTTTGGGAGATATTGTACATTATAGTAGAAAGAAATGCATGTAGACATCAGGTTACACTGGGTTTTCCCTCCTGCCTATTATTTCTAGGTTTCTAGGCACTTCATGCAGGGTCATATATTCTTCATGTTAGAAACGATTCTAGGGAAGTGTAATGCTTCGTGGTTAGGTAGAAAAGAGATTATACCATGTTCTTGTCTCTCAGCTTTGTGGAAGACCATGTGGATTAGTAGTGGACGGTGACAGTGATTTTATTCATTATCATTACTTGTATAATTCTTGAATATTTACATTATTATTGTAAGGATTTACTATTTGGCATGAGAGCCAGGGTTGTATCATTGTATATTATATTTCTTGTGCTAACTCCTAGATATAGCACGTGTCTTTTTAAGATGTAAATTGATATTTTTACATAT
Organism: Cunninghamia lanceolata; assembly: GCA_027924645.1. Classification (NCBI taxonomy): domain Eukaryota; kingdom Viridiplantae; phylum Streptophyta; class Pinopsida; order Cupressales; family Cupressaceae; genus Cunninghamia; species Cunninghamia lanceolata. The sequence continues at coordinate 12,846,450 of BSBN01000828.1, read as the reverse complement.
GTATAGAAGATTTATCTTTTTCATTTTCTATGTTCAAATGAGATTTTTTATTGAATTCTATGATATAGTTATAGGTTGCGTACTTTACATTTGGTATCAGAGTGAGGTTGCAGCATTGGGAGCTCTAGGGTGTTGTGTTGCTTAGTTTGTCAAGCATGTGTGGGTCCTTTTGTGTTTGCATGTTTTGAGTAGCATGTTGTCATGTCTCAATCATTTGGACTCTCTTAACAACTTGAACTAATTATTATTATCTTGAAGATTTTACTGCATGGGTAAATTACAAATGCATAATAGGTAATTGGCATGATTTATATGGATTAAAATGTATGCGATTATGGATTATATTTTATCGAGCTTCAACTATTATTTTGAGACTAACCTATTGATGCGATTTGAGTGTGACTAAGCGCAGGTACTCGTCGAAGACGAGAACATGGCTGAGGTAGAGATGTTTTAGCTGCTCAACAAGGACTTATATGATGGAACCCCGATGGTGTACACACACACATAGATCATATCATTTTGCATTCTTGAATGGTTCATTGAGTTCCTATGGCATAATCATTTTGAGCATTAACTGGAATGATTGACTTAAGTGGATGAGTTAAATTATTTATTTTGTTGCCTCCAGTATGTTTGTGTGAGCATAATACCATCTTGGTTGTTTTGTTTCATTTTCATCTCTGGATAGATAACTTGTGTAAGTTAATGCCAATAAACACATTTATAATTATTTTTCCTTTATTGTTGTGAGCTTGTGATTATAAGATTAAATTATTTTAGTTAAAAATAAAAGTGTCTACATATATATACATAAATATTTGTGTCCTTAGATCAGGGCTTAAATTTGATAGTCAACCTTGACTATCAAGCAATTTTTTTATGATAGTTATCTATTCAATGGTGCCTTTCAAATACTATTGACATACTTTAGTATAAGTAAATTATATAAAAAATAAATATATATATCATCACAATCCTATATAAAATTTGACAGTCTATCCAAAATTTCTCCATTCATATGATACAGTCTTTTCAAAATTTCAATTGTATTTTATAGCTAAAATGCCTAAATACAGCTATACAACTGTCAAATTTAAGTCCTGCCTTAGATAATTATAATACTTTTGCTTTATGAAGAAATATTAGATATGGAAAAGTAACCATAAAGCTATCATAATTATATAATTTAGAATATATAAACATGTATCTAATTATAATATACTAATGTGTGGGTGGCATGAGCGAGCGCTCGGGAGCAGGTAGCCGTCGCGTGGAGCAGAAGAAGGCCAGTGGGTCTGATGATGGGGGAATTAGCCAGAAGAGGCGAAGCAACCTGCTTTCCAAGGTGCAGGAACAACAGGGAGGCTCTCCTGTGGCAGCGATGGAGGGCTTACAGAAGAATCCCTGCGAAACTAGTTTGAAGGTGATCCAAAACCCTCTGGTTTCCCAATCTCTTGTGGCTTGCAGGAACAGGGGCAATCCCTTCCATGTTTGTAATGATTTTTGTGAGGCACAGATCAGGAAGGAAAACCCTAGCTTATCCCCCAAAAGGATTCTACGGGATCTGGCCTTCAATTCTTCCCAAACCCCACAAACAAGTCCAATGTCAGATTCCACCCCTCCTTTAGGCACTTTCTCCTTGGGGGATGTGGTGGTGTCTTTAACTGAAGAACCCCTTGACTTCCACATTTCAAATTCTTGCGTCGTTGCTGCTTCAGAGGACGTGGGAAGCCGATCTCTAATGCTTCATATTTTAAGAAAGCGCCCACCTTATGGTGTGTTTGTGGACTGGGTTAAGGAAATCTAGAGTAATCTGGCAACTCCCACAATTGACTTTTTGGATTTTGGTTTCTTTCTCTTGCGTTTTAATTCAACAAATGACTCCAATTATGTGAAATAGAATGGCCCTTGGTTCTTTGGACAGTCGGGCCTTTTTATGGCCCCCTGCTCACCTTTCTTTGATCCAGCAGCAGCAAAAATCACTCTCATTCCAATATGGATCCGGTTATACAATCTCCCTCTGATCATGCGAGATTCAAGCCTCATCAAGAGTATGATTGAACAAGTGGGTTCCTTTGTTAAATGGGACTCTGCTTCAGTGGACTCTCCAAGTAGGTACACCAGGGTTTATGTAATGGTTGACATTTCGAAGCCTGTGCCTCATTCTATAAGAATTCAATCATCCTTTGGCCTTTGGATTCAGTTTTTAAATTTTGAAGGCTTGCCTTTTAGATGCTTCCATTGCAACATGATGGGACACAAAATTGCAGGATGTTCCTCCAAAGGGCCTCCTGATTCTAGATTGATAAATTTTAAAAAATGGATCAAGAAGAAAAGCTCTCCAAATGCAGATTTTTTATGGCGCAATCAGGGGAAGTTTTTAGAAGCCCAAAAGGAGATAAGACAGGACCTAGAGGCTATCGTGGACAGCACTATCCCGGAGAAGTCTTCTCCTCCTCGACTTCCTCTCAAAGATGGTTTTTTTAATCCTCCCCCTGAGGGGGAGGGTGATTGTTTGGATGATGGGGGCACCTTTCCTTTTATAGAGGATTTAGATGATGATCCGTATATTCCTTTCGACTAGGATGACATGGTGGTTCCCATTAGGAAGTGCTCCATTGTTCAATCAGTGAGTGGCATCTCTAAACCCAACATCAACATCCCAAAGAAAAAAGGTCAAAAATTTGAAGCAGAGAAGATTCATTTAGAAGGTCAGGATGCTGTTGATGATGGAACTCAGTGGACAATGGGTGCCCTTCTTACCAGGAGTAGAAAGAAGGGCTTAGCCAATCAGGCGTAATGGCCTGTAGAGGTTTCTCCAGGGATTTCATTTTGGTTAGTTTCCTTTTCTTCTCCTAGGGATTTCAATTTGGGTTGTTTTCTCTAGAGTCCTCAGCATTCTGTACCTTTTGCTTTCATAAGCTAGCTCATTATCTTATGTGCTCCCCTCTCGAGGGTCTGAAGATATGTTCTTTAATTTTATTTGATATCTATATAGGGAGTGGCACAATCCCACAACTTACTGATTAAAAAAAAAGTATCTAATTATAACACTTGAGATATTATACTCTCACAAGAAAATTGATTATGTGAAATAATAGAATCTTTTATTAAGGATAACATGCAAAATTATTAAGGAAAGAAGAGGAGTTAACTAGAGTAAAAGACATGTTTTTTGGGGCATCACAACATGCATCGTAGGAAATAAACAAAAGGGAATTGGAGTTCTAATATCGACAACGCCAAAGTTAAGGAAAAAAAGAAGATAAAAACAAGAATAAATTGTTTTGAGGGACACAACATTAAGGAGAAGAACCAGAGGCAGAAGAAAGGCATAGGAAAGGAGATACTAGAACAAACAATAGGGAGAATTCAATTTTAAGAAAAATTAGGTTCCTCTTTATACTTGGTTACTCGTTCCTATTTTAGCTTGTATTAGTTTGGAGATGGCCTTATTGGTAGTATAGATCTATTGTTCTATTGTTTTCATGATCTTTTGATTGACCTAGCGTGTGTGTCTTCCTTCCAGCCTTTTACCTCAAGCTTGGTTGCCACTATAAAACTCCTTACATGTTAGTCAATCGATCTCTTTTGAATGCAGCTTCTGTGTTAATTTTCTATGCCCTTCCTTGACTTTTGGACAACCTGTCTATAGTTTTAGTTGACCTTCGTTGTTCTCTGGTTGTTATAACATAAAACATCTCTTGCGTGACAATTTTAAAAAGCCTTTCTTTATTTTAGACGACATGTGGCCCCTCTTTAATGAAGTGGTCAGTTATGTTTTTATTTTTATGTTTTGAAATGGCCTTTTTAATCTAATTATAGTGCGGCTTGTTGAATCCTTCAATGAACGACCATTATCTCCTTTAAATGGTTTGCTTGCAGCACTTGTTGGCCTCTTGCTAGTGTAATAGCCTACATTAGCGGCTTTATCTTACTTTAAATGAGGTCTCTTTTCTGTTTTGATTGCCTCGTAAAAGTGTAATCTGCTTGTGTAAAGGTAAAATGCCTATGTTTGTAAACGGCCTAAGATTTAAGTTTATAGCGGCCTACTTTTATGGTTAAACATTTTTCTCTTCAATTTTAAATGGCACACTCTTTTTTTGGATCGGCCTCCCTGTGAGGGAATGCAACCTTTATGTGTGTTGTAAATGTTTTACCTTGAGATGTATTTCAGCCTCCTTTTTGTTTTAAACAACCTTTCTCAAGCCAATCAGCCTGTTGGACTATAAGTGACCAAATTTTCTCTATTGTTTAGTTCCTTCAATCTAACTATTGGCCTGTTTGAATGTTGTGCCAGTGTTGTTTACCCTTTTATCTTATCCTTGTTTGTTACAACTTTTGTAATTGGCGTAAAATCAAACCTTTGGAATGTGTTTTAATCGGCCTTTACTCTCTAGCCATTCCTTATGGTTGTAGTCATTTACTAATTGGTGATAGACACTTGATATATGTGTGTGTGTGTGTGTATACAAGTAGGAATGCAAGAGGACACATTTAACTCTGCTAGCGTGTTAGAAATGTTTACTTTTGAACAATTGGGTAAATGGATATATAAAGAGGTATACTTAATCATAACAACTATATATACTGGGCATAGATATGTGCAAGTAGTTTTGCAAACAGTCTATATTATATCTCTTTTAGATCGAACATATGTGAACCTTTTATTGTACTTGATACAAAGTTATAACCAATTTAATTACTTGAAGGAAATTCAAAGTTGAAATGCAATGTGAAATTTCGGTTGTTTATGTATCCGAATTAATTTGTTTAACTATGAGTGTTATTAGGAATGAAGTATTTTTTTGCTTTAACTATGATTTTTGAATATAGGCCCAGTGGGGGTTCACTAGTAAAAATATGAGAATAAATGACCAGGTGACCAAAACTTTTAGTCACGTGACCAATTTTTTTTGCAACACAACTATAAATGACTAAATAAATGACTAATTTGGTCGTCGGGCAAAAAACACAACTAAATAATTGGTAGACAAATAAAAATGACTAAATAAATGACTATTACTCCTCTATTCTTTTTTCTTTCCAATCATAATCCATGAATTTAAAGACAATACAAGGCAAGGCAATAAATGTCCGCTTATAACCAAAGGAATAAAGGGAGAGAAAGGATTGAACAAAGGGTAAAGAAGATGTCATGCCTGCATTTCCCATGCGGTCACGACACACCACACACATGTCATGTCCACATTTGCCATGTGGTCATGACACGAATTACGAAAAACTTTTCTACATATCCCTATGAACCCCCTCGCACGCATCTGCATGCTCGGTGGCAATACGCATAAGGCGTAAACATGTCAACAATATTCGGGGAGGTGCGTTGTCCCACGCAGTCCCCTGCGTGATGATAGTCGTCTAGGGGGTATGCGACACTAAGTGTGTCGCTTTTAGGGTTAGACTAATCTTAATCCGAACCCTAAGCTTCCTAGGTGTGAAGATGATTCCGCTAGCATCGAGACCTAACTCTAATTCAGGTCCCAAAGAAAATAAAATAAAGATTAAGTAAAATGGCATGATGGACGCATGATTAAAGTGAAATGATGGAATAAAAGCTAATAAAAATATCATAGAAATTAAAACCTATAAATCTAGGAAAATTTCGACAGCATAACGCGTGCCAAGGTCGAATAAATCGACCTTGCATAAAAAGGTTAGAAATTCAGAAATAAAGTAATAATTAATGACAAGACGTCAAAGGTATTTCAAATTCGAGTCTGTTAATAAACATAATTTCAGCAATTATGTTTATTATCAAACTCAGAAAAATAAAGAGGGGAAGAGGTTAAGATACTCATTCCCGTAAAATAATAATAAAATAGGTCAATAATTAACACGATAAAATCCCACTAGGGTAAAATAAAAATAAAATAAAATAAAATAAAAAAATAAATACCCCAACTGAAATAAATTAAATTCAAGGGGAATACTCTTCCCATCATATCAAAAATTAATCCCCCAAATAAAATTTATTCACAAGGCAATAAAACAAAATGCAAAACCCCATTAAAATTAAAAACAAGTTGAAAAGAGAAACAAGTATTAAAATACATGGGCAAAAATAGAGAGTTTAAAAAAAAAATAGAATTTAAACAATCCCTCACAAATAAAATCCTCTCAAATATAATATTGCTCCTAAAAAATATGAAAAGCCCTAATTTCATTATAACACTAGGTTTTCCAAATAAGAAGCCCTAATTTCATTAACTCCTCCTTCTTGTTTTCTTTTGTTTGTTTTCTTTCATGTGTGAGTAGGTTAGGGTTTTGCAAGCCAACAATGGAGGCCATGGATGGGGTTTGCTTCTACCTCCCACGGAGGTATACACAGAAGTTTAAAACCATGTTATTATATAATTTTTTTGTGATATATATATATATATATATATATATATATATACAATGTTAAATGAACTGCATAAGTGATAATCATTCTAAACAAGTTTCAGAAGGTAAGAAGGCCAACAGCAGGGGCGAAGTAAAGGGTCAAGGGCGGTGCAGTCGGAGGGAGCTACGGCGCTGCGCGGGGAGTCAGCATGGTAAGCGATGGGGAAACCGCGGATCTAGGGAGTGTTGGCACTAAGGACCGCGGAGGAGGTGACTTTGGTGGAAGGTGAAGGTTTTAACGCAATCGATGGGGGGGGGGGGGGCAGTACATGGTGGAGAGGGGGGATTGGGGTGTGGGGAGGAGGCTGTGCCTCCACCCACACCCACGAAACAAGCAAGGCAGCGACGGGGATCAAGCGGGGGGAGCTGGGATGGGCGCCGCTGCCCATCCTAGTCTCTTAACTCTTTTCTTTTATTTATTTTATTTTATTTTTTTGTTTATTAAAATAAATCCCCAGTCACAGTCCGCCCTAAATGGCCTTCAATCTCTGTGTCATTTTTTTTCTTTTATATATATACCCATAAGTATATGTAAGTATATATATGTTTATATATATATATATATATATATATATATATGTTTATATATATATATATATATGTTTATATATATATATATATGTATATACAGACATATATACATGCTGCTCTTTTTTAATATCACAGTAAATATATTACTCTAATAATGTATATATATATATATGTGTGTGTGTGTGTGTGTGTGTATATAATATAAACAGAACTTAAATGTGGTTTAAATCATTCCTTCTTTTTGTGTATAAATATATATAACCCGCAATATTTACAATTTCTGTGGTTTCTTATATCTTTCTGTATATATACATAGAGTTAAAGAAAATAAACTGAACAGCAATAGATTTTTTTTTAGAGAATAAAACAACCAAGTATATTTATATGTTTATATAAATGCATAAATATGTATATTCTCATAGCATTCATTTTCTCAAAACATTGATATAAATAACAGAATACTAACATTCTCATTTAACTCCAATCCTTTTTTTTGAATACTAACATTTCGTTTCTGAATCAAAATAAATAGATAACCTAGTCTTAACTTTCTTTTTGAGACATAAAATAACAGAAATGTATTTTTGTTTAGAAATAAATCTACATGGCAGAATAAGCATTCTCATTTAACTTTTCTAACAACAACTAACAAACTAAACTCTCAAGCAACCAAAACAGAACTTAGTTTAAACTTTCACATTCTTTCTTTTGCAAATACTAGGATTTATCTAACTCACTCATACATATATTTTTTTTGCAAGGAATAATGACATAAAAGTATATACAATTTCAACATGCATTTCACAACTCACTAACTCCACAACATAGAGAGATAATCAGCTCATAAATAAAATAAAGAGAAGTTTACATTCCAACACTTTTTAACAGCCAACTCTAAGGGCATAAAACTTGACAAAATAAATTACAAGGGGCCACAAAGGCCATGGCTCAACAACCAATAACAAGAGAATATAGTAACACAAAAATGGACTCCACAAAAGCTCCATTGCCTCAATAATACACATACAAATAAAACACCAAAAAAAGAACAGCCCAACCACTACGAAATGCCCTCCTCTCTACCGTAAACCCGCAAGTGGGTCACCCTCGAGCTAAGGAGATAGGGATTCACATGGGTGCAAACACTCCACAACAAGAATCAAACAACATCAACACAAAACAACCCCAAGGATAACACATAACTCAACTCACAAAAATGAGTTTGATGGGGGTAGGGAATGGACCCCTCTACTTCAAAGGCCACCCAAAAATACTAAAAATTCCAATCTCATGGCCTCAAGCCAAAAATCTCCAAAAAACCCCAACTCTCCAATATCACAAAATAATCTCCATGGCACTCTTGCCATTCAAATAATCTCCACCACAAGTAAGAAGCCCTCAAGGCATAAATACATAAATATGGGAGTGACCTCAAGGAGGTTCCTTTCCCCTACCCCAAGCAAGTTGAGTCTTACCTCCAAATGGAGGTGCTCTCACCATACTCCGATCCCACACAAAATAAAGAAACAACAACCAACAAAAACACAAACACATCACAATAAATAAGCAAGGGTGAAGAAACATAGTTCATGAGGCTTACCTTCAAAGCCCTATAATGGAAGCACATTTGGTGATGAGCTCCAAGCTTTCCCAAACCTTCCAATCTCCAAAAATTCCTCTAACTTTCCCAAGGTTGCTCAAAAATAGAAAAGAACTCCAAAATGCAAGAACCCCACACTCCTCAACAAGAGGAGGTAATATAGGCCATCAATTTTGGCCTTGAGGAATGAGAAGGTGACACTTGTCACCTTCTCCTTCCTCCTCCAATGCCACTTGCAAGGGAGAGGAAGTGTGAGGATGACAAGTGTCATCCTCCCATTCCATCTCAATCCTCACCTTATCCACTTGTGCTCTCACACATGTGTGAGAGGACAAGTGGTGAGGTGGCATTCCCACTCAAACCTCCAAGAGGATAAGGGATGCCATATGGCATCCTCTTATTCTCTCAAAGGGCCATCTCCCTCCAAGATGCTCTCACACGTGTGTGAGTCTTGGAGGAAGATCCCACACACTTGGGAGTCTTGGAGACCTCCCAAGTTTTCCTTGGGAAGGGAGATGAGTCTTTCCCAAAGCATGACTCATCTCCCACCTTCTCTAATTTCAAATTTCGTCACTTTGACTAAACCATAGTTTAGAGTGACCAAAAGTGAGTTAATCCAAGGGTTAGTTAGTCAAAATTGACCCTAGACCCATGGGTAACCACCAAGGGTAAATTTTGTGACACTAAGGTTCACCAAGGGGGTCATAAATCCACTTGAAATGGCCTCAAAAATAAAAACAATTACCAAGTGGTGTAAGTCAATAAAAATTATACAACACTTATTATTAATTAATTAAACAAAGGGGTACTAGGCCAAAATGATAAAAATTAAATCAAGCACTTAAATCAACATTCAATTTCTAACGTGGTCCTTATCCCTCTTGGGAATGGATCGGTTTCACAGGGAATAACATTGGTGTGAATTCTACCTCCAATTTCCCATGGCTAGGGAATGTAAAACCTGTACATCTCGATCAAGTGTCAATCATATCATGAATAATCATAGCCGAAGCAACTGGAATTAAATTCACGCAATCGAATACAATAATAATCAACTATCACATAAATCCGAATTAAACTGCATTTTTCTATCACATGTTAGATAATCATCATTACATACATAACTAGAAATCACATCACAAAACATCATCTGATATATTTCGTATGTCGAATCACAAAATAGCATCAAATATGATCAAATCGAATCACCATATGTCTAATCAATGTTATATCAAATCAGGAGATATAATCAAGTCTGCAAAATGAAACATAGTCTCTAAAAATTCTGATAATGTCATCAACTGAAATGCATATCGATTAAAATAAGAAAAAATAATCGGCCTCAAAAAAAAAAAAGACAAATCATACTTTAACAATTTTAATCAAAATAATATATAAAATTACAATAAATAGATATTTTTTAATGACAATAAATAATTTAAATATATATAAATATTTGAAAGAAAAAAATATAGCTATATTTAAAAAATATAGCTATATTTAAAAAATATATTTAAAGTACGCCAAGATGGATCCAATGCATCATTTAATTAAATTATTTTAAGTTAAAATTGTAATAATTGTATACTTTAATAATTTTAATCAAAATAATATATGAAATTAAAATAAATAGATATTTTTTAATGACAATAAATAATTTAAATATATATAAATATTTGAAAGGAAAAAATATAGCTATTTGTAATTTTTTTGGCCAAGATAAGAAGGGGCAACTGGTTTTCCCCACACCTAGGCTCCCAACTTAAAGGTTCTCGTGTCAATTTTGTTGTGGTTAGTCATTCTTCAATGTTTCATGATTGATTTATTCAGATTGTTTTAAATTCCAACACCATAAGAAGAGGGATTTAAACACATGTATGCATTCTAATTATAAATTTATCTTATAATTAAAATTATAATTTAAGTTTTTGCCTTGTGGTGCATGAGTTTAGTTCACTTTAGCTATGGAGGGAAATAATGGAGGGAATTGAATGTGTGTTTATGTATTTTGAACAAAAATCTAAAACCAAGAAGTAAATAATGGAGGGAATTGAATGTGTGTTTATGTTTAGGAGAAGATTGTTTATGGCCGCCAAGAATAGGGTATGAGTAGTTGAAGAGGAGAAGATTGTTCATGGCCACAGTTCTTTGAGTTTGAAAATAGTTTTGAGATCATCGTGTGAATGAATAAAGGGATTTCCAGCTATAGATGGCAGATATCAAAGGAGCATCAATAATAATGAGATAACAAATGGTTTTATGAAGCAATGAATGAGGAGGGAGGATCTAGTTGGAATTCTTGTAGAATCAGTGCATGCAAAAGGAGGCAAGTTTAATCGAATAAGTAGAGAGACAATAGGTAAGGTCTTGATCAAACTCATGCTATCCGCCTTTAGGAACATGAGATAAGATTTTATGCTTGCCAGTCACATTTTCATTAAGATTTTATAGCATTTGTAACAAATCATGTGTTTGGTCTCTGCTGCTACATTTTGTATGTATGTCTATTAGGCATTTGCAACTAAATAGCTATGGCTATAAACCTAAATAAAACTCAATCCTTCTAAAATTTGGAAATGTAGTTCTAAGAATTGGATCCAGATGAGAAATACAAATTCCCTATTTTATACAAACCTAAATATTCTCTCTTCCATAAGTGTTCAAATAGCGTAATGAGGTAGGGTTTTCCACATACCTCTATTCTTCTCTTAGCCTGCTCTAAAGTTTTGTACCTTTGAAAGCTTGGTGCTTTGTCATTAGTGACTGTTCTATCTCTTTCAATGACTTTATGAAGAGCTTTCATGGTTCTTTATTGATAAAGTTCTACTTTTTCCATTCATGATTTATACTTAGAATTCTTTGGCATGAAGGAATTTCATGGTCTTCACCCTGTGACTTAGACACTACCTGCCCTGTGTGTTTGATTCAACCTTTGAAAGATGATTGTATTTTCAAAATAACTATCACAAAACAGAGAATGAAAGCGTGTTGTTGAGAATGCAAGACTATTCCATGATTTGTTTCATTCCTTAAATCTACTCTTCACTATCTTTACTGTCTCTTACTGCTATCTTAACAGTAACCTTTCTCATGAAAACCTTGTTCATTGCTTCATACATGAACTGATCTTTGTTGTCCTATCACGAACTTGCCTACAAATTCCTTAATACAAAGATATCATTGATGATGACTGTCCTTTGTATGCAAAAATCTGTCACAGTCACATTCCCTTTGTCCATCTGTTGCTATGACTATCATATAGCTTATTAGCTTGATTTTGATAAACTTGAAGATTCTATTCGTAGACTTTTAACTGTAAAAAATCCTCTTTGTTACTTTTGTTATTGATATATGACATAGTTTTCACATAATTCACATTTGGATGCAAAAAGACTGTCAATATTCCACTGTCTTTTCTTTGTTGTTGCAGCCCACTTTGGTGACTGTGATTAGGGCATCTCTTTGAATGGATAGTGATCTCCTCTTTTCTTCTGTGGTGTTGTGCATTACTCTTTTTGATGATTGATTTCACCGTCAGTTTGATGACATGACTGTCATCACTTTCAAAGGCACTTGTGTCACTGTTTTAGTATATATAATGATTATCTTTGCTTGATAAAATCTTCAAGGATCAGTTAACTAATTAGGTAAGGGTTTGCATTTTGACAAAAGTGTTTGGCTTCATGGATTTTGTATTTTAATCTTTTCAATGTTGTTAGATTGTAAAATCTGCCCCCTCCTTTGCAATCAAAGGCATGAATGTATTCTCTATGCTATTTTTCCTATTGTCATGATTGTCATTTGAAATGGTTGACATATTATGTCCTTTATTTGGTGACTTTGCTTATGATTTTGGCAAGTGATTTGCTGCTATGAATACTTCATCACAATAGTTATTTAATTGGGGGTTTAAAGTGTAATCTTGATGAATTGTTTAGTATTTCTTCTAAATGCTATTTATCTATTGGTTTACATAGCTTGTCTATATTTCTAAGTCAGACAACTTGTAAAATGTATAATTGTCGGCATGGGAATGAAATTGAATTGTTGTTGATGTTTTTATTCTCATGGACACGTATTGAAGCACTTACTCTATCTAATGTGTGTACCTGAAAAAATGTTTTAGGTGCATATAAGTGTAGTAGCTACTTGCTTGGGTGATAAAGCTTGTTTGGAGAGGACTTGGAGACTTTTGAAAACATAGGCAAGGAATTCAGAGTTTGTTGTAACAAATTTGAAGTCGGCGAGGCCCTCTGCAACAAAGTCGAATATGGGGATGCACTCTGCAACAAATTTAAAGGTAATTCAAAACCCTCATTGCCAAAAGTGAACTGATATTTTCATGATATTTGGGGAAGTTGCTTGTGGGTGCCCCCCAGGAGATATTTTCATGATTGAAGTTTGAAAACTCAAAAGAAAATGTTATCTTCAGTATTTGTGAAGTTGATCCTTAAATGATCCTTGAACTCAAATAAAACCACACCTCTACTCTGCATGATGACTAGCCCAAACTAAAGGAAAGGTTATCCTAGCTTGACGATATGCATGATTGAAGGTTACCTTTTAAAATTTTATATTTAAAGGCCTTCTAGGCGTAGGATAGCTTTTTATACTAAATTAATACTGAAATGCACAATATTACAGATGGATCAACGTCGAAGGTTGACTACGGATCAATATCATGCATATGATGAGAGAGTAGACAATGAAAGGGAAATGTAAAAATATCCATGTCCATGTACAATGACTGTCTTGGTGGAAAGGTGAAAAAAAGAAATGTGATTTATCGACATATGATAAGATATGGGCATAGTCGTATAAGCCCTTGGGCGTACAATTATTATGAAGATATGATAGAATTGCAGACTGTGAGAGATGAAGAGGCAACAAACATAGATGAAGTGGCACCAAACATAGATGAAGAGGCAGAAATGTTAGACGAAGGGTTTGAAGTTGAAAGAATGTTGAATGAGGGTCTAAACGATGATTGGGCTAAGTCAATGGAGGATGCTTTAAAGCTTGTGTATGCTAATTGCAAGTTAAGTCATTTGACAACAATCCTTCAAATTCTTAACTTGCAAATGGTGCATGGTTGGACAAACGAGAGTGTATATGAGTTATTGGCATTATTAAGTTCATTGTTACCAGCTAACTCCACATTGCCAACAAAATGAAGTCAATGTAAAAAGCAGATCAGTAAGCTCGGCTTGGGGTATGAAAACATCCACACATGTGTTAATGGTTGTGTATTATTTCACAAAAATCTTGTAAGTGAGAGTGAATGTTTGAAATGTCATGAAGCAAGGTATAGAAAAGGGTTGAAATCAGTTGTGGTTCCTAGAAAGGTTCTTTGCCACTTTCTGATAATTCCACAATTACTCCGAATGTATAGGTGCAGAGACATTGCTGAACTTATGCAATGGCATGCCCAAAATAAGAGCATTGATGGAAAACAACAACATATGCCTACTTCTAAGACATAGATGGAATTTGATAACAGATGGCCTAATTTTTCTCAAAATCCTCATAATATAAGGTTGGGTTTGGCTCTAGATGGGTTGAACCCATTCTCTAATCAAAGTACTAAATGGTCAACTTGGCTAGTTTTTTTAATAAATTATAACTTGCCTCCATGGTTAGCAACTAAACCATTTTTCTTAATGCTATCATTGATTATACTAGGAAAGAAAAGTGTGACTTCATATACAATAGATGCCTCTCTAGAGCCATTATATGATGAGCTAATGGAATTGTGGAAAGGAATTGAAGCAATTCAATCTTTAAGTGATGGTCATTCAATCAAATTTAATACTTTAAGAGCTTCCTTATTGGTTACAATTCATGATCTTCCTACATATGATACATTGTCTGGTCTCACTGTTCATGGATACCATGGCTATCTTGCTTGCAACTTTAAGGATTTTGCGAGACACTCAAGAAGTTTGCGTAAGTGTATTTATTGTGGACATCATGCTTACCTTAAAGTGGGTCATCCACATCGTCGACAAAAAACACGTTTCAATGGTCAAGAAGAGAATTGTCAAGCACCTTTGCTAATAACGAGTGATTACATTATTGAGAATGGACAAAAAAGAATGTCATTTATTGAAAATGGTGGGATTGCTAGTAGTAGATATGATCCATGTAATGAAAGTGGTGTAAAACGATTGTGCATATTCTATAAGTTGCCATACTTTAAGGATATAGCCATTAGGCATACTATTGACTTTATGCATACTGAGAAAAATATAGCCTATTCTATTATAGAAACTCTTTTTGGTGCTTTTGATACTATTTTATCACGTGAAGACTTTTGAGAACTAAAGATTCGTCAAAATTTTTGGGTTGAAAAATATGATGATGCAAAATATAGAAAACCTAGTGCTGCTTATGTCTGGTCAAAGGAACAACATGCACAATTCTTACAGTTGATGTCTCAGACTCGCTTTCCCACTAGATATGTAAGTAGTACTATCAGAAGCCAAACTAACATTAATAGCTTAAGAGGCCTAAAGACCCATGACTATCATGTTATAATTGAAAATATTTTACCTATTGTGGTAAATATATCAAGTTTGGCAAAGGAGCCAAGATTGGCAATTATAAGGTTGGGCCTAATATTAAAGAGAATGAGTTCACATGTATTAGATCCTTCGAACTTTGATAGTTTGAGGGAGGAGGTTGTTGAAGTCCTTTGTCTATTGGAATGGGAATTTCCAACAACAATCTTTAACATTTCTATGCTTCTTTTGAAACATCTAGAATATGAACTAGAGCATTGTGGTCCAGTAAGAACGAGATGGATGTATCCTATAGAATGATATATGAAGGTCTTGAAAAAATTTGTTCGTACTAGGGCAAAACCAGAAGGCAACATGTCTGAGGGATATTCAATGAAAGAGGCCATTAGATTTAGAATATATGAAGGATTTTAAAAATGTCAATCGACATGTATGGGACGATGATGAAGATGAGAGAGTTGCAGGTGAAGTACTAGAAGGCAATGGATGTCACTTCAAGCTATCACATCAAGAAAGAAGTGCGATACATGCCTTTATTCTTCAAAACACATCTTCGTTCGAGAAGTGGCACAGGTTAAAAAAATTTACACAATTATTTATTTACACATCTATATTATTAATCTTACTCAATTGCATTTACACATTTATATTATTAATCTTACTATTTGCACATTAATATTCTATGTATAAAATATGAAGAAAAGAATCAAAGTTGGATGCAACATTGACCTCAAAAGCGCAAATGTCATGATTTGGTTGGAGGTGATTCTTTTCCAAAATTTGAAGAATGGATTGCAAATGTAGTTAGTGATGCAAAAGAAGAAGGTCAAGAAATAACAACCAAGGAAAGTGAGCTTTCACAACCTCCACATTTATGGGCTATACATTTTAGAGGAATGTGGGCCTATGGTAGCCATTTAAGAGTGGAGGAAAAAGACAAAGGAAAGACAAATTGTGATTGTGTTGTAAGTGCTGAATTTCTTCATGAAACTGAGAAGAAATTCTATGCTGGATTCATCCAAGAAATTATTCAAGTGGATTTTGGTGAAAATAGTCCTATATTATTAAAATGTAAGTGGATTTGACCATCTGCAGTACATTTTGATGAGTATGGATATGTACGTGCAAATACAAGACAAATTTTATCAGAGAGGGATGAGCCTTGTGTTTTCTCTTTTCAAATTAACCAATCATTTCTAATTGATGATGTAAGAAGCCCAAGATGGTCGTATGTCATTCAAACAGAGTCTCGTTCAAAATGAAAATTCATGGAAGTTGTTGATATAATGCCTGATGGGCAATATGTTAATTTACAATAAACATTCGAAGAAGTGGATGAAGATGATGATGGAGTGTTTGGAGAAGATATTTTGATTACCAATGAAGAGATTGAGAGAGAGAATGTATTGCATGACACAGATGAGGATGAGGAAGAAAATCAAGTAGATGCAGACACAAGTGATCAGGATTCTGATCTTGCTGGCAATGCAGATGATTAGTGATGAGCCCCATGTGATCAGGATTCTGATCTTGTTGGCAATGCAAATGATTAGTGATGGGCCCCATGTGATCAGATTCTGATCTTGCTGGCAATGCAGAACTACTTTTTAACAATTACACAACACTGCAAATGTTATGGTACTACTGTTACACTGTTTCATGTCATTGAAGGCATCAAGAAAATAGTGAGCTTGTAAAATGTAGTCGAGAAGCAGCAAGATAAGAAAGAGCATTAGTGTACATGAATTTCTTCCACTTTGGGTTTTTCAGGGTAATATCTCGTGTTGAGCTCTACTTTTTGTTGTTTTCTAGTTCTTGTCTTGTTACAGGTCATGCATATAACTAGTTATATTTGATCCAAAAATAAATTGCTCATTTTTAAAGCACATATTGACTATTTTTGTTTGCTTACATTTGTGTGTTCAAAATTTCTACAGAATTATGTAAGTAGAAATAATGAGGATTATATAAGTAGAAATAATGATGATCCACACGTTTCTTCTCAAATAGAAGGATAAACAAATAGAGTTTCCTTTGGGTTTCAATCTGTGTACCACATTTACTTACTGAATTTTTTCTCCTCCATATAATGCATCTTATATGTTATGATCCTATGTCATATCACTTGTCATAGACTGTCTCCTCTAATTTCTAAGAATGCATCTTATATGCTCTGTGAATGTATTTCATATGGGGACTGTCCTTATATACTGTATCATTCAAATGGAAATGAAATCCTTATATACTATGATTGCATTTGTTTATATGCTCTAGTTGACTGAAAATAATGGCTTTGTTTATATTCCACTCTTGTTCTATGGATTCAAGTTGTTGATTTATATATTAATAATTATTTGGACTTTAGGAAATGAGGAAAAATACTTTGAGGCACAATTTAGAGGATAGTGATCATACTGCTGAAGTTCCACTGACAGATTATGAGTGTGTTCATAGAGAACGTGTGGAAAAGAATATTGAATATTTATCACATCTTGGTTTGACAAATAGGCAAGTGGTAAATCCACTAAGTAGTATATTATTTGTTTAATTGTGTTTATGAAATCATATAGGCAAGAGGTTTATGTATATAAGACATAATATGATATTTTTTTGTTTTATAGGAAAGAAAAAGAGCGCAAAGAAAATGCAGAGAGAAAATAAAAGGAAAGTAAAGATACAATGCCGCTAACTCGTAGAAGCCAACGTATTTGGGATTCAAGTACAAATCTAGTTGGTGAAAATAATAGTTGTGATGATGTGCAGCCCAATATAACACATAGTGATGTGCATCCTGATATAGCACATGGTGATGTGCAATGTCGTGATGATCTCTTAGCACAGAGTCTAAGAGAGATTATTGAAAACAATGAGAGCAAAGGAACATTAGGTCTACAAATGATTTATTCAAGATTAAAGGATGTGTTTGAAGTGAAATCTACAAAGACTGGTATTGATCTACCTACTCATGACACACCTGATGTGGCCAAGGACGATGAAGTTTCGGTTAATGAAAGTCATGAAGAGAGACCACTTGCATCTGATGTGCCCACTACAACTTTTGATGGAACTAGTGGATCATCCAAAAATATTGGTAGTGGTTTAATAGAAGATGTACCTGCTTTTGTCAAAAGAAAAAGATTGAGTCAAGATTTATACAAATCTATAGAGAGGAATGCAAAAGGAAGAAAATTAGAAGGCAAGAAGCCATTCTTGCTTGAGGTATCGAGAGATGGTGAGCCCATTGGGAAAAATGCTGCAAGGTGGGCCTCTGAGTTGGGTGTAAGATGTAGGCCCCATTTGGATATTTGCAAATCAAATTTTGCAGATCAAGATCCACGAAGTGTGGAAAATGGTATACAAAAAATGGAAAATGCTTTTGAGACTATTGGTGGACATCTAGAAGATATTACAAGCAAAAGATGAGACTTTTGATGAACAATTTTAGATACAATTGTAGAAAAACAATCTTCGAGGGAAAAGAGAGGTTAGAATCCTCTCTATCTCTCAAACAGTGGGAGGCATTGAAAGACAATATGCATTCTGAAGAATATTTGACAAAGAGTTATAGAGGAAAGAGGGCAAGAGATAATGTGACAGCTAGATATACATTTGGCCAAGGCAGGTTGCAGGCCAAAATGGACAAACTTGGAGTAAGTGTATGGCTTTTTGGTTCAATTTATGTTGGTTATTTATTTTGATTTTTTATTGAACTAACTATATGTTGATATTGACATTGTATTTTAGGTGGAAAATAGTAATAGAGAAGCAAGTGTGGAAGATATTGTCGATTATATGGCAACACTAGATCCTAGTAAATCTAACAATAGTATGAAGTGGAAATCTAGTTCGTCAACAGAGATTTCATAGCCATTTGTTAGACGCCCAATAAGAGCCTGTGTAGATGATGTCAACTCAAATGAAGGGTATCGACATATAATGAGTTGCTTACATGGTCTCACTGAGAAAGTGTCGCAGTTGGCTTCCTTCGTTAAGCCTATAGTTTCTGCATGGAATGACTATAATATTATGGATGCAGATGAAGTAAGAGGCTCTATTACACTATCATTTCATTTCGTGTGCTTGTTATTGGGTAAACTTGTACCGTGTTTTTGTTATACTTCCTTGTGATTGCATTTTTTGGATACTTCAATAGTTATCATACCTCTTGGATATTGTAAACAAAGAATAAACCTACCCTCAATGTGCAATACTGCAATTCTAGCCATTATAACCTTAGCATTGATGCTTTATGATCATTCTTAACCATGGGAGACTCTCAACCAAGGTCAACACTCGAGTCCCATTGAGTATAAGGTAAGGCCAAGGAGGCTATTTCCTCCACGATTTCTAAGAATGGGGTTGTAACTTAACCCACTAATGCCATGCTAAGGCATGAAAGCAATCAAGACTATAAAAGCAATATAACAAGCTCACGCCACACATGCCAAACATAGTGAAACATAGAAGGCTCAAGTACGCTAGAGCTCCTAGTGTGTGAACATGGACTTTGATTCTAGATATAACATCCCGCCCCGCGAACCCCGAAGGATAAGGGCTAAAAGAGGGCAAGATTTTTTTTTGACATAAATAGATTTTTAAAGTGATAACATACACCATATATAGTTGTCGATTTGATATGTCGAAAACATTCATGGCCAAGTATGGCCGAATTTACAACCCATAGGAGATGACTAAATCACCCTCCTTGTAAACATCTCTAAAATGTACATTCAATTTTAAACACCAATTCAAATGTTCCCAATACCCATTTCTAATTATAAACATGAATCCATAATCATCATAGTACCAACGGATCTGATACCCACACCGAAATCCGTATGCCAAATCTAGAACTACATCACATTTCTTCTCATTACTATGATTTACATCATCTCTCACAAGAGATTACAAAAGTTACATAAAAGAATATACAAGTATAATGGCATAGCCATGAATATGATACAATAACTAAAAGAGTAATGGAGAGAGAGAACATCTCCAACTGGTGCTTCGATAACCTATTCACCGGTCCCTAGTGGCGGTGGCAACGCCTCCCAACCATATGGACTCACAAGGGACCACCCCACCATGCTCGGAGATAGTCACAAGGCCCAAACAGAAGAACAAGAAAGGGTATACAAGGTGGCCAACACTCACATCAATCATGGAGTAGACACGGAAAGCAATGCATAAAGCCAATGTCATAACATAGAGCCGCTCATCCAAAACATAGGTCAGGTACTACTCACGACTACAAAGGTACTGGATACAAGAGTGTAAATCAGATGGAGTGTCATCCTGTGTGCTCGAAGGGATGGCACCATGGAAATAAGTACACTTCTCATTTAGACGAGGAGACTCAAACATACCCAAATCAACGTCCCGTTGGCGGATAACTCGACGCCCCATAAACGGATAGGCCTTCTCGTATGCATCCTTAGCCTTTACAAGTGCTCAAGTTCATGCACGAGGACTCAATATCCTAGACCTAAGCTCATCTCATTTAACCAATGAGGTATACATAACCAAATCAAAATAGTTCCATAACCACTCATGATCCAAGATAATCATCAATTAAAATCCGTCAAGTAAAACCCCTATTTAAATATGCAAATTAGCTAAGCATGAACAAGGTGATCTACAGGGCAAAAGCTTTCGATGACAGTGTAATTTTATTGAAAATAACCCTTTATCAGTTAGGTCAGTTTTGTAATAACTCTAGTGACCCCAATTTAATCACTCTTCACAAAGGAATGCACTAATATTATAAGAAAAGCACAAGAAAAGGTATTGCAAGTCTTTCTCACAGTCTAATTTTGCATATTGTCCACCATATTTACCATAACCAAATAAAATGTTAAAAAGACTTACAAAATGGAAATCATAATTTTCCTCTTACAATAGTTCCTTTAGATCCTTGTGTTGCGGGCAGATTTTCCAAATTAGATATTATGTGACTAAATTTCAATGCACAAGATAGATCGATGAATCTAAGGTATTTAGTGCCATAACATTCTTTAACTCAAATACTATAATTTTCACAAGGCTGGTTATTTAGCAAAAAACGACAGTAGTGACCAAAACAACAGACCAATCAATTTTTGTTTAAGAAGAGTTGAATGAAATCTCATCAGAGAGGTCAACGTATAACTAAAGGTTCCATGGGACTTAGATCTCTTCTTTTTCTATCTTGGCATCCCAATTTTTTTTTTTTGGTTGAATGGCTGCCCTCATTATATTCTGTATAAGATCAAACCCTTGCTTTTCTAGAAGAAATATTTTAAATCAGAAACCCTATGATCTGGCTTTTCTTAAAAAAATAAAAATCAGAAGAACATGATCTTTCTATGCAAACCCATTAATCCAAAGAATAAGGGAATCAATCTGCATAAGGAAAATAATTTAAAGGACAGAGGTAATGTAAATATCTTGCAATGAAATAATTATTTATGGCATAAGTTTTCCTAAGGCAGTAATGGGGTTTCAATTTTTTTGTGCTTAAACATATTGTAGTTTTTGTGCTGGAAAAATAATGAACCAAGGGAAATACCTCAACCTGTCACGCTCCTCTTCATGTTGC
This sequence comes from Cunninghamia lanceolata, assembly GCA_027924645.1. NCBI lineage: Eukaryota > Viridiplantae > Streptophyta > Pinopsida > Cupressales > Cupressaceae > Cunninghamia > Cunninghamia lanceolata. The sequence continues at coordinate 12,824,810 of BSBN01000828.1, read as the reverse complement.
CTCTAATCTTGCAATTTGATATGCTCCCCTGAGACTGGTCGCCCTCTCCTTCCACATTTTCTGTTCTCCCTTATTTCTCATGGACTTTGCTAGCATCCACGCTGCCCGCGCCAAGATGGGAGCTATGGAACAAGGTATGGACATCCGTCAATCATAGAGGATAGAGGAATTTGTCAAACGTGTAGTTGCAAGTGCCTCAGAAAACATGTATATAAAAAGTGGAAGCGCATACAAGGCATGTGAACTGTTTGACAAAAAGACCCAATGAAATGTGATCTCAGGGACTGCAACAATTGTAGGATTCGCATGAAATGGATTTGTTAAAAGGCTTTAGAAACCTTTAAGCAATTGCTACCGGTTGGTGTAAAGCCAATTCCTAAACCTTGGCTAGCATCCTCCCTGCCCATGGCAAAACAATGCACATGAGCTGCTTGACCCAACACCTTAGAAAAGTGGTCTCATAGACTGCTACGACAGCAGGAAATGCACATAACGGATTTGTTAAAAAGGCTAAAGGGACTTTCATGTAAATGCAAAGGTAGATGTGAGGCCATTCACCGTAGCCTACGCCAACATACTCACTGCTTGCACCAGAATGGGTGCTATGGCACAGGGTATGGTCATCCATCAAAGCATAACGGAAGGGGAATTTCAGTCAGATGTTGTAGTTGCAACCACACTGGCAGACCTAAATGCCAAATGTGGAAGCATAGACATCCCTTGAATTGCTATCGCTCCCCTTGGCCACCCCTGCCATCCTCCATTTTTTTTCTTTTCTTTTAGTTGTCCTAATATCCTCTTGGGTGCGAGTCTTCAAAACCCTAACTTTTTCTTTTATGATAATGAATAATTAATTACAATGAGTCAAACCACCTATATATCTCCCCTTCTTGCATGCCATCTGCCCCGTCCTTTCTGCAACTTATTGATTATGTAGAAAGGGATGATGGCATGGCCATCCACCTTCTTCCCCTATCAGCTAGAAATCTCCCCCAGCCTTAAACCCACTCACCAATCTTCTGCCCAAAAGCCATCAAGGCATGGTTGTTACCTTTTTAGTGAAGGGGTGAATTTTTTTGGGGGCCATGGCGAGCGGTTACGGGCACATCGGTTTGCATGTATGGGGCGACATGTTGAAATAACTATTTTTCGACCCATGTACACATAACACATCCTATAGGGAAATGTATAAGTGCCCAGAAGCTGAAAGAATAGCTTTAAGCTCTTCACTCGCATACGAAAAAACCCCAAAAAAATCGTCAAAATTCGATATGTCTAACTATGTGCTTGACGTGCGCGAAGTTAGGGTGTGTGGCTACTAGCCCCTCTCCCTTAACATTTGTGAACAAAAACATACATTCCTCCCTCTACCAGTGGTCTCTGCTCCCAAGAAAGAAGGGACGCATTTTATTTTATTTTTATGCCGATAGGCATTTTAACTCCGAAAGGAGTCAAGCTCAGTACAGCCTGGTAAGTGGAATCGACGGTCTCCTTGTAAGCATAGGTACAAGGACAACCATCAAATGGATCTTAGCAGGAACAATGTTAACATCAAATCGCATAAATGGTAAAGTTGTTGCTTGTGTAGCAAGTTTGTGTTAGCTCAGGGTATGGTTTCATTTTCACAATAATGGTTTGGGAATTGGGAACAAGCTCAGCTCTCAAGGACTATCGGCTATTACTGAATCAATTGAAGTCAGTCGTCTCTTCCTAAATCGGCAATATATTGATCGCGATTATTGGTGCAGGCGTCCTTGGATTGTCCTTCATTTTTTATGAAAATAGGATGGCTTGCAGGGATCATCATTTTGGGAATTGTTATATGCCTAACGTCATACTGCACGATGCTACTAGTGTGGACCAAAAGAAAGCTTGAGAAAGACGGCTATGTGAAAATGATAGCTTTGGCGATGTGGGTTTCACGGTAAGCGAGGCGATTGGGAAGCGCGTGGTGGATTAGGTTTACATTTCAAAACTCAGAGCCAACACAGTTACGTGATACACTGTGAGTTGATAGCCTGGAGCCCGTGTGCACATGAAAATCTTTTTAAGCTGTTTATTAGACATATTATATTTGTTATTATATTATTTAGTTTTTCATTTTCTTTGAATTTGTTAGATCCCTTTCTTTGCAGCTACCATTGTTTTGAACTTTCCTTTTTAAATATGTGTGAAATTTGTTTTAGTTTTATATTTCTTCAAGAAATTTAAAAATAAAATCCATTTTTGAGTTTGGTGTTAATGGCTATAGTGACTTATGTTTATATTTTTACGCGGCTTTGTCTATGGGGCCTTCAAAATGGCCTCCCATGCCCTGCCGACTCTAATCCCCATGCTTGCAGGTACATAGTCCGCTCTATCTATTGGAAACACATGCCTGTCCTCTCAAAACTAAAAACTGAGCCTGTCCTTTGGAAAATAGTTTACATCAGCCTGGCGCCGTCAGCAAGGACATTCAGATTTAAAATAACTAAAAACAATTTGTTCATGCACTCATTCTTTTATGAAATGTTTTGGTAATAGAAAAACAATGGTGTTATTGTAAAGAAAAAATATTTATGGTCCCAAATGTGTTGCAAATAGACAAACACGTATAAATGTTTATATTCACGTGAATGAATAGTTTGGTGGTGTAACATATTAGTTTTTGTTGAAATTTATGTTAAAAGTAACAATTATTTCAGTTTTTAATGTTTATGTTTTATTAGTCTCTGCCTTCTGTAGGTACTATTGCAATAAGTTCGCACTTATCTAGTTATTAATCTATTGATTGTAAACCAATCAAAAATAGGATTATTTTTCTTGTCGGCAAATTTAATTTAAATTTGTACTTTTCCTATGTCAACATGATAAATTTTTAACAAAAAATTATTGAAAAATAATTTATCAGCGGAAAAAAATGACCTCTCTTCTTTGCAGATTGTCTGAGAGTGCAACAAAAAAACTATAAATGCGGAGAGAATTTTGGTTTGAGGGAGGATGTGGCAAGTAAACAAATTATGAACACAAATTTTGTCTCCCACTAATTAAGTCATGCCTAAATGGATGGTGATAATTATGAGATGGAAGAATCATGAATTTTGCTTCATTAGCTAAACTTAAAAATTACTTTTTGTCAAAAGGACAAAGTTATAATATTAATAATACTATTAAAAATATAGGGTTCTACACATTTTATTTTATGAAATTAGATTATTTTAGAGATTTCAATTTTATTTATTCAAAAGTTGAAAATATAATATTTCAAATCTATTTACTAAAAAGTTAAAAATCTAGAGTATTCTTCAAACATACAATATTTTAATGCATTTTAAATTATCATAGTATTAATATGATTACATTTTAATATCTTAAGCAAACATTTCAAATCTCTATACGTTCAAGCTCTTCACATAATACAAATATGCATACTTTGTAAAGTTTAGTTTTATAGTTAAGTAAATATTTTAGTGCTATTTTATTTTTAGCAAATTAAATTATTTTTGAGATGTCAATTTTATTTACTCAAAACATTTCAAAATGAGTTCACATAAATTTTTCCTTATAAATTTAGTTCTGGAAATATAATAGTTACAAATTTGAAATGATAAACAATTTTTTATCTTTAGAAAAAAATATTGCTAAACCACAATATTAAATTAATTGAAATAATTAAAATCATGTTCTGTAAAAGTAATTACTATTATTACTTAAACAAAAAATTAAGTGACTAAGATAAAATAATGTAGTGATCTAAATATGAATATGTTATTGTTATTATATTTTATTCTTCAAACTTACAATATTTTAATGCATTTTAAATTGTAATAATTACATTTTAGGTAGACATTTTAAATTGTAATAATTACATTTTAATGCACTTATATTGTGTAATTATTCTTCAAACTTACAATATTTTAATACATTTTAAATTGTAATAATTGCATTTTAATATTTTAGGTAGACATTTCAAATCTCTTCACACCCAATTAGGGTTAGGGTTCTACGCATTTTATTTTATGAAATTAGATTATTTTTGGGATTTCAATTTTATTTACTCAAAAGTTAAAAATCTAGGATTTCAATTTTATTTAGTCAAAAATTAAAAATCTACTTTCACCATGTTATTTTTATTTTTAATTTTATTCTTCAAACTTACAATATTTTAATGGATTTTAAATTATAAAAGTATTTGTATTATTACATTTAAGGAAATATTTGTGTTATTTAATAGACTTTGTAAAGTTTAATTTTATAGTTAAGGAAATATTTTAGTTCTATTTTATTTTTATCAAATTAGATTATTTTTGAGATTTCAATTTTATTTAGCCAAGACATTTCAACACTCTTCAAAAATTAATTTTTCAATTATTGGAATGCAATTTTATACAACCACTATACAACCAATAGCAAATCAACAATAATAATTACAACTAAACAAATACTATAATAACAACACTACAAGGCATGTACTAGCCACTATGTGGCACTTGTTTTTATTTTCTTCAAAAGATTTTTTTCAGTGAATAGTCATTATGTAAAACCCTTCAAAGTTAATGAGAAGATAACATGAAGCAGGGGAGATGCATCCATGATTTAGATGACTATCTCAATTGTGTTATATATATGTTAATCTTTTACATGAAGCATGGAAGTAAGGAAAGATATGATACATTTTCTTAAGCTTATCCACTAGCAGTTAATCACATGATCATTTACTTAATCTATGCTTTTGAATGTGAGTAAGGGGATAGAAATAGGTACACATATCATTTCTTACACTTAACCATAGCTTAGTTGACATTCTTAATGAGCATATACAAGAAAGATTTACATTTCATATTATATTGTGCATTCTTTACTTGCTTTCACGATTACCAATTTATTTTTGATTACTTACTAATTTATCATTTCAGAGAGAGAGAGAGCTAACACACTCGTGTTCATTTCTAAGTGCATCAACAACATTCAACCATTTATCAATTCAAGGTGATAAGACGAGAGAGAGTAATCACAAGTTACACAATGATATATTTCTTATTTACTACAGAAACAAACACTGCAATTATAGAGAAACATAGTGAGAGAGAGTAATCGTATTATGTATTGACAAGTTAATTCCTATCTCAAATACATGTGTGTTACCATTAGCACATCACTATGAATAATGCAAAAGTATGTGTGAGTACTAAGTTAGAACATGTCTATACAATTCATTCTCTATCAACTATACTTCAATCATATCAGTATGAGAGAGAAAGTAGAGACAACATGCATCCTTTAAGATTCAAAGAGAAGTGCTTTTGGATTACAATAGAAAACTCCTTGTAATTGCTTAATATTTACTGTATAAAAACATATATTTCATAATTAATAATAGAAACTAGTATCAATTTAACAATTTTTTTTATATAATGCTACTTATGAGCTTTTATAATGTAACTTGTAGATTATCTTTGATTGTCGAGTACATTTATGTATTTGGCATGTACGTAGGGCATGGTTGAAGAATGTATATAGGTAAGTCAATCTGTAATTAAAATATGTGGAATATCTGAACATTACATGTTTGAACCTCATAGCTTGATACTATGCTTTATAATCCAAGTATGTCAGAGATAAGGATGTTGGAACTAATATGTTTGATAGATTAGGTGAGATAATGTATGCAATGAGTGATAACAAAGACATCACTACTCAATTGATAAAAAAATTCATGGAATAATTCAAAGAGGAGAAGAGATTTATTGATTACTTTCAAAAAACTTAGTGTCATGATGAGACTCATATTGGTAAGCTCATTAAATTATTCATTATGATTTTTATGCATTTATATTGTTTAACTTGTTTTTATTTATACTAAGACGTCATTCTGTTTGTTTGTATAGCAATGTGGGCAAAAAACTATAGAAGTTTCCCTCATGCAAATCTAGAAACTAATGCTTCCATAGAGTCGTACCACTGCCACATCAAGAGTCACTATTTAACTGATCGTTCTAAGAGATGCATGAGGAGAATGGATTTGCTTATCCATACACTTCTTCATAGGCTCGAACCCTTTTATAAAAATAAAAGGCATCTGCAATTATCTGGGTTTCTGACTAACTTCAAAAAAGAAAGATATTACACAACTGCATTAGAGAGGTAAAAAAAATATCAGATACCGATTGTTATCCCTATGATCTCCCTAACACGTACCAGATAAGAAGCCAAATAGTTCCAACAAAATGGTATCTTGTTAGAAAATTTGGACCAAATTTGCATGTGTGTGACTGTCAGTGGGCAAAGAAGGGAAACACGTGCAAACATGTGTTAAAGATTTTAGATCTTCTAAAGAGAAACATAATAAATTAGCTAGATCAAGTGGTTGGTAAGGATCATTTGAGATTTAAATTTAATATTTATATGTTAAATGATTATTATATTTTTTCAAAAGTAACTAATTTAATCTCATTAAATTATAGATGGTGTTACTCCATTGCTTGATGATGATGACAATGTCAGAGGGAGTTTTAGTCATGAAAATAATACCATTGGTAATGTCGATATGGTCTTTACAATTAAATATTAGTTGATTTTTATGGTTCTCAGAATTAATTAAATCTTAATCCAATTATAGATGGTTGTAATCAAATAGAAGATCAAGATGTGCTTGGGGTTGTCGTTGGGGAAGACCAAAGAACAGGTAAATTTCAATGTCGTCATTTTATAATAAAATATTAAGTTATTTTTAAATATTTTTAGATTTAATCATTTTTATTTTTATTACAGATGGCTAGGAATCATCTAATACTTTGAATGATAACTTTCAAAATGTTGTTGATTATTTAAATCATTTGCTCCAAATTTTACCAACTAGTGAAGATGAAAAAAATAAATTTACTCAATGTATTGAGAGATTCAGAAAAGATATCCATACATCTCTTCCTTCCTCTTCCAAATTTACATCAATCCCTGGCTTAGAGAACATGTCAATGAGACAAATATCACCATGGTTCAGTCCAAGTAAAATTCGCAAATGTCGTTCAATTCATTGAAGAGACAATGTCATTTCTGAAGACTTGAATGAGAAAGCTGAGAAGTATGAAACTTTTCAATTCCCCTCTATAGGATGTAGAAAGAAAAAGAAGTAAATGGTCATTAATCGCTTAGGCATCGCAATAGAAGAAGAAAGAGTTATTATCATGCAACAACATAGTGAGTACATTTATTCAAAAATGTTTTAGTAATTTGCATAATAATACTTCTTGTTTTTATTTAATATATTAAATATATGTCATGTAGGTTTGGATGATCAAGAAAGTACTTGACGACATCAATTACCTTTCTCTATTGATCTAGACCAAACAATAACAGATGAAATACAACTTATAGATGGTAAATTTTAACTATTAAATGTGTTTATTAATTTTATAGACAATTACTCAATTCCTAACTCTAACCACATTTCTATACTTAATAAATTTACTATTGTTTATTTTAAATATATAATGTAATTTTACACTTGAAAATGTTATATATGTTGATGTGTTAAATGTGCATGTCATTACAGCTTCAGAGGATCAACAAAATAGTAGAGAAAATATATTTTACCTTTTTCTATTGGTCTTAACAAAACAACAACAATGGATACAATGCAAAGTGGAGATGGTATAGAAATTATCTAGAACACACTTCAATCAATTTTATGTCTTTAATTTGTAAATTAGTTTTTTCTAAGTTGATGTGTTAAACGTGCATGTTATTGTGGCTTTAGATGATCAACAAAATACCCAACAACATATGTTACCATTTTCTATTGATCTTAACCAAGCAACAACAACAATGGAGGTAATGCAAAATAGAGACGGTAACAATATGGTAATTTGAAATTCTAAATTATAGTAGATAAGTTTTTATTTGGTGGCCTAATTTATTCGCTATTGAGTTAGTTAATCAAATTTTTGGTTTGACTTGTTATTGTGCAGTCAACTTTGCATCCATCAAGTGGCATGAGGAGGTTAGATTTTGATGATCCACCACAAGTTTAGGACTCGTTGGAGACATGAGATAAATTGAAATATTAGGATTTGATGTGTAGTTATTCAACATGCATGGTGCATATAGATCTTGAGATGGCATATGAAGCTGGAGATGGCATATGAAACTTTTGTAAAAAAAATTTTGAGTTGGTATAAATGCCAATTTTGTATATGTGTAGAGAATTATTCTACACTTTTATATATAAAAATTGATATACAATATTTTTTCCTTATGTGCATGCTTTTCATCTTTAAACATTTAAATTTGAATGTATATTTACTTTAGAATGGTTGAATTCTAAATAATAACATGTTATATATTTATTTCTTGCAATCTTACTTTCCATGATGACTAGAAATCAATATTTAATATGATTTTTCCTTATGTGCTTGTTTTCCAGCTTTAAACATTTCAATATATATGTTTTCCTTATATACATGTCATAGTTAGATATATGATTGTCTTATAATAACATGTGACCATATATGATTGGTGCTTTTGGCATTTTGTTTATCTTTTGAGCTCCTACTACACCTACTCAGGGTCACCATGATACATCATATCATGGTGTTCTTTGACTAGTAGAAATAGGTGCATACCTAGGCTTTTTGTGATTGTGTTTTATTGGTTGTCTTGTGTTGTACCCACCAAGATCCATCATGATCTTGTGTTATGCTTGGGAATCCTCATGTGTTTGTGGTTTTCCAACATCAACTCCACCATCCTTATGTGACTGAAAATAACACACACAACAAGTGCTAATCCATCCAATCACCCATACCTCCAAGGTATACAAAACATAGTAAACTCATGCCATAAATATATATACACCTATAAACTGCAATCATAACAACACTAAGAGCTCTTCCTAGTAACATATAGAACACTAAAGAAGATCATCCATCACCAAGTGATGAATTCATAGTCATTGCTAAAGCTCCCACTAAACCGTGACTACCGAGCTTTCCAAGCATCATGATCAAACATCTCCTAATCTGAAAATCCTCTAAGACCACACATTAACATGTCCATGTGACAATAAAACCAAGTGGCACCAAGATCTCTAAACCAAGGAAATACACCATCACCGTCAAAAGCTTACACAAAACTGTGTATCCGAGCTATTCATGACATCGTGATAAACATGCTACAAGTCCACAACAAGTCAACTCCCAAAATCCAATGTGGTTCAAACCAAGTAATAATCTAGACCTATTTCATCTTAACACCCATCTCCAAGTTGGTGCACACTTCCAAACATACGACGCAATCACCTAAGCACATAAAGTTGGCCCAACAAACACTTATCCTTCTATGCATTAGCTCCAGACCTAAAATAGTATGAGAGAAACCAAATAACATCATGTGTATCACTTCAAAAACATTATATGACTTGCAAGAACATTCCCATACATTACTTTCTTTGAATTATGCATCTTCTTTCCGGTGCAAACAAAAAAACATTGAACCTAGTATCTCTTTCAAACCCTGATCACACAGTCATGAAATAGAATATAGAAAAGCATACATGCGGTACTCCTCAACACTTTAAACTTGAATTGTGCACACATACAGTTAATCTAAACTTATCCTTCAAATAGTAAAGCCAAACATCATAATGCGGTGAAATGTGGTGGCTTTTACATTCTCCCTCTAACAACTCTAATCAACAACATGATTTGTTTTTACTCTGCTAACTCGAGAGAACCTCTATGGTACATCTTATCATTTGAAACTTGAATATAACATACTTCTCATCTTTTCCATCTATCCTCCAAGCTGTAAGATCACATCTTCAAATGTAGAGAAATATAGAGCATTCCTTTGACTTTTTCTGACTACAACACCACTATGCCACTATCTTTACTCTGCTAGCTCTGGAATCTTCCGCGATAACTTCTATGCTCTAAAATCAGGAACACACATACTTCACACCTGTCTCTGTCTAACCTCCAAACCATAATGCCATAGCTTCAAATGTGGAGGAATGCAAAGCATTCTCCCAAGCTTCTTCAGTGCAACTTTTTGTGCTTTTGACTATTTGAAAACTTATACACTTTCCTTCATATATTTTGCAACAATTTTCATCAAGAGATAATGAATACAACATTCACAACCCATAATCGACAATCACAACTCTTTTCATAAAAAATAAGAATCTTCATGTTAGTACATCCTTAACTTAACATGTCTGAGGCAGACAGATGATACTGATCCAACAACATGCACATGACTTTCATCACCATCTTTTTCACTTCACAACACATCTAATCATCACTCCTTTGTCTACTTCTTTGAACTACTCCTTTGTATGATCCTCTGAACTCTTACACTATTAACATCACACATCACATGCAACCTTCCACAACACTGCTCTATTGACATCAATGACAACATATATGCAACATTGTCTCATTTGAGTTCTCAAAGATGTTTTTTAGTTCTTCCAGTCTTCTAGAAGATTTCTATGAATGATTTTTTCTATGTTATTAGATCCATAAATGTTTGGAATTTGATCTTGTTCATGAAGGTATGCAATCCTTTTTTTTGTATTCTTAAACATTCTCAAACACTTAAATGGAACATCCCTTCTCTTTGCTCTCTACTATCTCTATCTACTTGTTTTATGATTAGAATTGAATGTCAATGAAAATGAAATATGCATATGATATATATCAAATAATTTAAGAGTGTGCTTGATCTCTATGATTGATGCCATATTGCCTACTTGCTACCATGTTGTCATCTTAAAGGATAGTAGGCATGAGCTTTCCATAGTCCATAGAATTCAAAGAGAAGTGATTTTGGATTTAATTGTGTGTATTTCTTTGCTTCAACATTTTGGATCACACTCAGTGATCCATCATCAGGAAGAGGATACTTGTGATTAGGATTGCAGAATTACCCTTTAAAAAGAGATGAGGGGGAGGGGGATTAGGGTTAGGGGAGGTGGTAAAAAAATAAAACATATTAAATAATAGAAATTAAAAGCATGTGAATAAAATTAAGGAAATTGAAAAGGAAAGCAAAGACAAGCCAAAGGTGATAAGAGTCTAAAACCAATGTGTGATAAAGAAACAATCAAAAAATAATTTATTAATTTATAAATTAATAAATTATTTTTTGCTTGTTTTTAATTTTTCTACCACCTCCCCCTCCCCCTCATCTCTTTTTAAATGGTAAGTTTGCAATCCTAATCACAAGTATCCTCTTCCTAATGATGGATCACTGAGTGTGATCCAAAACATTGAACCAAAGAAATACACATAGTTAAATCCAAAAGCACTTCTCTTTGAATCTTAAAGGATGCATGTCATCTCTACTTTCTCTCTCAGATTGATATGATTGAAGTATAGTTGATAGAGAATGAATTGTATAGACATGTTCTAACTTAGTACTCACACATACTTTTGCATAATTCATAGTGATGTACTAATGCTAACACACATGTATTTGAGATAGGAATTAACTTGTCAATACATAATACAATTACTCTCTCTCACTATGTTTCTCTATAATTATAGTGTTTGTTTCTGTAGTAGATAAGAAATATATCATTGTATAACTTGTTATTACAATTTAAAATGCATTAAAATGTAATTATTACAATTTAAAATGTCTAGTAAGATATTAAAATATAATTATTACAATTTAAAATGCATTAAAATATTATAAGTTTGAAGAATAATTATACAATATAATAACAATAACATATTCATATTTAGATCACTACATTATTTTATCTTAGTCAATTTTTTGTTTAAGTAATAATAGTAAGTAATTTTATAGAACATGATTTTAATTATTTCAATTAATCTAATATTGTGGTTTAGTAATAATTTTTTTCTAGACATAAAGAATTGTTTATAATTTCAAATTTGTAACTATTATATTTCCAGAACTAAATTTATAAAAAAAATTTATGTGAACTCATTTTGAAATGTCTTGAACAAATAAAATTGAAATCTCAAAAATAATTTAATTTGGTAAAAATAAAATAGCACTAAAATATTTACTTAACTATAAAACTAGACTTTACAAAATCTATTAAATGACACATATATCTTTTTAACTATAAAATTTGTATTATGTGGAGAGCTTGAGCGTATAGAGATTTGAAATGTCTCTTAAGATATTAAAATGTAATAATATTAATACTATAATAATTTAAAATGCATTAAAATATTGTATGTTTGAAGAATACTCTAGATTTTTAACTTTTTAATAAATAAAATTGAAATACTATATTTTTAACTGTTGAGTAAATAAAATTGAAATCCCCAAAATAATCTAATTTCATAAAATAAAATGTGTAGAACCCTATATTTTTAATAGTATTATTAATATTATAACTTTGTCCCTTTGACAAAAAGTAATTTTTATGTTTACCTAATGAAGCGAAGAATTAAATTCATGTTTCTTTCATCTCATAATTATCACCATCCATTTAGGCATGACTTAACTAGTGGGAGACAACCATCCATTTAGGCATGACTTAACTAGTGGGAGACAAAATTTGTGTTCATAATTTGTTTACTTGCCACATCCACCCTTCAAACCAAAATTCTCTCCACATTTATAGCTTTTTGTTGCACTCTCGTACAATCTACAAAGAAAAGGTCATTTTTTTCAGTCGATAAATTATTTTTCAATAATTTTTTGTTAAAAATTTATCATGTTAACATAGGAAAAGTACAAATTTAAATTAAATTTGTTCGACAAGACAAATAATCCTATTTTTAATTGGTTTACAATCAATAAATTAATAACTAGATAAGTCCAAACTTATTGCAATAATCCCTGGGAGAAGACAGACACTAATAAAACATAAACATTAAAAACGGAAATAATTGTTACTTTTAACATAAATTTCAACAAAAACTAATAGGGGAGAGGAGCCAGTAGTTGAACGGGGTCCTATTGTTGTTATAGTAGTTGTGGTTATATATACTAATATTAAAACAAATAAATGCTATATCATGTTAATATTCATTCCAAATATTAATTAAAATATTACCAATTATGTGACTTATGGGTCCTTTAATTGAACACTTGAGAACTTGTCATCCTCAAGTAAAAAAACCATAAATACATATATTGTTAAATATTTTGTAATATGTTTTGTTCTTTATAATACATTATATCTATCCACTATGTGTGTATCAATTTTAAAATAAAGTTACTTGCATTAATATTTAAGAGTGTGTGACAAAAAAATGTATCCATTACATATCACATTTAAAACTAAAATATGTAAGTACTAAATCTCATGTGCACAAATATTGTTACAAAGTGGTAGAAGTAAAGATTTAATTTGTACTTGTCAACAAATCATTTTGAACAAGTTAACCAATTTTTTTATTCCATTGCAGTCAAATAGTGTACAACTACTGGAGTACTTATCAACTACTAGAGTACTTATCCAGCCTATATTTGATGTCCTCTATATTTAAAAATCAACATTTCATTCTAACTTCTAAATCCAGTTTGCTCACAACTGGTGCATTTATGTCATTTTTTTGAACTCTCATCCACCATTGTACCTACAATATTAAAAACACATGTAAGGCTCACCATAAATTTATAAATTTTAATATAAACAAACAAATAAAATCTTCAAAAATTCAAATGAAATACACCCAATCAACCAATCAATATTGAATAAACACATCTCAATCCATACCAACCAACAACAACCAATAGGATGAAAGTCCATGGATGAAGCAAATTTAAAAAAGTTAAATCCATTGTAAAAAGAAGTCACTTTCACCGAATTTGTTCAAAATAGTAGTGAATGTTCAGAAGTTGCAAGTCTACTTATCTGCTTTGATCAACATCAAGTTATTTGCTCTGATCAACATCAAGTCTACTATCTGCTCTTATCAACATATTCAACAACTTAATCAATCAATATATCCAGGTACGTTATCTTTGTCTAAATATTTATGCATAAGTTTGTTTGAATCCAAATATTCTCAAATTGTTTTAGATGTTCCAACACTACCACTTCTGAGTGCATTCTTAGCATGTCAAAATTGTAATTGAAGATTAATTTTGAGCTGAATAAGTGTATGGCATATGTTTCAAATTGTTTTATTTCTATTACAGATTTTGTTTCTTTCTTACATTTTTTGATAGATGTCAACTTATTGCTCATTTTTGTATATTATTTTAAGGTGGTTTTGGGTTTGGGGTTTTCCTATATTATTCAAAAGAAATTTCTCAAATGAAATAACCGTGCATTATAGAATAATGCAATGAAGATTAGTGCAATGACAAAGATATAAAGGTGGTTAAGCCAATCATATGAAGTTAATAACCTAAAAATAGGGTGAATTAGGAAGGGCTTTTCAATTAGATTGCTTTAACTTTTTAGCTACTTATTTTTGTGGGATATATTAAAAATCAGTCAGGGAATTAAGAGTAGTTGGTAAAGCATTCTCATCATATTGAACTATGGTCTGAGGTCTCTATAATTGAAAGAATGCATATTTTATTGTAAAGTGAGACACCAATTTAATGTATGAAATTGCATAAGGAAATCTTACAGTATGGAAAACTCACAGGAGATTGTATTTCAATCCTAGTCCATTAACAACCCCTATAGCTCATTTAAATCCATTTTCCATGGAGGCACTACAGTAACAAAAAAATTCCCAATACGTGTCACAAGGGAGCTTGTGTTCATATTCATCTACGACACATGAAGCTTTTTCAGTTTTATAAAATTTCCAGACCATTTCAGTTTTTTGTTAAATCAAGTGAGACACCAATTTAATGTATGAAATCGCATAAGGAAATCTTATAGTATGGAAAACTCACAACAAAAAAATTCCCAATACGTGTCACAAGGGAGCTTGTGTTCATATTCATCTACGACACATGAAGCTTTTTCAGTTTTATAAAATTTCTGGACCATTTCAGTTTTCTGTTAAATCAAGTGAGACACCAATTTAATGTATGAAATCGCATAAGGAAATCTTATAGTATGGAAAACTCACAACAAAAAAATTCCCAATACGTGTCACAAGGGAGCTTGTGTTCATATTCATCTACGACACATGAAGCTTTTTCAGTTTTATAAAATTTCCAGACCATTTTAGTTTTATAAAATTTCTCTGTTAAATATATGCAACAGTTAGATGCTTTTTTCAGTTTTATAAAATTTCTTTGTTAAATATATGCAACTGTTAGATGTTTAAAATTTCTCTATTAAATATATGAACTATTAGATGTTTTATTCAGTTTTATAAATTTTCTCTGTTAAATATATGCAGCTGTTAGATGTTTTATTCTGAATGTCTTTTACTCATCAATGCCATAAATAATTTTGTTGGTAAATTTTTCTAGTAACCCCCTGCAAACTGAGTTGTGGGGAATCAAACATGGGGCATTTAAAACTCATAAATAACAATCATACCAGTTGCTGTTAACCCAAAAGATCATTCTTTGAAACAGTGACAAGGTTCAAACTTTTGAGAGGTTTCCTTTCATATATATTTATAAGTATAAGTCTTATACTCTTCAACAATAAACTAACAAGTTTAGAATAATTACAATAACATGTTTCCTTCAATAAACTAACAAGTTTAGAATAATTACAATAACATGTTTCCTTTCATGTGATTTTGGTAATAATTGTATATGTAATTTTACTATCAATGTTTTCCATCATTTTTTATTATGATCTTCATTAAGAAGAACATGAAAATGATAAGATTGTCGGCTTTGCCCAATAAATAGATAGACTAGTTATAGGTAAAGTCTGCAATCTTACCACTTTCTTTCTTTTTCTAATGATAAACCCAAAAGTTAATATACATATCACATACAAAAAGACTGCTATGACAGTATGAATAGCATTCAACATACAACAAGAACTAGCTACGTATACACTTTATACATAGATAAACTGACATCTGATACAGATTTTAACTTCTTATCAAACCCTTTTGATTTAGTTGCTGAAATAGAAGCTGGATTCACTGAGATGAAGCCACATTCCTCTTTGATCTGAAACTTCCCATGGAACTATCATTTCCATCTACCTTGCATTTGTAGATGGAGCGGTCCCGAAAGGAGATGGTAAATCCATGGTAAAGTAAACCAATCATAATAATAGCATTTGAGTAGAAGAGATTACAAGAGTCAACTTTCTGTCAGAACACACACAGGCTGCACATTAATGCATCTGTTGTAGTTAATTTTTTACTCCCACTATTTTCTTTTAGATATATTTTATTTATCTGTTTTATTCATACATATGCATTTCAATTGATTCTTATAGATATATTTAATTTATCTGTTTTACTCATACAATCTAATTTTAGATTGACTACAAAGTCCTCACATTTCACCATGAAACATTCCAAGAAGAATCGAGTTCAGAGAGCAAGGCCTTTGCCCAAGCAAAAAAGAGGGGCGATGCTTCATTGCAATCTTGAAAATGAGGGCACTACAGATCGACCAACTGAGATACCAGATTTGGAGGTGACTGGAGTTTCTACTACCTCTAAGAATGTTTCCATTAACAAAATGTGGACACAGTCAGACATGGACAATGCAATCAAAGATGTTGAGGATAATGAGTACTCAATCCGAGCTGCTGCCAAGAAGTGGGGTATTCCTACAACAACCCTTTCATATTGGTTGCAAGGCCTCACAACTACAACAAAGAGAGGGCCACCCACCATATTATCTAATGAAGAAGAACTGGAGATTGTGCAATGGTGTCAAGACATGGCAGATCTAGGATATGGTCTTGAAATCATACAGTTGAAAACACAAGTTGCACATATTTGTGAGACTAGGCCAAATCCTTTTAAGAATGGCCTCCCTGGGAAATCATGGTGGACAGGGTTTAAAAGAAGGCATCCTGAATTGGCCCTAAGAACTGCAGAAGGCATAGATAGAGATAGAGCTACCATGCTTCGACCTTCCATTGTAGCTGCATTTTATGAAAACTTGGGTAAAATTTATAAGGAAAACCAATATGGGCCACACCAAATATGGAATTGTGATGAGACCGGTGTTCAAGCTGGGAGAAATTGTGGTATGAGGATAATAGCCAAAAAAGGTGCAAGAAGTGTGCCATATATTATGTCAAAAAGCAGAGAATGGATCACAATATTGTGTTGTGTTAATGCTGCAGGTCAAAGCATCCCTGGATTCTACCTTTTCAAAGGTCAAAGGCAATTGAAAAATTACATTGCAGGTTGTGAGCCAGGGGCTTGTATGGCAGCCCAGCCTAATGCATGGATGACCAAAGAACTATTCCTTAATTGGTTACATCATTTTGCAAGATCTGTACCTGGTGGAGTTTCACCTACCAAGAGACATTTGCTCATCTTTGATGGCCACGGTAGCCATGTGGCACTTCCCACAATTCAAGAGGCACAAATTTTAGGAATTGATTTGCTTACATTGCCAGCTCACACAAGTCACAAGCTCCAACCCTTGGATGTAAGTGTGTTTTCTCCTTTCAAAAACTACTTTAAAAGTGAGAGGTCGGAGTGGATGGCAAAGCATCATAAATTAGAAATTAATAGATCTGAGTTAGCCCATCTATGTAGCAAAGCATTCAAAAAGGCCCTCACAGCAGAAAACATCAAGGCAGGATTTAAAAGAACTGGTATTTGGCCACTTAACCCAACAGCACTTACTAATGACATGAATCCAAGCAGAGCATTTGATGTTGGTGATGAAAATGAAGCAATTGCAATTGAAAGTATTCTAAGATTTGCAGGAATTGCTGAGTCTAATATTCAAGAGAGTGCAGAAAGATTTCAAGAAGAAAATGCTGTAATTGAGGCACAACTACAACATGATCCTTCTATTGGTGAAGAATTACATCATGACTCTACTACTCAAGCACATGAAGATACAATAGGTTTAAGTATTCCTACTCAGATAAGTATACCAGAATACGTGATGGAAGGTGCCAGAAACCTTGGTGTCAACCTTGACTTTGATAATGAAGATGAAGGACTCTCAATGCCATCCCCTCCTCCATCTCTTACAAACAACAGAATAATTCATTACTATGCAACAACTGAAGAGTCTAGTGTAGAAGATGAAAGAATTTCACAAGGAGAAAATGACATGATGGTAGAAGAAAACATTACAAATCAATATTGTAGCCAACCAGAAGGCAACCAAATGCAATTGTTATCATCTTTTCTGAAGTTGCCAAATGCAAGGGTGAATGAGAAATATTCTCATGACAGTGGTGGTCCAATACGGTTGAGCCGACAATCTCAAATACTCACTGGAGATGAGTACATAAAAATATACATGGAGCAAGAAGCACAAAAGAAAGAGATTGCAGATATAAAGGCAAGGAAAAAAGAGCAGGCAGAGGAGAGAAAAGCCAATAGAGCTATTGAGAGGGAGATGAAAGAACAGAAAAAAATTGAGAATGTAATGAAGAAGCAGCAGAAAGAGCAACTAAAGATGATACAAAGGCAAGAGAAAGAGAAGAAAAAGGAACAGGTAAAAAGGATGAGGGAGTTTGAAAAGGCAAAGAAGGAGCTTGTCAGACAGAGGCGTTTAAGCAACCCCTTGAATCCTATTCCTGAACATGACATTCTTAGGGACATGATTAACATTTACACCCCTGGTTTTTCATCTGTAGCCAATTATCCAATCAATAATCAGGTTTCTACAAGCCAACTACAAATGCCAATAACACCTACCAAGGAGCATGCAAATGGAGGATTGAGTCCTAGCACAGCAACCACAGTTAATGATGGTAATTGCTCCTTGCTTCCTCCATGGATGGTGTAGTGGGAAATCATATGGAATTTGATTTTTTTGGGGAATTTTGAATTTTCTGAAATATATGAAGGAAAAACTAATCGTCAAGTACGACTTGTTCCATGGAAATGGATTTTTTGGAAGGTGGGTACATGATTCATCATGCCATGGTATTTTGTTCGAATCACCTTGTCATCATGATGTAATTTTGTGAACAAATTATGGATTGATCTAATCAAATATAATAGCTATTACAAAGTGTTTGTTGTAATACATGGTTCGATCCAGGTTTCTGATATGACTTATATTTGTTGTAATACACACATACCTATGTATGTATGTACATACATATATACATATGTATTAAGTATGTACATACCTATGTATATATGTATGTACAATTACATACATGGTATACATACATATTTATGTGTGTATATTTTTATGTATATACATATAAATTTATGTATATTTATGTGTATATGCATAAAAATAGACATACATATATTTGTTGTAATCTTTATATTTTATACATACATGGTTTGATTGAAGTTTGTATCTTTATATTGTATGACATGACTTGTATTTGTTGTAATACAGACAGACATACATATGTATATATGTATGTACATTTACATATGGTATACATACATATTTATGTATGTATGTACATTTACATATGGTATACATACATATTTATGTATGTATATTTTTATGTATATTTATGTGTATATGCATAAAAACAGACATACATTTATCTGTTGTAATCTTTATATTTTATAAATACATGGTTTGATTGAAGTTTGTATCTTTATATTGTATGACATGACTTGTATTTGTTGTAATACACACACATACAATATGTATATACACATACAATTTGTTGTGATACACATGCATACAATATATATATATATATATATAGTGTGTGTGTGTGTGTGTGTGTGTGTGTGTGTGTGAATATATTTTTATGTATATGCATATAAATGGTTTGTATATTTATGTGTATTGGCATATAAATATTGACATACATATAATCACATACATACATATACATACAAATACACAATATAATATATGTCTACACATTTGTGTGCCTTTTAACATGATGTTTGAAAAATATAAAACAAAATACAAAATGATAAATATTAAAAAACAAAATATGGTTCATTGCCTTAGTGGGGTCAAAATTGACCTCACCTGAAATCCTTGGTGATTTCATACTCCTTATACACCATTTGCTTTGACCTCAACTTTCCCCTTTCCTTTGAATTATGTTTTCCTACAAAACATTGGAGATAATGTTGATAATTAACACTACATAATAATAGATAATCTTTCAATAAAATACAATTCAATTAACCCACTCCAAGAAATGTATGGGCATTTGTATTCTTATATTTACAAGCATAATGATACATTTGTCTCATCCTAACATTGAAGACTCTCCACTGTGAACAGCACACTCTGTAAATCCTAGAAGGAGACATAAACAGGCACAAATGTCTTTACAGGCAACATGAAATGTTTGAAACTCTAAACAAATTGCATTGTATAATAACCAAATGAGGAATTTTAAACTGCCATAAAATAATTGATGTAGAGCTAAAGACACCCAAAGATACACTTCTTGTTTGGGTCATCAAATGCCACTATATGAAAAAGGGGTCTGCGGCTATTAAAAGGGGTCTGTGTTGGATGAAATTAAGATATAATATAATGTAATTTTATTTCTACCATACAGATTTTATTATCTTATCTCTAACCTCAAACTATAAATCTCATTATGCACTTTTTTATGTACCATACATATATTAACAATTATAATATAATAGAAATTTTAATTTTACTTATGCATATATATTTCTAACAAAAACAAACAAACTGAAATCTACTTAAAATTAAACATTAAAAAATTTGAGTTCACAAACATATTACCTCTTTTAGAAACCAGAGGGATGTGAAGTGACATTAGATATATCTAACCATGAATGATACAAAACCCACATGAGCATATATATAAATTTGCATAGCTAATCTGACATATATGATCTCGTGTGGGGAAGGGGCATGAAATAAAACTTGACTGAGAAGAAACCTAGCAGCCTAGATACTATTCAGAACAGTTAAAAAGAAACCTATAAACCTTTGAAATACAGTCCACATAAGCATTACTACATTGAAATGCAACTCTCCTCAATTTTGATATTCTAAAAGAGAAAAATGGAAAAAGATCCTAAATTGTCAAAGTGCCACTGCTGCATAAGCATAATGAATTAAGAGTAAATGAATGAAAAGGTATCTACTATTGACTTTTTAATTGAAATAATGAACAGCACAAACACCCATAAAGAAAGAAGTAAACCTAATGCAAAGAATATAAGACAAAAGCACATGTAATGTTTGTTCTTGATGAAGCAGATGAAATGTTGTCACGTGGATTCAAGGATTAGGTAATATTAGAGTTTGTATTCTAAATTATTCATAGGAAGCTGGATTAAGTCTTATCATATGCCTTTTCATAAACAATCCTTTTGTATTGTTCATTAATTGATCCCCTTCTTCTGCCAGATATATGATATCTTCTAGTTGCTTCCTCAAAACCTCCAAGTTGGTGTATTCTCAGCTATAATGCCTCCTGAAGCCTTGGAGATCACTAGGAAGTTCATGAACAATCCGGTCCGGATTCTTGTGAAGAGAGACGAGCTTACTCTAGAGGGTATTAAACAGTTCTATGTCAATGTGGACAAAGAGGAGTATAAGCTTGACACGCTGTGTGATTTGTATGAAACACTAGCAATAACACAAAGTGTGATTTTCATCAACACCAGGAGAAAGGTTGATTGGCTCACAGACCAAATGAGAGCTCGTGATCACACAGTGTCTGCAACACATGGTGATATGGATCAGAATACAAGAGACATCATTATGAGAGAATTTAGATCTGGTTCTTCCAGAGTGCTCATTACGACTGACCTTTTGGCCCGAGGTATTGATGTGCAACAAGTTTCTCTTGTTATCAATTATGACTTGCCAACACAACCGGAAAACTATCTCCACCGTATAGGTTGTAGTGTGCGATTTGGTAGGAAGGGTGTGGCAATTAACTTTGTCACCTGGGATGATGAGAGAATGCTTCAGGATATACAAAGATTCTACAATGTGGTAATTGAAGAATTGCCATCAAATGTTGCGGATTTGATATAAGATGTTGCAGGTGATGTACATTTGTGTTATGTTGTACGGACTTTTGGGATGAATATCTTCCTTCCTCTAGGAACTTAAATCTGGGAGAATCTATTTAATGTGTGGAGTTATCAGTATTTCTGGGGCCTTATTAACTGTTATGTTTTTGTAATTAACTAATATCTGATGAGGGGGATCCTATGTAATCTATTTACTTTCCCTCAATGTTTTTTATGTTAATACTCATAACACGAGTGAGGTGGAGTGCAATTGAATGTTGCCAATACTATGACATTTTATGTATTAAACCAGTTATAAATTATAATGTAAATTTGAAATGAATGTCCATCATCCCAGTTGTGTGGTGATCATAGAATGACTTTTATTGAAGTAGGTTGTGCATGCCTATTGGAATGATATGTGGTCTTTGTCAAGAACAACAGATGGTGGTTATTATTATAGTTCAGTTATTTGTGGTACTAGATTAGTGCCTTTGTGGATACATGTGCCTTGAAATGGAAACATGGTTCTTGGCCTGAGCTATAAGCTTGTATGAGAAAGGAAATGCTATATGATTTCTCATCATTGTCTTTTACATTCTGTTTATTGTTGTATTGAATGTAAATTGTCTGCAATCATGTGTAGTGCTTCTTATGTCAATATACTTGTTTCTGCACAGGCCAAAAGCAAAAGCGTGAGCCCTTTCCAAGATTGTGACAAAACTTTATCGTGCTGTGAAAGCTTTAGAAATACTAAATTTACTTTTCTATATAGATGAGCAGAGGCATGTGATTAAAAGAGCAGTACCAATACCATCAAACAACTTTCATGCAGCTGAGAGAAAGCATCTATTAAAAGGCTAATAATAATGACGGCACTCCATTAAAAGGCTGCCTATATTGGCATTTTGTATGGGCAACTATATGAGAAAAACACAACTTTTTCATGGATAGAACTAAAGATAATAGAGGAGAAAGAGTTGAAATGGGTTCGTGTTGGATGAAAGACCTATGTGGACCTACAGATAAGCCACAAGTGACTGCAGATTCATGTAGTCCGCAGATTTGAGTGTGAGCCCATCTAAAGATAAGCCATGTAGGCATTTGGGAAGAGGCCCCAATGTTGGCACCAAAGGCTAGCAAGGAGAAAAGGACCTTTCCCAATACCTTTCCCAATACCTTTCCAAGCCGTGGCTATGATGTGGGACTCCACGGCTATAAAGGCACCCCAAATAGAGTATATATATGCCTGCACAAGTTTTTAGTTTGCAGCTGCTCTCAAGAAGGTAAAGGTGCAGTGATTTTGTGGGCTAGTAATAAGAAAATGGAAAAGGATAAAGATCTGTGCAGAAAATTAACACTGCAAATTATCTAAAGCCCTAATCATTTATAATTTAACTCTATTTCTGAAAAACAACGCAGAATTTTTCATAAAATTATACCTTGCAAAATCTAGGAAAATCTTTACACAATCATTATAAAAATTTACATAAAATGTGAAGCAGTGGACGAAGAACAAGCTACAATGACGCATTTTATCCCACAGAACCCTCGACGGCTAGAGGTGAACCAGGAGAAATGAATTCACCCAAATCAAACCAGAGACCAGGTTGAAACCCTTAATCAGATCCTACCATAGGTACCATTGAAACAGAGAAAACAATATTCCTTTGAGAATGCGGTGTGGATACACACCTTTAAAAACATAACTTACTAAACTCTATCAATAATGGTTCTGGTTTGCGATTTTCCCACGCTGCCTGTTCCTCCAAACCCTCGTTCCTGCAAACCCTCGTGCATTCTTCCAAACCGTGCGCCGCCTAATGAGAATAGCCAAAATGTATAACACAAATAGTTTTTAAGTGTACAAAATTAGGGTTACCAATAATCAATTTTAGGTTTTAGATGAACTAAATTTAGGGTGAAATATAAAACAAGTTAAAACAAAGTTAGCGTGTTAAGGGAAAAACTAAAACAATTTTATATAAATTTATGTTTTGTACAAGGTGTTTTATAAATGAAAATATGTTATATAATCAACATAATTAGTGTTATACATGTTCAACTATTGGTTCTTCTATAGAACATATAAGAATAACATATAACAATAATAATGGTTATTAAAAAAATTTGTGATCATTTCTTAGTTATATAAGTTACATTTGAAATAGGATTATGAAACTTTCCTAATAATAAATGGTTTTTTTATGTTCAACTATTGGGGATTTTATGATAAACTTTTGGTCGAATCTTCAAATTTTCATTTTAAGGACACTTCTTACTAGACGTGGTGATGTAGCGAGTTACGTGATGAGTCACACCTCCAAACCTTAGTTGTAGGTAGATAAGAGACCATATTACATATCTAAAAAAAAACGGAGGTCCTATCATATTCCATGTAACGGCTACAGGGTCGCAAAGTTAACCCGTTCGACTACTAGCTCCTCTCCCCTATGTTCCCCCCAAAAAAAAACATAAAACAGCTAGGACTAAAAATCACTTTTATATGTTAGCGGCCTTCTATTCACATGAATATAAACATTTATACGTGTTTGTCTATTTGCAACACATTTGGGACCATAAATATTTTTTTCTTTACAATAACACCATTGTTTTTCTATTACCAAAACATTTCATAAAAGAATGAGTGCATGAACAAATTGTTTTTAGTTATTTTAAATATGAATGTCCTTGCCTCGCTGACGGCGCTCAGTTTTCAGAGGATAGGCTGACGTAAACTATTTTTCAAAGGACAGGCTCAGTTTTCAGTTTTGAGGGGACAGGATGTGTTTCCAATAGATAGAGCGGACTATGTTCCTGCAAGCATGGGGATTAGAGCGGGCAGGGCAGGGGAGGCCATTTTGAATACACTAGTGAACAGTATACTGTCTAATTCGGCGCAGTTAATACTTCGAGGAAAGCGAAGCTTGCATTGCAAGCTAGATTAGTCATACTTTCTCTATTATTTTGAATATGAAAGGCTCGCGGTGGCGGAAATCTTGTAGCAGGTGGAGAAGAAAATATTGAGTATTGGGGAATCGATCTGAATTCCATTGTTGGGCATTGTAATGAGTTGGGTATTCGGCATATGCGAAGGCCTGTGAGTTATTCAATTGCCATGTTTCATTCCATTGTATTGTTTCATCAGATTCATTGTTAGTCGTTGTAATGAGTTGGGTATTCCGCATATGCGAGTTATTGAATTGCTCTGCTTTACGCCATCCTGTTGTTTCCTCAGATTTAGAGATTATTCAAAGATAAAAGCCTTCGAAAATCAAAACTCAGGTCATGCTAAGCCAGATTTTGACTTGGCATATGAGATCCTTGTGGAAAGCTCACGATTTCTTTTGCTTCCATTTATCTTGTATGTTGTTCGAATTTTGTACTATTGAGTGTCAACTTCATGACCAAGCTTTGGAAAAAAACCACATTGGTGGCACTCATGAAGGAAGCTCTTTGCAAGCTTCTGATGACCAAATCCTGGGACTGAAATACATTCTTAAGAAACTCCGTCTTAGGTAGAAGGTCGTTCTCAAGGCTGAAGCTCAAAATGTGCGGATTGGACGTCAAAAGCTTCGTCAGAGTTTTACCCTGAAACCCGAAATCTTCCAGCATTTTGATTTTGGGTTCCAATATTCTTTTTACACTTGTGACGATTAGTGACGGCTGTGACCTCATCATCTTGACAATTTGGACTTCAGAGCAGCCGCATCTCTTCAACATATCAATAAACTGTTCGACTTTGTCGGGGGTTTGAAGCCTCTGCAAGTAGGGGGGCCATTTACACATGCGAGTGATGTCTGCCTCAGACATGTTAAGTTTGGTGGAGGCAAAATGGGAAAAGAGGCTCAGCGAATAAGCATTGGTACTGGCAAGGGTTGAATACCGCACTGCGAAAATGGAATGGGTGTATGACAAACAATTTACGGCATAACATGAAGTTCAAGGAAGCTGCTGCAACAAGAAGAGGGTAGTTTTAGGGTTTCCAGCAAGAAATATTGTATGCTGAAATAAAGAGAGTTTTGTGTTTAGTTCCGCGCTAATGTGAGCAATCCACTATGATTTTTAGATTACCTTTTTGCCTAGAAGTTGCATTCATGGGTCTCTATCGTATATATTATGTCAAAATTCATCCTCAATTGTACCCAGCCTCCTTAAAACTTGGTTTTAGCTTCTTATGACTAGGACTTGTTAACATAAGGGTTTTTTCCTGTCACAATGCAGAGGACTTGCTCTCAGAATGTTTCATCAAAATCACCTAAACTTGCTTGTATCCTCTTATGACAGATCCTTGGTAACATATGCATCTGTTCTGCCATAATTCACCCAGACTTGCTTCTAGCCTTATCTGACAGTCCTGACTCCTCGGTAACATGTTCATCCATTTTGTCATAATTCACACGGATTTGCACTTTGCCTTTAAATTGAAAGCCCCCCAGATTTGCTTGTACCCCTCTTCTGACTAGGCCTTGGTAACCTAAGCATCTATTCTGGAATAATTCAGAATGGACTATAGAGTCATTTTTGCTTTTATGCTCGGATATCATAGAATATTTTAGATCATGGTGTTTCATAGGACATACATCCGTCTTTCCTCAGATCCCTGTGGATAAGTAACAATACTAAGTTTATTGAAGATTGGCTTTTATATTATTCAGAGGCAACCGGGACAACAATTGTGCATTAGGAAATTATTTTATTCAATAGCTGCATAGATCTTTCATGGATGCTTCATCGAAGCATTCTACTTTGTATCTTTGTTCAAAATAGAACAGCACTCGGTATTTGCCTTGAATTTTTTGGCTTGTACTTATTTATATTTATCATTTTTTTAGTATTTGGTTAATGAGTGCTTATTGCATCTTTGTTTCTTTTCAACTGATGATATTTCAGTATGGAAAACTATAGCTTGTGTAATTGGGGCATGATATATTATGACACATCCATATTCTTCTATAAACTGGCTCTGTTCAAAAGGAGCAGAGCATGAGAGTTGAGCTGAGTTTTAGCTGATTTGATAATAGATATTATTTTGAATTTGAATTTGAATCTTTTTATCCTAGTCTAGCTATGGATTTTATCCTTTGAACTATTGGAGAACAACATATGGCTGGCTATTCATGGATTTTTAATTTTTGTATGTGCAGGATATTTCTGAACAATTTAACCATACAAAGTCAAACAACTTAAAACTGATAGCTAGAGCACATCAGCTAGTCATGGAAGGCTACAACTCAGGGCATGTAAGGACACTTGTAATTTTTTGATGATCAAATTAGCCGAATCAATTGTTTGTTATCAACGCATGCATCCACATGTATATACATACATATTTGCATTTTGTAATTTACTCCTACATTTAGATGATTAACATGAATAATGATTTATATTCTTTGCTGACATTTCGTACAGGTGCAAAAGGTTGTCACCATATTTAGCGCACCTAACTACTGCTACCGGTGTGGTAAGCTTGTAAACTTAGCATGTCTTCTACTGTGTATTTCTTCTGATCTTCTATAGAACCTAAACACACTTTGAGCAGTCTTGACACATATATTTAGTTGTCAAAGCAGGATTGTATAATGTATGTATTATGTTGCTTTATTCCTTTAGCTGCTATGCATTAATAAATAATAATATAATGCATTGTATGCATTTGTTCTATTATTCTATTCCTTCAGTTAATAATTGATAACAAATAGCATACTGCATTGTATCTGTTTGTTTATAAATTGTTTTCATATTGGGGCATGTGGATTAACATGATTCAGAATCATGATGGTCATTTTGATTATTTGAAATCATCCGGGCAGGTAATATGGCATCTATTCTGGAAGTTGATGATTTTAAAGGACACACGTTTATTCAGGTCAAGCAAATTTATATATGTATTTTGAAATGTCTGCTAATTAGTTAGTTTTGGTGTTTTGGTTGGGACATAACAAGATAAGTTAAATGGGGGATGGGATCTGGCATATCATTAGCATTAGGATTCTTGTTGATAGCCAGCTCCAAGGCGTGGAGAGCCAGATGTGACACGAAGGACACCAGATTACTTCTTGTGATTCACTCTCTCGGATGTTCCTTCCATGTTGTTTTTCTGCCAACAAGCTTTGGCTGCTGCTTGATCTTCGAATCTTCTTTTATGAACATGTGAGTGTTGTTGATAGCAAAGCTTTTCCGGTTCATAGTGGACTACATTATTTTCAATGTATGCTTCAAATTGAAGCATGTAAAATGATCAGGTATTTCTTGTAAGGGTCTTTGTTATTTTAGTTTGAAACTTTATTTGTAGGGAGTGCATGTGCATTGCCAAGTGTATCAAATTAAGATGTACTTTTGTCTAGGGAGAGGCAGTTAATTTCCGAAAAAATAATTTCATTTCAGCACTTGTAAACTTGTATTGGGCATTGCTGCTGATTGAGTGCTCTGCCCATTCTCATCTCATTTACCAGGTGTGGTCAATTTGCAGAGGACATTAAAAGGGAAGGAATCAGAATGATTATAATTTATAAATGCTAAATTGCATATTTGTGTTTGTGCTTTACCTATTATGTGAACTCTATATCTCAATGTTTGTATTTTATACCTGCTCTGCAAACCTCTGTATGAAAGTAACTTTTTGGCCTTTTGAGCCAGATGAACAAAATGGATAACAAGTTTGTCTCAATCATAGGAATTTTTTGAGGAACTATAAAATGGGGAACTGAACTATTTAATCCAAACGATGCAACAAGTAAGTTTAAGCTGAGCATCCAAATACCAGTTGACAACAAGCATGATGTTAATAGTGCCATGTGCTGAAATCCTTGGTAAAGGGGTATCATTCTTTTTTGAACTTATCTTTGGATTTTCTCGCACAGCGTCTACTTTCATTCCTTAAACGAACACAAAATATTGAGTGATGATTTCCTAAGATCAATGTTTTTTATATATTGAAATGATGGGTAGATAGTTAACGGGCCCGGGCCTTTTATTGATTTTCTGCCATAAATGGTAATGATGTTTGCTGGATGAGTTCAAAAATATTATTTCAGAGTTTACTCCTTCACTCCTTTCCAAGATTGAAGGTTTTGAATCATTCTCATTTACAAGGACAATTCTACTTTCGCGGATCATGATCATGGCAGTTACCTGCAAGTATACTGCTGTCACAAGTATCAGATCAACACCTTTTCAGGATAATTATGATAACAACCTGTTAAGTCTTATCATTGAGCTATACAATTTAATGTCATTTATGTCATCGTGTAACAGCTGTTTTTAAACATCATCTATTTCAACAGTCAAAAGTTAATTTTGGCCAATAAAAATAGGACACATATTTACCACTTTTTATTGTAAATGACGTGTAAAATTATTATTGATTGTTTGACCATTGAGTGGATGATGTTTAAGTAGAGCCTGTGTAACGTATCACTAGAGTTGCTTCTGTTGTTGTTGTCATCCTTTCTGTCTTTCATGTTCTTTTTAACTTTTAAAGAGAATGATTCTTGTGATTGTTGATGCAAATCTGACATCAAAGACCAATTGAGTGGTGCTGGCGTTTATTGAAGTATCTGCTAATGCAATTATAAGCTCCTTAGGTTTATTTTACCTAGCATTTGGCAGAGCAAATATTCATATATTTCATTTCTATGATTCTGATTTAGATGTTATGGATTTACAAGACATTTTCCTAATTGATGATGTGAAGTTTGGATTTACTGCTAGTGAAGGTAGAGTTAGCTGGATTAGACAGATGATTCCATATGGACATCATATGGGTAGATGGATTTCTTTTCGACAGACGTGGACCAATGAAGTAGGATTTCTAATATCTAGAATATCATTTAAGTAATTACTCGTGTTGATAAATGCCTCAAACTTGCACAGGTGCAGCTTGGAGAGATTGTCGTTTTAAAAGTCGGAGATATTGATGGTCGAAGCCCAATGTGCACTTGTGGCTTTTTTTTTGGCCTCTTTTTAATAGTTACCGTTCACTAAA
Organism: Cunninghamia lanceolata; assembly: GCA_027924645.1. NCBI lineage: Eukaryota > Viridiplantae > Streptophyta > Pinopsida > Cupressales > Cupressaceae > Cunninghamia > Cunninghamia lanceolata. The sequence goes on along the minus strand of BSBN01000828.1, from coordinate 12,794,882 downwards.
ACATATATAAATAAGTTTGGTTCTTGCTATGTGCTCGTTATGGGTAAATTTTCCTCAAGTAGTTATGCCATTTGAATTTTACAATTAAGATTCTCTAATCTGCAGGCTTTCAGATTTTTTTTATACAAGATTTAAAATGAAACTAATATAAATATTAAAAATTTTAAAAGTAGAACATTTGATTTTCCTTAGAATTGGATATTTTTCTTATATTTTTAATAGAAGATTTAGCCAGTCATTCTAAAATATAAAGAGCAGTGTAGCTCTGGGATATTATTGTTGAAGCTTTTCTTGCACCCTCTAGCTGAATGATAAGACTTAACAGGTTGTCATCATAATTATCCTGAAAAGGTGTTGATCTGATACTTGTGAGAGCAGTATATACTTGCAGGTAACTGCCATGATCATGAACCGCGAAAGTAGAAAAGTTCTTGTAAATGAGAATGATTCAAAACCTTCAATCTTGGAAAGGAGTGAAGGAGTAAACTCTGAAATAATATTTTTGAACTCATCCAGCAAACATCATTACCATTTATGGCAGAAATGAATAAGAGGCCCGTTACACGTTTCAATATATAAAAAACTAAAAAATTCTCCACTTTAAGTTTGAGAATGAAAGGAAACTACACAATTAACTTTGTGGGGTTTGATCACCAGACACATTTAAAATTTGGTTAATGCTTAACAAGTTGAATGTTGTCTTCAAACTCTTCACAGCTCAAAGTTTGTGGTTTTAGGATTGAGAATGAAAACAAAACTAAGAATTAACTTTGCAGGGTGGAGCACTGTTTAATGAAATATGTCACATAATATATATAATTTGTGGGTGGTAGGGGGGCATGTCATCAACTATTGTGAAAAGATTTTGGGAATAACACAATCAAGAGAGCACAAATCATTTTCTTATATTTTTTCTTGAACATAAATAGAGATTAATAATTTGGCATTTGATGATTATAGGTCTAAATAAAATCTTGACGAGTATAAAATTTCAATTGATTTTTCTTGAAATTTGGGTTTCACAAAGTGAGAATGTTAAGTTCTTGGAGATCACTAAATCAAAAGAATATCAAAACATTTGTCATATTCATATACTTTGGGCTGCCCTAAGATTAGGGTTGGCTTCTTTTTACAAATTTCTAAGGTTTGGTCTATATTCTGGGTTGTGTATTTCACCCATTTGAGAACCAGCTTGTAGCTTCAATTGTTTGTGGGGCTGGTTTGTCTCTGTTTTGGACATGTCAAAGAAGTGGCAAGATTAGTGTTGTATTATCGAAGCTGGCATTCATTGACATCAATGAAGATTTTTCTGTATTTCTATAAATTTTGTATAATAATTTTTTGGTACAAAATCAACTTTTTTTATGATGGATAGTCTTTAGGGAATTGTTGTTTGTAGATCAATTAAACTTTTTGCTATGCTTCGATATGCTATTTTCTAGCAAATGTGTGCACTTACGTTACAATAGTATTGTTGAGAGAGTTTAGAAGTAATATGCTGTAAAATGGTCCCACACAACACCAATCTTTTCAACTTTTGGTTACAATTTTTTGGGATTACGTATACAATAACTGGTTATAAAATTGATTATTTGCCCTGTGGTTTAACTTATCTCAAGATGCCCATGAGTTGTCATTATGCTTTTTTTGTGATATTTCATTTGTGTTCTAAGTTACCTCAAGATGACCTCCATGAGTTGTCATTATGAGGATAGATATTTTTCTTCTTGAATGTCAGCACACAAGACAATGTAGCACACAACACACCAGCACTTTTAAGTGTTTGTTGTGGGAAGGAACAATGAATGTAGTCCATTGGTTTGGGATTTTCATCCTCTAGCCTTTTCTCCAATGTCAAGAGTTTTGGGGAATGTAATGCCTTATATAATTCACCTCTATCTTGATTTCATAATTATTACTATTGTGGGGTTGAGTTAAAGGCTTTTGGAGAATGTAATGCCCAATATAATTCTCCTCTATCTCAGTTTCTTAATTCTTACCATTAGGGGACTGATCTGGTTATAACTCATTCATGTATTTGTTTTAAGGCTACGATTTGGTAGTAAACCGTCAGTGGTGGCAAGTTTGTTTCACATCCAGATGTGTTGATGGGCCTAGAATTTCATTTTGAAGCAGTTTGGCAAGAAGTCTCATTCCCTCAAGTCTATAGGTATGAATGAGTTACCATTAGATACATAGTGGCTTAGCCTGATTTTTGTTGTTTTTAATACATCAACCTATAAGATCATAATAACCAGCAATGTACTTTAGCTCCTTGTTATATGACTGTTGTATAATACATTAAATTCAAACAAACATAAAAGAATTTAAAAAAAGAAATTCATGATTACTTATAACACTAAACTAAATAAAAATATCTATCGGCGTACCCATTGCACATCATGTGCGATTGCTAGTTATGTATCTTTTCTTCCTTTGCCAGGGAATTTTCCTGTCCCCTTATTTTAATAGAATTACAGAGGACTTAGGGTTTGATGTTAAAAGTCTTAATAGCTTAAAGATGCTTTCTAAACATATATTATCTACCTTTAGTCAGATAGTTTTTGTACAGGGATGGTACGTTTAGATAAACCTTATTTTTGTAAATCTTCTTATTCTAGCTATCATATTTAGTGCTTTGGTCCTTTGTTTTTGATCTCTGTCTTTATAACTACCTTCATTTTAGGACTGCCTCTGTGGAGATATTAATGAAAGTCATTTCACTCTATGCTGCAATGGCCAAGTGTAAATGTGACATATTCTGTTGAATGTATTTGAGTTTCAGCATGCGACTTGGTTGCATATGAAACAGAGGAAATATCCTTATTTGCAGGCCAAAACCTTGTTTAAAGCAGATGAGGCTTTTGTCAAGTTTGTGCCGGTTTTTGGTTGAGTTAAAATCTGCTTGGCAAGTCTTAGCCAAGTCTGAGGCTAGGTACCATGCATGCGGTCCTTGAGGATTGCTGTATGTGACATCTCTTACTGCTATTGATGTCCTCATGTTACCTTCTAGATTTTGGGGATATTTCTGATTTCTGATTGTTTACAAGAATTTTGTTTTAGTATAACTATCTCCTTAGGGTCTTTTTTTATGGGTGTTGACTTTCTTGACTTCTATCTAGTTTATTTTGATGCCCTCTAGTAAATTCTAGGTAACCGGTTTAGTTGTAAGTTCATGAGTTAATTTGAGGAAAACAATTTTTTTTTAAACAGATGATATGAAGAGGGGGCTAGTGTCCTTTGTTTATAAAGTTGCCATAATCTTTGGTTTTGCTATTATGATGATTGTCTATGGTTTTAGACCAAACTTACTGATTTTGTGAATGCTATATAAGCTGAAATAGAGATTACTGATTAAGATCATATTTGTCTTGTTTTCTTATCCACTTAGGTCAATTGCAACAAGGACACATTTACTTTCTTCTACTTGTGCATGGCTCGTTATTTCAGTTAGTTATTGAACCACTTGAGTGATTCAATGAATCTCACTACTAGGTAGATGTTGTTCCCACAGCTACAATGAACCTTCCACAGGCTTTCAAAAATGCCCGCAGATCCTTGGAGTTATCTAGAATCTCTTGGTGTAGAATGGGTAAATTATCTTCAGAATGGCATTAATCACGATGAAGATAACAGAACTGCCTCTGTGTAGATTTTAATGAAAGTCATTTCACTCTATGCTGCAATGAAACTTCAAATAAAATTTATCTTAATATAAAATCTGTCTTAATGAAAGTCATTTCACTCTATGCTGCAATAAAACTTAAGATAAATGGACTGCCTCTGTGTAGATTTTAATGAAAGCCATTTCAGTCTATGCTGCAATGCAACTTAAAATAAAATTTATCCTAAGTTACTAATATCGGAGGAATTGAGTTCTCTATTTTTGGCTCTGTCTTTTATCTTTTATTAATATGTTAAATATATTTTATTTAAGGTTTCGGATTTTATGTCAAATCTTACAGTGTCTTGGAGTTGGAAATGCTTCTTACACAGATCATGTAAAAATAATTGCTTTAGCTTGTTAGCCATGGTATACCACATGCCTTGTGTATGAAGATTGCATAGGTCAAATACATATCTCGAATAATCAAAGAAATCGTGTCAAATACCAACAATTAAAGCAGTTTCTATGTAAAGCTCATGAACATGAGTAAATTGATCCTAGAAATGTGAATAGCCACACAATAGTATCAATTACAAAGAAAATATAATCCATTGTATGCACTTAATAATCCTGGGAATTTATTTTAAGAAGAAGATTGTGATTTTTTTGGTAAATCTTAAAGAAAAAGAATTGGAAACTATACAAATTCCCAGATGTCTTAATATATCCAATGATATAGCATTCAAAACAGAACCAAAGATTTTTAAAACAGCAAATGCTGAGATATCTGATGATTTCTAGATACCAGAAGTAACTCTTTTATGTAATTTGACAAAGGATGGGTTGTATGAACACTGGCAATGTTATTAAGTTTTTTAGCCAGAGGACAATTGGTGTATTTTTTTTCTTTTGGCTTGCTACAAATGACCTACTTAGCCCTTGGTTATGGGCTTAGTTCTTATCTAATCTTCTCTATAAATGTAAATAAACCAAGAACAAAGAAAACAAAGCAGCAAGAATAAACAAGATAACAGTCTGACGAACACAATTGCAAGCCTTGTGAAAATTCTATAAAAATATAGAATAACTATAGCCCTTAAAAAAATTCAAAAAGATGTTACAATGTTACAAAAACTACAAGATAAAGGGCAGAAAATATGGAGTTCTTCAGTAGAAAAATCATTTGGCAAAAATTCAATTAGCAAATTTAAATGCGCTTTACATCTTACAAACCATGAGTGTGATAACAGTCTCAGGAAAAACACTTTAGGCCTTGTAAAAAATAAGGAATGTGGAAAAGAAACCATAGAAGAATAACAGGGTACAAAATAGAAAAACAAGGGTTTCTTCAGCTGAACAACTAATTAGAAAAAATGCAATTATCATGTAGGCCGTTTTACCCTTTCAATTGGGTCTCAATGCGATTCAAACGCTAACCCACTTGGCCCCTTTTAGCATTTTTGTAGATGTTGTGGAGATTTTGGCAACGACAGCCTTAATGGTTGAGGATGTGGCGACTTATGTGAGGAATATGCCTTGTTTGGAGGTTTTTACTAATTTTAGTTATCCAGGATGATTCCACTTTATTGCACAATTTCATCAAAGATTAAGCCAGGGTACATGTGACCTAATCACACATCGCCCCATTGCAAATGGGGACCCCCCCCCTTTTTTTTTTGAGTTTTGATGCTTTGCATTAGAGTTTTGATGATGTCTTTAGTTTATTGCATGATGAAGTTAGTGGTGTTTGAGTCCTATAGTCCCCTGATGACCTGATCCTGATGTTTGAGATCTTGAAAATGACTAAGTTTGGTATCCTGATGCTGAAAATTGGCTAAGTCTGAAATCTGGTGGATCCTCAAAAATCTAGAATCTGCATATTAAATCTAGTGGATCCGAGACCTATATCAAACACCCTGAAAGGTATATTGAAAAATATTTAAAGTATAAAATATATTTAAAAATATTTAAAGTATAAAATATATATATTTAAAGTATAAAATATATTTTAAATATATTTTATACTTTAAATATTTTTCAATATACCCTACTCTCTGGGACTTCCACTTCTAGGCGCAAATTTATTCTAAGTTGTTAGGCGCATTTCTCATCTCTGCAAACATGTTGCGCCTCAGATTGAAACCCAATTATGTGCCTAAGGTAAGAACTCAAATAGGCGCCTAGAAGAGAACAAGCTTCAAAACACTTCAAATAGTGGCGCCTTGAGAGGAATTGACATTTTGATCCTCAACAAGAAGTTCTAACTCAGAAAATCTTGCAATAAAGTACCTCAATGAGTTTAGGTGCATTTTACTATTTGTTGAGACCTGATATTGCGCCTTGAGAGGAATTGACATTTTGATCCTCAACAAGAAGTTCTAACTCAAAAAATCTTGCAATAAAGTACCTCAATGAGTTTAGGCGCATTTTACTATTTGTTGAGACATGATATTGCGCCTTGAGAGGAATTGACATTTTGATCCTCAACAAGAAGTTCTAACTCAGAAAATCTTGCAATAAAGTACCTCAATGAGTTTAGGCGCATTTTACTATTTGTTGAGACATGATATTGCGCCTTGAGGAAGGATGATAGATGTTATAGAAAGGAAGTGGTGCCTTGACTGAAATTGCTATTGGAAAGCCTTAAACTTTGAAAATTTGCAAGAAACGACTCTAAAGAATCTAGGCGCAAATCTCCTCATTAACAACTTCACTTTGGTGCCTTAGCATGGAAGGGATGCTTCAACTAATGACAAATGGCGCCTAAGAGCAAGGATGTTTCTTGAGAGCTCAAACATGAGTTAAAACCTTTAAAATGCCAAGAATTAGCTTCCCAGACAACCTAGGCGCACCTTATAAATGGAAGCAACTCAAAATAGCGCCTAGAGTTGAATATAACTATCCAAATTGATTAAGGCGCTCTTTCACCTCCATGCCAACTAAATTGGCGCCCTAAGGAACAAATGACATCATAAAGTGGGCGCTTAGATGATAGAAGCCTTCTAAGGCATGTTTAATTGATTGAGATCATCAAAATGACAAGTTTAAGACCAAAGTGGCCTAGGCGCACTTTTGCACTTCTACAACACTAGATGTGCGCCTAACATCAAGGAGACCTCCTTAAAACATTTAAGCATTAAGAGTTAAGGCGCCAATTTCTATTGGAATAACCTCAATTGGCGCCTTGGATAAGATGCATCAATCCATACTAGATAGTGAGCGCTTGAAGTGTAAAGTCATTCCAAGACATGATTGATCATTTGGAATTACAAAATAGCAAGGATAAGGTCATTCAAGACTAGGCGCCATTTTCAGTCTGTTTTGCTTCTAAAGTGCGCCTTAAGGTTGATGGAGGAAGAACAACATCATCTAGATATCTAGATTTGCACCTAAGGGGTTATTTAACTTAGAGTTTTTGAAGAACACCAATAGAGATGAAGGCGCACTTTTTCACTCTTATCATCAAGTAGGGTGCCCTTTGTGTTGGAAAACTCATTTTTTGGCGCCTAGGAGGAAATTTGATTGTTCAAGTGAGTTTTGGTGTCTAGGATCACAGAGGTATACATTAATCAATTTGAAGGAGTAGGCATGAAGCAAGCCTTAAGGGAAGTAGTCCAAAGTTGATCAAACATGTTGAATCAAGTCATGAAGTTAGGCGCACTTTTCATCAAAATTACCTCATTTTGGCGCCTAAGGGGAAATTGCATCTAGTGAACTCATTGATTGAGCAACTTAGGAAAAAAGAGCTTAAATTAACATCATTGAGTGAGCACTTGAAAAGTTGAGCCATTATAAGTTGATCCAAGTCAATTGAAGTCATAAAATATCAAATACAAGGTTAATTTGGCTTAGGCGCCCTTTATGTAATTTTCCACCATCATGAGTGCCTAGATCTAGAGAGGGATTGAATGCTTAAAACATGCTTCTATCTTATGAAATAAAATGCTTATGAAATAATTGATGATGTTTCTTTAATTGGTTTTGCAGGAACATGGAGCATGGATTAAGTTAAGGAGTCATTCAAGGAGTCAAGCACTCAAAGTTACCTTCATGCGAGGAATAAAGTTAAAGGCGTGGTCATTGTAAGAAGAGACGTCATGTTGCCATTCTTTGAGGTCACTTCAAGATCATCAAGTCCCACCGGCTTCATCATCTACAATATGTTCGAGGACACTTCACCCATTAAGATTCAAAGACTCATCAAGCTTCAAAGTCTCTTTGAGAGGTCATCTACTCTACATCCAAAGAAGGTGTTATCATGCTAGCCACCTTTGGAGATCACTTCAAGATCATCATCAAGTTGCATCATTGAGAGAAGGAGTGTTGGTGAAGCCAAGGAATCATTTGAAGGACAAGCACCTGAGTCACCTTCAAATTGTAGAGGAAACATCAATGACATCATGTTGGATCACATTAAGTTCAAGTGTACTACTTCAAGGCATCTATCCATTCAAGCTTTAAGTTCTTTGAGGAATATCTTGCAAGTACACTACTTCATCTTCAATAGCATCATGTCAAAGACACTTCATCCATTTAACTTCAAGTTCCATTTAACCTTCAAGTCCAAGAGAGATCTCCTACTCCAATTCATGTCATCATCATCATCTACTCTTACATGAAGGAAGCAACATCATATCTCTACTTTACTCTTCATGAAGAAGCATCCAAAGAAGATCAACATTAATCTACATCTTGCAAGAAGAAGCATTACAAAAGTTAAACCAAATGAGCAACATGTATCATACTCATCCAGTTTACAAGAAGAATGAACAAGGCAAGATCATTGAAGATATATTCCCAAGCATACAAGTTCAAAGCAATCACATTGAAGACATCACATACAGATGATACAATTTGGGAATATGCCCAAAAGCATATTGAATTAACAATTGAAATCCACAAATACGCTGAGGTGGCACCTATGTGGCATGTACACATCATCATCCAATCATGATCAACCACATCATATGACTACATTCAATGCATCTACAACAAGAAAGAAGCCAAAGGGACGCCTATGTGGAAAATGCTCTAAAAGATTCCATCTTATCTTATCTTCTTGGAAAGCATTCCTTCATTGCCTCCCATATGTACTAAAAATAGCAAGTTGTTGTAACTCCCTGTTGAGGTGGCATGATCTGAGCCCTTGGCTACTTAAATGATCCTAACCATTCGTTGTACTCTGGACCTCTATATAAAGGCCTTGTTGCCTCATTTGTAAATGGGTAGAGTAGAGATTAGACTAGTAGGAGTAGAATAGAAGAGACTCGAAATTCTCTGAGAGGACTTGGAGATTGTTGTTAATATTTTTCAAGATTAATGCAAAGACATTGGAATTCATTTGGTGTTAAGTGTTGACTTGTGGAGTAGCATGGCTTTTTGTATCTTGAATTGAATGAAGAGATGTTTCAATTAGATTAGAAATAGATTAGAAGCTCTTTGATGTGATGTATGTATGTGTTGAATATTTGATCAACTCCTAGCTCATGCTTTTAACATTCATCGCCGGTGAAGTGTTGTGTAAAGCTAGTCTGAGCCTTATCATTTGTTTAAGTTCGATTGTGGACACTTGTTTAAGTTACGCCATTCGATGGGTGCTTATACGAGCCTTCACGATTTGAAAACCATTCATTTACCTTAGGAGATTGCACCAATTCCATGTAGTTGTAGGCATCCTTGGCGAAGTGGAGTTAGGTTATTTAGGAGTTTGTCTATTCAAGCATCATCATTGCTTCATTGACCTTAGATTAACTCCCTGAACCCTTATCTTTTTCCATTTCTTTATTATTGAGAAATTGTATATAAATCATCCGCATTGAAGGAGAGATAAGCTAAATGAAGTATGAAGAAGTCTAATGTAAGTCCCTTTGTGATTATCAACAAGATCACATGTAATCACTGAGTTAACCCATCATGAATCATAAATAAGGAACCTTGGAGTTGTCTCAATTGATCACTTTGTTTAGCATTCGAGAGGCTTTATTCAAAAGAGTGGGATACTCTAGTGTTTTACTCTATTGTTGACCTGTCTAAAAACAATCATCAATAGTATATAGTAGGTTTTTCTTGAATCTTAGATGAAATTTATGCCAACCACTTGTTGTTAAAATGTAAAGTGTGTAAATTTCCAGCTATAAAATGCTAAATGCATCCACTTGTAAATTTCCCAAATATCAGTTCCTTAATTATAATTTATTTCCTCTTGTCTATAATTTTTTTTGTAATAGCTTATAGGAACTGGCTTTTGTGTTTGGTGGTTTTCCTTAATCTTTGCCTGTAATATTTCAATTATCTTTTTCATTGTTCATCATTAGTCTTTCAGACTTTTTTTTTCCCTGATCATGGAAGTATTGTTTGCAGCTATGCAACAGCTGGAAATGAAGAAGAGCCAAGTTTTGAAATTTTAGGCATATTTTTGAGGAAGGTAATCCTTTTCTTTGCTCTTCTATTGGAATATCTCTCTCCATTCTTTTGCATGTCAACTTCAAGGCTTTAGTTATGTCGTAATATTTTGTTCTACATTAGCTCAATCTAGGATTCTGCGAAGCTGCCGGGCTTCAAAAACTGTATGGCCATTGTTATATTGCATGAACCATTGCACATGAGGAAGATAAATCTCATTAAATGCAGTGAAATGTGTTTATTGTCCTTTTGGGTTGGATGTTCATTCTTTGGTCATCTTATGTGTTTTAGCATAATACTTACACAGAGCTAATGTTGTTCCCTTTTCCCTCCAAAATGTAGAATCAGTATGGAGATCAAACAACTGTAAATAATTCTCTCCTATACTTTTATGGGTCACCTCCCATTTGGTCAGACAATCCTCTTGTTCATGATGTGGAGTTCATAAGAAAAGGAGCACCAGCATCGCCTGTCAATATGTCACAGAAGACATCTTGTGGAGCCTTATATGTAACAAAGCCTTCTGTTCATGTAGAAGGGTTTGCCTTAAAAGGGAAAAAGTCTCACTGTTATTTATCATCCCTTGCTTAAGCCTCTTTTTATCCTGACTCTCCCTTTTTGAGTCATTTTTGGAAATCACTGTGGAAATTTCTTGGGTGCCAGAGATGTTTCTCCACTTCCTTTTATCCACACGTTGATGGTCAGACCAAGATTGTCGATTGCACCTTTCACCATGCTCTCTGCATCTATCATCACCAAAAGAAGCAGTGGGATAACTATTTTCATAGCCTCATCACTATTACAGCTGGACTTTTCATGTCTCTACAAGGCATTCTCCTTTTGAAGTTTGTTATGGCTCCAGCCATTAGCCTTTATGATATCCTGCATGCTCTTCTGGTTCTAGCTACGTCCTGGTTTTGGAAAAGAGAGACAAAATATAAAAGAGCAAGACAGCTTCGTTCATTATGTGAAATTTGGCCGAACTTCATGCAAAAATTCAAGATATCCTGCACCACATTTGGGCCAAATTCAGATCACTCCATGGTTGTCAGTATGTCATTATATCCAAGTCGGTGATCCTATTTGGCTTCATTTGGATAAGCACAGGTTTCAAAACCAACATCATCACAAGTTAAGGCCCATCCATCACAAGCCATACACAAGTCTCCAAATTTGTTGGTGCCATTGTTTTTCACTTTAATTTCCTGGCACACACCAATTGCAAGAAGCAAACCACTACTTAGTTGCAAAGGCACTTTACCAACACAAGCCAAGTGGTTCTCGGAGTCAGCTTTTGCAAACAAGTTTTCACATCTAATGTAGAATTTGGGGTAACTTCCACCAAGCAGGGAGGAAATGATGAGAAATAGTCATATGCAGTATTACCATTTGTAGAAAATCACCCATAATCACGTGTGCATCTTTTGTTATCTTTTAGTTACCTGTATAGTGTCGGACTCTTACATCAACATGTAAAGAGTTACATTTATTATTTCTATTCTTAGAAAGCCCTGTCTTTCTATTTTTAGAAGCTTCCTTGTATATCTTTATATATATGTAATATAGTGATTATACAACAGGTACAGTTGTGGCAATCCTTTTATCCCGTTCAATGCTGTTTCAATTGTCTTCCATAGCTCATATCAAAATTTGAACAAGTCAATAGAATATGCCAGACACGCTTTCTTCTAGATGGGGTTGGTAGCTTAAACTTTAAAACTCCAGCTCACTGGTTTTGCTACCATATAAAATTTATGAACTGTAAGAACTAAGATGTTTTTGTGCTGGTTTGCTTGATCTGCCTGATTGATGCTTTCCCATCCAGCTCCACCCAGTATGTGAAATTGGTGTAAATACTAAATATAGATGTATGCTGGAAGTTGGACCACCCTTAGTACTGAGACATAACACTCGTCGGATATGTGACTTTTGGAGAAGAATGCAGAGACATTATGTAGCTTTATTTTAAGATCCCATCTTTGACATTCATGGAGATTGAAATAAACAATGAAATTGTTATTTCTTTATGGTGCAATTAAAACTCGATGATAATTTTGAGTCAGATTGAACCTTTTAGAAGGCACAGGCACTGTGATCTAGCACTAGTAAAGATGGATAAAGCCCTGGATATGTTAACTCATCTATTTGCATTGCAGTATAGGTTGCAGTATGAATAGACATTCTTATACACTGTTGAACCTTCCTTATGTAGTATGAATGTAGGCTACTTTTGACTTTTTAGGGATGATTCTACAATATTATACGAGCTAGGGTGAGAGAACTTGCAGGGTGGATCAGATTTCTTATTCATGCAGACAATATTTGTAATTTTAAAATATTTTTTAAAATTGAAGGACATTTGTGATATCTTTTATTGTCTAGACTCCTAAAGTCTCCTAGCTCCTTCACAAGTTCATTCTATTAAAACTATTCTCGGGAAAGCATTGCAAAATTTCCTAATAAGCCAGATTTGACTTTTGGAAGTCTTATACAGGATGTCGGGGTATGGCTGGATGAAATTGGCCTTGGCAGTTACAGACAAATTTTAAAAGAGAATACTGTTAATGGAGAATATTTGGACAGCTTATCTACATTCACCACAGAGCAGATTTTGCGATTTATTAGGCGGTGTCACATGAAATGGGGAGATTTTATAACATCGTGCAAAGAACTTCGACTTATCAAAGGTAAGTGTCATCTGAGGTTGTGTGTGTGTTAAATAATGCATCTAGGGTGGTAGGTCAAATCTTTATAGTCAATTCCCAATTTGTATAAATTGCCAACTAGGTACTATATACAGGATTGGCAAGCTCTTCTATTTTCTTATCTTGGTCTGATATGATGTCATGCTTTATATTGATGCTTGTTTTGAGGCATATGTTGATTATTTGATTTCCAGTGGCATGCCTGAAAGGCGAGCAAGAAGTTCATAGGCCTTGGTGGGCTCCTTCCTGCCTGTCAGCTGTTTTTGTTAAGGTTGCAAAGCATAATCGACGGTCTCCAGTTGTATCACTGTAAGTTTGATCCCTGAGCCCATCTGTAAAGCCAGCTTGGAAATTTGAATCAGATTGCAAGGATATTGCCGTATTCCAATTTCCTTGACATATTCTTCTCATCCTAGTTGCAATCTAAACTCTGCTTTTCATAAAAAGTAATTCTCTATCCTTGAATCACAATGTGTGTATAGAGGGAAGACATGCGCACAATGTCTCCTGATGCTGAGGTCAAAATATTTAATATAACCAAAGCACATATACGTTGACATTTCGCAATGAAGTGTAAATCAATAGAAATATTTGATTCTCATGGTCGCCATTTTTCCCTCTTCATTCCATGTTGATATTGTTCTTTTGTGTTGTTCCCAGAACAATATGATACTATGTAATACTATTAATTATGCCCGTTCTCCATTTGAAGTGTCTCATTTATTCCCATGCTTATGTCTCTTGGTCTGCTGTGTACCTCTGAACCTTGGACATTCAGTAGCAACGTACATTATGGTATACTGGAAACATGAGCATTTGACACTACAGTAATGCAACAAGTTCTTTATGACACATTTTAGTTCCAATTGCCCTTTAAATCCTACATAACTCTGTGTTGTTAATTATGCAATGGGTACGCCGATAGCTATATGGAATGAGTGTAATTCTTGACTAATTGGAAAATCACAATAAAATTTAACTTTATTTTTTTATGGCATGCAGGTCTATCTAAGTTACAAATATCCATATACTCATTCCATTTCATTTGAATATGATAGACATGCAGGTCTATCTAGTTAGTGAGGTGTGCCATGCAAGTCTATTTCGAAGCAAGTTACTAGTGAGGTGTGCCATGCAGGTCTATCTAAGTTAGAATGAAAGTGTAATGAGAAGACCAAAAAATAGAATAAAATGCTGCTAGAATATAGTGAAGTCCAATTTTAAATTGACTTTGTTTCAAGAATTGTGGATTCTTAAGGAACATTATTGAGTAAAAGAAAGATACGTAATGCCTCATTGTAAGGTGAAAATTGAATAACAAGTACTTTTCCCTTCACTTTTGATCTACTTTGATTTGCAGTTTTGTCTATTTATGCACTTAATAGTGCTTCACTACAACTCGTGTGTATTGTATTATTTTTGTCAACCCACAATTTTTGTGTATTGATCATTGGTTCCGTACCCTTTACAACTTTAACAACTCGTATGTATTGTATTGTTTTTGTCAATCCACAATTTTTGTGTATTGTATTGTTTTTGTCAACCCACGATTTTTGTTAAGGATTTTTGTGTTTTTTCCTGTATTGAAATTTAACATCTGATAACAATGAAAGTGTAATCAAATTCTCAGAAATCTGAATTGTCATCAAGTAGTAGCAATAGGGTTGCACTTATAGGGAATGGAGATGGTGCAACAGTGAAGGGGTTAAAGAAATACCTCTACCATTCTTCCTACATTTCCTTGTTCGAATGAGGTAGGAAGAATCATATAGGGCACAATTAGATGCAGTTGTTGCTCCCTTTTCCCTTACTGTGTTATGTTTTAAATTTATGGTACACCATTTTCAACTAATACTGCAAGAGTTTACTTGTGCCTTCTATGCAATAGTTTTAGTTATTTCTTCTAATAAAACCTAATTTTGTTTAAACAAAAGTACTTCAATAGAAATACCTATCGGCGTACCCATTGGACATCAAGTGCGATTGCTAGTTTTACCCTTCACTAGGTTTTGGGGAGAGGAGGTAGGAAGAGGAAGGATATATTTTTTTGGAGGGTGCTGCGTAGGGGTTTTTTCTGGGTGATTACTCTCTGTAAGTGTAAAACCTTCTGAAGGAAGTGTTGGAGATTGTAATCCCAACTACCTCATTGAGTTTGCCAGCAGAACCTGTCATCTCCGTGTCCTCCTGATGGGCAGTCAACCTCGATATTAATGACAGCATTAAAAGCAGATCCTACTAAAGATTTTTGATGGATTCGAATGGTTTTTTATTTATTTCTCTAGCTTGTCTTCTATCAAATCTCCTGATCTCACACGTTTTATGGGTGATTTAGAAAATATTATTTTATGCTGTGTTCTCTCTCCACTGTATGCATTGAGCATTCTATATAATTGTTGGTTTTGTATTTTGGAAGTCACTCTTTCAAGAGTCCAGCTCCGCAGAGCTGTAAGAAGCCATTTCAACAAGTTGTAAGAATTTGTGAGTCTGTTGTATGAAGTTGTCTATGAAAGAGCCCAAGCTCAGATGATGGAAAGACTAATGTAATGTTTTATCTAAATGAATATAAAGTTTTTTGTGTCTATTTTGTTTTTTTTCTGCGCTCTGTTTCTTTCAACTAATACTTCAAGAGTTTACTGGTGCCTTCTATGCAATAGTTTTAGTTATTTCTTCTAATAAAACCTAATTTTGTTTAAACAAAAGTACTTCAATAGAAATACCTATCGGCGTACCCATTGCACATCAAGTGCGATTGCTAGTTTTACCTTTCACTAGGTTTTGGGGAGAGGAGGTAGGAAGAGGAAGGATATATTTTTTTGGAGGCTGCTGCGTAGGGGTTTTTTCTAGGTGATTACTCTCTGTAAGTGTAAAACCTTCTGAAGGAAGTGTTGGAGATTGTAATCCCAACTACTTCATTGAGTTTGCCAGCAGAACCTGTCATCTCCGTATCCTCCTGATGGGCAGTCAACCTCGATATTAATGACAGCATTAAAAGCAGATCCTACTAAAGATTTTTGATGGATTCGAATGGTTTTTTATTTATTTCTCTAGCTTGTCTTCTATCAAATCTCCTGATCTCACACGTTTTATGGGTGATTTAGAAAATATTATTTTATGCTGTGTTCTCTCTCCACCGTATGCATTGAGCATTCTATATAATTGTTGGTTTTGTATTTTGGAATTCACTCTTTCAAGAGTCCAGCTCCGCAGAGCTGTAAGAAGCCATTTCAACAAGTTGTAAGAATTTGTGAATCTGTTGTATGAAGTTGTCTATGAAAGAGCCCAAGCTCAGATGATGGAAAGACTAATGTAATGTTTTATCTAAATGAATATAAAGTTTTTTGTGTTTATTTTGTTTTTTTTTCTGCTGCCTGTTTCTTTCAGGAAGTTGGAATGGAGGAATGAGTAGAGTAGAGAAGATATTTCTCAGCCAGTATGCATGATTTCCTTGAGAGGATTATTCCAGAGCTGGATATGAGGGTGAAGTGTTAGCTGGTTCTATTTTTAATCAAAAGGAGACATTTTCAGTAACAGTGGACCTTCATGGCAAATTTATGTCCAGATAAGCCCCTTTGTTCTCTGTTGTATTTTTGTTTAATTTGCTTCTTTATGTACTTTTGACTCACAAGTAGCAAGACATCATATGGTTAAACTTAATCTCAGTCTAGGGTGTAGAGTCTAGTTGATGTCATAAAAAAAAAGGGAAAGCGAACAGATTTTGCATTCATAGGAAGATGACCCGAATGGAACCCTGAGGTGATAAAAAAATCGTAAATATATAAGCAATGGTTATCCGCATTCCATAAAGCCATGATTAACTATTTAGTTTACAACTAGA
Organism: Cunninghamia lanceolata; assembly: GCA_027924645.1. NCBI lineage: Eukaryota > Viridiplantae > Streptophyta > Pinopsida > Cupressales > Cupressaceae > Cunninghamia > Cunninghamia lanceolata. The sequence goes on along the minus strand of BSBN01000828.1, from coordinate 12,778,333 downwards.
AACATAGTGTTTCCACACGGTGAAAAAAAAGGAAGGACAATATTGCTATTGACAAGTTCTTTTACCTATATCTAACCTCATTGTTACTACATCTAGGGATAAATTACACTTTGGTTTAATCTGAGGGCTGCACCCTATCCCATTTTACCATGCCTTTCTGTAAATCCTTATTTGGACCTTTTTATGGCGCCCTAGTTTGAAAGAAATGAAACTCATTGCCTTACCTTATTCTTGTTCTCTGCCCTCTCTCATCCCATCGATTAGCATTTATCTGTCATTATAATTTTTGTGCCATCTTAATAACAGCTCCATGATTTAAATTATCAGCTATATTAACACCTTTTCTTTCATCTGCACCATGATTCAACTTTACATTTTTTTTTACGTGCCGTGTCATTCTTTCCTCTATCTTTAGGCCTGACGGATGTCCCGACTCCCTACCCTTTTTCCGAGGCTCCTCATTAAGCTGTTAGTTTTGAAATCTGCTGCTTATTCCCGTTGATGCTAAGGGAGAGGGACAAGTTGCCGCTCACGCCCCAATAATTACTATGTTTTTAATCACTTGACCTCCCAATTAAATTTTTAAAAAGAACCAATACATGTAAAATACCAACCTAATAAATTAACACAAATGTACCAATACATGTTCACAAATGCACCAGTACATGTTCAAAATTTCACCAATACATTTGTAAATTAACCAATGAAATTAAGACAAGTGTACAAATGTAATGGCGAGCAGTTACCGGCACATTGGTGTGGATGTATGGAACAACATGTTGAAATGACCATTTTTCAACCCATGTGCACATAACGCATCCTACAGGGAAATGTATAAGTGCCCAGAAGCTGAAAGAATAGTTTAAGTTCTTAGGTCGCATACATGGCCCCTCTCCCTTAATGTTGTAATCCGTGTTTATTATTATCATTTTGCTCTTGGGACTATATTAAATATGCGTCAGTATAGAATAGACACTTTTTATTATTTAGAGGGCGCTGCCAAATGTGATTGAATCTAGTCCTACGCCTGTGATTGCCTATGTTTCCTCATTCTGCACGTAAGTCATCCAAAAATACTGCAATATATTTTGCTAAGAGGAAACCCTTGAACTTTAATGATGTCCCTTTTACAACCATATTCTCCTTCTCACGTACAACAGCATTCTTTTGCAATTATTAATCTCCGCAACCAACTAAATATATACATTAAGTAACAGATTTTAACTCCACAATACAACCATATCATGGTTGTTATTAAACCATTATTCTTACATGCCAACTAAGCACTAGGAATGGAAAACAAATCATTTTGGTTTTAAACGCTTCCCATTCCTTTATTTTTGCTGCTCTTTTAAATTTAGCATATCAAATGATAAAATGTGGCTTTTAGAAAAGTACTGGAAATATTATTATTTTTTTGTTTTTTATTTTATATAAAGCAATGTCAAAAGTAGCTTAACTAGCATACTTATATTTAAAAAATATATCTAAAGTATGCCGAGAGATCCCCTTTAGATATAGAAGAGTATCTCTTTAGATATATTTTTTAAATACAGGTATGCTAGTAGCATCCGCAGTGGCAAGCTTAATTGTAACTATATTATATAATATTATAATATAGATTAAATATATTATTATAATATAATATATAATAATATTATAATTAGGGTTAGGGTTAGTGTTCAAGTTAGAATTAGGGTTACGATTAGTTTAGAGTTAGGATTTGAATTAAGGTAAGGTTTAGAATTAGGGCTTTGTTTAGGGTCGAGCTTATAAATAGGGATAGATATAGGAAACTTGAAACTTGAGTAATTTTAGTAACTTCAGAAATTTTAGTAACTTTTAGTAATTTTAATAACTTTAAAAATCTTGTTCATTTATCTATTTTATTTGGTATTTATTTTTAAAAATAAATATTTAAGAATTCTGTGAAGTATAGCATATTAAAGAAATTATAGTTAATATTCCATAAAAAATATAGATTTTGCAAGTGTATTAAAATAAATAAATATATCCCCCATTAAAATGCCTCCCTTCTGCAACACGACCCCTCCCTTTTCCATGGAATCTTCTACCCGTGCCTTCTACTGTGCTCCCTACCCTTCTTGGTTGGTCCAATTTGTGTATTTCTTGCACGTAGGACATTCCATTAGAGTAGATTTTTTTGAAGCATTCTGTAAACAGTTAACGTGCCCTGTCTATATTTCTAACATTCTGCATTCGAACCTGCCTGAAACCTACTTTAATCTATTCCAGAGATTCAAAAAGAAAAAATCTAAAATTTATTTATTTAGAAATAAATAAGACAAATAATCAATGCCTCCACACTGGGATTTTGTGATCCTAATGGGCACTATAAGTTATATCTCCAACAACTATGATGCATTTCACAGTCAAAATTTTAAAAAGTGAAAATTAAAATTGAAAAACATTAAAAGGTGAATGCTGAGCAGTGAAAATCCTAAAAATGATTATCTAGATCTTTTAACTGTTACTTGTATCAGCTTATCCCTCTCAGCAGGTGTTTTCCTATTCATTTCTAGTCATTGCTCCATTCAAATGACTAAAGAGTTCCTGTGGAAATTCTTTCACTGGTTGGTTTGATGTTTTTTTTTATTAAAGGCAATTTCACACCTGCTGGTTGTGGGCAGCAATATTTCCATTTCCTGATATGCAAAACTTATTTTTGTGAAGACTGTTATTAACATGGTTTTGATATTGATTTTCTATAGTGGGTTATGGAGGATAAAAATGCATTGTTCGAATTTTTTAGGAAAATAAACCAGTCATGAAATTCAAGCTTTTAAACTTTATGCTAATGTGGGGATGTTGAACTTTACTATAAACACTCAGTATTAAATTATTAACTTGAAGGATTGGCTACACAATGCTGGTAGACCATGGTATAGGGTGCCAGCTAAGAAAGGAGACAAATTGCTCAAAAATGTCTCCATACTCAATTCCTTCAGAACCCTCGGAGATTATGATGTCAAAGTCGTGAAGCCTTCTCCTTCCCTCTTCACCCACAGATGTTGATGTGCTCAGAATACCATTTTGAACCTTCCAATTGAGAATATTTTGAAGTGTTAATAGCAATCAGTCAACTCAAACATTCAAAATCAACACGGAAGCTCTGTAATACCCTGCATCCATAAATGCTCAAATATGTCTGCCCGCACAGCATATCAAAATTTCTCCCACTGCAGATGTAAATGCTCACTAATTGACAGTAGAAACACTCGCATCCAATTTATATAATTTGGAGGCAAAATTTTGCTTCATACTTAGCTTTCATTTCTTGGCAGTTCAGTCTGTTATAAAAATTTGAGCCCCAGGATTAGCCCATCAACACCAAATAACGCTGGCAGTTACTGCAATAGATTTTTTAAAAATTAATCATACTCTAATTTAAGCGTTCCATGTTGCACAATGCCTTCTTAATCCATTATTATATTTTGCTATTCTTTGTTTATATTTATTATTTTAATTTTTTAAAGATTAGAATTAAAATTTTAGATTAGAATCTTATAAAATTGTAAGGAATAGAAATCTTTCAGCTCCACAACTCTACCTCTGCTGTGACTGTAGGATGGGAGAATAGCCATAGGTTTAAAAAGAAGAAGAAAGAATAATTTTAAAAGGTGGGTAACAATAATAATAATAATAATAATTAGGAAGGAATTATAAAGGTATATGAGTGTTTTTTTTTAAATGAATAATATTTTGGATAATTTTCCTTTATTTAGAGTAATATTATTTTTACAAGAAGTTTGACGATATATAATTTAAAACACCTTCTTATTAGCTATGGTTGTGGATCTTGCTAACAATTGCTTTATGTAAGTTGTGGTTTCTTGTTTACGGCCCTATGGATGAGAAATAAATTAGCTAAGGAAATATTGCAAACACTTGTTTCTCTCGAGACAATGAGTAGTTTCCTTGATTATTCTTTTAGTTGTATGTTTTAGGTCATCATATTTTCTTGTTCTATTATCTTTAGCCTTTAAATAGGCACTTGTATATTATTTTTATCATCTCAATATATTTTTCATCTCTGGTGAATATTTCTTGCATATGTGAAGGTTTTATTTGTAGTTGGTGATCTTGGGTTCTCTGGCATACATCAACATGGTATCAGAGCCTTCCTTCTGCTCTCCTTTCGCCATTGAGAGTTTTCATCCCAGTGTGTGAGATCATTATTTTCTAAACACATTCAGAAGAATGTTCATCTTTATCAATTTCCTTGTTAGAGCACATTGAGGTGGTTGTTTGTTTGGGCATGAATTTTGTGTGATTCTTTTGCCTTGGAGAGGCATTGGAACCGATTGGCTGTGGAAGCCACATTTCTTGGCCGATTCTATTGGTGCAGAAACAAAAGTTTCCATGTGCACTATGTTGTTGGGAATGTGTAGGCACGATAGGCGTTTCAGGAGGCTCTGAAGACTGATTCGCTCTTCAGCGGGGCACATTACCATTTCTACGTGGGACAAAACTTGGTGCTGTGAGTCTGGAACAACCTCGGCCACGCTGGGAACAACAAGTTTAAAGATTTTTTTGGGCTGATCATTGCACTATAACTCCATTCCCAGCCATTGTGAATACTCATAGCCTGAACGACCATGCTACTGCTCTGCATGGGAACAATAAAAGGTTCAAACCTGATATGTATATCCTTTTTCTTCAGACTTTATACATTCTAAAGTTTGCAACAAAATATTTCAAGTTAGGTTTTTAAACTGTGCGTAGCAATTTCTTTGCATACATAGAAGCCTTCTTTGTCCTTCAAATAGCCGGGCGACCCTCATCTTATCGTGAGAAAAGGCTCACATGGGAATGTTCCCTCTCTCTCGCGTTGATTGAAGATTTGTTTCCTTGTGCTAACTTGGTTCGTTGATTGCTTGGCGTCCCTGATTGGGCGGCCAAATTTTTACTTCCTCTAGTGAAGGAGTGGTCATATGGAGCGACCAGGTGTTGCTCGGTGCTTCCGAAGAGCCTCTTATAGGCATTTTTTTCATTTTTGCATAACTGCAAACGAAGGTCAATTTTTTGCAAACTAGATATCGATGGAAATGTATTTTTGTCACCTACGCAGTGGACAAGGTATTTTTCAAATATTTTGCTGTTTGATGCTCTTTTTTGTCCGTTGAAGTTTGATTTTGGTTTTGCACATTTCTTGAGAACAAAGTAGTTGGTTGAAGGATATTTGCTGAATTTTCTTGTTTCATCATGGATTTGCCTAAAATTGAACTTCTAACTACAACAAATTATCAAAAAGGGAAGTCCGATATGGAGATTTTGTTGTTAAAATTGAAGTTGCAAAGAATAACATATAATCAAGACCTTGAACCCACTAGTGCTGTAGAAAAGAGAAAATGGTTTGATCGAAGAGATGAAGCTCTTGGTACACTCATTATGTCCCATTTCTCCTGATTTAAGATATCATGTGACATCTTGTAAGCATCCTAATGAAATTTGGACTACTTTAGAGAATCTTTTTGGTAAGCCAGATAAGATGGGGAAATATCATTTGGAGAATGAACTAATGAATCTAGATCCTAGGCATTTTGACAATATTCAAGTCTTTTTTACCAAGCTTAATTCTCTCAAATTGCAGTTGACTGATTGTGGGGTTACAAAGGATGATGAGTAGTTGATTCTATCTACTATCTTTAAATTAGGTCCTGACTATTCTGTATTTGTCTCTACATTTTATGCTACCATGGATGCTCTAGGTAGTGCACACAAAGTGCCTTCTCTTGATGGTTTTGCAGCGCAACTCACAAGGGAACAAGCAAAGTTGGCACAAATGGGCACATTAACACTTACGAAGGCTTAAGCACTTGTTGCAAAAGATTCCAAGTCTTCAAGTGGCAAGGACAAGAAGTAGAATAAGGATTTTAAGTCTAAAGAGAAAGATATGGATCCTCCTTCACAACCTCCTTCTGAGAACAAGACCTCTTTTAAAGAGGAAACATCACAAAAGAAGAAGATCAAATGTGCTTATTGCAAGAAATTCGGACATGATGAGCATAGATGTTCTACTAAGAAGATTGATGAGCTTACTCATCTTCTTTAGAAGAACAACATCTCGCTGCCCTCATCACAGTCTTCTTCTTCTTCCACATCACAATCGACAGTATCTACATCTACACAATCAGGGCATGCAGGATTTGCTAATGGGATGAAAGGTAAAGCACTCTTGGCTTCCACTATTTTTGAAAATGGGAGATGGCTTCTTGATTTAGGTGCATCTCATCATATGGCATCTTCTATGGATATGTTCTCTTCTTTTGAGCCTTGTAGCTCATCTAATATTTTGATGGGTAATAATACATACATGAAGGTGTGTGGGAAAGGTTCTATTAATGTGGGTGAGGGATCTTTTAATGATGTTCTTTGTGTACACCCCTTGACCACTAATCTCCTTTCAGTTTATCAAATTACTCATGGAGCACAAGGTAAGACTGTTGAGTTCACACTTGATCATGTTTACATTTGGGACAGAAACTAGAGAGACCATTGCTACAGGAGTTGTGGATCATGCATCTCGTTTGTATTCTTTTTCTCATTTTGCTCCTGATGATGATATTCTTTTGGCTGATATTCACACATTTCCATCAAGGGTGAATCATGTTTGTGAGGAGAAATTTGGACATTTGAAATCTTGGTGTTCTAGAGACTAGTGTTGAGCCGCCTCCTACATCCCCTACTTTTCCAGATTTGGGTCCTACTCTTGAACAACTTGATTAGAGTTTTTCGGATCTTGCTTTATTGGATGAGTATCTGGCAGGTATTTCAAACTTGTTTGTAGAATCTCATCTTGTAGATCTAGGAGACATACTTGAGGGGATTTCTCTCCTCTTTGATGATAGTTCTAGCATGGTTGTTGATTCAACTACATCTTTGGAGATTGGCATTGATGAGTTTTCACTTGATTTGTCACATTTCTTGGTTGAGTTTGGTCATGATTATGTGATGGATTATTTTTGCTTGGAGACCCCTACTTAGTCTTCAGAGACTTATATTTGGAGACTTACTCCCTCCTCGTTTTAGTTGGACATGGAGTGGCTTCTACATCATTCGGTGGATTTATTTCTTCCAAAGGGGAGAAGTGTTGCTTGTAGGCATTGGATATTTTTTGTTTCCAGGCATACTTCATCGGCATTGGAGCTTCTTCACTATGGGGGGATATCATGTCTCTCTTTTTCCTTCCTATGGAGGGATTCTTGATTGTAATTACATGATGTATGTAGTCCTTGGGGGTACTAGTGAGTCCTCCATGCATCATTTTTTTTTCTCTCTTGGAGAGGCGTTTTTTCCCATAGGATTTTTCTCCTTTTCTCCGTTTGCGAGAGATTTTTTTTTTGCATTGTAAATGGGTACTTAACATGGTTTTGTCGCTGGTTAGTAATTGCTCAAATAAATCAATTGAATTGATCATCTTTAAGATAGCAGTATTTACTTTGAACATGTGGACTTTAGCTAAATCAATGAATGAAGTGCGTTTCTTTTAAACACTATGAGGACTTGTAACAATACAATGGAATTGGTTATTTAGTAGGTAACATTGCATGTTATGAGTAGAATTAAGATTATACATCTTTTAATGTATTAGAGTTAGTAAATATAGATGATTTAAATAAAAATGTATTTCCAATAGTTTTTTTAGAGGTTTGAATAGATAGAGTTTATGATTTGCAAACATTGGATGATAGATGTTATAAAAGTATTGAAGACCATCATAAATGGTTGTAACTACATTTTCGATCTACTTTGACATTTAAAATTGTTAGAAATTTTTAAGATGTGAATTATTTTTGTATAAATTAAAACAAATTGGATAGTATGAAGTTATTATAAAAACGAAAGTTATTATGTGATTTTCCTTTCTTGCTTATAACCAAATTATTTCTTATCATTTATTTCATATAAAAGTAATTCAAAAATTAGTTGTAATTTTTCCATATTAAGAGTTAAATTTTCTTTACTATATTAGTTTATCTTTACTATTTTTTTAAAAATAAATGAAAGAATATAGTTTTGTGTAGCAATAAACTTAGAATGACGTATATGTCTAACCAAAACCAACAACTAATTTAAGTTAAACAAAGGTAAACTATCGAGTTTGGTTAAACTCAGAGGCCTGATATTTGTTTAAAAACTATGGTCGAAAAATGAAATTACTAGTCTAACTAGGGCACAATGTTCTCTTCAAATGGACTTTGTTGGTGATATGTACTGTCGTATGCTCACCTCGTCTTCGTGGATCTTGGTGATCAGAAAACGAGATTTATCAACAACACAATTAATTTGGAGATAACTTGAAAATTGTCAGATAGGGAAATCAGTCCAAACAAAAAACCTAGATGTCGTATGCTCACCTCACTTTCGTGAATCTGGCGATTAGAAAGCACTAGCGAATCTCGAATGATATTAATCACCTAATAACCAAACAATTTTATGTAATTGAATTAAAACTCTTGAGCAAACACTTGATAGAGATTCCTCCACACTAAGACTAATTGACAAACACCTCTATAAGGTGTTTGTGGTAGTGGACTAATTTTCGTCTCTATTTCACCTAAGTGGGTTGCAATTGACGGAGATCTGTCTGGGGTTGGGAATAACTTTAGAAAAGGCTGGATACACGCTAACAGTTGCATAAAATATAATGCAAGATAAAACTATATATTCACAAATCCCTGTGTCAGTCGCATCTGGAGGGGACATTTGTCCCATGGATACAGGTTATGTAGGCAGTTTGGAAGGCGAATGATACCCCCAATACTTAGGTCTCTCGGATATATGGTGTTCTTTTATAATTAACATCGTAATCTCAAAAACATAGAAGTGCAATTTGATAAGAAGAAGTCTTCAATATGCAGGTACAAAAGAATGGTGAGGTATTCAATTAACTTATTTAAATATTGTGACCTTAAATTTTTGTATAATGATTCTGAGCCAACTTAACATAAGATTGTCTAGCTAGTCTTGTGAAGACGATAAAAATACAAGTCGCTAGAGAAAAAAATAATTGCCAGAAATAAATGCATAGTGCAATTAAAGATTTAAGGTATGTGTTGATCCATTGTTCTTATATGTTATCTGTATAATGTAATTTTCTCTGCTTATTAGATTAAGAATTGATAATTTTTTTAGGATTTGATAATTTTATAAAACTAAATTTTAGTTGTCTAATCATTATAACATTTATTGAGTATTTTTTGAAATTAATAGTAAAATTTTGTGAATTTACATTTCTTGCATCTATTAGATAAAAAAAAATTTCTCTGAAAATTTTTAAATTCAAAGAGTATTATTTTGTTGATAAGGAGTTGGGTCCTTAGAAACATGATCTAATAGAATATGGTCTTTAGTCAAAATAAATGACACTTCATCCAATTAATGTCACTTCATCCATTGAATGAAGAAAAATAATTATCTTTTTTGAATGTTAATTAATTCATTTATTTGAAAATATAAAAATATGATTTTTGCATTTCTTTGTAGTATCACCCTATAGAAAAATAAATAAATCACATTTTTAGTTATTAGATAGAAAAATAAATTAAAAACTATAGTATTAATAAGTTGAAATAATTGTATCGAACCCATGCATAAGTAATCAATTAATAATCCCATAAAAAAAATATTTAGAATAATAATACCTAAATACAACGAAATTTTAATTATAAAATATTATCTGAAACTTAAAAGCAGGCTATCGAGTTATAAAATTTTAGGCAAAAAAAATCATTCACTTTGAAAGCTACTCTTAAAAAGGGAAACAATATCCACATTGCGTCTACAAATCGTAGACTATTAAAGGATCAATTTCTATTTCTATTTCCCACCATTCATTTCATTAATTTTCGCGTCGTTCTTGACGATTTTTAACCCATTTTGCTGCCTTTTTAGCCACAGTCTGATTAATATAAAGTCTTCCTTTCACATGTTTTGGAGAATTGTTTGTTTTTTTTTTCTAGAGTAGCCATGGGGTCGTTCGGTTCTTCCACGGACAAAAATGAGAAGAGATTTCTCAGCAGACTTTGTCCCCGCTCGTCAAAAGCCCCCACCATCCCCTTGTTAAAAAAGAATTGAAAAAATCTCCATTCCATCTAACACACTACAGAAAAAAGCCATGTCCAACAAAAATAATAATAATATTTCAACGCCATCAAAATCCTTATTTTCATTGAAGCGATTCAGAGATGATCAAAAAGAAAAAGACACTGCCAAACCCAAGTCGAAGAAAAACAAGAAATCCGACAAATTAGAAGACATGTGAATCGCAGTTCTTGAGGGAAAAAACCCACAAATTGGAAGGGAAAAAAAAAACAATGAGGAGAATAGTGAATGGAGCACTGAGGATGAAGTAAAATTTTTCAAGAGGCTTCTCGCGTGTTGTGAAGGAGGTAAGGCTTTGTCCAATTATTTGATTTTTTACAACCATGTTAAAACTTGTTAAATAGCGAGTATAATAATAAATAGCTCTATAATAAATTGACGTGGCTCTGAAACAAGTATAAAAGTGTTGCATAAAAGGTTAATGAACATAATTTTAATTTTAAGTGTCCCCACGAAAAATAATTTATACATGTTATATAGGTTGGTGTGGGGAAATGGGGAAGAAGATGGTAATAACAAAATTGAGGAGTTGGTTGCAAATGAGGATGGAAGTGAGCTTGATGGTAAGTTTAGAGATTTAAATGCTAAAAAGGTGAAATCACACGTTTCTATTAGTGGGATAAACAATGGAAGTGAAAAAATTGTGGTGGCAGTAAAGGAAAGTGAAGAAGTGGAAGAGTCAGGAGACGCCGATGAAAATCAATTGCCTAACTCGGATACTAACACACTTGATAAAAAATGGTCGGAACAACGAATTATTAAGATAAAAATTATAAAATATCTTGCTCTCTTGCAAGAATAATAGATGACAAAGTTTCATTTTCTGGAATAATAGAATTTCATGGAATGGTTGGAAATTATACAGTTGTTTTTGTATGGAATGCTTGAAAATTATAATAGAGTTGTGGTTTATAACTATGAGTTTTTTGGATTTGATGTAGTAGGGTTTTGATTTGTTTCTCGAAACGGGAAGAATCTTGGAACAACAAATGTAAAAAATTTGATTCAAAAATATTTAGAAATTTAAATTGCGAGTCTCTTTAATTTGGGGGACATTTTCAAAGATGTTCCACCATTTAGGAATGGTGTGGGGACTCTCTAGCATCACATGGATCCTCTTTGGATTTTCACCCGAATTAAAGAGACTCAATTTTAAATTCTAAATATTTTTGGATCAGACTTTTGACATTTGTTGTTCGAAGAGTCCCTCCATTTCAGGAAACAAAACAAAACTCTACTACATAAAATCCAAAAAAAACAATAGTTATAAAAATAATTCTATTATAATTTTCAAACATTCCATAAAAAACAACCATATAATTTCCAACCACTCCATGAAATTCTATTATTTTAGAGAATGAAACTTTGTCATCTATTATTCTTACAAGATAGCAAGATGTTTTATAATAGCTTCCATTTCAATAACTTTTTGTTCCAACTTTTTTTATCAAGTGTGTTGGTCTCTGAGTTAATCAATTAGTTTTCATCGTCATCCCCTGTCTCTTCCACTACTTCACTTTCCTTTACTGTTGTTACAATTTTCTCACTTCCATTATTTATTCCACTGGTAGAAATGTGTGATTTCACTTCCTTAGCATTTGAATATCTGAGCTTACCACCAGAGTCACTTTCATTCTCATTTGTAGTCAACTCCTCAGCTTTGTTATTACCATCCTCTTCCCCCTTTTTTCCACACTAGTCTGGATAATTTGTATAGAGTCTTTTCATGGGGACTCTTAAAACTAAAATTCTGCCCATTAACCTTCTCTGCAACACTTTTATACTTGTTTCAGAGCCACATCAATTTATTATAGAGTTTTTTATTACTATACTCACCATCTAACAAATTTTTAACATGGTTGTAAAAAATTGAATAATTGGGCAAACCCTTACCTCCTTCGCAACACACGAGAAGCCCCTTGAGAAACTCTATTTCATCCTCAGTGCTCCATTCAGCCTTCTCCTTTTTTTCATTGCTATTTTTTTCTTCCAATTTGTGAGTTTTTCCCCCTCAAAAACTGCGATTCTCCTGTCTTTCAATTTGTCGGATTTCTTATTTTTTTGGACTTCGTTTTGTCAGTTTCTTTTTCTTCTTGATCTTCTCTGGATCGCTTTGATGAAAATGAGGATTTTGATGGCGTTGAAATTTTATTATTATTTTTGTTGGGCATAACTTTTCTCTATAGTATGTTAGATGGAATTGAGATTTTTTCAATTCGTTCCGAACAAGGGGATGGTAGGGGCTTTTGCTGGGCGGAGATAGAAGGTCTGTTGAGAAATCTCTTCTCCTTTTTGTCCGTAGAAGGATCGGACGACCTCATGGCTACTCTAGAAGAAAAAAACAAACAATTTTCTAAAACGTGTGAAGGGAAGGTTTTATATTAGTCAGACTTTGGGTAAAGAGGCAGCAAAACGGACAAAAATCGTCGAGAATGATGCAAAAATTAGTGAAATGAATGGTGGGAAATAGAAATGAATCTTTTTATAGTCTACGATTTGTAAGCGCAACGTAGATATTGTTTCCAATTTTTTAGAGTAGTTTTTAGACTGAATGATTTTTCTCCCCCTGAAATTTGATGACTCGGTAGCATGTTTTTTAAGTTTCAAGTAATATTTTATAATTAAAATTTTGTTATTATATTTTTAAAAATATTTTTATGGTAGTATTTAGGTATTATTATTCTAAATAATTTTTTAAGGGATTATTAGTTCATTATTTATGCATGGGTTCGATATAATTATTTCAACTTATTAATACTATAGTTTTTAATTTATTTTTTCATCCAATCATTGAAAAATGTGATTTATCTTTTTTTTTTTTCAATAGGATGATACTTGAAAGAAGTGCAAAAATCATATTTCTGTATTTTCAAATAAAAAATTAATTAACATTCAAAGTGAGGACAATTGTTTTTTTTTATTCAATAGATGAAGTGACATTAATTGAATGAAGTGAGATTTATTGTTGACTAATGACTATATTTTATTAGATCATGTTTGTAAGGACCCAACTTTTTATTAACAAAATAATACTAACTTTGAATTTGAAAATTCTGAGGGAAGAAAAATTTTGATCTAGTAGATGGAGGAAATGAAGATTTACAAAAATTTACTATTAATTTTCTGAGAAGTGCTTAATAAACGTTATAGTGATTAGACAACTAGAATTTAGTTTTATAAAGTCATCAAATCTTGAACAGATCACCAATTCTTAATTTAATGAGGAGAGAAATTACATTATACAAGATAATATATAGGAACAACGGATCAACACATACCTTAAGTCTTTCATTGCACTCTGCATTCATTTTTGGCAATTGTTTTTTCTCTAGCGATTTGTATTTTTATCACCTACACAAGATTAAGTAGACAATTTTATATTAAGTTGGCTCAGAATCATTATACAAAAATTTAAGGCACAATATTTAAAGAAGCTAAGAATTGAATACATCACCATTTTTTTGTACTTGTATAGTAGAGACTTTTGATTATAAGATTGCTCTTTTATGTTTTTTAGATTACAATATTAATTATAAAAGAACACCCTATATCCGAGGGACCTGAGTACTGGGAGTATTCTTTGCCTTCCAGACTACCTACATACCCTGTATCCACAGGATCAAGGTCCCCTCCAGATGCGACTGACACATAGATTTGCGAATATGTAATTCTGTCTTGCACTATGTCTGATGCAATTGTGAGTGGGTATCCAGCGTTTTCTAGGGTTATTCCCAGCTCCAGACAGTTTTTTGTTGGCTGCCATCCACTCAGGGGAAATAAAAATAGAAATTAGTCGACTACCACAAGCACTTTATAGAAGTGTTTGTCAGTTAGTCTTAGTATGGAGGAATCTCTATTAGGTGTTTGCTCAAGAGTTTTAGTTCAATTGCATGAAACAATTTGGTTATTAGGTGACTAAGTTCATTGAAGATTCCTTAGTGCTTTCTAATCACCAAGATCCACAAAGGCGAGGTGAGAGCATACGACATCTAGGGTTTTTTGTTTGGACTGATTGCTCTATCTGACAATCTTCATGTCATCTCCAAATTGATCGTGTTGTCGATAAATCTTGTTTTCTAATCACCAAGATCCACGAAGGTGAGGTGAAAGCATACGAGGGTACATATTGCCAACAAAATCCATCTGAAGAGAATATTGTGCCCTAGTTAGACTAGTAGTTTAATTTTTTGACCATAGTTCTTGAACAAATATCTGGCCTATGGTTTTACCAAACTTGATAGTTTACTCTTGTTTAACTTAGGCTAGTTGATAGTTTTGGTTAGATGCATACATCATTCCAAGTTTATTGCCGCACAAAACTATATTCTTTCATTTATTTTGAAAAGAATAGTAAAGAGAAACTAATATAGTAAGGAAAATTTAACTTTTAATACAGAAAAATTACAACTAATTTTCGAGTTATCTTTATATGAAATAAATGATAAGAAATAATTTACTTATGAGCAAGAAAGGAAAATCACATAATAACTTTTATTTTTACGATAACTTTATATTATCTATTTTGTTTTAATTTATACAAATTTTTTTTTCACATTTTAAGAATTCCTAACAATTTTGAATGTCAAAATAGATTGAAAATGTAATTCTAACCATTTATGATGGTCTTCAATACTTCTATAACATCTATTCATCCAATATTTGCAAATCATTATTCTATCTATTTACACTCTAAGAAAATTATTGGAAATACATTCTTTATTTAAATCATCATCTATATTTACTAACTCTAATATATTAAATGATGTATAATCTTAATTCTACTCATAATATACAATATTACCTACTAAATAACCAATTCCATTATATTATTACAAGACCTCATAGTGTTCAAAAGAAACGTACTTCATTCATTAATTTAGCTAAGTCCACATGTTAAAGGTAAATACTGCTATCTTAAAGATGATCAATTCAATTGATTTATTATGGATCACAAAAAGTGGATTCTGTGCCAATTTAGAATAGGCTGTAGTGTGCAGGCATGCCTATCAGGGGTTGATAGTTGTTGCATTTAGCAGATATTGTGCTCCACATTAGCTCTGTATTATTCAGTTAAAACATGAATGTGATTTTGAGGAAGGATGTATGTGCCATATCATATGTTCAGGTAAATAAGCTAACTGTAACCATATCGGATTGGTATAAAAGAGTAAATATGACGTTCATGTATTCTCTCTACTTGTCTTCCTCATTTTCACAGAATGATTTTGACTTTAGTAGCAGAGCCTTGTTTGTTAAGGTTCCATGATAAATGCAAATGATGTTAAATAGCAGCCCTTATTTGTTTCGGATATACTGGACAAATACTTCAAGGGTGAAGATCTTCCTTTACAAAATCTATATTGCTCTGCAACCTTGACAAAACTGTCCTGACAGCACCCGACAGGAACTTCGCTGCAACACGGCCTTGTTATAACAAGGAGATGTTTATACATTGACAAGTATATTATATGTATAATATACACGGTGATAGGTTAATTACTAATATTGCTTACACAATGTTGTTTAGTATATCGTGTACAATGAATACAAATGAGTTTATGTATGCCATTTATATTGGATACAATGTGGTAGTTATGCCCAGACGAGGAAAAAATTAAAAACTAAATTAAATAGTAAAAATGCATGCTGATGGACTGGAAGGTGGATGGTTTCAAAAAGGATGTCAGTTTCATTCAAGAAAAAATTTAAAATGGCGAACAGGAATCTCATTGTTTTGTATTAGCAGCAGGCCAAGATGCTCCTCTTCAGGTTAGTTCTTCACAATAGTTTGGATTAATGATTAATACTATTTCTTTTTTTTTTTGGTTCCTTCTCTGGATCCTGCTCTGGATGTATTGAACAGATATATTTATGTATGTTCATAATTGCTTTTTTGCATTAAATTAAACGGTTGTAGGATTGTTGAAGGCCAACAACCAAAGGGAGGCGGTGGAAATCCCACAGGCCCCATAAAAAGGAGACATGCCACTCTATATATATTTAGATTCCCCATAAAAAGGAGACATGCCACTCTATATATATTTAGATTCGCCCTTCTGCCTGTAGAAACAAAGCATGGCCTACATAATAGAAGTACTTTTAATGAAATAGAAAATTTAGAGATAATTGAAAAGTTAGTAGGATTTGTATTAGATTTTTTATACTGTAATTTTCATTTTAAATATAAATGCTTGCAGCTGGAAAAAAAAATCAATTTAATACTTATAAATTGTAAAATATTATTTATATTTATAAACAATTTCATAAAATAACATTTAAATTTTTCTCTGCACTTTGTCTTTAAAATATTTTATAATAATGATAGTCCATTGAATGTTTCGAGATTTGATTATGTATTAGTTCTTGACTCATGACTGTTTTTTTGCCTGTCAATAGGTTCTTAGAGATCATCCACATCTATAGATAGCCTATTACAGGTATATGTATTTTTTTCAATACCAAGTATTTTTTTTTTCAAAATTGATTTGTTTTTTAAAAGATATCAATCTTTTTCATTATATTAAATTTTATTAAATATTTAGTTTAGGAGGGTTAAATAATTATATTTTTTTACTAAATTATAGTTTTCAAATCTTAATTAACTATTTTGTGTATTAATTGTTTATTAAAAGAGAAAAAAACTAAAAATAATAAAAATTGTATATGTATATTTTAAATTAGAAAAAAATAAAAATTAAATTATAATTAAAGATTTATTTTTAAATGAGTTGAGTAAGAAAAAATGGAAAGAGATTTTATCATAAAAGCAAGAAGAATCTTTTTCTCTTTTTAGTGCCTCATCCTATTTTCTAGCTCACCAAATAAATGTTATGACATGCATTTAAATTAATAACTCCTTCACACATGACTATATTAATAATTGTTATTAATTTCACAAATTATATTTTTTCTTTAGAATTGTTTTTTTTAAGATATCAATCTTTTTCATTATATTATTTTTTATTAAATATTTATTTTAAGAAGGCTAAATAATTTGAAATCTTAATAACTATTTTGTATAATTTAGATTAGTTGTTTATTAAAAAAAAAGAAAAAAAAAAAAATATGTATGTTTATTATTATCTCCTTGTTGCATGACTCTATTAATAATTGTTTTTAATAATTTGAAAGGTCAAGTATTTCTTTCTTTAGAATTGATTTTTTTAAGATATCAAAATTTTCATTATATTAAATATAATTATATTATTTTTACCCTATTAAAATTTTCTTTGAAGCTCCATAGTACATGCATATCCTTGAAGCTCCATAGTATTTGTACACAAACCCAAATCAGAAAACCTTTCATGATAATTGAGAAATAGAGTTTTTCAAACATAAACGGATTTTTTTTTTTAAATATCAATCTTTTTCATTATATTAAATATAATTATATTGTTTTTACTCTATTAAAATTTTCTTTGAAGCTCCATAGTAATTTGAGTTATATTTTATTGGTTTCTGCCAAGGAAACTATAGGCGAGGCCTGTTCTTAACTAGTTATTAATAATTCTTTTTGCAACCAATGAGAACTAAATAAATTTTCTATTTAAAAAATATTTATCTATTATTATTATTATTTTTTATGGGTAAAAGGCCAAAGCCATTAATATATAAAATGTGCTGGCACCAGTAGGAAAGAACAAAGCGAAGAAAACCTCCGGTCTAGCCCGAGACTTATGCAATCCAGTACATAGTGTTTATTTATAAATGTTATACGGGGCAATGCCCAACAAGGATAAATCCTTTCTTACAAATTTCTGAGATACATGCACAGTCATTGCCCTTATCATGGGCCTTTCTTCTGTTATAGCCTTTGTGTATGTCTTTTTGGTTCTCCGGCCCTTGGGATGTCTTCCGGGACATCTATCATTAGACCAACTATCTTTTATTCGTGTGGGGGAGCTTTTTCTAACTTGCTCATAACACACTATCTTTTATCATTAGACCAACTATTTTTTATCATTAGACCAAAAATATTTACCTATTGCTATTGTATAGATGCAAATATTTTAACAAAACATATTTGAAAAATTATTATTTTTTTAATCTAATTGGTAGAAAACTATCACCCGATAAGGGCGATTATTGTGGATCATCAAGGTTTAAATTATAAAGTTTTGTATGAATATTGGAAATAATTTTATGCATTGCTTTCATTTTTCTCAAAAAATGTTGGGCGATTATTGGGGATCATCAAGGTTTAAATTATAAAGTTTTGTATGAATATTAGAAATAATTTCATAGCGCACCCCATCACGCCCAAATTTAGGTATGTCATATACAAGCTGCTGGCAGTTGGGTATAATTTATGTGTTAAACTCTTTAGGCAACTATTCTTCATGTTTTTTATGTTCTTGATGTCCAAACATTGTAGAGGCTCTGTTTTGAACTTGGTAATGCTGCTTCTTTATCATGCAGTCAGCTGGATTATACATTATCATTTATGTATTTTATACTATATGGAGTGATTCTATCTAGAACTTCCCAAGCTACCTTTATGGATATTTTGCCAAGGGCTTTAGACCGCTCAAAAGTTTGGACTAAGCTTATGAATTCAGTTGAATTGTGGGGTGTTTATGATCTCTGATGAACGTTAAATTGACAATCTCTTGTGAACTACATTTTTTTTGTGAGTATTTCCCAGTGTACTTGTCACTTTATGTTTCAAATATTTTTCATGCCGAAATCTGTTTCGCCCATTGTGGAAAATTCCTGTAAGAGTCTGGGTAGTGTCCAAGTCCCAGTGTGGCTTATAATCTTCTCAGACTAGCCACTGATTGAAAGCTTTTCTTTAACAAAAAAGGAAAACATGGACATGTTTTCAGCCATACATTATCTAGATTTGCTTGGAAATAAACTTGTAAAGTTTGCTTCGTTGTCACGAGGGCTGTAAAATGGATCTTGTGCAATTTTTTAGCTTTCATTTTTGCAAATTCTTTGATTGACCATTACTTTTAGGTTGGATCTTGTGTTAATGTTCCGAACTTTTTTTTTTTTTTTTTTTTCTGTTTTCTTTTAGAAGAATGTTTGGTTTATGAAGTCGAGGAGAAAGTTTTGGATTTTTTCATAACTTATATTAAGCTGATTTAGTTGTTGAATATTTCAGCTCATTTGTTTTTCGTTTGTAAAGAGTATGGTCACCACCTTGTAACCCGGGCCTTTAAAATTTGACTATCTCCAGCATCTTTGTAAAAGAGATATCGTGGTTAAAGCTTTCTAAGTGTTTGGCTGCTCTGGCAAGAAAAGTTCAATAGAGGAATTTGCCTTTCTGGTGAGTAATCTTTCAACAGTTTAGTAACCATGCCTTTTTCTAGTATTTTAATCTTTCTTGGAGGGACAAGTTAGAAATTTGTATTTTCTAAACGTAGAGATATTAATGTTCCTTTTTTGAAGAAATATTAATTTCATTGGCTTTTTTAAATTTCTTTTTAATTTTTTATCTAATAGATCTTGCACAAATTCCTCGATATGCATACATGTTTAGAATTAATAACTTAAATATTGAGAAAATTGCATGTAAAGATTCTTGTCCTTAGCAGGGTATAAAAGGTGACAGTCTGCTATTAAAGATGAGGCTTGGGTTGAAGAATTGGTGGACACAGTGCATGCAATGTCAGGTTCTCATGAATGTTGAGGGGTGGTGCAAGGTGCCGATGGTCACTGAAATGGAGCGGTCATTGTGTGCATGCATTAGCTGGGGCTTTTTAGTTTGGTTGGGTTTTGGAGTCTAATGCATATGGTGTCATCTACTATTTTGGTGTTTTTTGATTTGCATAGTTTTGTGTGTAGTTTGTGCAATTATATATCAATGCATTCAGCTGGTAGTTGGTTTTAGTGTCAACTGGCTAGCATAGCAACTTTTTGTTTGTAGTTTCTTCCCAGCGTCTTGATATTTTTATTGTAATGTTTATTATTTGAAAGAGGTATGGGCCCCTAGAGAATCCCTACTGTTATACCTAAAAAAAACAAGTGATGCAATACCAAGGTGGGAGAGCCTTTAATTGAAGACTATCCCACCTTCTAGCTCTTCAATACAAGAGTCTATTCTTCAGCACATTAAATCATAGAAAATCCTCTTTTAAATTTTTCATACAGGAAGTTTGAGTTTTTGTCATTTCTAATTAAAATTTCCTCAATTTAACTTTGTATTGAAAACAAACACATAGATAGGGCAAGTGACCACTTGAAATTCATCTGAGACAAGTTATGGAATACTACAACACTAAGAAGTCTCAAAATCATCCATTCATTTGCTGTTGTAGTAAAATGACTAATTTATATGGAAAACTAGCTCTCCTTTGGCTTATATAAACATTCAAAAAGAAAAATTACGGCTGTAGATTAACAACAATACATCTATAAATTTGTAGAAAGAAATCACATTAGTACTCAAGGCATTCTTAGGGTAAATTAACTTAATCTCATAGGTGGTAGGAGGTTTGTTATGGCATAAGATTCTCGTCCTTAGCAGGGTATAAAAGGTGACGGTTTGCTATTGAAGATGAGGCTTGGGTTGAAGAACTGATGGACACAGGGCATGCAATGTCAGGTTCTCATGAATGTTGAAGGGTGGTGCAAGGTGCTGGTGGTCACTGAAATGGCATAGTCATTGTGTGCATGCATTAGCTGGGGTTTTTTAGAGAACTTACGTAGTTTTTCTATTAGTTTTAGACCAAAAAGGGAGTACAATGAACATCATCCTAGAAAAAGTTGTCATTACCCTCCTAAACTCTTCTGCTTTACTCTGTTTTTGGATTGCACCCACAAAAGCAATATTCCTGTTCTTGCCCCATTGGGGCATGCCTTCATATTTGAAAAAAGCCATCTCCGCAATCTCTTATATAACATTTGTATACAATGCAGGAATTTGTGGGTCATGCGATCGGTAAAATGTGATGTCCATGTCTACTGAATCTTCTTTGCCAAGGTAAGCACTTGAAGCCTTCACATAACGAATTAAGATACCATCATAGAGTTCAACCCCACAAAGGCTCTTAGGAACCATGTCTCTAATTTTTTTGACGTCAAGAAGAAAGTCTTGATCCTAGATAGACCTATAGAAACTCCAATTTGGTGGAAAAATTGGCTTTTTACTCGAGGATCCCATGAGCAAGCTGTTAATAGTTCATCTTCAGGGCTAGCAATACATGATCCAGAAGATTGCATTTCGTTTTGGAAGCCTATTACTAGATATCCTAGAAAATGCTCGCCGTTGTTCTTTAGTCCTCTTCCAAGGCCAAGGATTACAACGACCTGTAGTTTTGAGGAGATGCACAAGCCCTCTTCAACACTGGTTTCTTCTTTTAGCTCTTCTGTCAAATTTGGAACACCAAATAGTTTTTAGTTGTACATTGTCTACTAGAAATAAAGACAAATTATTTGTACTGCTAGCTTGGAGTAGAGACAAGAGGACTGCTAGTAAGCCACAAAAGAAAAACTTTCCTCTTGAACATGGTTATGTAGATGGCTATTCTTAAACATCATTCATTTCAATAGTTAAATGTCAATTTTGACTAATAAAAGGAGGACAAATATTTACCACTTTTTGTTTTGAATGAGGTGTAAAATTCCTATTGACTATTTGTCAATTGAAATGGATGATATTTAAGTAGAGTGTATGTAGATAAGTGAGTGGTAGATAGTCTAAATGAATGGAGGCTTGTGATGCTATCTTTGGGATTGAGTATTGCTATCCCAAAAAGTTGTTTGGATTGTCTTGTTAATATCTGTACCATTTATAGAGGAAAAAATTCAATTTGTGCTTGAGTATTTATCTTTAGGGCAGGATAGTGTTAACCCAATGTTGTCCAGCTACTGGTGGAGTTGATGGTGAGAATGGAATGTTTCATAGTGTAAGAGTGATGGCAATTAGTTTTAGTGCTGCCAATAAGAGTTGTAGTTGTGTCAATAGTCATTAATGTGTTGTCTATTAATTTAGTTAGATGGCAAGTGTAGATCCAGTTTTGTAGGACTTTGTTGAGTTTCATTGAAGCTATATATTTGTAACCTCTATTTTTTAAAATCAAGTAGTGAACAACACCTATTAATATCTCTGTTTTGCTTCTTATATTCTTCTCTATGATATTTCTACCGTTATTTTTTATAGTATTATCAGAGCCTATAGCTATAAAGAATGCAGTTCTGAGAATGGATCAATATCTCCACCATCTAAGGAGTTGAGGGTGAGAATAGATTGGTTCTATAAGAGTGTTGGTTGAACTTATGGTGATGTTGCTCTTATTTTTTGGAGCTAAAAGTGAAAATATATTGGTTTATATAGTGTTGGTTGAGCTTATGGCTATAAGGTATGCAGAGCAAGAATAGATTAGTATCTATACCATCTGAGCACTCGATGGTAAGAATAAATTGGTTCAAATAGTTATTGTCAATCTAATGCCTATAAAGTATGTAGGCTCTGCCTCTTAACTGTCCTACTAGTATATCTAATATCTGGAGAAAAAGATAATCAATTTGTCCATATATGTTGATTTTAATCCCTGAATTTGATATTGCTTTTTTTAACACTCAAAGTTTTGTAGCCACTAGTAGATTTGATGGTGAGAATGGATTCTGGCAAAGAGTGTTGGTTGGGCTTGTAGCCATAAGGTACTTCCAATGACTCTCCCAACTGTTATGCTAGTATCTAGCCCATCTAGAAAAAACCTAAAAGTTGTGCATATGTGCCAATGTTATCCTTGGTTTTAATATTGCTACCTTTAATAGGCAATGTTATCTCTGGCTACTGTGAAGCTGACTCTCAAAATAGATTGTCTCAGTGCCTCTGGGAATTGTTCTATCAGAATCTCCAACATGTGATTAATAGCATCAATATGACCATCAACTTACAGATATTAAATGAAGTGAAGAAAAACTAACCACCAAGAATCTTCCATAGTAATAAAAATAAATAATGATTTATTTTGAGCATTTTTTGCATCTATTCAGGGCTTGGCATGTTTATATGGTATTTTGTCCCAAGGCCCATCTTCTATGTATTAATTTAGTAGGAACAATACTTTTCATGTCTATATTAGCAATGTGAATGTTAAATACCTATTTCACGGATTGTCCCTAGAAGTGAAGTGAAGAATGCTTGGAATCCAATGAAGTCTTTTATTCCGTATCTTGGTACATTCACGAGAACTCTGTCATCTACTCTGTATACTGCCTTACTCTGTGAAGGATACCATCATATATTTGCAAATTCATGCTGCAAGCCAAATGTGAGTACCATATTTTTTATGTCTACATCATCTTTCTCAAGATTTGTAATGGACCTCTTGAACAATGGCTGCAGTTGAAGGGTGACTTGTATCAAAGTAGAGCATACTTTAAGAAAATCATATAAGTTTTGTCTCCAACAAATGCTTTGAAGTCAAGGAAGGTTGTGGTGGAGTGCGCTGGAACAATATGTAGTGTAGAATTGAAATAAACACAATGAAATAGCAATACATCGTACAAAATAGACAACACACAGATTTGTACCAAGAAAAATCACGAGTAAAGGTCTCTCACTAATTTTATTCTCAAAAGAAATTCGCTGTTACAGAATTACATCATTTGTATTCAAGTTCAACTGACATATAAAACTAGGAAAAAACATATATAATTAATTTAATGTGGTTATAATTTTCCATCAATCATTTTGCATTGTAAGTTGTATTCAGTAGCTTGTTCTATTTGCATAAAAACAAAACTAGCTCTGTGTTGAGTGTTCACTAAATTAAGATTGGTATTTGTAAGTGATCCAAGAGCTTATATTTCCCTTTCCCAATTCATTTTTTTTTTCAATTTCCTTTATTTCCCTGTCATCAGTCTTTCTATTTTTTTATCTGTAACAAAAAGAAAAAAATTAATCTACTGTATTGAGAATATATTTTTTTACATTAAAACAAACCTTTTTCTAGTATTTTGTCGGTCTTATGATTTGGATTTCTAAGTGCTTTTCTATGAAGAATAATTAGTTGGGAGTTGTCATATACAAATTTGAAACGTTTTCTTGCCATATTCTCTAGTTTACAGCTTCTTGTTTAGCTCTAGACTTGCAACCTAAACTCCAAATAGTGTAGGGGATTCCATTGTCTTCTCATCACAATGGGATTAGTTGTAAATATGTTCATAATTGTATGCTATGTTTGGGACTTGAAACTGTTTCCAAGCACCCTGTTCAACCCTATTTCATCCCATAATCTGTTGCAGTTATCTATGATACTCCATGAGTCTCCTTGCAAAAAGCCTCTTCACGAGAGAGGGGTAATGAAAAGGAAGTTAAAATCATCAAGTAATTGTGTTCAAAACTTTTGGAAACTGTCCTACAAAATCTTTATGTACAGTAACAACCTACTTTCTTTGGATTTAAATTGTCAAATTCTAGAATTTATCAAAACAGAATAAGGTTTTGTTGGCAAAATGAGAGAATAAAGTTTTTTCCATAACGAAAAAGAAAGTTGTTTAGCATCCACATTTTTTAATCCAATTGATATTTGCCAACAGGTATGGGATAATCTGATCATTGAAACAACACTCAAGGACTTTTATGACCCCAACCTTACTCCTCTGATACAAGGACTTCAAACAAATATAACTGTATGTTTATCTTCTTCCTTTTCTCTGCCTCTCATCCGATTTCCTATATTGCTACGAAATAGAAGAAATTGTATCAATCAAAATTAAAATTATTAATCAAAATCATCTTAAGTTCCTTTTCTGAGCGTTTAGTTTGAGACAAGTTAGAAATTTGTATTTTCTAAAATTAGAGAGATTAATGTTCCTTTTTTGAAGAAATATTAATTTCATTGGCATATCTAAATTTCTTTTTAAGTTTTTATCTAATAGGTCTTGCACAAATCCCTTGATATGCATACATGTCTAGAATTAATAACTTAAATAGTGAGAAAATTGCATGTAATATCATAGTTACAAAATTCATTGATTTAAATTTTATCCCAATTAATTGCACTCACCTCCTTAAAGATTTGATCTTATAAAAATTTGTGATTTTTTTATTTAATTATTTATAATGTGTTTAATTTTCCTATTTTGCAGAAGGTGTGCATTGAAAAACAACAAGAGCATCTACAAATATACTTCAACAACATATAAAATTTGACAAGTAACATATTACACCTATTTTGTTTTTATATTTGTAGTGTGTTTTTATATTGTGCATAAAATGTCACAAAAGAGTGAACCAAAAAAATCATTGCATACTATCATAGACATAGAAAGTTATGAATCAATGAAAACGAATGAAGAACAAACAATAGATGTAGTATTGAAAAACAATAATCTTTTTAGGATAAGTGCATTTTATACAATAGAGGGGATTATCTTTTTGACTCTGCAATATTTGTTACATATGCACTTCACTTCCATAGAATTATGAAATGGTATGATTGATTATTTTCTTAATTGCCTAGCAAAAAAGGACCTTGATGCTTTGTTTTCATATAGACATGAGCTAGATCCTAAAACATTGAATGAATTGCATCAAATTATTGATGTTAATACATACAACGTATGCGCCTATCTGCGGTTAAAAAACCAAATTGTAAAGAGTATGGGCTTTGGGGCGACTTATTTTGTATTAAATGGCTAGCAAAGTGGTTAGATATCCAAATATATATTTGGTCATCAACTAGAAAAGTAAAGTACTTGCATTTCAATGAAAATTCAAAAAGTACTACATATTCTATTTTGTTCCACGATGAAGACCATTTGAATGGACATTTTGAACCACTTGTTTCCAAAAAAAGAAAGCCATTGGAACAATGTATTAACCAATCTAAACACTCAAAAACAATTAGTAACTTGACAAAACAAATTGTTGAGGATAAATCAATAGATTCAATGTCCAAGTTCTGTCAATATGCATTATCAATACTAAATTTTGCATTGGATAATATCAAGATGTAGAAAACTATGAGTCAAGAAACACACATGGAGATATCTTAATTGACATAGTATTGGAAGACAATAACCTATTTAGAATATGCCGGGCTTTGTATACAATGTAGGTGATTGTCTTTTTGACTCCTTACAACTACTATTACATATGCGATACACATCTGTTGAACTAAGAAATGGAGTAGTTGATCATTTTCTAAATTGTCTAGCAATCGATGATCCTGATGCTTTGTTTTCACTTCAAAATGAGCTAGACTCGCACACACTATCCAAAATGCATGGTGTTCATGATGTTAGTACATATCTGCGACGCATGAGACTATTTGGGGTTCCAAAGCCAAATTGTAATGAGTATGGCCTTTGGGGAGACTTGTTTTGTATTAAATGGCTATACAAGTGGTTAGATATTCAGATATGTATTTGGTCTTTAACAAGAAAAAACAAAGTACTTGCATTTTAATGGAAATTCACCAAGTACACCATATTCGATTTTGTTCCATGATCAAGATCATAAAAATGGACATTTTGAACCACTTGTGAGCAAAAAAGTTAAGACACCCGAACAACAGGCTCACCAATCCAAACAACAGGCTCACCAATCCAAACATTCTGGAACAAATATATATTCCCCAAAGAAATTTCTAGAGAAGAAAACAATACATACAATGTCTAGATTATGCAAAAACTCATTATCAATATCAGATTGTGGTGACAGTCTTTTTAATAGTATTGCAAGTTTGACTCAAAATGAATATGACAGCCAATGTCTTAGACGCTACATGGCTCAATCCTTTTGCAATGCAATGCTAAATGGAGACAACATAGCAAATGAATGCCTTGAAACATGCTTAAAATCTGAGTTGAAAATTAGTTGTGATGCCAAAAATTGGAAAACATTTATTGCAAAAGTTGGAGATCCATTTCAACAAAGTGGAATTGAAGGATCTGATTTTTGTTTTGAATGGCTATCATACATTTTGCAAATAAAAATTAAAGTTTGTTTAGAAAATAGTACCATGCCTACCAAAGTATATTGCAAATGTGTACAACCAACAGAAGTATACAATGTCATATGTTACAAAGTCAATGAGATGCATACACATTATAAGCCATGTGAAGTGGAAACAATAATGAAAAGCAAACAAAAGCGTAGTATGCACAAATTAAAAGAATCCATTCGAAATAGTAAACAAGTAAAAACTTGCAACTCTACACATCTCACAAAGGGGTATAGCACTCTTCTCCATAACTCACTTTGTAAACTAAAACAAGAGATGCAAAAAAACTAAACAAAATATTAGTATGCACAAATTGAAAGAATCCATTCGAAACAGTAAACAAGTAAAAACTTGCAACTCTACACATCTCACAAAGGCGATTAACACTGATTTCCAAAATTCACTTCATAAAGTAAAACAAGAGATACACAAAAAACCTATAAAAACTTGCAACTCTACACATCTCACAAAGGGGTCTAGCACTCTTCTCCATAACTCACTTCGTAAACTAAAACAAGAGATGTGCAAAAAACCTAAACAAAATATTAGTATGCACAAATTGAAAGAATCCATTCGAAATAGTAAACAAGTAAAAGCTTGCAACTCTACACATCTCACAAGGGGATTAGCACTGATTTCCAAAACTCACTTCGTAAAGTAAAACAAGAGATACACAAAAAACCTAAAATCCAAAACATACAAGAAGGTGGAAAAAAAAACCTGTAGAATCTTACATGGCAAAAATCAAAGACACCTAAACATGTGTGTGCAATTTGTGGGCAATTACATTTCAAAAAGAATATTATAAATCTAAGCCAACAAACAATGGAAACATATGGGCTAGTTTTATTAAGGACACAAGAATTTTACAGAAACAAAATATGCAATTTTTGTAACCACCAATTGAGGCAAAACAAAAAACCAATATTTGCAACACCAGAACATATTAAAACAAATAAGCCACTACAATTTACACTGCTACAATTTCAAAACTTGAAGAAAGACTAGTGTCCCTTCGACTTGCCTTTGCACAAATTTGGCAACTAGGATTCAGAAGACCTCAAATTGGACTAAATGGAACAATTATCAATGTCCCAACAAACATGAACATTATACAAACACTGTTGCCACGCTCCACCAATGAAACATGTACAATTGCTATTGTATTAAAGAGACGTTTGCAATATAGGAACACATACCAAAAAGGAAGAGTTCAACCAAATGTTATTATGAATTCTTTAAACGAATTGTGTAAAACAATGTTGTACAAAATGCAAAATGTTAAACTGAACAAAAATTGGCATCAACATTTGTACCATTTAGAAGAGCATATTACAGTTACCGATTCTTCATCAAGTGATAACGACAAAGACAATGACAAATAATCAAATGGAAATGGAAATGGATACCTTGATCCATGGATTTACTGAGTGAAGAACTATACATTCAATACAAGACAAAGTCATTGAAATTGCACCTGTTGAAGGAAAACAACCTCTTGGAATATTCCAAGACAAATATGCGGAAGAAATGAATTTTTCAACATTATTTTTTTGGAGAATCACGTGATGAGCGAATTAAAAAGAAAATTTCATACCAAAGAATTCCACAATGGGAAGTACAAAATTCAAATCGAATATTTGCTTATCATACCACTGACTTATTTTTCAAAACCATTAAAATTCTAATTGCCCAAGTTTCTTCTACACTATGGATAAGAATTCACAAAGGGAAATTAAAAGGTAGAACCCTATTGGCAAAAGATGTGAAGCACAAACCAAACCTTGAAAAAATATTGCAATCAGATATTGGATATGTAGGTTTAAAAAAAAAAAGAAATTCACCAGACTATTTGCAATACTTGAAGAGAAATCTTTTTGCAATGATACGACAGTTTAGACCACCTACTTTTTTTGTAACTTTCACTAGTGCAGAACAAAATTGGGAGCCATTAAAACAAACATTGAAAGAATTGTACATCTCACACCAAAACAAATCCACAGAAAACCAACAAGAATTGCTTAATGAAGTTGACATTACTTATTTGATTAAAAAGGATCCAACAACTTGTACTCGCTATTATAAACATAGAATTAATGCCATGAAACAATTAATATGTTTAGATGAGACATTTTTTGGAAAGGTATTGGACTACTTTTTAGTTACAGAATTCCAAAATCGAGGAAATGAACATGACCATTTCATGCTATGGGTTAAAGATGCACCTATTTATGGAAAAGATACTAATACTAGTATTGAACATTTTGTAGACAGATACATAACTTGCAATACTGAAATTTTAAACGAACAAATAGCTAAAATACATAGACATCACCATACTAAACAATGCGGCAAGACCAAGAAAAAAAAATGTTGCTTTGGTTTTCCACAACCACCAATGAAAACAACAAGAATTCTGGAACCATGCATCAATGAAAAAAGAAACATGTGTTTGGCTGAAAAACTTAGATCCACTTTAGAATGTTCAAATTACGATTGTTCTACATCTTTTGAGGATTTCCTAGTGAACATAAACATGGATGAAGAAGAATACATATTGGCCATACAATCTACATTGGTTAGACCAACAATGTTTTTGAAAAGGAAGCCAGCTCACATTTGGAACAATACATTTTGTAAAAAAATTCCACATCTATGGCAAGCAAATACAGATGCACAATTTGTTCTAAATGCATATGCTGCAACAATGTACTATAGCTCATACATGACAAAATGCAATGCCTCAATAACAAATGCATTTAACAAAATACGCACAGAGCACAAAGAACAAAACATTGATGCAATTAAAATGATAACAAAACTTGGCAATGCTTTGCTCAAGCTACAACAAATGTCTACTCAGCAAGCTGTACACATTTTGCTTTCACTTCCTCTTAATTATAGTTCGAGGAAATGCATATTCAAAGACACATCAACTGTTGAAAATCATACATTTATTTTGAAAAATTCCACACAGCTAAAAAACGAGCTAGATGATTCACAAAATGTTGCTTGTAAAAGTTTAATTGACCATTATATAGCACGCCCTAAAGTATTGGCAAATGTTTGTCTAGCAGAATTTGTCGTAGAATACACAACAAAAAAGGACAATTAAAAAAAAGTAGACCACAAATTATTCGATATATAAGATACAATAAACATGTTGACATCGAGAACTATTATAGGGAACAACTTTTACTATATGTACCGTTTTCCATAGATGAAAACATATTGAAAAAAGGCTTTACAACATGGGAAAATGCTTTCATTGCTAATGAAAACATAGTAAAACTTAACCAAGCAAAGTACACATACCATATAAATGAGCTATGGGGTGATTTGGACAATGCTATTAATGATGTCAATATTGAAAACGAGAACTGTACAAGAACAAACAATGTTGAAAACTTAAACACTGAATATAATGAACAGTACAATTTGCAATCGGATCTAGACACAATAAAACTTAACTTCTACAACAAACAAATGAGAAGACCATTTGAAATTGCTAAGCATCCAAACTTAGTTGACAACACATAATACTACAATGTTCGAAGAATGCTAAACAAAGAGCAACAAGCCATAGTAAAGGACATACTAATAAAAAAACAACATAAATTACTTGAACCATTGCATTTGTTTCTAATAGGAGGTGTTGGAATAGGGAAAACATTCACTACCAAAGCTATATACCAAGGTCGGCCTACTGCGTATATACAATAACTCTATTGATAGTGACCCAGATAAGATAAAGGGCTTGTTACTGGCATACATAGGTAAATCAGCTTACAATATTGGAGGCACAACTTTGCACTCTGCACTATTCATACCATTTAACAAATCCACTACTATTCCATTGAG
Source organism: Cunninghamia lanceolata (assembly GCA_027924645.1). Taxonomy (NCBI): domain Eukaryota; kingdom Viridiplantae; phylum Streptophyta; class Pinopsida; order Cupressales; family Cupressaceae; genus Cunninghamia; species Cunninghamia lanceolata. Next base: position 12,747,440 of record BSBN01000828.1, on the reverse strand, counting down.
CTCAGACAAATTAGATATATTGACAAAAGAATATCAACAATTGCGTATTATCCTTATTGATGAAATTTCATTAGTTGGAGCGAGACTGTTGCGTTGCATAGATAAAAGATTGCATGACATCATGCAAACACCACTAAATATTTTGGTGGCTTAGACATTATTTTTTGTGGTGATTTCTATCAAGCAGAACCTATACATGACTGTCCAGTGTTTCAAACTGTCAAATCAAACACCGAACTAGTTCCATACAATTTTTGGGAAAACATCAAATGCTATACCTTACAAAAAACTGAGACAAAAGATGAAATCTTGATCAATATTTATATATATTAAGTTTTAATGTAATATTATATACATTAAAATATATAATAATATTATATATATATATTATATAATATATTTATTAATATATTTATGCCAAGAGGCTTCCTACAGTGGCAGGAAGGGGCTGAAAGATTCTTATTCCCCTAAATAAGATTATGTAAACAAAAATCATAAAATTCAAAAAACAACAAATAAGATTCCAATCTTTAAAAACTAAATAAAAACTAGCAAATAAATATGGGCTATAATGGATTACGATCTCTTAATAAATAAGAGGCGTTTCACAAAACTATTCAAAACATACTAACATTTGCAGGTGGCATTTAAAACTATTCAAAACATGCATTTTAAAACACCATTCTTGGCACTAGCATTTGCAGGGGGCATTTTCCAATATTGACATGTGTTTGAAGAAACTTCTTGGTTCCTTAAACAAAATTAAAAATAAGAACTAAGATTCCTTTCAAACAGATGGACAACGGGACAAATGGCATATATATTATCAAATATTTATTATATTTGTTATTATAATATATCATATATTTTTATCAATATAAAATATAATATATTACATTATAATATAATATAATATAGTATATAATATTATATAATATATAATATATTTTTATCAATGAAGATAATGAAGAATATATATTATGAAATTATGTATATTATCACATATTTGATATATTATAATTATTATTTTTCAAAATATAATATAATATATTATAATATCATATAATATTATAATGTTATAATGTTATCTTAAAGTGCTAAAATATCAACATCTAATTGCAATGGATTTTTCCTTCGTTTTTTTTTGAACTTTTGAACTTATTACTATATGCATATTTATATTCTAGAATCTTTCTAAATTATAAAAAGTATTATAATTTTTTGAAAAGATAGTATAGAGTAAAAATGGTCTAAAAAACCAAACTAATATTATAATGTTGTATTATAATATAATAATATTATATAATATATAATATATTTTTATGGCTGAAGATAACCAAAAATATATATTATGAAGATTTTCAAATATTTTATGTATATTATCAAATATTTGATATATTCATCAAATATATTATAGTTATTATTTTTGAAAATATAATATAGAATATAATATAATATTATAATGTTATCTTAAGTGCCCAAATAGCAACATCTAATTGTAATGGACTTTACCATTCTATTTTTTTAAATTTTTTAACTTATTACTATATGCATATTTATATTCTAGAATATTTCTAAATTATTTGTTTTAACTATATTTAACTATATTGCATATTATTCTATGGTGCTTTTTCTTTAACTATGCTATGGCACTCCCTCCCCTCTTCCAACTTATTTTTTTGTTTTATATAAAATTTAAATTATATATTTATAAATTTACTAAATCCATTTTAAATCTGTGGCTCATATTTAAATAAACATTGTTTTCAATTTAAAAAAAAAAAATGCAACTTTGTTATTGTATAGAGTGAAATTGATAACAACAAAAATTATAGATCTTAAATAATTAAAACCCCTACATCTAATAATAAAAATGACAGATCTATAATAAACTATAAAATAGTTAAAATAATTTTTTAAAAACCTCCATTGCAAATTCTCTCATTGTGCAACCATGCATGCAAACCAAGAAGAAGAAATTTATGGAGAAAATTAAATGACAAATCTACAATAAACTATAAAATAGTTGAAATATTTTTGTAAAACACCTCCATTGCAAATTCTCATTGTGCAACCTTGCATGCAAATGAAGAAGAAGAAATTTGAGAGCCTCGAGAAAAAATAATTATGGAGAAAATTAAAATAAGTTAGTGTAAAACTATAGTTTTTATATGCTTTTATATCATTTTGGTAAGTTTTAATATTTACTAAAATTAGAACTCCACAACTCAATGAAGAAGAAGAAATTTGAGAGCCTGGAGAAAAAATAATTATGGAGAAAATTAAAATAAGTTAGTGTAAAACTATAGTTTTTATATGCTTTTATATTATTTTGGTAAGTTTTAATATTTACTAAAATTAGAACTCCACAACTCCCTATTTTCTAGGTAATGTGATTTAAAATTAAATTAATGTGCATAGTTAAATTAGAATTTCAGTAGAATCTTGTATGATGTTTAAAATAGAAACCTATTTTATAATTACTAAATCATGTGATTTTATTTAAATTATATACCTATATTTTAGGTAACTCACTCCATAACTTATGGCTTAATGATTGTGTTGTGATTTTAAATAGGTTTATTTGTGAGATGTGCTTTAAAATTGAATTATACTAGCACACCTATATTTAAAAAATATATCTAAAGTACGCCGAGAGATATCCTTCTCAAGGCGCCTATTTCCACCTATGTGTGGTAAATTGATTAAAAAATATAGGTATGCTAGTAGCATCCCGAGCGGCAAGCCTAATTCTAACTATATTATATAATTATAAGAATTATTATAATTAATTATAATATAGATTAGATATATTATTTAATATATTATATAATAATTATATCTAATATTTATAAAAATTATTATTATTATATTAATAATTAAATTGTTTTATTATATTATATATTATATTTAGGATTAGAGTTATGGGTTAAAATTAAGGATAGGGTTAGTGTTAGTATTAGAATTACGACCAAAATTATGGTTAGAATTATGTTAAATAGGGATAGATTTAGAAATACAGTTAGATTGAGGGTTTTGAGGCTTAGAAAATAATGTTGAGTGTAATCTTAAAGTTATGGTAAGAATTAGGGTTAGATTAATAATTATAATAATAACCCTAACCCTATTATAATCCTAACATGAATCTTGACCCTAATTCTAACCCTAATCATAATCCTATATGCAACCCTAGTTCTAAATCTATCTATAATTCTAACCATAATTGTATCGCTAATTCTAAACCTAACCCTAACCCTAACACTAATCCTAATTCTAACCCCAACCATGAAATTGTTTCTAACCATAATTTTAATTCTAACACTGATTTAAACCCTAACCCTAATCCTAACCTTAATTCTAACCCTAACACTAATTATCACCCTAACCCTACTTTTGACCCTAATTCTTATTCTAATTATCATGCCCTTTTTAATTGTAACCCTACAAATAGTTGTAATTTTAACTCTAACCCTAACTCTAACCCTAACCCTGACCATAATGGAAACCTAAACCCTAACCTTAATACTAACCTTAACTTTGATTGTAACATTAAACATGACTCTATTTCTAATATTAATCCTAATTATAGTCATAACCCTAATTCTAACCCTAACCCTAACCCTAATTCTAACATTAATTCTAATTATAGTCATAACCCTAATTCTTACTCTAACCCTAAGCCTAAATTTAACCCTAACCTTTACTCTAATTTTATTCTTATCCTTAAGTCTATCACTAACCCGAATTCTATCCCTAACCCTAATTATAAGTCTAATTCTTACCCTAATTCTAATACTAATCTTAACCTTGATTGTAACATTAACCCTAACTCTAATTCTAACATTAATCCTAATTATAGTCATAACCCTAATTCTAACCTTAACCCTAATTCTAACATTAATTCTAATTATAGTCATAACCCTAATTCTTACACTAACCCTAAGCCTAAATTTAACCCTAACCATTACTTTAATTCTATTCTTATCCCTAAGTCTATTACTAACCCGAATTCTATCCCTAACCCTAATTATAAGTCTAGTTCTTACCCTAATTCTAATAAGAACCCTAATTCTAACTCTAACCATAACCCTAACCCTAATTCTAATTGTAACCCTAACCCTAAGCCTAAATTTAACCCTAACCATTACTCTAATTCTATTCCTATCCCTAAGTCTATCACTAACTTGAATTCTATCCCTAACCCTAATTGTAAGTCTAATTCTTACCCTAATTCTAATAGTAACCTTAATTCTAACTCTAACCCTAATCCTAACCCTAACCCTAATTCTAACTGTAACTCTAACCCTAACCCTAATTCTAACACTAATCCTAACCTTATTTCTAATTCTAATTTTATCTCTGATCCTATTTCTAAGCCTAACCCTAACATTAATTCCAATTTTAACCCTTATTATAACCCTAACCCTAATTCTAACTCTAGCTCTAACCCTAACACTAATCCTAATTCTAACCCTCACCATAAACTTGATTCTAACCATAAATTTAATTCTAACATTGATTTGAACCCTAGCCCTAATTCTCACCCTAACTCTAACTCTTATTATAACCCTAACCCTAACCCTAACCCTTATTATAATAATAACCCTAACCCTATTAGTAACCCTAATTTTAATTCTTATTGTAATTATAATTATAATCCCAACATGAATCTTGACCCTAATTCTAACCCTAATCATAAGCCTATATGCAACCCTAGTTCTAACCCTATCTATAATTCTAACCATAATTGTATCCCTAAACCTAAACCTAAACCTAAAGCGAATCCTAATTCTAAGCCCAACCATGAAATTGATTCTAACCATAATTTTAACTCTAACACTGATTTGAACCCTAACACTTACCCTAACCTTAGTTCTAACCCTAACACTAATTATCACCCTAACCCTACTTTTGACCCTAATTCTTATTCTAATTCTCATGCTATTTTTAATTGTAACCCTAAAAATAGCTCTGATGTTAACCCTAACCCTAACTCTAACCCTAATCCTAATTGTAATTGAAACCCTAACCCTAACCCTAACCTTAACCTTATTTCTAACCCTAACCCTAATTCTCACCCTAACCCTAATCCTTATTATAACCCTAACCCTACTTTTGACCCTAATTCTCATTGTAATTGTCACCCTATTTTTAACTGTAACCCTACACATGGCTCTAATTTTAACCCTAACCCTAACCCTAACTCTAACCCTAACAATGACCATAATTCAAATCCTAAACCTAACCTTAACCCTAATTGTAACATTAACCTTAACTCTAATTCTAAAAATAATCCTAATTATAGTCATAACCCTAATCCTAACCCTAACCCTAACCCTAATTCAAACCCTAACCCTAATTCTAACCTTCACCCTAATTCTAATTCAAACCCTAACCCTACCCTTAGTTATAACCCTAACCCTAATTCTCACCCTAACCCTAACCCTTATTATAACCCTAATTGTACTTATGACCCTAATTCTCATTTTAATTTTCTCCCTATTTTGACTATAACCCTAATTGTAATTGTAATTCTAACCCCTATCCTAGCCCTCATTATAACTACAATTCCAACCCTAACTCTAATTTTGACCCTAACCCTAACCCTAATTCTAACATTAACCCTAATTATATTCATAACCCTAACCCTAACCCTAATTTAACCCTAACCATAACCATAATTCTAACCCTAACGCTAATTCTAATTCTAACTCTAACCCTAACCCTAACCCTAATTCTAACCCTAACCCTAAAGCTTATTCTAATCCTAAACATAGCTTTAATTTTTACCCTAACCCTAACCCTAAACCTAATCCTACCCCTAACCATAATTCAACCCCTAACCCTAACCTTAATACTAACCTTAACCCTAATTGTAACCCTAACCCTAACTCTAATTCTAACATTAACCCTAATTATAGTTGTAACGCTAACCCTAATTTAACCCTAACCCTAACCCTAATTCTAACCCTAACCCTAATTCTAACTCTAACCCTAACCCTAACCCTAACCCTAAATATAATACTAACCCTAACCCTATTTCTAACTCTAATTTTAGCCTTAACCCTAATTTTCAGGCTTACCCTAACCTTAATTAAAATAGTGCATTCCATACTCTACTTTGCTCTATTTTAATAAAAAGAAATACCAATTAATATATTATATCAACCCAAAATGAATTTCTAACCCTAACCCTAATCCTTATTATAACCCTAACCCTACTTTTGACCCTAATTCTCATTGTAATTGTCACCCTATTTTTAATTGTAACCTTAAACATGGCTCTAATTTTAACCCTAACCCTAACCCTAACTCTAACCCTAACAATGACCATAATTCAAATCCTAAACCTAACCTTAATACTAACCTTAACCCTAATTGTAACATTAACCTTAACTCTAATTCTAAAAATAATCCTAATTATAGTCGTAACCCTAATCCTAACCCTAACCCTAACCCTAACCATAATTCAAACCCTAACCCTAATTCTCACCCTAACCCTAACCCTTATTATAACCCTAATCGTACTTATGACCCTAATTCTCATTTTAATTTTCTCCCTATTTTGACTGTAACCCTAATTGTAATTGTAATTCTAACCCCTATCCTAGCCCTCATTATAACTACAATTCCAACCCTAACTCTAATTTTGACCCTAACCCTAACCCTAATTCTAACATTAACCCTAATTATATTCGTAACCCTAACCCTAACCCTAATTTAACCCTAACTATAACCATAATTCTGACCCTAACCCTAATTCTAATTCTAACTCTAACCCTAACCCTAACCCTAATTCTAACCCTAACCCTAAAGCTTATTCTAACCCTAAACATAGCTTTAATTTTTACCCTAACCCTAACCCTAACTCTAATCCTACCCCTGACCATAATTCAACCCCTAACCCTAACCTTAATACTAACCTTAACCCTAATTCTAACCCTAACCCTAACTCTAATTTTAACATTAACCCTAATTATAGTTGTAACCCTAACCCTAATTTAACCCTAACCCTAACCATAATTCTAACCCTAACCCTAATTCTAACTCTAACCCTAACCCTAACCCTAACCCTAATTATAACGCTAACCCTAACCCTATTTCTAACTCTAATTTTAGCCTTAACCCTAATTTTCAGGCTAACCCTAACCTTAATTAAAATAGTGCATTCCATACTCTACTTTGCTCTATTTTAATAAAAAGAAATACCAATTAATATATTATATCAACCCAAAATGAATTTAGATACTCATTTCATTTGCACTCAATGGTGACTTACCGCTAATATTGTTTGCATTAAATAAAATAATAATTACCTTTTTAAAATTATTTGCATACATTAATTTAAATATAATACACTCCTAAATTAATTTAAGTAAACCAATAATCTCATTTGATTCCACTTATATTTATTCTACAACTAAATTAATTACTTAATTTAATTTTAATTTAAATAATTTAATTACAATTAAATAACTTTCTCACTTAAATGTAATTTTGAAAAAAAAAACTTATTAAAAAGAAATAATAAAAATAGCACTAAAATAATAAATTAAAATTTAAAGGCAACCTTTCTAAAAAAAACACTACTAAATAAATAAATTGGTAACTAAATTCATGGAATAAGAATATGAAGCTAAATTTAAGGAAAAGAAATAGAATTAGTTAAGAAGAATATAAAACATATCTCCTAGTCAATTCCTTTTCATTTTTCTCAATTTCTTTTATGTTTCATTTATCTCTGCATGCACAATGGAGGAAAAGCTTCTGGAAAAATGTTGAAATGCCCTCTTCTCACCTCCTTACCCCATTTTCGGAGATATATTTTATTGTCACTCCTTATTTATGTGTTTATTAATTTACATTATTTTTTGTTTTGAAACCGTACCTTTCAATTATCTTGTTTTGTGTTAAGATCACAGATATGAAGCTTTCAAGTGTTGAATGATGCAAAAATGGTCTACAAAGATAAATTCACATGTTTTTTTATATATACAGCTATGTGCATGGTGATACGCCAGAGGAAGAAGAAGAAGATTTAAATATGTATGTCTTCAAATAACAATATTATGAAATCTCTCTTGTTTCTTTTGTTAAGGAATGGATCAATACAAAATCAAAATTTGATTTTTTTAAACTGTGCCTCAAAGGAAACAATTTTTTTTGTTTTAAACTTTATCACATGCAATTTCCAATATCTTAAATATAATTAATATTTTATATAAAATTAAACAATAAATAAGAAACTTAAAAAAGTTCTTAAATTTAAAATAAAATTTTAAAATAAAAAGTTAAATAAGTTAACATGAAATTTAAGTCTTAGTAATTTCAAATCCTAATTTTTTTTAACACACAATATGATTACATTCCTTTTAAAAAAATCAATTTTAAACAATAGTTACTATAATTAAGTCAAGTTGGCTGCATTATAGGAATCCATATTGATGTTTCCTTTTTTATTTTGATATGCTTTCTTTTATTTTTAGCCATTGTTTTTATTTTGACTTTTCTTTAATATTGTATAACCCAATAATTTTCTTAAAAATTAAATCTTAACTTATTGTGCATAATTATTTTTACTAAATTAAATTCAAATTAAAACAATTACTATTATTACTGAGCTATATTTTCTTTAATATTGTATAATTGTTTTTATTAAATTAAATTCAAATTAAAACAACTATTATTACTGAGCTATTTTTTTAATAAAATGAAAAACAACTATTATTACTTAGCTATTTTTTTAATAAATGAAAGGTTTTGTGCATTTGCTATTTTTTAATTTATTTTTTTATTTGCTATCATTCTTGTCCATGTATAGAGGCCTTACTGCCATACCATCTGTCATTGCAGCCACATTTATTATTATTAGACATAAAATCTTATATTTAAAAAAAAAATTAGAATCCTCTCGGCATAATTATTTAATTATGGAATCCGTTATTTTATGTAATGTGACTTTACTAATTTATTTGTTATATGTGACATTTATTCCAAATTAGAAGAATATAAATTAGTATAAATCATTAAAAAAAATATATTGTTGATTAACTTTATTTATTATTTTCAAAAAAAAGTTGTATTTTATTTATTTTAGAAGAAAACTTAAATAAGTTGAATTTTATAGTTATTAGATTAAAATTAGGATTAGGATTAGGGTTAGGATTATAATCAGGGTTGGGGTTTACTAATTTATTTGTTATATGTTACATTTATTCCAAATTAGAAGAATATAAATTAGCAAGGCAAGTTTTATTTATTATAAATACAAAAACAAAAGTAAGTGCAAATTAGAAGAATATAAATTAGTATAAATCATTAAAAAAATATATTGTTGATTAACTTTATTTATTATTTTCAAAAAAAAGTTATATTTTATTTATTTTAGAAGAAAACTTAAATAAGTTTTTTTTTTTTTTTGTTTTTTTTTACAGTATCAAAAGAGGGGGGGGAGGCGAGCCTCAACCACCAAGTTCAAAGTCCAACTATCAGCCAAAATTAGCCAACTAACACATTAGGTAGCAGTTCTAACGAGATTACAAAAAGAGGAGACAAACATCATCATGATCATCGAACCAAGCTGTCCATCCTAGCTCTCCTTCCATCCACACGACTTTCTTCCGCTCGAGAAGTTGAGCAAGGAAGTCAAGTCTATCAGAAAAGGGGCCTTTCCTTGAGCAGCTTCTTAAGAGCTTTTCCAAAAGCAGTCTGGTTATCAATAATGCTGGCCAATTCCAGCCCATGCTTCATCTCATAAATGAACATCGTAGCGAGCCCATCATGGAGTAATCTTTTTAGCTTGTCCATCTCGAGCTTCATAATGCAGCAAATCTGCGAGACAATCTTAAAACGTATGAGTTTTAAATGAAACAAAGTAAGGGATCTACCAACATCTTGAAATTTGTCCTCATTTCTACATTTCCAAATAAACCAAAGAATATGAGAGGAGAGAATGTTCCAGAAAAAATTAGCATCTTTTTAAGACCAGATATGTTACCAAGAATGGTATCTAAAACAAGAACATGATCAGCTATAGAGATTCCAAAAAACTTCCATATAATCCTAGCAAATTGACAAGTAAAAAATATATGCCTTAAATTTTCAGGAACCTTGCAAATAGTACAAAGTTCAGTATCACCAACATGATTTTTAACAGGAAGTCTATCAAGAAGAAGTTGCCATTTAAAATATAAGATTTTGGGGGGAATATGCGATTTCCAAAATCTGTCAAGAATTTTTTGCCATTCAAGAGAGTTCAAGTTCATATACCAAGTGGTATTAAGGTGAGAAATAACAGAGTTGTCTTTATTAAGCACCTTATATATATCTTTAGCTTTAATTTTATGTAGGAGAGATCCATCATCCCAACGGAAATTCAGAAACCTATGAGAGTCCACATCACACCTGCAGGGAAGATTAAGATTGCGGCAGGCATTGGCAACCATATTATACGTATGTTTATGGGAGACAGGAAGATCGAACTTGATTCTAATATCCTGCCAACTAGCAAGGTTATCATTCTCCAAAATGTCAATAAAGCTCTTGATACCAAGGCTGTTCCAAAATTTCGCAGAACAACCTTGAGTCATGGCAAGAGGCTTACCATTATGTTGCAGATTCCACCATATAGAGCGCTCACCGTGAATAGACTTATTTCTAGAAAAGTTGGAATTATAGATAAAACCCCTCACAAGCTCCCAGGCTTTCCATATAGACTTGAAAACCAGGGAACCTTGGACAGAGACAGGGAAGGACCCAGCAACCAGATCAGCAAATTAAATAAGTTGAATTTTATAGTTATTAGATTAAAATTAGGATTAGGATTAGGGTTAGGATTATAATCAGGGTTGGTTTTAGGGTTAATCTTAGAATTGGAGTTAGGGTTAGGGTTACAATTAGGGTTAAGTTTAGTATTAAGGTTAGGGTTTCAATTAGGATAAGGCTTAGGGTTAGAGTTAGAATTGAAGTTAGGGTTAGAATTAGAACTAGGGTTACTAAATTAAGGTAAGCATTAGAGTTACTGTTAGGGTTACGATTAGGGTTATAGTTAGGGTTAGATTTCAAGTTAGGATTAGGGTTAAAATCATAGTTAGAATTATAGTCAGGCTTAGGGTTAGAGTTACAGTTAGGGTTAGGGTTAAAATTAGAGCTATGCTTAGGGTTAGAATAAGGGTTAGGGTTAGGTTTAAAATTAGGATTAGGGTTAGGTTTAGAATTAGAGTTAGGATTACAATTAGCAATGTGGTTAGGGTTAGGGTTGAAATTAGGGTTAGGGTTAGAATTAGGGTCAGGGTTACTAAATTAGAGTAAGCATTAGAGTTACGGTTAGGGTTAGGGTTAGGGCTAGAGTTAGGGTTAGATTTTAGGTTAGGGTTAGGGTTAAAATCATAGTTAGAATTAGGATTAGGGTTAGAATTAAGGTTATTGTTATATTTAAAATTAGGGTTATGGTTGGGGTAGAATTAGGGTTAGGGTTAGGGTTAGAGTTAGGATTAGGGTTCCTATTACAATTAGTGTTAGAATTAAGGTGGGTTACTATTAGAATTATGGTAAGAATTAGAGTTAGGGAAAACATTAGAGTTATAGTTAGGGTTAGGGTTAGGGATAGAGTTAGGGTTAGAATTAGGGCTATTGTTAGATTTAAAATTAGGGTTATAGTTAAAGTAGAATCATGGTTATGATTAGAATTAGGGTTAGGGTTAGGGTTTCTATTAGAATTAACGTGGGTTACTATTAGAATTAGGGTAAGAACTAGAGTTTCAGTTAGGGTTAGGGTTTGAATTATAGTTAGGTTTAGGGTTAGGGTTAGGTTTAAAATTAGGATTTGGGTTAGGGTTAGAATTATAATTAGGGTTGGGGTTAGGATTAGGGTTAGAATTAGGGTTATGACTATATTTAGGGTTAATGTTAGAATTAGAGTTAGGGTAACAATTAGGGTTAAGTTTAGTATTAAGGTTAGGGTTAGGGTTTTAATTAGGATTGGGCTTAGGGTTAAAATTCAAGTTAGGGTTAGAATTGAAGTTAGGGTTAGAATTAAGGTTATTGTTAGATTTTAAATTAGGGTTATAGTTAGGGTAGAATCATGGTTATGACTAGAATTAGGGTTAGGGTTCCTCTTAGAATTAGGGTTAAGGTTCAACATTGAGATTAAAATATTCCTTAAAAATAGGTACTCTAATTCTAACCACAACCATAGGAGTACACTTAGAATTGTTTTATAAGCCTCAAAACCCTCAATCTAATTGTACTTTTAAATCTAACCTTATTGAACATAATTCTAACCATAATTTTGGTCGTAACTCTAATAATAACACTAACCCTAATGCTAACCACAATCCCAACTCTAATTTGTGCCCTAATTATATTTCTAACCCTGACCCTAACCCTGACCCTAACCCTAACCCTAATCCTAACACTAATGCTAACCCCAACTCCAATTCTAACCATAGTTCTAACCCTAACCCTATTTCTATTCCTAACCCTAACCCTAATTGTGACCCTAAGTCTAACCTAAACAATAACCCTAACCCTAATTTTAACCCCTAACTATAATCCTAAATATAATATATAATATAATTTCAATTAGAATCATTAAATAATATAATATATAATTTTAATAATTATATATATTATAATTATAATTATTATATATAATATATTATAATAATATATCTAATCTATATGATAATATTATATTATATAATTATAATAATTCATATAATTATATAATATAGTTAGAATTAGGCTTGCCACTCTAGATGCTACTAGCATACCTATATTTTAAAAATATATCTAAAGTATGCCAAGAGATATCCTTCTTGAGGCGCCTATTTTTTAATCAATTTACCACAGGTGGAAATAGGCGCCTCAAGAAGGATATCTCTCGGTGTACTTTAGATATATTTTTTAAATATAGGTATGCTAGTTTTATTACGCCGAGAGGCATTCCTATAGTCACGTGAGGGGTGGAGAACAAGAGTTGAAAGATTCCTTAATTTCTGTGTAAACAAAATTAAAAATAACAAATAAGATTCCATAATTTTAAACTTTAAAATCCTTTGTTGCCAAAATTGCACAACAACATTTAAATCTTTCTTTCAATTACACTTACATTTATAAATGAAAGAAACGAATGAGCAACCTCTCTGCATGCTTCAATGAACATGCATTAAGGTGCATAGTGGGGCATAAGAGTGGGGCACGTTGAGACATAAATTTTAGGTGTCAGTAGCATTGAGTAAATAGATGGAAGAAGGTTAGCCCCATTAAATTTTTGAATTTTGTTGATATTTTTGCTTCACATATGTAAATTTGTTGTGTTGTAACTCTTCTGGTTCTGCAACTTATCAGGTTGAAACTGGAGACAATGTAGGTTACCAACTGGACACCATCTTCTCATGGTTCAGTGATAAAGAAGATATCACACCACTTGGTAGCATTGAAGAGAGCTGAAGGCGCCAATAGAATAGGATTGCAGAAATCATCAAAGGCCTACAAGATTTTTTTTTTTCAAAAGGTATTTCATTTTAGTATAATTTCTTTTCATATTTTTGCTTCACATATGTAAATCTGTTGTGTTGTAACTCTTCTGGTTCTGCAACTTATCAGGTTGAAACTGGAGAAATTGGAGAACCAATTGGACACCATCTTCTCACAGTTCATTGATAAAGAAAATATCACACCACTTGGTAGCGTTGAAGAGAGCTAAAGGTGCCCACAGAATAACATTGCATAAATCATCAAAGGCCTGCAAGAATTTTTTTTTCCAAAAGGTATTTCATTTTAGTATAATTTCTTTTCAGTATTTTATTATAATGACATTGAGATATGATAAATATTTCAACTTTATTACAAGCATAGTAGAATAATATATCACATTATATTACAATATATCATATTATATTATAATATAATATATTATAATATAACATATTATAATATTATATCATATTATAATACAATACTATATTATAATATTATAATGTTATTTTAAAGTGTCAAAATAGCAATTACAATAGACTTTACTCTACATTCTATTTTAAATAATAGCACAACATAAAATAAAAATAATTTTAAAAATCAATGCTTTTGTTTTTCTATTTATTTAAAGAGTATTCTATTTTTTTAAAAAGATAGCACAAGAGTAAAAATAATCATATTCTTTAACCATGCTATACATCATTTCTACATTTTTTTTGTTAGATATATATACCCTGTAATTTATTAAATCTATTTTGATAATTTAACCATGTACTTCCTTATTCTACCAGCATATAGAATAAATATATTTTTTTCAATTTTAATACATAGATCTTGTGACATCATATATCATAGACCTAAAATAATTAAAATCAGATTATATGTGTAAACCCCACTAAGAAAATTGAGGTTTCTAGATCTCATATTTTTTTGCAATATTTTGTACCTTGTAATTAAAATCTTGCTAAATATCTCATTTTCCTTGCTCTTAGCACCTACATGCATACAAATATCTCATTTTCCTTCCTCTTAGCACCTACATGCATACCATCTTCCTAATCAATTCTACAGTAAAAATGACAATGTACAACTAAACAATAAAATTTGAGAGCAACCCTCCATGTACACGAAGAAAATTTGTGTCACCTGAAAGAAAAACAATAAAATTTGTGTCACCTGAAAGAAAAACAATAATAGAATGCAGACCAAGAAGACGAAATTTGAGAGCAACCCTCACCTGAAAAAAAAAACAATAATGGAGAAAATTAAAACAAGGTAATGTAAAACTAGAGTTCTTATATGTTTTTTATATCATTTTAGTAAGTTTTGATTTTTACTAAAATCAGAGCTCCACATCTACCTATTTTATCTCACTTAAAATTAAATTAACCTGGAGTAGTTAAATTAAAATTTTAGGAAAATTTTGTATGATGTTTAAAATACAAACTTGTTTTATAATTGTGAATTTAAAATTAAATTAATGTACACTTGGTTAAAGTCAAATGGTTTAAGCATCACTTAGTTAAATTAAAAATTAATAATGCTAGGTAAAACATATATGGTGTATATAATATATATCAAATTAAATATGATTATTAGTAGAGGTTTTGTATAAAATAAGTTTTAAGCTATATTTTAAGCAAAGTATAGGTTATGTTGTTATTAGAATAGTTACATATAATATGTTAAAATGATAATAATAAATTTAATATTAAAGTATACAATATTTATTCTAAAATTTATAGTTATGTTTAATAGGATTGTGGGTCTTATCACATGGTTTATTTTGAAACGAATTAGAAAAAAACAATAGGTTTTATATAAAAAAACACTTTATTTTATTTTATTAAGTAACCATATCCTTACAAATAGGAAAAGAATTACTTTATTGATTTCTATTAAATAAATTAGGAAAAACAATAGCTTGTATATAAAAATTACTTTATTCATTTTATTAAGCAACCATATCCCTACATTGTAGAAAATAGATTCCTTAATTAGTGGATGTGCATGTGTCATTTAATTTAAATTTATCATAGAGTAGTAGTTATATTTTGATTTGTTTAGAGTTTATAATTTTATTTTTAGCGTAACTTAGATTTAATTTCTAATTTTACGATATGATTTTTGTAGTGCTTATTGATGGCAAAAAGGACACAGAAGAGGCCCATTGTGGAGGAGAAGGAGGTCATGATGGAAAAATCTGTAGAAAAAATAAATAAAAAGAATAAGCAGATGTTTAAGATCTACTTCTTTAAAACTCTCGAGCAAGTGTAGTCACATATCAATATTTCAAGCAAAGCTATGGTAATTATGGACAAATTTATCAACGAGATGTTTGAGAAAATTGCAAGAGAGGCAGCCAAATTTGCTCGCTACAACAAAAAGAATATCAACATTAGAGAGATTCAAACCTTAAAGTGTAAAATAATTGAATTGCATAGTTAAATAAAAAATAAGGATGACCTCTTTACTTAAATGTTGTTTTTGTTCACTACCCTCAGTATAGACCTTTGAGTAGCCTCTTTAAAAATAGTATGAAGTATGTAGCTTCAAGCCTTTATGAATCTATGATCATCCTATAACCAAAGGTTTGGGTTTATAATTAGGTTTAGGGATATTATTATGGGTTTGGTTACAATTATAGTTAGAATTAGGGTTAGAGTTAGGGATAGCGAAAGAAATAGTATTTCAGATAGAATTATAGTTAGGGTTAAGGACTATGTTTAGAATTAGGTTTACAACTAGGGAAAATATTTGTAACAAAAGAAATTCTTAGGGTTAGAGTTATAATTAGGGTTAGGGATATAATTATGACCAGGTTCAAAATTAGGGTTATGAATATAATTAGAATAGGGGTTAGAGTTACAATTCAAATTTAGGATAGAATTAGGTTATCGTTAGGGTTACAATTAGAGTTATGTTAGCATTAGTGTTAGGGTTACGGTTATAATTATAATTATGATTTGAATTACTGTTTGGATTAGGGTTGGAATTAGGGTTAGGGTTAGTATTACAGTTAGAAAAAAATTAGGGTTAGAATTATGATCAAAATTAGGATGGGTTAAGGTTAGAATTAGGGTTTCCAGAGTTAGAATCAGGGTTAGGGTTTGAATTAAGGTTGAGGTTGGGGTTAGGGTTAAAATGATAAAGATAGAGTTAGGGTTAGGGTTAGGGTTAGGGATAAAATTAGAGTTATTATAATCATAATTCTATATCTAACCCTAACCCAATCCCTAAACAAACTCCTAATTCTGAATGTAATCTTCATTCAAACCCCAACTCTAGCTCTAATTATGACAAGTTATTTGATCTATACATTACACTTAACATATATTTCTATGAACATAACGATAACCCTAATTAGATTAAAACCATAACCCTAATATTATAATATAGGTTAGGTGTATAATTATAATAATATATTATATTATATAATTAATATAATATAGGTATATTATATATTTTTCATATAATATAATATATAATTATAATTATTATACAATATATAATTATAATATATTGTAATAATATATCTAATCTATATTATAATATTATATTATATAATTATAATAATTTTTATAATTATATAATAGAGTTGTAATTAGGCTTGCGGTTGTCGATGCTACAAGCATACCTATATTTAAAAAAGTATATCTAAAGTACGCCGAGAGATATCCTTCTTGAGGCGCCTATTGAAAATAGGCGCCTCGAGAAGGATATCTCTCGGCATACTTTAGATTTTTTTTTAAAATATAGGTATGCTAGTTAATATTATATATATAGATAATATAATATATGTAGATAATATATATTAATAATTAATGCTACTTATATGTATTATATTAAAGTACATATATTACTAATTTATTAATAATTACATATATATATATATAAATTATTAATTTAATATATTTATAATTATCATTATTATATATTTATTAAGTTAATAACAAAAAGCTAATAAGTAATTATATATTTTTAATGTAATAATATATATATTTGTTATATTAATTTATATTAATATACTAAATAATTATCAATATTTATTATTAATTGTTGAAACTATTAATGTATTATATATAGGAGATAATTTATTAGCCATGAACATTGCAATGAGCTCGGTAGACCCAACAAAGATGAGACATTAGTCACTGAAGAATCATTGTCAGGTATGTTTGGCATTTGGGTTACTTAGTTTGAATTGTTTGATTGATGCTTTGGTTAATCATAGCATTAAAATAATATTGTTAGTTATAAAGACATTTTTGATAATTAAATAAATATAAATGCCTTTATTAAATATAGTTTATGGAAAATATATTATTCTAGAAGTTAAGTTAATAAATAAAAAAAAATTAATGTAAGTGCCAACTAGAGATAAATAAATATATAAAGGAGTAATATGTTATTATGTAACTATAAAAATAAATGTATTTCATTTATGAGTTGTCATAAAACCTATATTTAGCAAAGACTCAAATAAAATTAGATAGGAGTTATTGGGGGGATTCTTTTAAAAGGAAAAAGAGAAAAGGGATAAAGAAGCCAGCATGGAAGAAGAATAGAGATTTGGGGGGAGGAAAGCAAGATTTGGGTTGTGAAGAGTCAACTCTTTCCGTGCAAAATTTTTACCAGGTGTGTGTAATGTCCCCTTTTTACAAGCCAAAATCTCTCAACCTTGTTCACAATTTTCAACTTGGAAAAAGAGCACATTAGTACACTAAACCTTATTTATAGCAATATATACAATTCTCATAAGAACATTTCTTTATAACTTCTACGATCGATATCAATTCATACCTTTGGTTCATTATTTTATGTGTACTTTCAATACATATTTCTATCACTAATCTTATGATTACTTCCAATACACATTCTCTATCATTTATATTATATATATCATAATTCTATTTTTCTATACATAAATATAGTAGATTTTCACTATAACAATTTATTCATCTTATCATGAAATTAATATCTGCATAAAGACTTCTATTATGATTCATATTAGTTTTACACACATATACAAACATTTGTTTCTTTATAAATAACACTCTATTTACTTAATTTCTACTAACTATGAATTTTACATATTCCACTCTTACCTAATCGCTTCCCCTTTGATTCTGTATTTTTTTATGCTTACCTTTTTATTTGTTGCTTATAATATTTCCTAACTAGTTTGTGTTTTGATCCTGATCGTTCCTGTTTAGCTACATTTGTTATTTCTAACTCTTATTTGCTCTTTACTTCTCCCTGATCGATGCCCAAAATGGATGTAGATTGGGCCTTTTAAAGACCACAAAAGGTCTCAATAATAAATCGTCACACCTTTCCATCTATTATTAATATCATCCTTATATGGATCGGGACTTATTAAAGAGGCCCGATCATTATATTTATTATTACTAATTTAATAAATTACATCAAATTAAATCATATTATTATATTATAATAATAATATATAATATTTATATTATATTGATAAATATATTTATAATAATATTTAATTTAATAATTATATTTAATAATATTTTATATTATATAAATTTATTATTTTTAAACACGATAAAATAATATTATTATATATTAATAACATTATATACGTTTATTAATTTTGAAATGGCCTCTCCCGCTCCTCTTCTCACCCATGAATTTGGTTTGTTAGCCGTTGGGATTGAAGGGTTCTCTGTTGCTGGTGTGGCTGTTGTTGGTGAATCTGCTGCTGGCACGGTTGCTGCTGTGGGGGCTCTGTCTATGGTAGTGGGATCTGCTGCTACTAGAGCCATGGGTGTTGTTGCTTCTGATGGGGGTTTGCAAGGTTCACCTACTGTGCATGTGGTTGGGTCCTCTTTCGCCATCAATGCATCGTCCACGTCAATGGTTGCTGTTGTTGCTGGTGCAACATTTACGGGTGTGGCTGGGGGTAAGTCTTTCTTAGCTCTTGGGAAGCATCAGGGGTCGCCTTTGCCCTGTGCTGTTTCTCCGGTTATCTCTTTTGGGTCAGAGGTTTTGAAGAATGAGAGAGTTTTTCTCCTCTCATTCTTTGATTTGTAGATTCAGTCATTTCTGGCCACACCTCCATGATTTGAAGTCATGGATCTCTGATTGTTGGGGACCAATCACTGATGGAAGAATCAAAATCTACCCATGTGCTAGAGGTTTTTTTATTGTTGCATTTGATGATATTGATACTGTGTTTGGGGGCTCTGCTTGGTTGTGGGACAAACACCCCCTATTGCTTCATCCTTGGTTTCCTCTTTTCAATCCTACAACTAATTCTCTGAATCTTTTGCCCATCTGGGTTAGGCTTCCTAACCTCCCTCTCCAGTTTTGGCTAGAATCTTGCTATTCTACGATTGGGAACTCTCTTGGGAGGTTTATTATGTTTGATCTTGCTACTGTTCTGTTTACACATGTATGACTTATGCTCGGATCCTTGTGGAACTAGATATGACTAAGGCACTCCCGACTGAGATTATCTTCAATGTTGTTGATCGTCAATGGTGCCAGAGTTTGGGCTATGAGGGTATTCTCTTTCGTTGTCGACATTGCTTTGGAACTGGTCATTTGGCTGAGTAGTGTTCACGCTCTAAGCCCAAATCCCGTTTGGCTTCTTGGTAGAAAGATGTTAAGCCCACGGACTTCACCATTCATCCTGTGGATACACCTCCATCCTCTCGTTCTGTTGGGGCTCCCCAGCCTAAGGAACAATCTCCTGCTCTTCTTGTCTAGGAGCCATTGGTGACTGATTTGTAGGTGTCAGTTGGGACGTTTCTTGTTGCTAAAAACTCTACTGTTATTGTTCAGTCTGCTTCAGAGGTTGCCGCTACTGGGTTTGCTGTCACTGCTAGTGTGCCACCTGTTTCAGGGGGTGGTTATGTTGCTAGGAATGCTACTAGGGAGCGGTCTATTATTAGGGCTGTTATTGTGGTGACTGGTTCTTCCCCACCCCATTCGAAGGTTATGGTGAAAGTTTCACCACCTACTTCTCCTACTTCTGCTGATGGAGATGATGGTGTTTTTTGGACTATTGTCCAAAGAAGGAAGAGAGGTCTTCCTAAGCATGTTTCTCTAACCCGTACTCAGGCCAAGGGTGTTCAACCTGCTAGGTTAGGTTCTTTAGTTTAGTCCTTTGTTGTTCCTCGCTGCCTTGCTGTAGCAGTTTTGTCTTAGTGCTGTCAATGTGCTGTCTCTAGCTCGTTGAAGGCCTTTTCTTGCCTTGGGGGCTGCTTTGTAAAGGGTTCTGGGCCCTCTTTTCCAGCTGAACTAATCAAATACATTATTTATGTTTATTATTTTATTATTGAATGTTTATTTTATGATTATCATTACGGTGACTCTTCGTCTATCACAATGTTTAAATCTTTAATCTAAACAATGTCTTTATATTGGGGCATGACAACGCTCCCCACTTGAGATTGCTTGCCCTCAAGCAATCACGAGTTCTTTAATCACCTTGCACTTTAGTCGTCCACTTTTCGATGCATTGAGATGAACATGCTCGAGTGAAGAGAAATTGATTGTGATTCCATGAAAGAGAATTTGTGATCAAAGAGCATTTGTTTGATGTTTTGAATAAGAAGATTTGAGAGTATTGAGATTTCAAGATGCATCTTGATCTTTGGTCACGAGATTCGGTCTTATATGTTATTGACCTCAAATCAAGAAGAGTTAGGTTCTTCGAGGAGTAACTGATTATATGATGTCATGATCAAAGAAGATTTGATTTGATTTTGAATAGCAATATGATTGAGGAAATTTAGTTAATCAAATGAATGTAAGAAGGAAGAATTTTTTCATTGTTTAAAGAAAACTTTGGGAGTATTGATATTCCAAGATTGAAGATTTGGAATGAAATAATATTGATGAAAATCCCAAAAGATGAATCTAATGATGTTGTAAGTAAGACTTTGATTGCTTAAGCAAGTTGATAATAAGATAACGTATAGCATGATCCTAAGGGTTGATGATGAGATAATGTTCCCCCCCTTAAAGCCTTCTCCTTAGGTTTTACCCTAAGGCCTTCATTAATCTTTAGGTGTATCCTAGTGATCCCATTCTTCTAGGCCCAAAGGAAGAACCCTTCAACTAAAACACAGAACCCCTTTGGCCCAAGTGAACATTTCATTTCCATCATGAGTGGCATGTTTAGATGAGTACATTTCTCTCTAGACCCAAAGGCAGAACCCTTCACTAAAAGGCAAAACTCCTTTGGCTCATGTGGATTTATCATGAGGGGTGTATCTAGAAGAGCTCATCTCTCCTAGACCCAAATGCAGAACCCTTTAGTTAAAAGGCAGAACCCCTTCAACCCATGTGCACTTATTACTTCCATCATAAGTGGCGTGTCTAGAAGAGCACATTTCTCTAGACCTAAAGGCAGAACCCTTCATTAGAAGGTAGAACCCCTTTGGCTTATGTGGACTAATTGTTTCTCATCATGAGTGACGTATCTAGAAGAGCACATCTCTCTCTAGACCCAAAGGTAGAACCCTTCATTAGAAGGCAGAACCCCTTTGGCTCATGTGGACTTATCATTTCTTCACCATGAGTGGTGTATCTAGAAGAGCACGTCTCTTCCTAGACCCAAAGGTAGAACCCTTCATTAGAAGGCAAAACCCCTTCGACCCATGTGACTTATTACTTCCATCATAAGTGGTGTGTCTAGAGGAGCACATTTCTCTCTAGACCCAAAGGCAGAACCCTTCGTTAGAAGGCATAACCCCTTTGGCTTATGTGGACTAATTGTTTCTCATCATGAGTGACGTATTTAGAAGAGCACATCTCTCTCTAGACCCAAAGGCAGAACCCTTCATTAGAAGGTAGAACCCCTTCGGCCCATGTGACTTATTACTTCCATCATAAGTGGCGTGTCTAGAGGAGCACATTTCTCTCTAGACCCAAAGGCAGAACCCTTTGTTAGAAGGCAGAACCCCTTTGGCTTGTGTCGACTAATTGTTTCTCATCATGAGTGACGTATCTAGAAGAGCACATCTCTTTCTAGACCCAAAGGCAGAACCCTTCATTAGAAGACAGAACCCCTTTGGCTCATGTGAGTTCCTCGTCTATTTGGTTGTTGTTGTTATGTGTGTTGTACCTTCTTGAGTAAGCTTGCATCAAATTTCTTCATAGGATGGCAGGTCGAATGCTCTGATACCACTTGTAATGTCCCCTTTTTACAAGACAAAATCTCTCAACCTTGTTCACAATTTTCAACTTGCAAAAATAGCACATTAGTACACTAAATCTTATTTATAGCAATTTATACAATTTTCATAAGAACATTTCTTTATAACTTCTACGATTGATATCAATTCATACCTTTGGTTCATTATTTTATGTTTACCTTCAATACATATTTCTATCACTAATCTTATGATTACTTCCAATACACATTCTCAATCATTTATATTATATATATCATAATTCTATTTTTCTATACATAAATATAGTATATTTTCACTATAACAATTTATTCATCTTATCATGAAATTAATATCTCCATATAGACTTCTATTACGATTCATATTAGTTTTACACACATATACAAACATTTGTTTCTTTATAAATAACAGTCTATTTACTTAATTTCTACTAACTATGAATTTTACATATTCCACTCTTACCTGATTGCTGCCACTTCGATTCTGTATTTATTTTTGCTTACCTTTTTATTTGCTGCTTATAATATTTCCTAACTGGTCTGTGTTTTGATCCTGATCGTCCCTGTTTAGTTGCATTTGTTATTTCTAACTCTTATATGCTCTTTACTTCTCCTTGATCGATGCCCATAATGGATGTAGATTGGGCATTTTAAAGACCACGAAAGGTCTCAATAATAAATCGACACACCTCTCCATCTATTATTAGTATCATCCTTATATGGATCGAGACTTATTAAACAGGCCCGATCATTATATTTATTATTACTAATTTAATATATTACATCAAATTAAATCATATTATTATATTATAATAATAATATATAATATTTATATTATATTGATAAATATATTTATAATAATATTTAATTTAATAATTATATTTAATATTATTTTATATTTATATATATATTTATTATTTTTAAACACGATAAAAATAATATTATTATATATTAATAACATTATATATGTTTATTATTTTATTATTAAATGTTTATTTTATGATTATCATTACGATGACTCTTCGTCTATCATGATGTTCAAATCTTTAATTCAAACAATATCTTTATAGTGGGGCATGACAGTGTGTTTTCTTGATATCATTTCCAAATGATTTGTATCAGTATATTATATTAGAGATCTCCCTATTTTCTTACTTGATAAATTCTCTTTCGAACCCTTAATGAATGTTTTTCACTAGCAAAGATTTTGGGATAGACTTTACCCTTGCCAACCATTTTGTACAATTAACTAGATCAAAGCATGGCATTCGAAATTTTCTTTTGAGGCATTTTATCCAACAGATTGAAATTTGTGAAGCTTCCTCTTTGTTTGCCTTTTGACCTTACTTCCGCTTGTCTCTACATAAGCCTTAAATATTGTAGTAATCCAAATCAGAAAATAGTGTCAGTGTAAATACTCCTAAGCCTATATTCTTATGTAATCCAGTCGCATATTATGAAATATTTTATGATGTTCACAAGATATACCTCCTAAGTTAAGTTAAATTTATTTCGTTCCATTTGTATTTGTAACTTGCTAAGGTGTATGGGTATTTATTTATGATTGCTAAAAAAATTCCGTGCAATCTAGATTTCTTTCACTTTTACAGTGTTATTCAGGTGTGGGTTTAACCCTAGTCTGTGGATGTGGTCTGTATATATATGTATTTTTAAGATGTTATTCTACGTTTCTATTTGTTGTAATTGCTTAGAATAGAGTGTAGTGTTAAATGGCACATTGGGCATTTGGGTTTTTCTATCTTTTATTTTATTTCATTTCGTGCCCTCTTGATGCCTGTAGATCATATATATATATAAAGAAGTTTCCTATGGTTTCTTTGAAATCCATTTTGTGCATTTACTGTGATCATTGCTATCCAATAATAACATCCCTGCGGCTTTTTATTAAATAGATCTTGCACCTTGACATGCAAGATTTAAGATTGTTATTTATATCAATATAATTAATACTATAAAGCTTGTAATGTTTATGTATTATCTTCGGTCATTATAGGGTTTTTTTTGGTGCGTGACTCGGTGACTGAGTTGGCCGCAGTCGACTTGCATTACATCTAATAATAACAAACATTACAAAGAATAAATCTTAACGAAGAATAAATTAAGGAATTCATTCATAACTGAACGTAGCAACAATATTCAGCGATCGACACAAGAGATGACTCTATAGCACAAACTATTGGCTCTCTTCAAGAGTAGTTCACCACTCTCTAGGATATTTATACAATCGATCTACCGAGATATTACATTGAGCCATTACACCTGCCAATTGTATTTACTTGAAAGTTTTTAAAGCTTTTCAACAAATCCATTATGTGCAGCCCTACAATCATTGTTTTCTGTGAGATGGGATCTCTTTGAGTCTCTTTGAGGCATTCTGTCAAATGATTTGCGTGTTTGTGCTACCACTTTTTGAGTGTAAGTCTCCCTGGACCTTTCATTCTTGTTTTAGCAGTAATATCTATTTGTAACTTGCATAATAAGAGATCTTTCAAGGATGATCTTTGCCAAATCTTAAGAGTCCACCTATAGAAGGTTTTGTGAGATAATTGGAATTTTCTAATTTTTTTTTCTTTTATATCTCCTTAAGGGTTGGATGCAATCTTCCTCTAAAGGTAAAAAGCTAGGAGAAGTTTTAGTTTGTGCCTTGTTTCTTGGCGTATCAAATTTAACTTATGTTGTATCTAAAACCCATAATATTGACCTCTCTTTTTAGAATTAACTATTCCTCTGGTATTGCTTTGGTGATGGCTTAGTATGCCAGTCGATCTGGAATGTTTCTCATCTCTCATAAAGACTTACCTTTAGTAAAGTATGTTGATGCGTGATTGCTTAGCCTTAGGCTCTTAATATTTCTATTAGTTATTCAATGGTGAATGTTATATTTAGATGATGACTTTAGCTGTCAATGCATTTGCTTAAAATATCCCTAAACTCTTTTCTTAATCAAATTTCATGCAATAGAAATGACTAGCACTACATCTCTTGGCATTATTGAGGCTTAACGCTCTGCCGCTAATTTGGAATATCTTACAGGAACTGATATCTTTAGTCTATATGTAACATGTTCTACTCCTTTAGGCATTTTAAATCTCATCACCATAACATGTAATCTTAGACCTGCAATTAATCTCATTATTGCTGGCTATGGTTGTGCATATGATCCTATAATTAGCACATGATTCACGATGGCAAAAGATCGTGAAAAGACCTCGCCTTACAATTTCATTTGCTGGAACGTTTCTAGAGACATTTTTCATTGCATGGTTTTCTTTGCTAATATTATTCATTTTGAACATATTCCACAATCATTGCACGTTGTGGATGATAACTTTAGATGGTAATCATGCCAATTTGAAGATAGTTTTAATAGAGGTGAAAATATTTTCCTTCAGCTTATAATAGTAATTGTCATACGTTTTATCTAATTAATACTTCATATGTGTTTGACTGCCATAGTGCTTAGAGTTGACATAATATATATATATATATATATATATATATATATATAACCTAACTTTACCTATGATTATGCTGAAGGTTCATACAAATGTATGCTATCTTTTGCCAAAGTTGTGCAGTGAGTCGACATTAACTCGGCCTTATAACGGAACTACATTATGGAATAACTAGGTCATTATAAAGGTGAGTGAGCTTAAGCTCTTAATTTGTTGATAAACCTGGCAACGTAGATGAGAAAAAAGGAGAAAGGTATGCTTTTATTATTATTTCCATTGCATACTATTTTGACTGGTTTCATTTTGGCTGCATATATTTACCATCATTTAACTCTAAGATTCAGGGATTCTAAAAGTTGGTGCTCATAATTAATTACCAGTTTCGACTCTGAAGTGTTAAAAACTATTTTTGAAAACGGATGAATTTGTTTTTCATCTCAGAAATTTTAAACTTTAGAGTCACTTCCTATAACTTACAATCCCTTGCAATTATGCAATTATTGCTAAAATATACATGAGGGAGAAGACACGTTTACATGTATGCATATTTGTTTTGTCTCACTTGGTTTTCAATTCGATATAGTTCCTTTTTCTAGAAAATTCTTTTTAGAAAGTTCTTGATTTCCATTTTTATTTCCTTTGTTTTAAAGCTATATACAAATCATTGATTAATGTGTTGTGTTATGGGCATACAAAAGGTATCTAGGCATACTGGCATAATTAGAAGATGACCTTGCTCCTCTTGGTTTCTACACTGATTAATTGTAGAAGCCATGAAGTATTTTGTTATTGTTAATTAGTTTATGATTTTGAAGATTCAAGTGGTTTAAATCATTAAGTAAGTTTGGTTCTTTTGTTTACTTTTGCAGGGATAAGGTAGTGAGGTTTATTTAATGACTTAGAATTCTACCACACTCTAAGGTGAATGTGAAAATGCTACTTGGAAATAGTCCTGAGTATGTTTAGATTTTTAGGTCAAGCATAGTATGGAACTAAGTAGCTTCTTTTCCTTTCAAAAATACATGTGGAATCTAGGTCTTTACCTATATATATCTTGTGAAATCTCAAGACGCTAGGTAAATAGATGATTAAATGTTGGGGCTATGTTTTCTTATAGATTGAATAGTAAATGTTTACTAAGCTTATGAAGGAAATGATGTTTATTAAAAATGATTTTTGAATGTATCACATATGGATCTAATTACCTGATTTATGATCTTTTGGGCGATCTTGTTAGACTCGAAGTAATTAACTAGATATATTATTGCATTAATAGATGACTTTTGACAAGAAGAATATCTATTAATTTTTTTTATAAGATTAGGTCTACAACTATATTCAGATGGTCATTATTTATTAAGGTTAAAATTGTTTGAATGCTTCCTTGATCAGATGTATATTATAGGATATGATTTCATGGGAAATGTATGTTATGTTTTGTATGAAATCATCTTATGGGTTGAAAGTTCAAGTCTCGAACTATGATGTCTCTGCGCTATGCATACGTAGGCAAGGCCATCATAGATGAGCCCCTGAGACATTAGGTCGGCCCCTTAGGGCCTTAGACTTGTCGTTTTATGCAATTGATATTTATTTTGTGTAATTAGTAACTATGCAGAACTAATGTTTCATTAGATGTACAGTTTGAGATCTCTAAGCCATGCAGGATTATGAAGCTAAGAAGGTATTTCTCCACTTTGCGAACAAATGACTATTTGGCATTATTCTAAATGTGTATAAAATAATTTGAGACGTTTGTATCTTACATTTCATTTACGATGAATGTTGATATACTCCAATATTTAACTTGAAGTCTACTAAGTTAGTCTACTAAGTTAAAAATTTGTAAATTGTTTCCTATTATCCTGTTAATTTCATTAGTTCTTATTAATTTTAATTATTTATTGCTATTTACTAATATTTTCTTGGGTAGGCATTACAAAATGTGTGTGTATTCATTTGATGCATTTGGATTTAGAGCAAACCATGGTTGTTAGTTAGATCATGTTAATATTTAGTAATGCAGCCATATAATCCCTAGAGGTTAAAGCTTAACTTAGATGTTATAAATAAACATGATTTGCATTTCGTTGATATTTCTCTGTTAAAAAAAAATGTGCCCATTTGCATGCTTAGTTGAACTTTTCTCTAGGGTTTCGTGGCAGGGCATTACATTTGGTATCAGAGCAAGGTTGCAGCACTGGGATCTTTGGTTAATGTTGTCGCCCTTGTTTAGTTATAGTAATTCTTCTAATGCATGTGATAGGAACTCTTGTGTTGGATACAATGCTTTAATCTAAACACCCAACTTTATGTATTGGATAGATGATCATGATATTGACTTTCATCATCATGTGGTATGTAGGAAAGTAGAGTGAAATGAAACTGGAAAAGGGAAGTCGATAATAGGTAATGTTATGATTTTGCAAAGGGAATCAGATTGGTTATGGAAATAAATGTACTTATGGTATGTGATCCTTGAGTAGTAATGGAATTGTGTATGTAAATGTAATCTTTCCCTGTAAATGTGAGAAACTAGTAATTCTGCAATGGTTGAGTATTGTGAATACCATGTACTTGCTTTGTGTACCCCTGGGATGGTGATACTGGGTACCCATCCATGGGGAATATGTGTATTTTAGGTGTGGGATTAACCATACCATTATGTGTGTTTGTATGTTTGTTACCTGATTGAGGGCCAACCTATGTGTGGTTGAAAATATATATATGAATAGCCAAAAGTTAGATTCATAGATTCTCTTCTTTTGGTTCTCTAGCCCTCAATCCGTGAAGGGGTAGTAGCAGCTGTAAAATTCCTTGGGCAGAGTGTGCAGCATACACATATTGCAGTGTAGAGCGATTCCTCGCTCAACCAAAACTTAGGAAAAGTACTCACTACTTCCCCTTATGATGGATTAGGGTACTTGATCCATATGTGCTAGCCTAATCCCCACAGTTCTTGAGCATATTGATGGTATTTCTTGGATGATCATCTATCTTGTCTTCACGAAAGGTATGATATGCCACGAGTTGTCAGTTGGGGGTTGGGGTCTAGGACCTACATGGACAACCCAACTAGAACTATGTGATGACATGTGTCACTACTTGGGAAGCAGGGTCTAGGGTGAAAGGGACCTGCATGGATAACCCAAGTGAGAGCATGTGCCCCATGTATACTTTGAGGTCTAGCATGTGGAGGGAGGTTTGTTACCCATGCTGAGATAGATTCCTTATCTGCACATGTTCTGACATAATGCAATAGGTACGATGCCATACCTCACTGATGTTCCAACACAATGTTGGTGATGATGCCATGTTGCTGATGGTAGGGAGCTGGGCATGATGCCATGTGCTTAGACACGTGAAGGTGTACTATGAGATTGTGTTATGATAGCCTACTTGTGCAATGAGCATAATGGGGCCTCACACACTTGTAGAGGGATACTCTTGTTTGCTTTCGATAGTGTTTGGGTTGGTTAACATATGGGTATGTCCTAGCCATGTATACCTCTGGCTACGATGAGTACCTGCGTGTGCCTTTTCCACGAGGTGTCGCTATGTGGGGTGTGTTCTGCTCATGCCTACTTCCATAGAGCCACATACACACTGCCATGCGATATATAACCAGTACGTGCCTTCTCTGGCTGGCGTATGACCATGTCGCAATAAGATGTGATGTAGAATGTGGCCGAGGTGCACATTCCATGCGGGCAGCCAAGGAGTGTGTGGGCCACTCGGCTAGTCCATGTCGCGTGACGACGTGATGCAGGGTGTAGCTGAGGAGTACACTCTGAGCCATGTGGATGGCATGCTCACTCCAAACCACATGAGGGCTACTGCTATAGCCTGATGTTGTTCCCTCCTTCCTCGTTTGGTGGCTAGTATGTAGTCACATGGTGTTGTATAGTGCAATTTCTAAGATTGTGGACTTTCTTTATGGTTATTGATGATTTTCTATTGATTGTGAAGGCTGGTACTTTGTTTCTATTTGATTGTAATGGTTTAGCCACAATTTGTAACCTTATTTGCAAGTAACCCTCGTGGTTACATTTGATTTAGTGTTTAAATTGCGCGCATTTCATGCTTTATTGTTGAAATTAAAATTTTTATTTAATCTTTCTTTTTGACTTAGGTGGCTAAACTATTTTATCCTTATTGTTTTCGATGTCGGCCATGTGTCATATTGTGATTCCTCTCCAAGGACATATGAGGTAGACTTAGTGAGTGTATACGAAGAAGCAGACACTGGGAACCTTGAGGATGGGGGTATGTGAGGTTCTTATACAGCTAGGACCCACTAACCACCTATGTTTGATGACTATCTCTTGAAGGCTAACCACCTTATACAACACGAGAGAGGTCATTATGGTCTTGTTTGGATGGTCTCATCCTGTGTGTGTGGCCTAACACCAACAAGCCACTGAGTGTGAGATATAGATTATGTGAGATGGATTTTGGCTCTTGGCTCATGGATTATGTATTATGGATAAGTATGCTGCTTTCTAGTGTTCAGATGGACCCTTGTGTAGCCTTGTGATGTGATTTCTGGTGATGTGAATTGGTGTGTATGTGAAGAATGTATGTTAAATCAGGAATATAGTACTTATGAAATGATAAGTTGTGTCTCCATGCTTCAAAAAAGTGAAAAAATCATGATCTTTTTGTTGAATATGTTATGAGATTTAGTGTTGTAAAATAATTAAAATAAAATGTATTGTTGGATATTTAATGGAAAATGTGTGTTTTATGTGTAAAATATGTTGAATTGTAGCATTCTGACCCATTGATTGCTTAACAACAAATTGGAAGAAGAATTGCAATGGTGGTGTATTTGAAATTGAATACCTTATATGCTTATAATGTGAGGATTTCTACTAGTTAGGATTAAAAAGGGTGCAATGTTCTCTTTGCCCTAAAGAAACTAATGTGTGATAATGCTAACATGTAAGGATTTTGAGTGGTTTTTGTACTATGGAATCATTTTTGAAATGCAAGTTTTGATTGTGTTACTATTGAGACATTGAAAACTAGAAGGATAGATTCTGTTTTAAATAGAGTATATAAGTTTATATTTTAGTGAGATAAATCCTTTCCATAGGCAAACTAGTGTATATTATTTTCATGAAATGAATCAACTTTAATGTTGGTACTAACGTGTTATGTTTCCACTCTATTTTGTGAATTCTAGGAGTAAGTCAAGTTTTAGGGGAGGCGAATGCAGTGCCCCTCCGTTTTCACTTTGGTTGTGTCAGGTATGTTTTGCATTTGGGTTACTTAGTTCGAATTGTTTGATTGATGCTTTAGTTAATCATGGCATTAAAATAATATCGTTAGTTAAAAAGACATTTTTGATAATTAAATAAATATAAATGCCTTTATGTAAATATAGTCTATGGAAAATATATTATTTTAGAAGTTAAGTTAATAAATAAAAAAATAATTAATGTAAGTGCCAACTAGAGATAAATAAATATATAAAGGAGTAATATGTTATTATGTAACTATAAACATAAATGTATTTCATTTATGTGTTGTCATAAAACCTATATTTAACAAAGACTAAAATAAAATTAGATAGGAGTTATTGGGGGGAATCTTCTAGAAGGAAAAAGAGAAAAGAGATAAAGAAGCCGGCATGGAAGAAGAGAGATTTGGGGGGAGGAAAGCAAGATTTGGGCTACGAAGAGTCAACTCTTTTCGTGCAAAATTTTTACTAAGTGTGTTTTCTTGATATCATTTCCAAATGATTTGTATCACTATATTATATCAGAGATCTCCCTATTTTCTTACTTGATAAATTCTCTTTCGAACCCTTAATGAATTTTTTTCATTGGCAAAGATTTTGGTATAGACTTTACCCTTGCCAACCATTTTACATTTAACTAGATCAAAGCATGGCATTTGAAATTTTCTTTTGAGGCATTTTATCCAACAGATTGAAATTTGTGAAGCTTCCTCTTTGTTTGCCTTTTGACCTTACTTCTGCTTGCCTCTACATAAGCCTTAAATATTGTAGTAATCCAAATCAGAAAATAATGTCACTGTAAATACTCCTAAGCCTATATTCTTATGTAATCCAATCGCATATTATGAAAGATTTTAGGATGTTCATAAGATATACCTCCTAAGTTAAGTTAAATTTATTTCGTTCCATTTGTATTTGTAACTTGCTAAGTTGTATGGGTATTTATTTATGAATGCTAAAAAAAACCCATGTAATCTGGATTTCTTTCACTTTTACAGTGTTATTCAGATGTGGGTTTAACCCTAGTCTGTGGATGTGGTCTGTATATATATGTATTTTTAAGATGTTATTCTATGTTTCTATTTGTTGTAATTGCTTAGAATAGAGTGTAGTGTTAAATGGCACATTGGGCATTTGGGTTTTTCTATCTTTTATTTTATTTCATTTCGTGCCTTCTTGATGCCTGTAGATCATATATATATATATAAAGAAGTTTCCTATGGTTTCTTTGAAATCCATTTTGTGCATTTACTGTGATAATTGCTATCCAATAATAACATCCTTGTGGCTTTTTATTAAACAGATCTTGCACCTTGACATGCAAGATTTAAGATTGTTATTTATATCAATATAATTAATACTATAAAGCTTGTAATGTTTATGTAATATCTTCGGTCATTATAGGTTGTTTTTTTGGTGCCTAACTAGGCGACTGAGCTGACAACAATTAGCTCGCATTACATCTAATAATAACAAACATTACAAAGAATAAATTAAGGAATTCATTCATAACTTAACATAGCAGCACTATTCAACGATCGACACAAGAGATGACTCTATAGCACAAACTACTGGCTCTCTGCAAGAGTAATTCACCACTCTCTAGGATATTTATACAATTGATCCGCCGAGATATTACATTGAGCCATTACGCCTGCCAATTGTATTTACTTGAAAGTTTTTAAAGCTTTTCAACAAATCCATTATGTGCAACCCTGCAATCATTGTTTTCCATGAGATGGGATCTCTTTGAGTCTCTTTGAGGCATTTTGTCAAACGATTCGTGTGTCTGTGCTACCACTATTTGAGTGTAAGTCTGCCTGGACCTTTTATTCTTGTTTCAGTAGTAATATCTATTTGTAACTTGCATAATAAGAGATCTTTTAAGGATGATCTTTGCCAAATCTTAAGAGTCCGCCTATAGAAGGTTTTGTGAGATAAATGGAAATTTCTAATTTTTTTTCTTTTATATCTCCTTAAGGGTTGGATGCAATCTTCCTCTAAAGGTAAAAAGCTAGGAGAAGTTTTAGTTTGTGCCTTGTTTCTTGGCGTATCAAATTTAACTTATGTTGTATCTAAAACCCATAATATTAACCTCTCTTTTTAGAATTAGCTATTCCTCTGGTATTGCTTTGGTGATGGCTTAGTATGCTAGTTGATCTTGAATGTTTCTCATCTCTTGTAAAGACTTACCTTTAGTAAAGTATGTTGCTGCGTGATTGCTTAGCCTTAGGCTCTTAATATCTCTATTAGATATTCAATGGTGAATGTTATATTTAGATGATGACTTTAGCTGTCAATGCATTTGCTTAAAATACCCCTAAACTCTTTTCTTAATCAAATTGCATGCAACAAAAATGACTAGCACTACATCTCTTGGCATTATTGAGGCTTAACGCTCTGCCGCTAATTTGGAATATCTTGCAGGAACTGATATCTTCAGTGTATATATAACATGTTTTACTCCTTTAGGTGTTTTAAATCTCATCACCGTAACATGTATTCTTAGACTTGCAATTAATATCATTATTGCTGGCTATGGTTGTGGAATATGGCCTTACGTCTGTCATTTGCATTGACGTATTTCTTTTCAACAAACCCATTAAGTGTATATCCTATAATTAGCACATGATTTATGATGGAAAAAGATCATGAAAACACCTTGCCTTACAATTGCATTTGTTGGAACGTTTCTAGAGACATTTTTCGTTGCATGGTTTTCTTTGCTAACATTATTCATTTTGAACATATTCCACAATCATTGCACGTTGTGGATGATAACTTTAGATGGTAATCACGCCAATTTGAAGATAGTTTTAATAGAGATGAAAAGATTTTCCTTCAACTTATAATAGTAACTGTCATACGTTTTATCTAATTAATACTTCATATGTGTTTGATTGCCATAGTGCTTAGAGTTGACATAATATATATAAGTTAACTCTACCTGTAATTATGTCGAAGCTTCATACAAATGTATGCTATCTTTTGCCAAAGTTGTGCAGCGAGTCGACATCAACTTGGGCTTATAACAGAACTACATTATGGAATAACTAGGTCATTATAAAGGTGAGTGAGCTTAAGCTCTCAATTTGTTGATAAGCCATTGCAACAAAGATGAGAAAAAAAGAGAAAGGTGTTGATTAAACAGAAATAGAACAATGAAAGAAAAAACAAAAATAACAGAATGAAAAACTAAATAGATTTGACAGACAAGATAACACAGGTTTTTATAGTGGTTCACCCAAGAAGGCTACGTCCACATTCACAGGGATAATCTCTTATTAAAATCACTATTTTTACAGATGCATTCAGCATATATATAGACACTCTCCAATACCACTTCAAACTTCATATGTTTCCTTCTACAAAGAAGATGCCAATAGTTTTGGCCTTTACCGTGGAAGTCAAACGGTTTCAAGAAACTACAATTATAAAGGAGGACTGATGCAACAGTCTTACGCAAAATATTCTTTGATAAACTCTAGCTAACCTTTACAATGAACTTGGCTTCACATGTAGCCAACAATCTCCCACTTGAAGACAAGTTATATCAAAAAGAGAAGTGCCCAGAGATATCCCCTACATTTCCACTCCTATCGTTACATCAATTGCAATGAAGATTTTAACGTTGCCAAATTCTGATCAAGAAAGCTTCGGATGAACCTCCTCTAAAACACGTTGGTTTTAACAACCTCCAAACGATGGACATGCTTAATCAATCTCACCCTCACAGTGGGCTTAGCAAGTCGCACCATCAATCTTCTCAAAGATAAATAATTCCTCACACTCTTCCCCTCCTCTGCAACGCTCCTCTCTTAGGGGTGCGTGGGCAGCATCTCGACATTCAAACCACCCACGCCTTCGCTAAGCAAGCCCTTCTCATTCGCACAAACTACCCAGGAAATCAACAAATACAACAAATGCATCAGGGAACCAATATCCTTTACCTTGGTGGTGCTCATAACACTCTACCCATCCTCTTCAAGTAAATGCACACCCCAGAGATAAACCTCCTCTGGCTCGGCCTGAGGGATGGATTCCTTCGCCGCCGGCTTAACTTCTTCCGCGAACTCTACCGGAGCAACTTGTTCCTCGGGCAATGACTTAACTTCTTCCACCGCCTCGGTCGACTTTACTTCTCCGGCCTCCACATCCAGCACCATCAACGAGCAATGCTTCGCTAACACATCATGTGTGTGATATTGCGAAATCATGTCCTCATCACCCAAAGCATCCTGATTCTCAGCCTCCACCAAAACATGCAAATTATCCATTTCCATTGGCAAATCAAATCTAACCTTTTTCCCTCCTCTAGACTCAGCCACAACACCTTTTATTTCTTACATCTGCTCCATGTCACTTGCAGGTTCCAACATACCAAGAAACTCCTCAATAATAGAATCAACTTCATCATTTAATTCATCCAAAAACATTTGATGAATAGCTCCCACTTCATCATGACTTTCTTCATGGCCATGGCACATAGACATGAGAGCTTGAACCTAATCATCCCAGTTGGGACTCTCTTTTATATCTGCTTCGTCTATTCTTCCAAAAAATACTTCACCAGCTTCACCAACCAGCTTCATCACCGAGCTGCTTTACCAAAGCTTTTATACCAATTGTTGATTAAACAGAAACAAAACAATGAAAGAAAAAATAGAAATAACAGAATGAGAAACTAAAGAGATTTGACAGAGAAGATAACACAGGTTTTTATAGTGGTTCACCCAAGAAGGTTACACCCACATTCATAGGGATAATCTCTTATTAAATTCACTGCTTTTACATATGCATTCAGCATATATATAGACACTCTCCAATACCACTTCAAACTTCATATGTTTCCTTCTACAAAGAAGATGCCAATAGTTTTGGCCTTTACCGTGGAAGTCTAACGGTTTCAAGAAACTACAATTACAAAGGAGGACTGACGCAACAGTCTTACATAGCATATTCTCTGATAAACTCCAGCCAATCGTTACAAATGAACTTGGCTTCACACATAGCCAACAAAAGGTATGCTTTTATTATTATTTCCATTGCATACTATTTTGACTAGTTTCATTTTGGCTGCATATATTTACAATCATTTAACTGTAAGATTCAGGAATTCTAAAAGTTGGTGCTCATAATTAATTACTGGTTTTGACTCAGGTGTTAAAACTATTTTTGAAAATGGATGAATCTGTTTTTCATCTCAGAAATTATAAACTTTAGAGTCACTTCCTGTAACTTACAGTCCCTTGCAATTATGCAATTATTGCTAAAATATACATGAGGGAGAAGACACGTTTACATGTATGCATATTTGTTTTGTGTCACTTGGTTTTCAATTCAATATAGTTCCTTTTTTCTAGAAAATTCTTTTCAGAAAGTTCTTTGTCCATTTTTATTTCCTTTGTTTTAAAGTCATATACAAATCATTGATGACTTTGTTGTGTTATGGGCATACAAAAGGTATCTAGGCATACTAGCATAATTAGAAGATGACCTTGCTCCTCTTGGTTTCTACACTGATTAATTACAGAATCCATGAAGTATTTTGTTATTGTTAATTAGTTTATGATTTTAAAGATTCAAGTGGTTTAAATCATTATGTAAGTTTGGTTCTTTTGTTTACTTTTGTAGGGATAAGGTAGTGAGGTTTATTTAATGACTTAGAATTCTAACTCACTCTAAGGTGAATGTGAAAATGCTACTTGGAAATAGTCCTGAGTATGTTTAGATTTTTAGGTCAAGCATAGTATGGAACTAAGTAGCTTCTTTTCCTTTCAAAAATACATGTGGAATCTAGGTCTTTACCTATATATATCTTGTGAAATCTCAAGACTCTAGGTAAATAGATGATTAAATCTTGGGGCTATGTTTTCTTATAGATTGAATAGTAAATGTTTATTAAGCTTATGAAGGAAATGATGTTTATTAAGAATGATTTTTGAATGTATCATGTATGGATCTAATTACCTGATTTATGATCTTTTGGGCTATCTTGTTAGACTCGGAGTAATTTACTAGATATATTATTGCATTAATAGATGACTTTTGACAAGAAGAATATCTATTGAAATTTGTTATAAGATATGGTCTATAGTTATATTCAGATGGTCATTATTTATTAAGGTTAAAATTGTTTGAATGCTTCCTTGATCAGATGTATATTATAGGATATTATTTCACGGGAAATGTATGTTATGTTTTGTATGAAATCATCTTATGGATTGAAAGTTCAAGTCTCAAACTACGATGTCTCTGCACTATGCGTATGTAGGCAAGGCCATCATAGATGAGCCCCCAAGACAATTAGGTTGGCCCCTTAGGGCCTTAGACTTGTCATTGTATGCAATTGATATTTGTTTTGTGTAATTTGTAACTATGCAAAATTAATGTTTCATTAGATGTGCAGTTTGAGATCTCTAAGCCATGCAAGATTCTGAAGCTAAGAAGGTATCTCTCCACTTTACGAATAGATGACTATTTGGCATTATTGTAAATGTGTATAAAATAATTTGAGATGTTTGTATCTTACATTTCATTTACGATGAATGTTGATATACTCCGATATTTAACTTGAAGTCTACTAAGTTAAAATTTGTAAATTGTTTCCTATTACCTGTTAATTTCATTAGTTCTTATTAATTTTAATTATTTATTGTTATTTACTAATATTTTCTTGGGTGGACATTACAAAATGTGTGTGTATTCATTTGATGCATTTGGATTTAGAGCAAACCATGGTTGTTAGTTAGGTCATGTTAGTATTTAGTAATACAACCATGTAATCCCTAGAGGTTAAAGCTTAACTTGGATGTTATATGTGATTTGCATTTCATTGATATTCCTCTATTAAAAAAAAATTGCCCATTTGCATGCCTAGTTGAACTTTTCTCTAGGGTTTCGTGGCGGTGCATTACAATATCGGTAGACCCAACAAAGATGAGACATTAGTCACTGAAGAACCATTGACAGATAGAGGGATTTTGATATACATTGTGTTTATTATCCTAGGAGACTGATATCCCACTGATGAGTAAAGACTTTGGGAAGCATTGCCCTGTTCTACTTATTCTATAAGCAAAGCCTAAGCAGTAGCAGTCATTCATGAATATTTGTCTACATGCTTGGAATGACCTCCCTGCAGAGTACCCACTCTTGTCAAATCCATAATAATCTATATAAGGAAGCTCAAGAAGCTAAACGAAATGATAAAACACAGATCAAACTTCAGACATAAAAAGAAAAAGTAACGCCATTTTATTTGAGAACATTTAAACACTGTGATGCCTTTAATAATTCATTTTAAAATCAATTCACCAATGGTGAATCAGAAACCATAACAAATGGATTTTTTTATTTCTATTTAAACCCAAATATTGCAATTTACATCTCCTGATTACTGTGAAAAAAAAATCTAGAAACACAGTGAAGTAATGAAAGCCATAGCCACAAGTAGTAGACCTAAAACAAGAATTTGATTATAAAGGCATCTCAGGTGGAGTGATCAGATGGCCAGAGAAAGGAAGCAACAAAACCTTAGCTCTCTTTTCTTTTGCAAGAGAGCTTGTGAACATAGCTTGCAACCTTTGAACCAGTCAGTGGAATCTACTCTTTCAAAACTCGAGGGACACACACTGGGCCTGTGGTGTACGATGTCAATGTTATCTGGAGTAAAGCATGCTCGAAGTGATATATCAGATAGCTCAGACTGACCATCATAAATCAGACAGAAGATGTAATATAAAGCAAGATAAAGTAGACAAGGTACTTGGTGTAACACCCCGCCACAAAAACCCTAGAGATAGGTTAAACCATGCATCATGAAAGGCAAATTTTGTTTTTAAAAAAAGAAGAAATAATAACAAAGTATAATCATATAATCACTTTACGTGCAAGTTAGCTTAATCTCTAGGGATATCATGACTGCATTACTAGTTACTAACATAATCTGATAGTCATCCATGAATAGTCTAAAACCATGTGCATTGAATAAACATAATCTTTTCATTACAATATTACATCAGTTAACAACATCAAGATATAGAATAAGATATACAAAAGGTTTTACAACTTTCTTTACAAACAAATACAATATAACAATGGTAACTTTGTTGCTTACATCATCATAATAGTACATAATAAATCTGGTGTACAACATGAGTGTTTGTTTCAACGATCTAACCAAAGATAACTCCTCAAGCACTCAAACAACTGCAAAAAGAACCAATGGAGAGATGCACATCCACCCTACCATGTGGAACCCTGAGATCCACCCCCCGTGCTAGGAGATAACAATAAGGTCCCATGACATGAATAGTCATCTTGACAAAACTAAAATACATAAGGACTATACATGACTCTACAACCACACAAGTCAAGCATCAATTCCAGAGGCAACCACACAACACAAGGCAAGTGATTAACAAGGGAATGCTAGACTGCAATAGATAGGAGTGTCATCATGTGGTTTGTAATGGGTTGTCCTGGTAGGCCTTCCTAGGCTCCAGCGCCCATCCTGGGTTATCCTGGTAGCCTCTCCCGACCTCTGGTCCCCATACAAATTTATGCAGAATCAACATACCTTTCATGTGGACAAGGTAGTTGATTTTTCCATTCCAGGCCTTCCCATCTCATCTCAAGCCTAAACAAGCACTTGAGCTATGAGTGAGGCATCCAATTATCTTGTTAAGTGTTTTTACTACCCAACCCCCTAAATTCATTTTTTAGGTTATCATTGAGTTAAGAAACTCTCACATGGGTTTTCCTGGACGCCACTTTGTGCTCTAGCCCCCATTGAGAGCCACTCCCCTACCTACATCTAGAAGACCCCACTCAACATTCATAACAAAAGTAATATAACTCATGCAAGGTATTAACCCTCTTGTATTTCCATCACGATCGCAGGACAAATTATCTCTCTTGCACTATCCATAACTCCTATGTGTAACAACCCTATACAACATTTTCAATATACTTTTCATAACCTTCCCATAAACCAAATCTGACTCCCACATTAACAACATTAAATTGAACCATGACAACTAACAAGACTTTTCCTCATAATACTTCACACTCATGGCATAATCCCCCCAAAAAAAACAATAATGAAACCTAATGCCTCCGGAACTAACATAACTTTTCTTCAATTTGATTGACTCGACTTACAAAACCATAAACATTGTTTAATTTCCAATAATAACAATTTCTAAATATGATAATACTAATTAAGTCTAATTTAACAACATTTAAATATAACACCTATGATTGAAAACATAACAGTTAAAGTTCTATTTTATAAGATTTCTTATTCTATGACTAAACTATTCATACACAACACATACTTTATTGTAATTAACTAGAGATCATTTAATTTAAAGAATTATTATCAATAATATTGGTAACAATCATAATAATAATTGATTAGTAACTATTTATTCTTGAAGCAATAACAATAATAATCTTAGTAATAATAGTAATACTGCTTTTTTTCATCTTTCAGCCATGAAGCACAGGAAAGCTAATTCTATTTCTAAATTATGTTTGGAGGATGGCAATGTTATCACCGAGGACAATGAGATTGGGGATCAAGCTGTGTTGTTTTTTCAGAATTTGCTGTCGAAGCAAGCGGATAATGCTGTCAGTGGGCAGATTATGGATTAGTTCCTAGATAAAATCCCCTCATTGATTATAGAAGAGGATAACATCGAAATGTTAAAACCAATTTCTGAGGAGGAGGTTCGTGCTATCTTATTTTCTATGGGTCCTTTCAAAGCTCCTGGCCTTGATGGCTTTCCTCCAATATTCTTTCAGGAATATTGGGATATTGTGGGCTTTGATGTCACTGCTACTGTTAGGGATTTCTTCAGAATTGGTAAACTTCTAAAGCAGATCAACAATACTTTTATTATGCTTGTCCCTAAAAAGCCTAAGCCTATGCATCTCTCTGATTCAGACCCATTAGCTTATGTAATACCATCTATAAGTTGTGTACTAAATTGATTGTCCTGAGGTTTCAACCTTTTTTGGATAAAATTATTTTCCCTTCTTAGAAAGGCTTTATCCCCGGTCATCAAATTCTCGATGCTGTTATTTCCACTCATGAAACTATCCATTCTATGGATAAGAGCAGGATCCCTGGTATGGTTCTAAAGTTAGATATCTCCAAGGCCTATGATAGAGTTTCATGGAAGTTCCTGTTTAAAGTCATTAAAAAGTTTGGTTTTAATGATAAAATATCCCTTCTAATTTGAGAGGTTGTTTCTACTGCGAAATTCTCTGTTCTGGTTAATGGGGTTCTTAGGGGTTTTTTCTCTTCCCCGAGGGGGATTAGATAGGGGGATCCTCTTTCACCATATTTGTTTATCATGATGGCTGAGGCCCTTGGGAGATATGTTCACTCTAAGATTACCTCTAAGGAAATTGTGGGCATTAAACTTGCCTCTTCTCTCCCTTCTATGTCTGTGCAACAGTTTGTGGATGATACCATCCTCTTTGGTATCTCTTCTGTGGTTGAAGCTCGTAGTTGGAAGAATATTTTAAATGACTATGCTAAAGCTTCTGGTCAATACATAAATTTACAGAAGAGCAATGTGCATTTTTTTAATACTCCGACTGATCTCTGACGAAAAATTATTAATATTATTGGTTGTGCTAAGGCTAACCTTCCTACTGTTTACCTTGGCCTCCCTCTCACGGTTAAAGAGGTTTCCCATGGATTTTGGAATGGAATTTTGGAAAGAAGTTGGTTGGCTGGAAGGGAAAATTACTCAGTAGTGCTAGTAAATTACAGCTTTTACGAGCTTCTTTACAAGGTATTCCTACTTTTTCCTTTCTCTTTTTAAAATGCCTAGGTTTATTGCTAACAAGTTGGAGCAGATCCAAAGAAAATTCCTATGGACAGGTGTGGAAGACAAATAGAGAATGTCTTTGGTTGGTTGGGAGAAAGTTTCTCTTCCCAAATCCCATGGAGGTCTTAACATTAGATCTGTCAAGAATATGAATAAAGCCCTCCTTTCCAAAATTAACTAGAATTTGGTCCATAGTCATAAAGAGTGGGGGGACATTATGCAAGCCAAGTATCTTCATGGAACTGATAACCTTAGTTTCCTTCATCAGGAGGGGCTTCTTCAGGGCTTTATTATTTGGAATAAAATGTTGAAGTCTAGAAGCTTACTCAAACAAGGGCTTAGATGGAAATTGGGGAATGGTAATTCTATCAACTTCTGGGAAGACATTTGGATGAATGATAAGGCCCTTGATGCTCAAGGTGATTATGGAGTTGTTGCTAGCATCACTAAACAGTTTTTTGGATCCAAAGTTTGTCATTATATTCACAATAATAATGGTATCAGGCTTTGGAAAAATCTTCTGGATTGCTGTGCTCAGCACCCTGAGCTCACTCTTAGGATGCGTTATATTCATCAATTGATGTTGGGGCTCATAATCCCTCTCTTTCCTAGGAAAGATGAGTTGTATTGGTGGCCGGATAAGAAAGGTCAGTTTTTTGTTAAGTCTGCTTACTATTTGCTGATCCCTGATGTGCACAAAAATGAGCTTTGGAGGAAAGTTTGGAATCATAAACTTATCCCTAAAATTAATATGTTTTGGTGGGCTATTGTTCATAACAAAATTTTAACTCAAGATAATTTACAAAGGAGGGGATTCACTCTGGTGAATAGGTGTTTTCTGTGCCTTGAGAAGGAGGAAACAGTCTCTCATTTATTCCTCGACTGTGATTTTGCCAAGGAAATCTGGAATACTATTTTAAGGAATTTTGGCAATGGGTTTGTAATCCTGATGTTAGAGAAGTCATTGCCAACTGGTGCCCTACTTTCTCTCATCCTCTGCTTGTTGAGCTTTGGAACCAAATTCTGCCTTGTCTTGGTTGGACTTTATGGAAGGAACATAATAACAAAATATTTAGGGATGTTGCCAGGGATTCCTCTCAAGTCCTTCATTCTTTTTCAAAGATCCTTATGGAAAGTGTGATCAATTCCCACATCAAAACTGTGAAAAAACCTCTTACTCAAGAAGAAGAGTAAATTGCGATTAATTGGAGAATTCTAAACCAAATTCTGGCTCATGATAATTCCAAACAGCTGCAGAGATTAAATACCATATGGATTCCCCTGAAGCCCCATTGGCTCAAACTAAATTTTGATGGGGCATCTAAGGCTGATGGTAAGGCTAGTGGTGGTGGGATTATCAGGGATGACAAAGGATGGTTGGTTGTTGCCTATGCTGGTGGGATAGGTTTTCAAAGCAATAATTATGCTGAAGCCTCTGCTCTTTTATGGGGGGTGAAATTGGCTATTTCACTTGATATTCATCAATTCTATATACAGGGGGATCTAAACTGATTATCGATGTTGTTACTAACATGTCAACTTGTGGCTGGAAACTTAAAGATATTATAGTTGATATCTAGATCCTTCTGCAACGAATCTCTAGAGTTGATAACTCTCATATATATAGAGAGGGAAATGGGGTTGCTGATGCCCTTGCTGACTATGGCCACCAATTTTCAAATTGGCGATGTTGGCACCAATTCACAAACATTCCTTTAAACATAAGGGATTTGATTCAAAAGGAGCTAACTTGTCAATGATGACTCATCATACTAAGAGAGACAGATTGTTCCGTCAGTTTTTTTTTGGAAGATGCTGACGTGTATCTCAAAGTATGGGTTATTATGTACTTTGTTGCTCAATGTCATTTCCATATTATTAGTCCCTTGTGTTAAGGCAAGTTGCTTATTTGATAATCATAGTGAATTCTTGATTATTATGTTCAAGCATGGGAAGGGTAGGCT
The DNA here is from genome assembly GCA_027924645.1 of Cunninghamia lanceolata. Taxonomy (NCBI): domain Eukaryota; kingdom Viridiplantae; phylum Streptophyta; class Pinopsida; order Cupressales; family Cupressaceae; genus Cunninghamia; species Cunninghamia lanceolata. Next base: position 12,703,260 of record BSBN01000828.1, on the reverse strand, counting down.
TCAATTGGTTTTTCAAAAGGCAGCTCTAATTAATGATAATTTGTGCAGCCTTATTATCATAATTCCTTATCAAGCTGTTACTTTTACCTTTCATAATTACTCTGCAAATTTCTGGTTTTGGGGGTTCTGCGTTATTGTGTGGAAGGCTAAAATGGGACAAGATCAGATTCGAATGAAGCCAATATCCTGTTGCAAATTCAAGGACAATGCTGTGGTCTGGCACTACTATAAGGAAGGTGGTATCATCCCTTTTCTAGAATGCCTTAATGGATCTGATGAAAATTTGTTTGAGCAATTTACTTGGTCCTGGCAAAACCATAGAGTCACTATTGGGAGAATTGGGTTTGAGATTTCTGAGAAAGTAATTGCTATGGCGACTGGTCTGTCTACTAAGGGGACCAAGCTACAAAGGAAAGTGAAAGTTGTGGACCATTCTAACCAGAAGTTGTTCCTTGGGGAAGGTGAAGAACTTGTTCCCTACTAGGGAGGGTTTGAACGGGCCAAGCTGCCAGAGCCGTGGGATGAAATGTGCTTCCTCCTCATGAAATACTTCACTTTGGAGGGTCGGTTTACCAGGTTTTACAATTACTACCTTCATTTGCTTAATCATTTTAGGCGTAATGCTCATATTAGTTTCCCTTTCTATTTACTGTCTTCTCTTGAACATTCGATTTTTAGGGCTAAAGCTAAGTTGGCTAAGAAACCTTCCAACAAACTCGTTCCCTTGCACTAAGGTCTTATCCTCTGTTTATACAATTTGCATCTTGCTTTAGATCCGCCTAAGCCTATTCAGACCCATAGCGGTGAGATTTCTGCCAACCTTGATGATACTGCCGTCTCTGAAGAGCCTTGCCCTTCCCCTACTTCTCATAAATTGAAAGGGGTTTCTTTTTCTCTGTCCAATGAGGAGACCACCATGGTAACCATTACTCACACTCCAGCCTCTAAAGGGAGTGTGAAAAGTAAGAAGAGGAAAATAAGGGAGATGGAAGAGGATACTGTGGGGGATGCTGTGGGGACCCCTAAAAATCTTAGCAGTACCCCTGTGGGACCTGGCAGTAAATCTAATATGTCTTCTAAAGAAAAGAAAGAGGGTTTCTGTTCTGGGGTTAGGAGGTCGGGTAGGATTGCTGGTAAGCCTGCGCCGAAAGCTAAATTGATTGATTATTCAGAGAGTGCTTCTGATGCCTCCACTCAGGGGGATAATGCTAAGATCCTTGAAGTTCAAGAGATCTCTGAAGATGCTGAGGGCAAGAATGTGAATAAACCGACTGATGTTTCAGGAGGTGCTATCGATGACTCTGAGGACAATGCTGACGAAGGGGGGAGGATGATTGTGGAGGAAGCTGGTGATGAGACTGAGGAAGGTGATGGCCACAGGCATGACATTGCTGTCCTGAGGGGTTGTATGGAGAAGCTGGAGCAATTAATAAGCAATGTGCTCAGGCATACGGTGTTGCTTAATCTTTTTGTGTTGCAGGATCTTGGGACTACTGCTGCTGATGAAAAAGAGAAGAATTTCAAAAAGTTAGATGAATATATTGAATTTCTGGCTAAAAGATGGGAGAATGTTTCTCCTTAGTTCTATTTACTGTTATGCTATTTATTCTCTGCTACTTTATATCTGCTGTCGTTGGACTAGTTATGTTGTCTATGCTATTTATACTAGTTAAGCAAGTTATGCTGTAACTCTTTCGAGGCTCTTTTGTTCTTTTGCCTCTAGGGTTTCTTTTTGCTGTAATGTAAGGGTTCGGTCCCTTGTTTTAGTCGCCTTATATAATAAAAAAAACAATATTAATAATATTTCTAATAGTGCATAAGATATATATAAAGAAAATTAGAAAGTAAAATATTATCTATCACCCGATGGTATCTATATATAAAAATTTGTTATTACTAATGCAAATCAAATTGACAACGACATTGAAGGTTAATAAGCTAACGATCTAGTTTAATCATTTAACATAACTTTACTGGCTGAAAGAGAGAAATTTTGCCTAAGTAAAATTAATTATACACAATACCTATAATGGGAAATAGACTCTGACCAGAGATATAACTAAGATTTATTAAGACTCGATGTTTCACATATGACTGTATATATTTGACTAGGTTCGGTGCTCATTAGCACTTACTAAAGAGATTCTTGATGTATAAAATCTTTCTAAAAGGCTCTTTAAACATGCTACGTCCAGAACAATCAACCACATCCTATTATGCCTTGACTCAAGGGATCTCTAGCTACAACACTATATAGCTAAGCCGTAAACCTTCCACACCTACGCCCTATAGTAGGGATGAAAAAAAAGATCATATCTTTTATGGAAATGCTACAACATGGGCCACAACACTAGAAACTTTAAATGCAGGAGAGCTCTTTTGGCGCGGCTTAATAAGAGGCTTTTTGTCTACAGAAAACACCTAGGTCAACTAGCACATACATTGAAGCACAAGGTTTAATTGGCATCGTTCCTCTCTAGATTGTGGTGGCAAAAAGGGAAACTACAAAGAAGAAATCATAGCAAGAAACTGAACACAAAAATGTACCACGTGACTACCCATGGTGAAAGACCTTAGTTTATTTATAAAACCCTCTAAGCTCTTGTGGTATAATCATGTCTACAAGCGTATTAAGGTTACAACATGAATAAACGCATATTAACAAACATATATTGCCAAATGCAAAAATAAATGAAGTTGCTAACTAGAACCATAACGACTTACTAACTGAGAAGACGGATGCAGCCACATACTAAATAAAATGCCACACTATCAGGGCTCCAAACACAATCTTTCCTATCCAATCATCCTCACTAGCAAGAGAACTATGTTGCACTATTCTACAAATGACTACTAGCAAGAGAGCTTTGAGTTACAATGATTAACAGAAGAGAGAGCTATCTGCTACCCTAATTTCAATTGTGCTGGAAGATGTGAAAGCTCAGATCAAACGCTTAAATTGGAAATCTATCAAAGATGGGGTCATCGATGCTTCCTACAATGAAATCTACCCAGACATTGCAGTTAAAAGAAAATGCTTGATGACAAATTTGTAAGAATAAATTGAAGTTACGGGGTACGAGACTTAATCGATGGAGCTCCATGAAGGAATATCATATCTTTGGATCACAAGATGCACAGAGTGGGCATAGGAGAGATGCGATTCTGCCAGAGAATGAGTGCAAAAAAGAAATGTGATGTTGTACTGAACAAAATGTGATTATGGGGTGTAATGATTCCAGGAATTTTACTTATTAAGGCTATGGACATGCGAAGCTAATGGAAAATGTTCTTAATAATTTAGAGGGAAGGTCATAAAAGAATATGCATTATAGAAAGAACAATGGTATCAACGAACCCCCCTAGCTTATAATGTTCTGAAACAACATTCTATACACTGACTGAAACAACCATCATGTAATGAATAAAGTACTTAAACACATACCCCATTCTCAAAACACAAATCAATGGATTTAACTCAATCAAACAATGTTTTATTTAAAATGTAACTCATCAAATGAAATTACCTACAGAGAATAAGAAAAGAACCTAGATCCTTAATGCTGAAAATTTGTTATTTTGATCCAATACTACAACCACCAACAAAATTTCCCTTCTTCAACTCCAATCTCCCCTTCCCTTTTTTCTTTCAGAACCAATCTTTCCCCTAAAACTCTTGAGAATCCTCCCAAATATGCAATCCCAACACAAAAATAGCCATACACTAATTTCCCCATTTTCGTTACAAAGCTCCCACTACCCTAGCCACAACTAAAAATTAATTTTGTTTGAAAAAAAGAATCTCATACCAATTTCCTGTCACCCATATATACCTATTTATTACCCTTAAATTGGGAAAAGAATATTTTATATTCCTACTCACAAATATCCTTATCTACCAATCTTAAATTGAAATAGAATGTTTGAAGACAACTAAAATAAATTTATTATTTACTTTATCAATTATGTTCATATATATATATATATAACATTATAATTTTCCAATAAATTATTATTATTATTATTATTATTATAAACAATGTGCTAACAAGACAAGATTTATATTACGACCACAAGGAAACAAAACATAATCCACTAACACAACTAACACTGTCTAATGCTAGATAGTAACAAATGACCAATCACGACCAAACCATAGCTCAAGAAAGTGACTGGCTAACAAGCTCAACCGACTAGACTAACAAGTCACAGAACAAGAAAACTCAACCTCCTCGAGGATCATATCAAGCTAAGGGACTTTATATCATCTCCGATCCACAATTCTCTATTAGATATAAGCCATGCTCAGACTTGCCAATTCAGGTGGAGTCGATGCCTGGTACCTGCAACCTACAACAAACAAGATGTCGAGCATATATATATAGTCATCAAAACAAGCACACTGTGACAAGGAATCACAGCGTAACAGGGTGCTCATCATGAGTAATGCTACACTGTCACTTCACAAAACACATCACATTATCCACATCAAGCAAGTTCATGAATAACTAAGCATATATATAAAGCATCATCAAATAATCACATAAGCACCTGATAAGATTAATCCACATAATCAATTGAGTCCATAACCATCCATAATATAAGCATAAAACATTAGTTCAAACAATATCATTAGAGCATTAAGCAAGTATCATCATCAAACAGTAAATCTAGGATGTCATAATGTCTAAATATAAAGAAATAACTAATAGTCTATTAGAAAACCAAAATGAGGGGCACTACATCCTCCCCCCAGAATCAGACTTACTCCTGGAAGCCTACAAACAAATATGGATATAACTCCCGCATTCGGGATGCATCCTCCCAGGTAACAAAAGTCTCATCATTAGGATCCCACTGGACCCTGAATGACACCATGTCTCTGCCCCTGAGTGTGAGTCTCCTGTGCTGCAAAATGCCTATAGGCTCCAAAGCCAACTACCCGTCCTCTATCTGTAAATCATTCTAATCAAGGACATGATCAATATCTAGATAATATGGTCTAAGAACATAAACATGAAACACATAATGGATGCGTGACAAACTGGGTGGCAAAGCAAGATGATAAGCGACAGGACCGATTCTCTCCAACACCTCAAATGGACCAACAAAGTGTGGTGTGAGCTTAGAGCCCTTTCCATATTAGATTGGACTCTTTCGTAGATGCACCCACAAAACACCCGATCTCCAACTGAAAACTGTCGATCAACCCTATGAGCATCTGCATACTTCTTCTCCTATCATGTGCCACCACCAAATGCTCTCTAATATGCTCAACCTATTGCTCCATCTCCCTAAGTATATCCGGTCCTAGGAGAACTCTATCGTTAAGGTGATCCCAACTCAGTGGGGTTCGACATGGACAGCCATACAAAGCCTGAAATGGAGACATACTGATTGAGCTATGATATCCATTATTGTATGCAAACTCTACCAAGTACAAATAATCCTCCCAATGGCTCTGTTGATCCATGACATACATCCTAAGCATATCCTCGAGAACTTGATTAACCCTCTCAGCCTGCCCATCAGTCTCTGGATGGTAAGCTAAATTGAAGTAAAACTGAGTCCACAAAGCATGTTGTAAGGATGTCCAAAGGGCTGAAGTGAATATTGGATCCCTATTAGAAATGATCCTATGAGGAATCCTGTGCAATCTAACTATGTCCTCCATGAATACTCTGGCTACTGATGAAGCATTATATGAAGATCGGACAGGAGAGAAATGTGCCACTTTCATCAATCTATCAATAGTGACCATAATGGCATCATGATGACGAGAGGATACAGGCAACCTGATTATAAAATCTAAATAAATAATGTCCCACTTCCATTCTGGAACAAGATGTGGCTGTAAAAGACCTGCAGGTGCTGGTGCTCCGCCTTAACTCTCTGACACTCAAGACACCTCGAAACAAAATCAGCAATATCCCTCTTCATTCTACTCCAAAAATACAGCTAACAATGATCTACATGCATCTTCTTGACACCCAGATGAGTTGAATAGGGTGCCCAATGTGCCTCTGACATGATTAGGGTATGAAGACCCTCTGAACTGGGAACATAAATATGGCCCAAATGCTGCAAAAGGCTATCTGACTCAAGAGAGTAACTGTCAAATCTACCCTCCAAGGGTCTACCTGACTCAATCTCTGACTTCGCCTCCTGATACCAGCTATCGGTAAGAAGTGCTGCAAGAATCTAGCCTCTCAAATCTACTACAAGAGTGATCGCTGAAAGCTCATGTCTCCGCCAACTAAGAGCATCTGCCACTACATTCTCCTTACCCTAGATATACTTTACCTCAAAATCATACTCGTACAAGAACTCCATCCACCGCCTCTGCCTCGCATTCAGGTTTGGCTGCGTAAAAATATACTGCAAACTGCGATGATCACTATGCAACTCAAATCGATGCCCCAAAAGAAAATGCCTCCACCTCACCAAGGCATGCACAACTGCGGCTAACTCTAAATCATGCATGGGATAGTTCAACTCATGGTCCTTGAGTTTGTGAGACTCATAGGAAATCACGCGACCATCCTACATAAAAACTACTCTTAAACCCTCCAAAGATGCATCAATACACACTACAAAGACTCCGGTAGGATCAGGAATTGCCAAAATAGGTGCACTAGTCAACCGCTCCTTAAGAGTCTGAAAGGCTACCTGACACTGCTCTGACCGAACGTACTTCTTCCCTATCCTTTGAAGAGAAGTAATAGGATGAGCTATCCTTGAAAAACCCTATACAAACTGTTGATAATAGCTTGCCAAACCCATAAAACTGTGAACCTCTGAAACATTATTGGGTGCAGGCCAATCCATAATGGCCCGAATCTTCGAAGGATCCACCGCAATACCCTCTTCGGAAATGACATGACCCAAATACATCACCTCTATTTGAAAGAATTCACATTTTTCCAAATTTGTATATAACTGATTCTCTCTCAGACACTACAAAACCTAACGCAAATGCTCCTCATGCTCCTCCATCATCCTTGAATAAATCAATATATCATCGAGAAACACAAGGACAAACCTATCGAGATAGGTGCGAAATACACCATTCATCAGGCTCATAAACATTGAAGGTGCATTCGTCAACCTGAATGGTACAACAGTAAACTCATAATGTCCATAACAGGTGTGAAATGTTATTTTATGAATATCTGCCTCAAAGATATGCAACTGATGATATCCTAACTTAAGGTCAATCTTTGAAAACACCTTAGCTCCCTTGATTTGATCGATAAGATCATCAATCCACGGCAAGGGATACCCGTTCTTCATAGTCACCTTATTAAGCTGTCGATAATCGATACATAGCCGAAGAGATCCATCCTTCTTCACAAAGATAATAGGTGCCCCCCAAGGAGAGACACTAGGATGAATGAACCCCTTGGCTAACAACTCCTCCAATTGCAAATGAAACTCCTTAAGCTCTTGGGTAGTCATCTGATATGGAGCTCGTGATATAGGCTCTACGCCGGGGACAAGATCAATCCTAAAATTAATGTCATGCTTAGGTGGCATCCCCAGAATCTCACTCAAAAAAACATCTACATACTCTATAAGGAGAGGATGATCGTCAAGAGATGTCTCTCTACTCTCCTCTAACTCTAGATCATTAACTGTTACGACAAACAGCTGGTAAACCTGACGCTAACATCTCTCCAATTGCATGGTAGAGATCATACGCAATGAGATGGGTCTTTGAATGCCAACTACCTCCACCTCACAACTAGAATCATCCACACACTTCATTGACTTACGCCAACAATCTTTCATTACCTGATGAGCATCTAACCAATCCATACCCAATACTATATCATATGATCCAAGAGGTATGATACAAAGATCTACTGTGGTACAAAAGGGACCAATCCTCAACTCACAACCATGCACTAGAGACTCTACTGCGACCTTATCCCTGGAGGCCAACTCAACCTGCCACCTAACATCCTGCTTTGCTGCCACCAATCCACCGCACTCCACTAAAGAAGGAGAAATGAACGAATCAAAAGCACCAAAATTGAAAAGAATGGAAATACCAATACCTCGCATCAATCCAGATGTCTCTACAACTGTGTCCTGATGCTCTGCCTGGTGGTTATCAACTGCTGCAAAAACCCTGTGTGATCTGCCTGCATCACCAAAGGTTGGCTTTGGAGTTGTCGACCTCTGACCAAATCTTATAGCATTCTTCTGAGGATAGTGCCTGGCTATATGACCCTGTTGATCGCAAGAGAAACATCACGTACCCCTACCAAAACCTCCACCACTTGGAAAAGCATTGGACAGCTGAAAACTCCTCTAGTAAATGCTAACTACGTTCTCTGAGCCTACTGATTAGGGTAATGTTGCTTAGCTCGCTGCCAATTATGATTTTTTCTTCAACGGAGGACCACCACCATGCTGAGGTTGAGAATTCTTTGGTTTTGGATGAGAATACTTTTGTTGTTGTTGTCCACCCTTAGCGAGTGCATGATGACCTCTGGAAGAACCTGTTGCCTGTGATTGACCACCTCGAGACCTAAATCTTGATGTGGGTGCACTACCAATCCGCACACCTGTATGACCACCAAGAGGCATTGCTAAATTCTCCTCTACAAGACGGGCCTTCTCAACTACTACCTCCATGGTCTTAGGCTCGAAAACACAGACTCCTCTATTGATGCGGGCATTTAAGCCCCTAATGAAGTGCTGAACTAACATAGCCTCGTCATCACCAATGCCTGCATACTACTTAAGCTCATAAAATCTACGCTCATACTACTCTACTGACATGGCCATCTGCCTCAACTCATGGAACTCGTCAATTCGACGCTGCTTCTAGTGATCTAATAGGAAACGAGCTCTGAACCTCTCCAAGAATAACTCCCAAGAAACTATACCCATATCTAAGTGTAACTTCTGTTCCTCTAAACGCCACCATGTAGAAGCAAAACCTCTAAGGTGTAAAATGGCACATCTCACCTTGGTGTTACTACCATACGGACATATGGCAAAACACCTACCCAAATCTAACAACCAGGTCTCTGCCTCTAAACTGCTACCAGAACCATCAAATGCGGGAGGGTGTGCCTCAAAAGATCTCTCATATGACTGGCTAAAGTATCCTCTTGCTCTATAGTGCCCCTCCAGTTTCACCTTGTATGTGCAGGTGGTCGGGCTATGAAGCATGAAGATGAAGGTAAAATACTCAGAATACTTAAGGTATGTTAAACATGTTGATGGTAGGTTTATTGTTTTGATGTAGTTGATAACACTAATTGATGTTTACTATGATGACACTGTTGATGTTTATGATTAGTAGATTATGCTTACGATTTGATCATTTATAGGTTAATTGATTATGTAGATTAGTTTAGTATGTGATTTATGCGACTATCTGATGATGTGTTATTAGGTTGTTTATGAACTTGTTTAATGTAGATATTTGTGATGTGTTTTGTGAAGGGACAATGTAGTATTACTTATGTTGAGTACTCTACTACACTGTGATTCCCTGTCCCTATGTGCCTGGTTGGAGGATATATATATATATATATATATATATATATATATATATATATATATATTGTATTCGACTCTTTCATTTTGCTGCAGGATTGCAGGTACCAAGCATCGACTCCACCTGAATTGGTAGGTCTGAGCGTGCCTTCATACCAATGGAAGTTGTGGAATGGAGATAACATGAGGTCCCTCAGTTTGTTATCATTCTCGATGAGGATGAGTTCTCAGTCATGGTTTATGTCAATTTGGTCGGTGTGGAGCATGGTTGTGAGTCTCTATTATTTTGTGAGTGTTGTTGGAAATGTTGGTATGTAGTTTTGAGTTGTTTATTGTTAGTCTATTGTTTTATTTAATAGAAATTATTAATCTATTTTACAAATAAATAATACTAATTTTGTGAAATATTAAATATTTGTTTTCAAATAGAATTTAAATTAATAATTTTTAATAGATAATAATAATAATAAAAATAACAGATAAATTATAGATATTTAATATTTTATTAAGGGAATGAATATTCTTTTGTATAATCAGATAAGACACTATTTATATTGTATTCCAAGGTCATTAATTAATAATAATTAGTTTGAGTTGTCAAAAGATATATATCTAGAAAGAAATCATTTTTGCCTAGTTGTAAGTGAAATAAATTACATGTTGTAGAGAGTATTAAGGAGAATTTATTGCCTTTTGTGGGAAATCTTAGAAATAATTGTTTCTCTTAAGTGACTAATTATAGAAAAGAGAAAAGAAGTGGAGAATCTTGGGGATGGAGGAAAAAGGAGGGGGGTCGAAAAACAAATTCAATGGATAAAGCAGATTTGAAAAAAAAAAGATAGATTTGGTCGAAAGGGTGGGAAATCTCAGTATCATGTGTAAGATGTGCTTTTGATTTTAGAAAAGAAACACTTAGATCTGCATGTATTAAATTTCCATTTCTTTTCTAGTTTTTCTAAATCACCGTATATATTTTGGAAATGAGATAATGTGGTTTCTTGTCTGCATTATTGAATCATAAAATTTAAAACTCTTCAATCCTTTTGGTTGATTTCTGCAATCTTTGCATTAGATGCATTTCTTGAGGCTATATTCCTAGACTACACAAGCATTCTTTATTCTTGCCTCAATATTAATACCTCTATATTTATGTGAATCTTACCATTATGGATGCATTTGACAGAGATAATCTAACTTGGGTTATGTTCTTGGTTAAGCTTTTGCATGATGTCCATGGTTTTAATTTATGAATGTCTCTTTAGTGTAAATCAAGTGATCATTGTTTTTCTTTTACTCGGATTTATCTTAAGTTGTTTCTTCAAATCCGTATGTGCATACCCTGTGGTCATGAAATACCTGAAGACCACTTTTCTTGGGGCATTTTCAAATAGTCTATGCTTGGTCTTGCTTCCATGTTGTCCTTGCATGAACCTTGTCTCTATTTAAATCAATTGAAATAGTTAACAGCTTAGGTAACTTTTCTCTGGCAATAATCTTGGAGATATGTATTCTTTTGCAATGTCGTAATCAACGCATGTTAGTAGGTTCTTAAAAAACTCTTACTATTGTTTTGTGGGGCATGTTTATCATACCAATTGTAGCTACTGATTATTAATTTCCTATCTTAAGTAGATTATTTGGCTGTCGAAAAATAACTTACAGCAAATATCAAATAATAACACAGCTGCAACTTCACGAAAAATCATGGAGACAGAAAAATAAATGAACACAATATTTTGGACAAATTGTCCCTGGAAAAACCCCAAAGGGAAAACCAGTACTGCAGATGATGAATTTATTAAATCAAATCAAGAGATACATAGACTACTTGCCTCTTACTGGCAGAGCTCCGGCAATGTTCTCCTCTGGAAATTCTTCTCCCAATTTCTCCTATAGAAATTCCACTACTGCTGTCTCGAATGCTATCGCTGCGCCCTTGCTCTCACTGCAAATCAATTTACTATCACTGCAAATTTATTTATTTGCTATCGCTGCAAATACTTCTCGGATCTATGTTCTCCAAATGCCCATTGATCCTCTTTTATAATCCCCTCATTGAAAACCAATGGCCATGATTTAATTTAAATCAATGGCTAGGATTAATTAGACTCTAGCAAACCCTAATATCTAGAAGTCTCTCGAGAAATCAATTTTCTAGGTATAGAGAAAAATATTCCGGCTATGTTTCCAGCCTCGTAATCACCACCCGAGACTAGAACACCTATCCAAGCTACATTTAAAATTAACACTCCCTCTTAGCGAGGAAGGTGTTCTGCATAACACCCAACTTATCTCTGAAGAAGATGAATTTCACCTTCCCCAATGCCTTTGTCAAAATGTCTGCTACCTGCTGATCTGTAGGTATATACTGTAGCTGAACAATCCTCCACTGTACACAATCCCTGATGAAATGATACTTGATGTTTATATGCTTAGACCTATCATGAAACACTGGATTCTCAGATAATCTGATGCAACTCTGATTATCACAGTGTATCACGGTAGTCTCAACCCTCTGACCAAACAAGACTACCAGCAACTTCCGAAGCCATATAGCCTCACACATTGCCATGCTAGCTGCTATGTATTCTGCTTCTGCAGAACTCAAAGCCACGAACTTTTGCTTCCTACTGTACCAAGAGACAACTCCTGATCCCAAACTAAAGCAGCACCCTAGAGTGCTTTTCCTGTCCACTGTACTACTTGCCCAATCTGCATCAGTATAGCCTATCAACTTGATACCATCACCTCGAGCATATCTGATCCCATACTCGATTATACCACACAAATACCGCAACACATGCTTTGCCGCTATCCAATGCACTCTCTTCGGCTCAACCATGAACTGGCTAAGAGAGTTTACTGCAAAGGATATATCTGGCCTAGTGTTGACCAAATACATGAGAGATCCAATCAACATCCTATATAAGGTGGGTTCTACATCCTTTTCCTTGGATGCGTCTACCTTCTTCCAATTCGTGATCATAGGTGTAGACATGGCTCTGCAATCTTGCATCTCAAACCTCTTCAAGATTTCAATGCAGTATTTCCCTTGTCCAAGAAAAATCTCTCCATCTGTTTGCCACACTTCCATGCCTAGAAAGTAGTGCATAAGCCCCAAATCCTTCATCTCAAACTCTGCTGCAAGGTCCCTCTTGCACTCCTCTATGAGGCCTAGTGAACCTGTTAAAAACAAGTCGTCCACATATAGAACAAGAATGAGCACTTCACCCCCAACCATCAAGTAGTAGAGGTTAGCATCCGCCTCACTCTTCACAAAGCCTATTCCCTGCAAGTATCTATCAATGCGCTCATACCACGCCCTGGGAGCCTACTTGAGTCCATACAAAGCTTTCTTCAATTTGCACACGTGGGTTTTGTTGTTGTGTGCTACAAAGCCTTCTGGTTGTTCTATGTATACCTCCTCTAACAATTCACCATTAAGAAATGCTGTCTTGACATCCATTTGATGGATCTGCCATCCCATATGCGCTGCAAGTGAGATTACGGCTCGTATAGAAGTATACCTGGCCACTGGAGCAAATGTCTCCTCATAGTCTATTCCCTCCTTCTGAGAGAATCCCTTGGCCACGAACCTTGCCTTGTATTTCTCGATGCTACCATCTGCACCATGCTTAATCTTATAGATCCAGCGTGATCTAACCACTGCCCTATTTGTCAGTCTAGGCACAACCTCCCACACATCGTTCTACATTATTGAGGTATATTCCTCAACCATCGCATCTTGCCACACCTGTTGCTGTGCAGCCTCCTGATAGCTAGAAGGCTCACTATCTACCAGCTGACTAACCAATGCCACATAGTCATTATACCTGGCTGGTTGTTTCTGTTGTCTACTACTTGTCCTAGGAGCTCCCACAAACTCTTGAGTATCCTTATGTGTCTGTTGAACCTCACGGTTCCTCCTGCCAACTATAGAAGATGAAATATCAAACTCCATATCTTCTTGATGCATCTCTTGGATTTGCTGTATCTATTGCTCCATATTCTGCGAACTCTTAGCACCTGAGCCTGTGCTTGTACTAGTAATTGTACTTGTGCTTCGCTGCCCCTGTTCTGGTTGAACAATCCTTGGAGCTTCTGTTGGCTGCTTATTCTGATCATCTGTTGGCAAATCTCTGGACCTCCTATATGCCTTGTCCTCCATGAATTTGACATCACGCCTGACAATAATCCTCCTGGTCCCTGGAATAAATATCCGATATGCCTTTGAGGTCTCGCTGTACCCCACAAAGTACCCTCTCTCTGCAGTCTGATCTAACTTGGAACGTGTAGCCCCTGGAATGTGACAAATCGCCAAACTCCCAAATATCCTGAAGTGACTGACATTTGGCTTTTTCTCTAAGAATACCTCCTCTGGTGTCATCTTGCCCAATACCTTATGTGGAACCCTGTTCTGTATGTATACTGCTGTACTGCATGCCTCTGCCCATAAGTAACGTGGCATATCTTGGTCATACAACATAGGCCTTGTTGCCTCTGATATAGAACGATTCTTCCTCTCAGCAACCCCATTCTGCTGCGGGTTGTAAGGAACGGTCCACTCTCTCTTGATTCCTTCCCTGGTACAAAACTCCTGGAACTCTTTCCCTTTGTACTCGCCTCCATTATCTGACCGAAGAACCTTTACCTTCCTGCCTGTCAAATTCTCCACAAGAGCTTTGAACTCCTGGAAGTGACTGAAGACCTCATCCTTGGTCTTCAAGAAGTATATCCAGGTCTTCCTGGAGAAATCATCAATAAAAGTAACAAAGTACTCATATCCTCTGAGAGACTTCATTGACATTGGTCCACATATATCTGAATGTACTAGATCAAGAACCCCCTTGGATCTGGTGTCACTCCTTGGAAAAGCTGCTTTCACAAACTTCCCCAACACACATCCCTTACATACATCATCTGTCACTGTCTCACGAAGCAATTTAAGTGCTCCATGATGTATATGGCCCATCCTCCTATGCCATAGCTCTCCTTGATCTCTAGGATTATTGCTGCTCACTAGTGCCTTAGGAGTATCAAACTGCAACCTATAAAGTCGGCCGCTCCTAACTCCAATAGCTATGGGTGATTTCCAATCCTTATGCTTGATTAAAACATGCGCCCCTCTAAAGAGTACATTGTAGCCTTTATCCTGAAGGACAGATACAGAAATTAGATTCATGCCCAAGCCTAGCACATACAACACATCATGAATAGAAATAGGCTTGCCATTCTCCCTCTGAAATAGAACAGCCCCTCTCCCAACTGGATCGCACTTGGACTTGTTCCCCATCTGAATCTGGAATCTGATGTCCTCCTCCTTGTAGCTGGAGAAGTACTCTCTAACCCCTGTCACATGAAATGACGCCCCACTGTCTATATACCAAACACCCTGTGAGGTCGAGCTAGTCAGACAAGCTATGAGTGCAAACTCATCCTCCATTCTACTAGAAAGCTCATCTACACTTGCTGAAGCTGTCGTCTGCTTCTTGCCTTTCTTTTCATTTTTCTTCCTTTGTGGGCAATCGCTGACATAGTGGCCGAACTCGTGACAGCCATAGTATTTGATCTTAGATAAGTCCTTCTTCTTCTCACTTTTTGGATTTGATCCTTTGCCAGACCCCTTCTTCGCTTTCCCTTTTCCTGCTAAGGCAACGTTTTCCTGTTCCACCTCACTTTTCTGACTATTACTGTTGGTTCCATTGACAAGACTTAGTCTAAGCTCCTCCTGAGTGAAGTCACTCCATAGTCGATCCCAACTCTGTAAGGTGTCTCGTCCATTAATACCTTGAACAAAGACATCCCACTGCTTAGTAAACCCATTCAGGGCTATTCGTACTAGCTCATCATCCTTTGGTTTGTCTCCAACAGCTGCCAATTCATCCTTGACAAGTCTAAGTCTGGCGAGGTAACTTGTGACGTCTTCTCCCTTATTCATCCGGGTATTCCTTAACTTTTCTCTAAGAATCAGCTTTCGATTAAGGGTAGCATTCTGGTACAGATTCATAATGGTGTCCCACATCGTCTTTGCTGTATCTAACTCTGCAATATGCAGAACAATATGATCCTTAACACCGTCAAGAATCAGCCTCCTTGCCTTGGCATCTTCCTTCTTATATGCTAAGAGCTGTGTTGCATCTGTAGGTACAGGTACAACAGTGGTCACATAATCCTTGATACCATTCTCTTCCAGCAATAAAGAAATTCTAGCTTTCCAGACACCAAAATTTGAGGCTCCATCCAATCTGTCCTGATCTCTTAAACCTGCTGAGGCCATCTCAAAAGAAAATAATAATTTGAAGAGGTCAAACTGGGTTTTATAAACCCTAGATTTTTTATTTATTATTTTTCCTTTCTCCCTGTGCCTGTTCTGCCCTCAGATCCGCTCTGATACCATGTGAAAAATCTATTGCAGCTACTGATTATTAATTTCCTATCTTAAGTAGATTATTTGGCTACCGAAAAATAACTTACAGCAAATATCAAATAATAACACAGCTGCAACTTCATGAAAAATCATGGAGACAGAAAAATAAATGAACACAATATTTTGGACAAATTGTCCCTGAAAAAACCCCAAAGGGAAAACCAGTACTGCAGATGAGGAATTTAATAAATCAAATCAAGAGATACATAGACTGCTTGCCTCTTACTGGCAGAGCTCCGGCAATGTTCTCCTCCGAAAATTCTTCTCCCAATTTCTCCTATAGAAATTCCACTACTGCTGTCTCGAACGCTATCGCTGCGCCCTTGCTCTCACTGCAAATCAATTTGCTATCACTTCAAATTTATTTATTTGCTATTGCTACAAATACTTCTCGGATCTATGTTCTCCAAATGCCCATTGATCCTCTTTTATAATCCCCTCATTGAAAACCAATGGCCATGATTTAATTTAAATCAATGGCTAGGATTAATTAGACTCTAGCAAACCCTAATATCTAGAAGTCTCTCAAGAAATCAATTTTCTAGGTATAGAGAAAAATATTTCGGCTGTGTTTCTAGCCTCGTAATCACCACCCGAGACTAGAACACCTGTCCAAGCTACATTTAAAATTAACATGCATGTCCTGCAATCATTACATTTCATGAGACCGCAGTTCCTTGAGCCATTCTGTTGAACAGTTTGTGGGCCTTGTCTATGAATCCTCTTATTACATACATGTTTACCTGAGCATTTTTGTAACCTAAATTTCTAACTTTTTGTTGTGCTTTCTGTTGAATTGTGCCTACATAAGGCGTCGACCCCATCTTTCAAGGTGTAGATCTTAGTGAATATTATGGTACCTCTGTTGTATGGAAGCTTACTGTAGGTATAAGTCTATTGGATTATACTTAAGTTGGCATATGTGGCTACTCTCCATTCTTATATATCTGTGGCATTGAACTTTCCCAATTTGTGTAGCATTTATCTTGCATGCAACCTCTTTCTTTAATTTTGTCTTGGTTTTAATGAATGGATTATGGAAGTTAGACTAGGATTCTATTGTTGATAAGTTCCTAAACCTTTTAATCTTTAACTTGAGTTGTGGTATATGTTTAGTATGAAAAGACTTTTATATGATCTTTTAGGCATGTATGGTACAGAATAAGTAGAAAGTTAGCAGGCGGAATTGAGGTATATTTATAATGGTATCGAAGAGCATTGCTATAGTTTCCCTTATATCTTTCTAGCTTGCAGAATAAAATCAAAGTTTAGGGAAATGTTCTATTAAATAAACTTGTGCTATATTAATTAGTTGTATGCTTATCAATGTCATATAGTTTATTTTTAGTTTAATTCTCTTTCTAATATTTAAAAATGGTTTTGCTTAAATCTAAAGGAGATTTTTTCTTACCGCATAAAAGAATTTATCTTATTAGCATACGTATATATTAATCATGTTAGGATCTATTTAGATGGCAGTTTAATTCACTGTAACTATTGATTTGGTGATACTCCTCATTATTAGAATTAGTCGGTATTATATTATTCAGTAGGTGAAATTAATATTTTTGTGAAAAACATAGAACATGAGTGGCAACAAGACGGTCCAAATTAAAATTAGGATAACATAGAAATTCTTATATAGGTTTTCTCGGATCGATAGATAACTATAGTGGGATTATCAAGACAAGTGAAAAGAGTATTTATGTTATGGAGAAATGCTATAGTGGGGAATAATTGTCTATAGGCATGAGTTTGTTTACATAGGGAAACTTGGGAGGTAGTTCCTTGAAATTTTAAAATGATTTATGTACATATCTAATGTTGTGAAAAAGTATCTTAGTTGTGAATGATCATTTCTCATTAATGTATGACTATATGTACTCAATGGGTACTAACTATGTTGTTAATCAATAAAGTGTTTATATGTTTTCTTTTCTAATCACTTAATGCATAGGCAAAGACATTTGGGACAACCCTAGTAGAATTAGGTCTAGTCCCTAGGGTCTTACTCCTTTGAGATTTGCGAATCCTTGAGATTTTGAATGAATAAAGTGATTTGAGATTACTATTGATTGTAGCTAATAGGTATGAAAGAATTATATTCTTGACTTAGGGAGATACTCTTGTTTGCTTTATTGACACCCATATCCTTATTAATAACCTTATCCTAGGCAATCCTTAGTTGTGGAGGTTAATGTAATGTGAATTGTGTCAGTTAATGGGAAGATGTCTAGAGTATGGAATTAACATCTTGAAATAAAGTTCTTTAGTCTTTTATTGTGGATTGAAGGCTATCATAATAATTGTGTAGTACCCCCTTGTTTTTGGCTTGTGATAGTTGCTAGTTTCACATTACCATTTTGTTAGTTCTGAGACAGTTGTTAGTTCTTCCATTGCATTTAGATAGTTCTGAGACATTTGAGTTATTAGGCCTATGGTTTATGCTTATTTTGATCGTGATAGACTATGTTCAACTGATATAGTTCTGACATGTTATGAGTTATGATGACATTATTGTTATTCCAGTTATGATGAGATGGACATGATTAGTGATGGTTTAATATTATCATGTTGTATGCGATTTATTGATATCTGATTTTAAATAAAAATGGTTATAGTCTTGTTTCAAAGTAGGGATAGTGTAGTACTACTCGTTTCGAGCACCCTACTACACTGTGATTCTTTGACTCTGTGCGTGTTGATATATATGCAGTTGATCATATACAACCTATTGTTCTTTTGCAGGTTGCAGGTACCGGGCCTTGACTCCACTTGACTTAGCAGGTCTGAGTGGGCCCTACACCAATGGATAATGTTGATGGAGATAACATGAGGTTTATCCCCTAAGTCAGGTCAACTTTCAGTTTGATGGTCGTCATGTGGTTTGTATGTTTATTGTCGGGTCCTTGTTAGGTTAGCCTACGTGGATTCTTGTGTACGTAAATGATCTATGATATTATAATGTTTTATTGTCAAACATTATAGTATTCTTGTTGTGTCGTAAAATTGAAATATTCTTGGAGGAAGCTATTTAAATAAATTGTAATGCAGAATCAAGTAACTATTCTAATGTTTGTAAATTTTATATGTGG
Source organism: Cunninghamia lanceolata (assembly GCA_027924645.1). Taxonomy (NCBI): domain Eukaryota; kingdom Viridiplantae; phylum Streptophyta; class Pinopsida; order Cupressales; family Cupressaceae; genus Cunninghamia; species Cunninghamia lanceolata. Next base: position 12,684,222 of record BSBN01000828.1, on the reverse strand, counting down.
GTCAAAGTTTTATTTTAACTCATTAATATTTATAGTTATGTATTGAATCTTTCTGGGGATCAATGAAAAGGCGGTTAGTTGTCATTTATGATTCCAGAGTGGGGAATCTCTGTGATTAGTAAAAAAAAATTAAATTTTTGGTGAAGAGGATTCACGGGAACAGATTTGGTGTGAGTGGGTATTTATGACTGAAGGTTATTTTGTTCTGGGAGGAATTTTTGGAAAGGCATGATTCGGAGGAAGGAAGAGAAGTTCTGAAAGAGGATTCGATCTTTGGAGCGTGAAAAGTATGGTTATGTCTTGTGAATTTCTGTATTCTTGTCCTTGTTATGCTCTAAGGAATTAGATTTCTTTGTTGTCTAGTTGTTCTTAAATGGAATCGATCTGTATTTCTCCCTTATCATCTTTGTAAATTTTTTGCTACTTGTTGGATGCTCTTATAGAAAGACTTGGCAAAAATTTTAGCCTGCAAACCATCTCTGCATCTCTAAACCTCTTCCTCATATGGATTTAATTGTAATCTTCGTCCTGCAGTTCAATTTGAGCAGGAGGGTTCTTGTTATTTTGCCTTCAAAACCTTATTTACCTACTGTTTTTCCACCGAGCCATTGTACCTCTTGCATGTCAGTTTTTCTAATGTGCATCTTGTAGAACCTTGGCCTCAGGCAACCCTGCTATTCTCAGCAAAGGTTGTGTTCAATTTCTAGGTGATCCATTTAAAAAACTCTTGAAAAGGAATCTGCAGCTTCTATAGAACACTCTCTGCAGCTCCAATAGAAACCTCTTGGCTAGTTGCCCTCACTGTAGACCACAAAGACTATCGACAGTTGCTTCGTTTTGCTTGGGTCACTACAAATTTCATTGTGATCTCTTTGTTTTAGCGACCTCGTTCACCTTGGTGGTATCTTGTGTCATCCTTGCTACATTGGGTCTCTCTCTCTCTCTCTCTCTCTCTCTCTCTCTCTCTCTGTGGCCAAGCTAAACCATCAGCTGAGGATGGTAGTTTAATCATGCCTCCTCTTCTTTGTCGTCGGCAGTGGTATCTTGAAACCCTCATCCTATCGTGCCTCAGGATTTCTCCATATCATTTCTGTTGATCAACTCTCTATTCATCGCTGCCAGTGGTGGGATATTTATCATCGGAGGTTGGTAGTTTTGTGTCTTTAGAAACTTCCCTTGCTTTGCCTAAACTATCAGTTTTGTTTCTGTGTGAATGGAGGAGTCTTCTGTAGTTAAGGTGGTAGATACCATTTTTTGACGTCGATGTGTTTGCTGCCAAGGTTTTCTTTCCATCAGCATCGGTCAGACATTGAGTCCTTTAGACAGTAGTTGCACATCCTCTAATCGTCTGTCGAACCTTATATTTAGGTGGTCGAGTGGTATGTTTCTTGCTAACCTCGGCGTCGTTGGCTGTCTAGTTGACTCATAGGGTGCAATAATCCATTTAGTTAGTAGCGTGGTCAACTTCATCACCCGTTGTAAGCCCATGGAATCTTTTGATGCCTACCTATCGACTATAGTCATTTACCTATCATTTTTCCCAATGCTTACAATATGATTAATACTGCACTCAACGCATTGACTATAGTATGTTGGTGTTATAGTTTAACTAAATCTTCATGTATAAATCATTACATCTATTATTGAGGCGAAGTTCTATTCACGGGTTTGAGCTTAGGATACTTTGAATGTTAGAGAATGAATATTGGTGATTGCTTTAAAAGCTATTACTACGATAATTATTTTCGTATAGATAGGCTTGTAGTTTTTTTTAAGTGAGTTCTTCAAGGCGTTAAGGAGAGTTGTTATAGGTAACACTATTTATTAGCATAGAGCGATTCTTTTATTTAACCCAAAGTCTATGATATTTGAGTGCCTTGTGTTAGTTTAATGTTGATTTTATAAGCTCTTGTAACAAGTTAAGTATGGTGGGTAAGAAGATATTAGAATAGGATTTAGTTCAATAAAATTTTATCCTTGTTCTTTTGATGCCTCTAATATTTTAGAAAGTAGATTCTTAGTTACATTTATATAATAGACTAGATAGATATGTTTACCGTGCTTAATGATTTTTCAATATATTATATTAGGGAGGTTAAACTCGTTTATTTAGGAAATTGCAATTAAGCTTATAATTGAATTTTGTCTTGTTTAGTCAAATTAGCGTTATGGTGCTTTAATTGATCAAATTTCCTTGGGGGTGTTAAGTAAATTGTAGAGTAGGATAGTATTGGAGCTTTAAATCTTATGTGTAGAATCAATAGTTGGATTATACTAAGGTCTGTAGGAAGAAGTTGTTGAGTATGTATAAATTACTTTTTGTTCATAATGATTGGAATTAAGTTAAATCTGGATAGTTCCTTAAAATTGTTGTCATTTTAACAAAAGTTGTCGTCATTTTAATCTAATAATGTGTAACTAGTATTCTTCTTGAGTAGGTTTTGTGTCTTGTAAGGTTTGGAGTTCTTTTGTCATTAATGCAAGGAAGTAAGAATATTTTGGTTATAGGTTGTAATGTTGTATTTACCTTTTCATTGAAATGATTTATTTTCGCAAACCTTGTCCAGAATTAGTATGAGGTTGTCCTTGGGACAAAATTGTATATTTTATCCACTTGTATTATGATGGTATTGAGTTATTTTTCTTTCTCTTTATCCCTTGTTGACCTTATATTATTGTGGTCTAAAGAAAAGTCATGGTCGTTTAAACCTAGTTTCCCTATCAGGAAAGGTACTGTTGTAACTTGGTAAGGAATTTGAATTACCGACTCCAGAGGCTTCACTGCTTGGGTTTCCACTTGTTATTTGTAGTCAATCTGTTCCAAGGATGTATTATTTCAAGTTTTGAAGGGAATAAAGGGACTTATATTGTTGTGGTCAAGTGAATGGCATATGTAATGGGTCAGAATCTATTGTAACCCTTGTCCTTGCATGCTTTTGGTTTTGGATGATTGGTCAGAGATTGCTAGGAGAGTGGCTTTCATGGTGGGGCCAGTGCCTAGAGAGGCCGCCTGGATAACCCCATGGAAGTTGTAAGGAAGTGATAACTTAATAACTTTTTAGGAGGGTTGGGGTAGTAAATCACATAACAAGATAAGTAAGATACCTCACCCATGCCTTGAGTGCTCTCGTAGGCTAAGGATGGGATGAGAAGGCCTTGTTGGCAAGGCCAACCTCCTTGTCTCCATGAGAGGAAATGTCAGCTCCGCATGTATCACCCTATGGGGCCGGTGCCTAGAGAGAGGCTACCAGAGTAACCATAGATGGGAGCCAGCTTCTAGTGAGAGATAGCCTGGGTAACCCATGCTAGGACCATGCGATGACACTCTCCTTATTGTAGTCCAGTTACTTCCTTTTTATCTTTTGTTGTTATCTCTGGAGTGCAGACTTTTCTTGATGGTTGATCTTATCTTGATGATTTAATTTGTCTTGTTATCCTATTTTGCCTGCATGGAGTCTGTATCTTGTTGTTGTATTCATTGTTGTCACTTTGACCTAGTGGAACCTCATTGTTATCTCCTAGCTCAGAGGGGTGGACCTCAGGGTTCTACATGGTTGGGAGGCAGAGCTATCCATTGGTCTTCTTGGAGGTTTGGTTCGAGATCAAAGCTAAAGTATTCCAGTTCCAGTTTTGCTCTACACCTTCAAGTTGTTGTTTACATTCATAATTGTACTATTTGTAAACCGATGTTATCGGTCTTGTAATCTTGTATTGAAACTTGTAATTATTCATCTCTGTAAATGTTTAATGTATTATTCTTCTGTTGCATTGTGATGCATATCACTTGTATGGTTATAATTCTATCTAATGTAGTTATGTTCCCTAGAATTGTTAGCTATTCATTTCATTTAATGTTGTTATAATTGTTATTATCTCTAATGTATAATGCATATCTTTGCTTAAAAAAAAAATATTTCTGTAATATTGTCACTTGTTAGTCTAACACTCTAGGGTTGCATGACGGGGCATCACAAATTGAATATGGCTTGTCTTCTAAAATGAAGTATTTTTCATTGAATTATCATATTAGTAGTTAGAATATCATTGTTCTTCTTTGTTGCGATAGATTCACTTTATGGATGTTGGATGACTGACCATGATTGGAAATAATGTTACAGATCTTATGTTGCATTTGTGGTTTTGTTATTGAAGTATTGAAGAGGGATCTTGGTTTATGATGTGCTTTGGAAAGTGAATGTGATGTGTGATCATTGCGTTTTAATGGTGTCATGTGTATGTGTTATTTGGGGAAAGTGGTTTCTAGAGGCCTAGGAGGGTATGATTATGTGGGGGTTGGCTATGTGTGCATCTTGTGAGTTGAATGAAATGTATTCTTGTAATATGGTTTCTTATTCATGTTGGAATGATACTGTGCAAGATGGATAATGCCTTGTTCAGTGTCTCTATTCATGTAATTATGCAAGATGAGTAATGCCTTGTTCTATGTAATGTGAAACAATGTGTATTTTGTTTTGTATATGTATCATGATGAGAAATGTGATAGTGCATGCTTGGTTTATGTTATGGGTTGTGACAATCTAGATGCGGTGAAGGGGGAGTGGCTTCTAATGTGGGGTCAATGCCCAAAGTAGCTAGCCAGGGTAACCCATTGGGAGTTTTGTAATCAAGTGATAACCTAATAATAAATCTAGGGGATGGGTAGTATTCACATTAATTAGGATAATTGGATTCCTCACCCATGCTTGTAGTGCTCATTCAGGCTAAGGATGGGATGAGAAGGCCTGGTTGGCAAGATCAACTTCCTTATCCTCACGAAAGGAATGTTGGTTCCGCATGTGTCACCCTATGGGGCTGGCATCTAGTAAGAGGCTGTCAGGGTAACCATAGATGGGGGCCGGCGTCTAGCGAGAGACTATCAAGGTAACTCAAGGATGGGGGCCGATGTCTAGCTAGAGACTGTCAGGGTAACCCATGTTAGGACCATGTGATGACACTCATCCCTACTGCAGTCTAGCATTCCCTAATTTTTTCTCTATTCATTATGTGTTTTCCTCTAGAAGTGTTGTTGAGTTACTTGTGTTAGTTACCTATGTTGTAATGGAGTTATGTGTAGTCCTTGTTCCTTTTAGACTATTGTCTACCTGACTATCTATTGTCATGTGACATCATTGTTATCTCCTAGCACGAGGGGTGGACATCAGGGTTCCACATGGTCGGGTGGTTGTACTTTATTCCATTGGTTTTCTGGCATCGTGGCTCGTGTGTAAAGAAGATGTAACCCTCATGATTCCAGTTTGCACCTGTATTTGAAGAGAGACATTTGTTCTATTTGCATCTAGATCTATGTATCAGTGGAATTCATTATGTAATTTGATGTATTTAGAAAAAGAGTTGTTGTAACAAAGAAACTATGTAATTTCCCTTGTATTTTGTACTTGTAATCTTAGTGCAAACTTCTTGATGTATTTGGATGTCGTAATGAAAGATGCTAGTTTAATTCAGTTGGTTTATTTGATTAAACTATGTATATTGTTTATTATTTTTATATTTCAATAATGCAGCTATGTAATCCCTAGAGATGTTAGTTTAACTTGTTGCTATTAGACCATGTTATGCTTGTTATCATTACTTCTATTTAAAAAAAATTGCCTTTATTTTGCTTGATTAAACTTAACTCTCTAGGGTTTGATGGCGGGGCATTACATGCTCTGCTAACATCTCTCTCCTTTTAGGAGACCTCTCTCTCTCTCTTACCTTCGGTTGATCAACCACCTACCTAGGAGACCCTTCTCTTCCTCTCTCCTCAGACTGACCACCCTCCTATCTAGGGCCTAAGTGAGCAAGAACCTCCTTAAGCAATTGACGCAACTGAGCTCCCTCAGGCTAACCCTGATTCACTACATTCTGACGCCCATTCTCCTAAACACTCTCATGAGGGGGACTAGGAGGAGGTGTCCTGCCACCACCTCTTCCGCATCCCCTACCTCAACCACAACCTTGACCTCGACCCCTAGGCATCCTCCTACACACATACACACACACCACCCAAGTACAACCTTAGTTCATAAGATGAGGACAATAAAAGGGAAAACATAATCTTCAGAGTCTAGCAACTAAGACAACATAATGGTTCATACTAACCCAAAGTGCCCAGTGTTGGACAACTTGGCTCTAATACCAAATGTAACACCCTGCCATGAAAACCCTAGAGATAGGTTAAACTATGCATCACAAAAGGCAATTTTTTTTTAAAGAAGAAATAATAACAAAGTATAATCATATAATCACTTTACGTGCAAGTTAACTTAATCTCTAGGGATATCATGATTGCATTACTAGTTACTAACATAATCTGATAGTCATCCATGAACAGTCTAAAACCATGTGCATTGAAGAAACATAATCTTTTCATTACAATATTACATCAGTTAACAACATCAAGATATAGCACAAGATTTACAAAATGTTTTACAACTTTCTTTACAAACGAATACAATATAACAATGGCAACTTTGTTGCTTACATCGTCATAATAGTACATAATAAATCTGGTATACAACATGAGTGTTTGTTTCAATGATCTAACCAAAGATAACTCCTCAAGCACTTGAACAACCACAAAAAGAACCAATGGAGAGATGCACATCCACTTGACCATGTGGAACCCTGAGGTCCACCCTCGTGCTAGGAGATAACAATAAGGTCCCACAACATGAGCAGTCGGCTTGACAAAACTAAAATACACAAGGACTATACATGACTCCACAACCACACAAGTCAGACATCAATTCCAGAGGCAACCACACAACACAAGGCAAGTGATCAATAAGGGAATGCTAGACTGCAGTAGACAGGAGTGTCATCACATGGGTTCTCATGGGTTGTCCTGGTAGGCCTTCCTAGGCTCTAGCCCCCATCCTGGGTTATCCTGGTAGCCTCTCCCGACCTCTAGTCCCCATACAAACTCATGCGAAATCAACATACCTTTCATGTGGACAAGGTAGTTGATTTTGTCATTCCAGGCCTTCCCATCTCATCTTAAGCCTAAACAAGGACTTGAGCTATGAGTGAGACATCCAATTATCTTGTTAAGTGTTTTTACTACCCAACCCCCTAAATTCATTTTTTAGGTTATCACTGAGTTAAGAAACTCTCACATGGGTTATCCTAGATGCCAATTTGTGCTCCAACCCCCATTGAGAGCCACTCCCCTACCTGCATCTAGAAGACCCCACTCAACAATCATAAGAAAATTAATATAACTCATGCAAGGTATTAACCCTCTTGCATTTCCATCATGATCACAAGACAAATTATCTCACTTGCACTATCCATAGCTCCTATGTGTAACAACCCTATACAACATTTTCAATATACTTTTCATAACCTTCCCATAAACCAAATCTGACTGCCACATTAACAACATTAAACTGAACCATGACAACTAACAAGACTTTTCCTCATAATACTTCACACTCATTGCATAATCCCAAAAAAAAAAACAATAATGAAACCTAATGCCTCTGGAACTAACATAACTTTTCTTCAATTCCATTGACCCAACTTACAAATCCATAAACATTATTTAATTTCCAATAATAGCAATTTCTAAATATGATAATACTAATTAATTCTAATTTAACAACATTTAAATATAATACCTATGATTGAAAACATAACAGTTAAATTTCTATTTTATAAGATTTCTTATTCTATGACTAAACTATTCATACACAACATATACTTTAGTGTAATTAACTAGAGATTATTTAATTTAAAGAATTATTATCAATAATATTGATAACAATCATAATAATAATTGATTGGTAACTATTTATTCTTGAAGTAATAACAATAATAATCTTAGCAATAATAGTAATAACAATAGTAACAACAATATTAATAATATTTCTAATAGTGCATAAGATATATATATATATATATATATATATATATATATATATATATATATATATATATATATATATATATATATATATATATATATAAAGAAAATTGGAAAGTAAAATATTATCTATCACCCGATGGCATCTATATATAAATCAACAACGGCATCGAAGGTTAATAAGCTAACGATCTAGTTTAATCATGTAACATAACTTTACTTGGCTGAAAGAGAGAAATTTTGTCTAAGTAAAATTAATTATACCCAATACCTATAATGGGAAATAGACTTTGACTAGAGATATAACTAAGATTTATTAAGACTCGATGTTTCACATATGATCGTATATATTTGACTAGGTTCAGTGCTCATTAGCACTTACTAAAGAGATTCCTGATGTATAAAATCTTTCTAAAAGGCTCTTTAAACATGCTAAGCCTAGAACAAACAACCACATCCTATTACGCCTTGACTCAAGGGATCTCTAGTTGCAACACTATCTAGCTAAGCCATAAACCCTCCACACCTACGCCCTACAACAGGGACAAAAAAAAGATCATATCTTTTATGGAAATGCTACAACATGGGCTGCAACACTAGAAACTTTAAATGCAAGAGAGCTCTTTTGGCACAGCTGAATAAGAGGCTTTCTATCTATAGCAAATGCCTAGGTCAACTAGCACATACACTGAAGCACAAGGTTTAATTGGTATCGTTCCTCTCTAGATTGCGGTGGCAAAAAGGGAAACTACAAAGAAGAAATCATAGCAGGAAACTGAACGCAAAAATGTACCACACGACTACCCGTGGTGACAGACCTTAGTTTATTTATAAAACCCTCTAAGCTCTTGTGGTATAATCATGTCTACAAGCACATTAAGGTTGCAATAGGAATAAACACATATTAACAAACATATATTGCCAAATGCAAAAAAAAAATGAAGTTACTAACTAGAACCATAATGACTTACTAACTGAGAAGATGCATGCATCCACATACTAAATAAAATGCCACATTATCAGGGCTCCAAACACAATCTTTCCTATCCAATCATCATCACTAGCAAGAGAACTACCAATCATCATCACTAGCAAGAGAACTATGTTGTGCTATTCTACAAATGACTACTAGCAAGAGAGCTCTGAGTTACAATGATTAACAGAAGAGAGAGAGAGAGAGAGAGAGAGAGAGAGAGAGAGAGAGAGAGAGAGAGAGAGAGAGCTATCTGCTACCCTAATTTCAATTGCCCTGGAAGATGTGAAAGCTCAAATCAAACGCTTAAACTAGAAATCTATCAAAGATGGGGTCATCGATGCTTCCTACAATGAAATCTACCTAGACATTGCAGTTAAAAGAAAATGCTTGACGATAGATTTGCAAGAATAAATCAAAGTTACAGGGTACGAGGCTTAATCGATGGAGCTCCATGAAGGAATATCATATCTTTGGAGCATAAGACACATAGAGTGGGCACAGGAGAGACGCAATTCTGCCAGAGAATGAGTGCACAAAAGAAATACGATGCTGTCCCGAACAAAATGCAATTATGGGGTGTAATGATCCCAGGAATTTTACTGATTAAGGCTATGGACATGTGAAGTTGATGGAAAATGTTCTTAAGAATTTAGAGGGAAGGTCATAAAAGAATATGCATTAGAGAAAGAACAATGGTATCAATGAACCCCCCTGGCTTATAATGTTCTGAAACAACATTCTATACACTGATTGAAACAACCATCATGTAATGAATAAAGTACTTTAAACACATACCCCATTCTCAAAACACAGATTAATGGATTTAACTCAATCAAATAATGTTTTATTTAAAATGTAACTCATCAAATGAAATTACCTACAAAGAATAAGAAAAGAACCTGGATCCTTAACGCTGAAAATTTGTTATTTTGATCCAATGCTACAACCACCAACAAAATTTCCCTTCTTCAACTCCAATCTCCCCTTTTTCTCTTTTAGAACCAATCTTCCCCCTAAAACTCTCAAGAATCCTCCCAAATATGCAATCCCAACACAAAAATAGCCATACACTAATTTCCCCATTTTCGTTACAGAGATCCCACTACCTCACATTAATTCCCACTACCCCAGCCACAACTAAAAATTAATTTTATTTGAAAAAAAGAATCTCATACCAATTTCCTATCACCCATATATACCTATTTATTACCATTAAATTAGGAAAAGAATATTTTATATTCCTACTCACAAATATCTTTATCTACCAATCTTAAATTGAAATAGAATGTTTGAAGACAACTAAAATAAATTTATTATTTACTTTATCAATTATGTTCATATATATATATATACAAATACAAAACATTATAATTTTCTAATAATTTATTATTATTATTCTAAACAATGTGCTAACAAGACAAGATTTATATTACGACCACAAGGAAACAAAACATAATCCACTAACACAACTAACATTGTCTAATGCGAAATAGTAACAAACAACCAATCATGACCAAACCATACCTCAAGAAAGTGACTGGCTAACAAGCTCAACTAACCAGACTGACAAGTCACAGAACAAGAAAACTCATCCTCCTCAAGGATGATATCAAGCTAAGGGACCTTATATCATCTCTGATCCACAATTCTCTATTGGATATAAGGCACGCTCAGACCTGCCAATTCAGGTGGAGTCGATGCTTGGTACCTACAACCTGCAACAAACAAGATGTCGAGCATATATATATAATCAGGTCAAAACAAGCACATTGTGACAGGGAATCACATCGTAGCAAGGTGTTCATCATGAGTAATGCTACACTGTCCCTTCACAAAACACGTCACATCATCCACATCAAGCAAGTTCATGAATAACTAAGCATCTATATAAAGCATCATCAGCTAATCACATAAGCCCCTGATAAGATTAATCCACATAATCAATTGAGTCCATAACCATCCATAATGTAAGCATAAAACATTAGTTCAAATAGTATCATCAGAACAATAAGCAAGTATCATCATCAAACAGTAAATCCAGGATGTCATAATGTCTAAATATGAAGAAATAACTAACACTCTATCAGAAAGCCAAAATAAGGGGCACTACACTTGAGGTTGATTCCAGTGTTGACGATGATGATGGAATTCAATGTTTTAGTTGGTGCAGAAATAGATAGAGTAGATGATAGGGGTGCCAAAGGTTTGATCAAGCATTTAATAATAATGGAGATTTGTTTGATTGCAGAACGTTCAATCAAACATTTAATAATGGAGATATGTTTTCAACAAAAATATTCCTTTACCTTACAATACTATGGCAGGAGACTTAACAATAGTTGAATATTATGGTAGGAGACTTTAGAACAGTTCAGAATGAAAATTGTTGTGGAAAAGCAGGTAAAAAGAGGGCCCAACAACCCCATGATATATTCTCTTGCATTGAATAATTGTGATGAAAGACAAAAAAATGACATGTACCCACAATGATAAATTGAATAATTATGGAGGACGTGTCAATTCATAAATTAAATAATTACTTATAGACAAACAAGTTTTCTATAACCACATAGTTGCATTAAATATATGCATAGGAAAAAAAATCACACAATATCTATATGAATTTTTGTGAGTCCAATTGTATATGTCATCACAATAATACTATTAGAAATTGTTAGCCAATATAATATCAACAAAATCATTTTATTATATTAAAATAGAAATTAAAAACAAAAAAAACTTTAGAAAAGTTAGTCAAACAAATTTAATTCTGCAGTCCCATTGGACAATTGAATAAAAACTAATAAAATTGCATGAGTGTATATATACTATTATATATTAAATATATAATATATAATATATATATTATTAGAATATAATATATTATATTATTAATATACTATTATATTAATATATATAATAACATTTCTACATCAAATAATATATATTAATATATTAATTAATATGATTAATATATAATATATATACATAATATTATAGAAATATTATATTAATATATATATATGCTGATAAGGGCATGGTTTGGTGATTAGGTTGCTCGGTTGTAGTGGCGGCCACCAGAGTTCAAACCCCTGCTGGGCCAACGAGCTCGCAAGGTTTGAAGTGTTCTTTCTTGGGGATGAGGTCCCCCATGTTGTGGCCTCACCGGTTCATAGCTCCGGGCAAAAGCGTTGTGTGGAGCCGGAGGGCATGTCGCACCAACGTCACCAGTCACATTAAAAAGTTTACCAAGGGCATTATCTTTATATATATATTAATATATATATAATATATTAATATATATAATATACATTAATATATATATAATTAATATACATAGATATATTAAAACTTATATATTATATTAATAAATTATATATAATTAATAATATATAATAATAATATATATATTAATATTAATCTTATATTATATAAATATTAATAATATTATATATATATACAATATTTTATATGTATTTTATTATATATATATGAAGTATATTAAATATATATTATTATAATATAATATATTATATTATTAATATATTATTATATTAATATATATAATAACATTTCTACATCAAATAATATATATTAATTAATATGATTAATATATAATATATATACATAATATTATAGAAATATTATATTATTAATATATATATATTTATAATATATTAATATATATAATAATATACATTAATATATATATAATATATTAATATAATAGTAATATGATTAATATATAATATATATACATAATATTATAGAAATATTATATTATTAATATAATATATATATATATTATTAATTAATTATATAATATATTAATATATATTATAATATTATATATTATATACATTATATAATAATATTATGGTATATTATAAATTTATATTAATATTATATAATATATATTATATTAATATTATATATTATTTTTTTTGTTTATGTATACCCTGGTAAGGGCCAGGGACCCATATCAAAAACAGAGCCGAAGCCCTTATAAAACTTTTTGTCTTAACAGTCTGATAGACACCATTGGAGGGCAAATTACATAGGCCTCTCCATACTCCTAAAAACTAGAAACTAAAAGTTTAACAAAAACTGCGATAACTACTGAAAACAAAGGTCATTACTCGTCAACCCCATCCTTGCTAGAGAGTTCCACTAGATCGAATTCATCATCACACGGGCATCTAAACTCGGCCCTATCCTCAGCTTCCACTTTCAGATGCATTTTCTCCGCCATTCTCTCCACCATCTTTCAAAGCTTTACCTGACCTTCTTGTAGCTCATGGACATGATCAAGGAGGAACTTTTGATTTAGCTAAGCCTCCTTCATCTGCGCCACCATATCTTCATGGACCAAAATGGAAGAAGTAGCAATTGACGTCATCATTGCCATCGTCAAAGACTGTGCAGCACCGTAAACATTCCATCTCCCCCAAGAAGTTTGAGGGTCCAACAGAAAAGAAGAGATCGCCTCACTTAGCCCATTATTTTCCTCCGACTCCACTGTCTTGGCCATGTCTATAATCCTCCCCACCCAGTGATGCAGCAGATGGTTTTTGATGTCTGCATTCAAGAGCTTGACCGAATCCACCAGAACACTCCTCCCCGAGACCTTCGGCTTCCTCTTCCCCTTTCCCTTCCCTTGAACCATAACACCACCAACCATATTACTTCTCCCCTTTCTTGGCAATTGCCTCCTACGCAGAGGAGGCTGTGCAGCCTTAGAGATTTCACCCACCACCCCTGACATTAATACTACCAGAAAAAAAGAAAAACTAGTTACAGATGCCAGCCAGATGATGGAGAGAGAAATGTGGTGAGAATGGACGTGTCCTTCCTGTTTTAAAACCACGATGCACCTGCCCTGCCATTACATGAATGTTCTCATGAGTCTCCAACATGAAGAAAATGATGAAAACTTCTCAAACCATTAACACCGCCTCCATTCGAAGTGGGAGAGACTAGGCCAACACCCCATGTCATGATTATTCTCTGCCAACTATCCCATCGACCTAGCTCAAACTCCAAGGCCTCAAAATTATGAGACTTCATTCTCTTCCCCGGGGTGCTCGCCCATTATTAGGTGGATGAAGTTTTATGTCAAACCCAATTAGTCTCCTCAATTCTTTGGGATACTCCTTAATAAGCATACTATCCCCAACCTTAGATGCTTGGGTCGAGTCAATCCCTTGATTAGCTGCCCAATCGGCTACCTTGTTACCCTCTCTTACAATATGAGAAATTTTAATTTGATGGAGATTTCTTGTTAACAATTTTATTTCTTTTACTATTAAATCAAGTCCCCAATTTCTGGAACTTCCTTCTCCAAGTTGATCAATGATCAATTTGGAGTCCCCCTCAATCCAAAGATTCAACCAACCTTTTGTAAAGGCTATTCTTATACCTTCCAGCAAAGCAAGGGCTTTAGCTGTGTTGTTGGTTAATATTATATATTATTAATATATATGTATATATGTCTATAATATTAATATATAATGTATATATTAATATTTTTTAATATATATACATTTATTATATTATATATATAATATTATAATTTACATAATAATATATTATTATAATAATATATTATTATAATAATATTATTAATATATATAATATATATAATATCTAATATGTAATCTAATATATATATATATATAGATATTAATTATATATAATATTAATAATATACTATATTTAATAATTAATTATATTATAATAATATTTTAATATTAATATAATATATGTTATTAATTAATATTATACAAATAACTATATAATAATAACTATAATTATTATATAATATTATTAATAAATTATTATATTATTAATAATATTATTAATTATATTTATATATTGATAATAACACTATTAATATTAAAACTTACCAGGAGGTTTGAATCTAGGTTGTTGGTTTTATAGGCCGAAGCCCCACCATTTCACCATAGAGTCTCCTCTCTTGGAGGGTAAGCAACCTCAATTTTTGATGTGGTAGAGGGCGACCCCACAGGGTTTGAACCTTGGTTATTGGCACTATAGGCAAGAAGCCCCACCATTTCACCAAAGGGTCATCCCCAAAAAAACTTATCAGGAGGTTTGAATCTAGGTTGTTGGCTCTATAGGCCGAAGCCCCACCATTTCACCACAGAGTCTCCCCTCCTGGAGGGTAAGTAACCTCAATTTTTGACGCGATAGAGGGCGACCCTGCGAGGTTTGAACCTTGGTTGTTAGCACTGCAGGCAAGAAGCCCCGCCATTTCACCAAAGGGTCTAGCACATTTGAAATGGGCTCTCCCACTCCTCTTCCCGCCCATATTCCTGGTTCATAGGATTTGTCTATTGTTGGGCTAATTGTAGGGTTTTCTTCTGCTGTTGGTGTGGCTGTGGCTGTTGGTGAACAGTCCGTGGCCTCAGCTCCTGGAGTTGTCGTTGGAGCACCGTCTATGTCTACGACTGCTGCTTTACAGGGTTCATCTACTACTTTAAATGCAGGGGTTCCATCTACTGTTGTTGGGTTTTCTTTTATTGTTAGTGTGGTTGCGGCTGTTGGTGTGTCGTCTGTGGGCTCAGGTACTGGAGTTGTTATTGGAGCACCGTCTGTGTCTACGGCTGTTGCTTTACAGGGTTCGTCTGCTGCTTTAAATTCAGGGGTTTTGTTTGTTGTTGGGGTGTTTGCAGTTGTTGGTATGCCGTCCGTATCTAGGGCTGCTGCTACCTCTTATGCAAAGATTGATAGTAGTGGTTCTCCTCGAAGGTGTGAGGAGTCTGCTAATGCTGTTACTGCTCTGGTTTCTAGGAGATTTATTTCTCAGTCGGACTTGCCTCTCCCTGTAGTGGTCCTAGGGGATGAGGTTTTAAAACATGTGGATTATTTCTCTAAGCAAGGTTTGATTGGTAGATTTGACCGTTGGTGGCCTCGGCTGGGCGATTTGAACCTCTGGGTTTTGGAGCATTGGCGCCCTATCACAGAAGGGAAAATAGAAATTTACCCTTCTGCAAAGGGTTTCTTTGTAGTTGCTTTTGATTCAGTTTCTGATCAGAATGTTGTTCTTGATACTCATGCTTGGTTTTGGGGCCATCGTGCCCGCCTTCTCAAGCCTTGGGTTCCCTCCTTTAACTCGTTGACTGATTCTTTCAATAGAATGCCTATTTGGATTCGTCTCCTGAATCTTCCGCTGCATCTTTGGTGCAATTCTTGTTATGAGGGTATTGGTAATTCTATGGGTTCTTTTATTATGGTGGATCAAGTGACTACCTTGTTCTCTCATACCACTTACGCTCGTGTTCTTGCGGATCTAGATCTCTCTAAGCCTCTCCCTACGGAGATTGTGTAGTGCCCCTCTATATTCATGTTGGTTGTATTTGAGGTATTGTAAATATTTTTTTAAGCCAATATCAGTGCTCACAGCCTTCAGTTATCATGGCCCCCGTAGCATCTTATTAGATAAAATTTTCCTTGTTGTTATCATATTTAAAATCATAGATACTAGTTTAACACCATAATAGTATAACAAGACTTTGGCTTTGATATGCTTCCATAAAGGTGTTGGACTATTTCTTTATATTTATATCTAACTTTTAGTGTTGATCCTCATTAAACTTCTCGAGTTCTACTGCCTTATAATAGTGTTATAATTTAATGTATTAAATTGTCAAATATTAGCATATGCTTCTAGTTGCCGTATATTGGCATTAAAGTTTGTATAATCTATCTATTTTGTTATTTTCCATATGCATAAATATTTGGGAACATTTTCTTTGATAAAAGATATGTGTTGTAATGCTTTTTCCATAATAAACTTCCCTTCCGTTATGCCTTAATGGATGTTCCTTCATTATTCATGGAATCTGACACAGGGATGATTATATTAGAGCAAACCTATTTTAGGACGGGGCATTTATTTTTTTAGGACCCATAATCTTGGCATGAGACCAGACGGCGTTATAATAACACAAGTCTATCTCAGTATGGGGGGAGGGTTGTGGATGCATTTCAGGGAGAGGGGTGAAGGCTCAAATTTGGTTAGGTAGATCCGGGAAGGTAGTTAGTGATTTGATTTTGCACAGAATGAAACAATATTGGATATCATTTTTCCAAGTAGGTATTCTTTACTATATAGATTTCATGGCCAAAACCCTTCCTTGAAATGGCGTCTCTTTGGGGAAATTCTATCAAACAATCTGTATATTTTCTTATGTTCTTGTTTATGATGGTGTAGGTCAATTAGTGAATTACTGTAGCATGGATCAAAACTATATCCATTAGATTTCTTTTTGTGTATATAATCTACCTTAAATAGATTTGGGGGTTTTCTTTTAATGATTTCAAACCACCGAAGATAACCTGGTATACCTTGTGTATCTTGCATAGTATTTGTCAATCAGCAGTGAGATGATGGATTTGGTAACGCATTGACGACTGAATCTTTCTTAGGTATTATGTCCTATTTTTAGCAATATTCTTTTCTTATATATATATACTAGACAGCTCTTCAACAACATTTAGATTTGGATACCAGTCTATTCATGACCTTGTTATTATTTCTCTCTCCTTTCTGTCCATGGCAATCTTGGATTTTATTTTGAGAAACCACAAATAGGTCAGCAAGATGCCCTTGTTTCCAAAACCATCTAAAACTTAAGCTATATATCATTTCTCTATTTGAAATAGGTTCCCATTTTACTTCCATAGCACTGCATGTTTTCCTTCCTTGTATCGATTATCTGTTTGAATTGTGGGGAACAACCTTGAGCTGCATTTTTTTTTACTCCTTCGGCGCACAAGTGTCATTCCTCATCCTCATCAAATTTGATAAACCACAAACTTTTTATTAGATAATCAAGAATCTCACAGAAGAGAGAGGATCAAAGTTGGTCAAATTTGATGCTATCCTGCAGTTTTTGCGACCCTTGTGATTACATCTCTTAGAGGCATTCTATCTAGCAGTTCGCATGAAGCTTACATATTTACCAGAGCATTTCCCTTCTGTGTGTCTCCTCTTATACAAATCAGCCTGCATATTAACAGCCTTATGCATTTAATTATGACCTACAGGATAAAGATTCTAACTATTTAATCTGAGCCTTGCCTTGTGCATGCATAAATTTGTAAATTAATGGAAAATAATGTGTAAGTCTTCAGCATAGCTGCGGTAAAAGTTTTCTTATTAAGTTAGGGAAACATGGTTTTAGGTTAATTTCTTTAGGGAAAGCTTTGCTAAAGGGTAGGGGATACTACATGCCAGATAATTATACCGTTACCATATATATATATATATATATATATACTAATTTGGAAATAGAAGTTAAACTTGACTTGTAGCATGGGTGGTATTTAAACAAGACTGTGTACTCTTTTTGTGCCTTCTAATTCCATGTAAGCATTTAACTCATTCTTCTTCCTACATTTCATAATTTTCTTATCCTCTTTTCTGATCAAATGTTATCGATTTCATATGTCTCTTTAATCTTTATTACTTCTCTACGTTGTGATGTGATTTGGGTGAGTATAATCTAACATTCTTATTTCTCTTTAGCGCTAAGAAAGTGTTTCATTATGAAATTTTATGTGTTGTGATGTCTATAGAGATCGGCCTTACATCCTCCAAATGCTCTTCTTGGAAAATTGTCCTTAAGGCACTATACCGTAGTGTATACCCTTACCTTTGATTCGAAAAGTAGGATGTTAATTAGTCATAATATATGTCAGGCCGCCATCTATAAATGATGGTGTACTTTCTTCCTAGGCATGCCTTATAATTTTTGTCATATAGCCTACACTATTTCTTATTGGCACCTTGAAATCTCTAATTTGACTGAGTCTTTTGACATCATGACTTCAAGAGGATACTGAACTTGTGCTCAAGAAATATAAGGGGTTATACCTTAATATGGTTTTAGACCGTTACATAGAATTGGTTGTGGCCCTGCACTAATCTTTTTAGTTCTATATATATATATATATAGGTTTATTGATGATTTTGATATCTGTGGTATCTCTGTTGTTTTGACCATTGCTATACAACATCAAATCCACTATTATGTTGAACCAAGAACCAGGTATAAGAGTTTATAACTTTAGCAACTTACAACTAGATTATTGTAGAATGCCCAAGGATTGTTTTGAGTAATCTTAATGCTGAAC
Organism: Cunninghamia lanceolata; assembly: GCA_027924645.1. Classification (NCBI taxonomy): domain Eukaryota; kingdom Viridiplantae; phylum Streptophyta; class Pinopsida; order Cupressales; family Cupressaceae; genus Cunninghamia; species Cunninghamia lanceolata. The sequence continues at coordinate 12,665,218 of BSBN01000828.1, read as the reverse complement.
TTGTAGCAGTACCTTCTTTTATATTATTATGTTGCCTACAAGTAGTATTTTGATGCAATTGTATCTGAGTTAGAGAATAAGGCTAATCTTAGGGGCATTGCATTAGATGGTAGACAAAATGTTAGAAACATGAGGTGAACTTAAATAGCTTTAGTAAACAAATAAATTATATTAGTTTTCCTTTTCAATAATATTCCATAGAGGTAATTGAAAGAAAACTTTGACTTACCCTAGCTTTGGTTACATTATGGAAAATTTATTTTTAAAGTAATGTAATTCGTAAAATTATGCTTGATTTAGTTTATGAGTTAGAGATTGATGTCTGTTCTAGTGCAATCATGTCAACCTTCATTTGAGGTTTTATATTCTCAATAAATTGGTTGTTAATCAAAATAAAGAATGATAATAAATTATATAACAATTATAACTTTTAATGATTTTCTGTGCATTATTGAAACTAGTTTTGATGTCTTCCATGAACCTAGATATAATCTTCCTTAAGTTGGAATAATTACGTAATTAATTCAAGGAAATTAAACCTTAGCTCATGCTTGATTTGTGATGTGAATGTTCTGGTACAGATAAACCTTAATCTCCTACTATCCTTAAGTATGAATTGAAATACAAATAGGTATCTAAGTTTGAGAGGTTGTCGTTATCATATGAATGTCATCTTAGAGGTTTTGTTTCATATGAAACCACCTCGTAATTACAAGTTGAAGTCTTCAAACTATGAAGTCTCTGTGTTGCATGTACGTAGGCAAGGCCATCATGAGCCCCTGAGACATTAGGTCAACACCTTAGGGCCTTAGGTTTGTCAATTTATGCAATTGATATTATTAATAATTATATAGAACTGATGTTTCCTTAGATGTGCAGTTTGAGATCTATATTCCATGTAGGACTCTAGAGCTAAGGAGGTACCTTTCCACTTGGCGAATAAGATGACTATCTAGCAGTATTGCTAAAGGTGTAAAAATGTGTATAAACTTATTGGAACATTTGTATCTTGCATTTCATTTTGACGAATGTTGATTTACTGAGATAAATTATGTAAATTGATATCTTATCATCCTGTAGAGTTCATTATTGTTATTTTCTTGGGTAGACATTACAAATTGTGCAGGTGTGTGTCTTCATTTGGTGCGTTTGGATTTAGAACAACCATGGCTGTTACTTAGACCATGTTAGTAATCTGTAATGTAGTCATATAATTAAATATAATTTAAATGAGTTTTGTATATGGTTGAATATGGCTTAATTTCAATAATGTAGTCATGTTGATGTTAGTTAACTTGTTGTAAGAGACTATGTTATATTTTGTACCATTTCTTCTATTTTAAAAAAAAAAAGTCCACCTTTTATGTTGCTTTAGTTGACTTATCACTAGGGTTGCATGGTGGGGCATTACAGATTGTGCTACAGGTTGCTGATAGTTCTTGGAGGTAGATTTTGGACTATAAAGGTATTCCCTTCCAGTGTCATAGGTGCTTCGCTACGGGTCATCTGGCTTCTGGGTGCCCTCGCTTAAAGATCCCTCGTACTTCCTCTTGGTGGAAGAATGCTTTTCCTGAACATCTTACAGTTCATGCTGCTAAGGATATTCCTGGCTCAGAGGAGGTTGAACCTTCCTCTGATGATGATGGGTCTGATCTTGATATTGAGGTGGTTCCTAATTTTGCGGCGGAGGCTACTGCTGGTGGTTCTGCTACTGGGTCTATTGCCAAGACATCTAATACTATTGTTGGGACATGTCTTTTGTTGGGTTGCTATTGTGTTATCAGGGTCCTCCCCTATTGTAGGTGTTGTTGGGTGTGCTGCAGGGACCTCCCCTGCTACTATTGTTGTTTCTGGAACTGCTATAGGGACCTCCCCTGCTGTTGTTACTACTGCTGAGATCTTAGCTGCTGATATTATTATGTCTCAGACTGATACTATAGGTACACAGGTTGTTACTGGGGCTGGTGTTGTTGTGCCCCAGGTTCTGCCCCCTTCCGAGGATTTGGAGGGAGTTTCTCCTCCTTCTCCTTTTTCTATGGATGGAGATGATGTTTTTTGGATTGTTGTCCAAAGGAGGAAGTGAGGTCTTCCCAAGCATGTTTCACTGAACCGCACTCGAGCTAAGGGTGTTCGACCTGATAGGTCTGGTTTTGTAATTGTTTAGGTTGTTGTTCCTTGTAGCCTTGTTTCTTATCCTGTTGGGCTTTGTTGTCCGTCTGTTGTTAAAGCACTATTTCTACCTGTGTGAGGCCTTTGCTTGCCCTATGGACTATGTTGTATAGGGATCTGCACCCTTGTTTTGCAGCTTACCATAATAAAAAATACTATTAATATTATTAATAATATTATGATATTAGTATATTATTAATAATATATTAATATTAATAATTTAAACTATTGTTAAGATATATGTGATTAATAGTATAAATATAATTAATAGATATTAATAGTAATATGTATATTATTATATTATTAAAGTATTAAGATATATTAACAATAATTTCCCAAATTAAACTATTAATAGTATTAATAATCAATTGCACTAAAACTATTAATATTAATAATAGTAATAAATAAATTTAATAATAATTAATTTTGTGTAGAGATAATATTGTAAATAAGTTATTAGGTTCCTGTCGTTGGATGTGTGATTTGTTAGTTGATGTTCAAACTACTAGCATACCTATATGTAAAAAAATATATCTAAAGTACGCTGAGAGATATCCTTCTCGAGGCGCCTATTCCACCCATGTGAGGTAAATTGATTAAAAAATAGGCACCTCGAGAAGGATATCTCTCAGCGTACTTTAGATATATTTTTTTAAATATAGGTATGCTAGTAGCATCCGCAGCAGCAAGCCCAATTCTAACTATATTATATAATTATAAGAATTATTATAATTATATAATATAATATTATAATATATTATATAATAATTATAATTATATATTATATTATATAAAAAAATATATAATATACCTATATTATATTAATTATATAATACAATATATAATTATAATTATATATCTAACCTATATTATAATATTAGGATTATGGTTTTAATCTAATTAGGGTTATGGTTATGTTCATAGAAATATATGCTAAGAGTAATGTTAGCACAACTTGTCATAATTGTAACCATAATGATAACCCTAATTGCATCCTAAATTTCAACTGTAACTCTAACTCTAATTCTATCCTATATTTGACCTGTAATCCTACCCCTAATTGTATTGCTAACCTTAATTCTATGCTTAACCCTAACCCTAATTTAACTCTAGTGTTTTTGCTTTATATATTTGCCCTAATCATAACCAAACCCATAACCCTAACTCTATACCTAAACCTAACCCACACACTAATTCTATCCCTAAACCTAATTGTAAGCCCAAACCTTTGGTTATATAAATGCCCTAATTGTAACCCTAATTTGAATTGTAACCCTAAACCTCATTCTATTGAGAACCTTAATTTTATCCTTAACCCTAACCCTAATTTAACTCTAACCCTAATTCTAACAATAACAATAACCCTAACCCTATTAGTAACCCTGATTTTAATTCTTACTCTAATTATAATTATAATCCTAACATGAATCTTGACCGTAATTCTAACCCTAATCATAAGCCTATATGCAACCCTAGTTCTAACCCTATCTTAAATTCTAACCATAACTGTATCCTTAATGCTAAAACCTAACCCTAGCCCTAATGTTAATACTAATTCTAACCCCAACCATGAAATTGATTCTAACCATAATTTTAATTCTAACACTGATTTGAACCCTAACCCTAACCCTAACCTTAGTTATAACCCTAACACTAATTATCACCCTAACCCTACTTTTGACCCTAATTCTTATTCTAATTCTCATGCTATTTTTAATTATAACCCTAAAAATAGCTCTAATTTTAACTCTAACCCTAACTCTAACCCTAACCCTGACCATAATTGAAACCCAAAGTACCCTAACCTTAATACTAACCTTAACTTTGATTGCAATATTAACCCTAACTCTAATTCTAACATTAACCCTAATCCTAACCCTAACCATATTTCTAACATTAACCCTAATTATAGTCATAACCCTAATTCCTACTCTAACCCTAAGCCTAAATTTAACCCTAACCATTACTCTATTTCTATTCCTATCCTTAAGTCTATCACTACCCTGAATTCTATCCCTAACCTTAATTGTAATTCTAATTCTTACCCTAATTCTAACTCTAACCCTAACCCTAACCCTAATTCTAACTGTAACCCTAAGCCTAAATTTAACCCTAACCATTACTCTAATTCTATTCATATCCCTAAGTCTATCACTAAACCAATTTCTATCCCTAACCCTAATTGTAAGTATAATTCTTAGCCTAACCCTAATTCTAACCCTAGCGAGCTACCCCTAACACTAATCCTAATTCTAACCCTCACCATAAACTTGATTCTAACCATAAATTCAATTATTACACTAATTTGAACCCTAACCCTAACCTTATTAATAACCCTAATTGTTATTATAACCCTAACCCTACTTTTGACCCTAATTCTCATTGTAATTGTCACCCTATTTTTAACTGTAACCCTAAACATAGCTCTAATTTTAACCCTAAACCTAACCCTAATAGTGACCATAATTCAAACCCTAAATCTAACCTTAATACTAACCTTAACCCTAATTGTAACCTTAACCTTAACTCTAATTCTATAAATAACCCTAATTATAGTCGTAACCCTAATTCTAACCCTAACCCTAATTCTAACCTTCACCCTAATTCTAATTCAAACCCTAACCCTAACCTTAGTTCTAATCCTAACCTTGATTCTGACTCTAACCTTAACCCTTATTATAACCCTAACCCTACTTTTGACCCTAATTCTCATTTTAGTTCTCTCCCTATTTTTGATTGTAACCCTAATTCTACTTGTAATTCTAACCCCTATACTAACCCTAATTCTAACTACAATTCTAACCCTAACTCTAATTTTGACCCTAACCCTAACCCTAATTCTAGCATTAACCCTAATTATATTTATAACCCTAACCCTAACCCTAACCCTAATTCTAACCCTAACCCTAAAGCTTATTCTAACCCTAACCCTAACCGTAACCCTAACTCTAACCCTACCCTCGACCATAATCCAACCCCTAACCCTAACCTTAACCCTAATTGTAACCCTAACCAAGTCTCTAATTCTAACATTAACCCTAATTATTGTCATAACCCTAACCCTAATTTAACCCTAACCATAACCATAATTCTAACCCTAACCCTAATTATAACTCTAACCCTAACCCTAAGCCTAAATTTAACCTTAACCATCACTCTAATTCTATTCCTATCCCTAAGTCTATCACTAACCCAAATTCTATCCCTAACCCTGATTGTAAGTATAATTCTTACCCTAACCCTAATTCTAACCCTAGCAAGTTACCCCTAACACTAATGCTAATTGTAACCCTCACCATAAACTTGATTCTAACCATAAATTTAATTATAAGACTGGTCTAAACCCTAACCCTAACCTTATTTCTAACCCTAACCCTAATTCTCACCCTAACCCTAACCGTTATTAAAACCCTAACCCTACTTTTGACTCTAATTCTCATTGTAATTATCACCTTATTTTTAACTGTAACCCTAAACATAGCTCTAATTTTAACCCTAACCCTAACCCTAACAGTGACTATAATTCAAACCCTAAACCTAACCTTAATACTAACCTTAACCCTAATTGTAACCTTAACCTTAACTCTAATTCTATAAATAACCCTAATTATAGTTGTAACCCTAATTCTAACCCTAACCCTAACCATAATTGAAACCCTAATCCTAATTCTAACCTTCACCCTAATTCTAATTCAAACCCTAACCCTAACCTTAGTTCTAACCCTAACCTTGATCTCACTCTAACCTTGACCCTTATTATAACCCTAACCCTACTTTTGACCCTAATTCTCATTTTAATTCTCTCCCTAGTTTTGATTGTAACCCTAATTCTAATTGTAATTCTAACCCCTATCCTAACCCTAATTCTAACTACAATTCTAACCCTAACTCTAATTTTGACCCTAACCCTAATTCTAGCATTAACCCTAATTATATTCATAACCCTAACCCTAACCCTAACCATAATTGTAACCCTAACCCTAATTCCAACTCTAATCCTAACTCTAATTCTAACCCTAACCCTAAAGCTTATTCTAACCCTAAACATAGCTCTAATTTTAACCCTAACCCTAACCCTAACCCTAACTCTAACCCTACCCCTGCCCATAATTCAACCCCTAACCCTAACCTTAATACTAACCTTAACCCTAATTGTAACCCTAACCAAGTCTCTAATTCTAACATTAACCCTAATTATAGTCGTAACCCTAACCCTAATTTAACCCTAACCATAACCATAATTCTAACCCTAACCCTAATTCTAACTCTAACCCTAACCCTAACCCCAACCCTAAATTTAACCCTAACCATTACTCTAATTCTATTCTTATCCCTAAGTCTATCATTAACCGAAATTCTATCCCTAACCCTAATTGTAAGTATAATTCTTACCCTAACCCTAATTCTAACCCTAGCGAGCTACCCCTAACACTAATCCTAATTCTAACCCTCACCATAAACTTGATTCTAACCATAATTTAATTATAACACTGATATGAACCCTAACCCTAACCTTATTTCTAACCCTAACCCTAATTCTCACCCTAACCCTAATCGTTATTATAACCCTAACCCTACTTTTGACCCTAATTCTCATTGTAATTGTCACCCTATTTTAACTATAACCCTAAACATAGCTCTAATTTTAACCCTAACCCTAACCCTAACTCTAACCCTAATAATGACCATAATTCAAACCCTAAACCTAACATTAATACTAACCTTAACCCTAATTGTACCCTTAACCTTAACTCTAATTCTATAAATAACCCTAACTATAGTCGTAACCCTAATTCTAACCCTAACCCTAACCCTAATTCTAACCTTCACCCTAATTCTAATTCAAACCCTAACGCTAACCTTAGTTCTAACCCTAACCTCGATTCTCACTCTAACCTTGACCTTTATTATAACCCTAACCCTACTTTTGACCCTAATTCTCATTTTAATCCTCCCTATTTTTTATTGTAACCCTAATTCTAATTGTAATTCTAACCCCTATCCTAACCCTAATTCTAACTACAATTCCAACTCTAACTCTAATTTTGACCCTAACCCTTACCCTAATTCTAGCATTAACCCTAATTATATTCATAACCCTAACCCTAACCCTAATTTAACCCTAACCCTAACCATAATTGTAACCCTGACCCTAATTCTAACTCTAACCCTAACCCTAAAGCTTATTCTAACCCTAAACATAGCTCTAATTTTAACCCTAACCCTAACCCTAACTCTAACCCTACCCCTGACCATAATTCAACCCCTAACCCTAACCTTAATACTAACCTTAACCCTAATTGTAACCCTAACCATGTCTCTAATTCTAACATTAACCCTAAATATAGTCGTAACCCTAACCCTAGCTTAACCCCAAGCATAACCATAATTCTAACCCTAACCCTAATTCTAACTCTAACCCTAACCCTAACCCTAACCCTAACCCTAATTCTAACACTAACCCAAACCCTATTTCTAACTCTAATTTTAGCCTTAACTGTAATTTTCAGGCTAACCCTAACCTTAATTAAAAATAGTGCATTCCATACTCTAGTTTGGTCTATTTTAATAAAAAGGAAATACCAATTAATTTCTTATATCAACCAAAAAAGAATTTAGATACTCATTTCATTTGCACTCAATGGTGACTTACCCCTAATATTGTTTGCATTAAATAAAATAATAATTACCCTTTTAAAATTATTTGCATGCATTAATTTAATTTAAATAAACCAATAATCTCATTTGATTCCACTTATATTTATTCTACAACTAAATTAATTACATAATTTAATTTTAATTTAAATAATTTAATTACAATTAAATAACTTTCTCACTTAAATGTAATTTTGAAAAGAAAAAACTTATTAAAAAGAAATAATAAAAATAGCACTAATTCTAATAAATTTAAATTTAAAGGTAACATTCCTAAAAAAACACCACTAAATAAATAAATTGGTAACCTAAATTCATGGAATAAGTATATGAAGCTAAATTTAAGGAAAATAAATAGAATTAGTTAAGAATCATAAAAAAAATATCTCCTACTCAATTCCTTTTCAATTTCTCAGTTTCTTCTTATGTTTCATTTTATCTCTGCATGCACAATGGAGGAGAAGCTTCTGCAACAATTTTGAAATGCCCTCTTCTCACCTCCTTACCCCATTCTGGGACCTATATTTTTTGTCACTCCTTGTTTATGTGTTTATTAATGTACATTATTTTTTGTTTTGAAACCCTAACTTTGAATTATCTTGTTGTGTTAAGATCACAGATTTCAAGCTTTCAAGTGTTGCATGATGGAAAAATGGTCTACAAAGATAAATTCATAAGTTTTTTTTATATATACAGCTATGTTCATGCTCATACACTAGAGGAAGAAGAAACTTTTAAATATGTATGTCTTCAAATAACAATAATAAGAAATCTCTCTTGTTGCTTTTGTAAGGAATGGATCAATACAAAATTTAACATTAGTATTTATTTCTTGTTTTAAAAACAAAATGGTTACTATAGATTTGATTTTTTTTTAAACTGTGCCTCAAAAGAGACAATCTTTTTTGTTTTAAAATATTATCACATGCAATTTCCAATATCTTAAATGCAATCAATATTTGTATATAAAATTAAACAACAACAAATAAGAAAAATTAAAAAAATTCTTAAATTTAGAATAAAATTTTAAAATAAAAAATTAAATAAGTTAGCATCAATTTTAAGTCTTAGTAATTTTAAATCCTAATTTTCATTTAACACATGATTACATTCCTTTAAAAAAAATCAATTTTAAACAACAGTTAAGTTATAATTAAGTCAAGTTGGCTACATTATAGGAATCCATATTGATGTTTCCCTTTTTATTTTGTAGTTTTCTTCTTTTCTTCTTTTTTAAAGGGATTATAATTTGTTTTGATATGCTTTCTTTTATTTTTAACCATTGCTTTTTATTGTTCCCTTGTTCTCCTTGATTTTAAATTTTTTTATTTTTTTATTTTTTTTTAAATTATCAATTTTTATTTCCTATTTTTTTTTATTTAATAAATTTTTATTTCCTATTTTTTTTATTTAATAAATTTTTATTTCCTTTTGTCTATCATGTGGTTTTGGCATGCTTTATTTTATTTTTAGCCATTGCTTTTCTCTTTAACTTCTCTTTAAAATTGTATAACCTAAAACTTAATAATTTTCTTAAAAATTAATTTTTAATTTATTGTGCATAATTGTTTTTATTAAATTAAATTCAAACTAAAACAACTACTATTATTACAAAGCTATCTTTAATTCCATGGTGGACCAATTCTATCGAGCATTTTTTAATTTATTCTCCCATGCCACTACCCCCACGCATTGATTTTTTTTTTTATTTGCTATTTTTTTTAATTTATTTGGATTTTTGTTTTCTATTTTTCTATCCATTTGGCTTCTATGCACGTGATAAAGATTTCACTCCATAACTGCCCAAGTTTTTCTATTTTTCCATGAATTTATTTATTTACACATTTATGAATTTTGTTTACATGGGAATCTGAATCTTAATTGTTTACGGGAGAATCTTTTAGCCTTTGTTGTGACTGTAGAAACGCCTCTCGGCATAAATATTGGTAGCAATTCAAGTTTGCTAATAACACAATAAGAATTATTAATTATATATATACATAAATATATAATATACTAAATACATTATATTAAATTATTAATTTATATATTTATTATATTATGTTAAATAATTATCTAGATCCTCACTACAATGCCATAATTATTAATATATATATTACAGATTATTATAATAATTAATAATATATAATCATTTTATTTATATACTATATTATATAAAATATTAATATTAATATGAATTGACTATATATATATATTTTTTATATTATTATATATTGTTATTATAATTAGACTTATGATATCCAATTACAATATATAAATTATTATAATATAAGATAATAAGTATAATTATATGATTATATTAAAAATATATAGTTTATAATTATATATTAATTATTATATATCATTATTAATATATGTGAAGATATTATAATTAACTATATATAAACAATATATATGTCAAAGTGGATAGATGACACTTTTTTGTCAATATCTAATTATTAGTTTTATGAATTGACCATATCATCCACAATTATTTTGTGGGTACAGGGGACTGTTTTGTCTAGCTGATGCAAAGAGGATTGTCTTCACTTAGAAATCTGCAACAAAACACTTCACAAGCCTCTGAAAGAAGGCTGAAAATAAAATGGAACAACAAATAGAAGAAGAGAAATATGCACAATAATATTTATTCAATCTAAAATTTCATTACAAAATATGGAAGCATATGAGCTTCTAAGAGATACAATCCACACTTGCAACAAATTTTTGTCTTCATCAATCTGGACTCATACTAGCAGCATCTAGCTATGCAAATATCTTCATCCAAAATCCCCCTCTCCCAAATGAGCAATCCTCGATATGTATAAATTGTGTGAGAAGAAAATCATTATTGGTTTCTCAAAACAACCTCCATAAATCCACAAGAAAAACTCGTCACTTCTACCCTGTCATTGCTCCCTCAATTTTTGGGATTTTTTAAAATAGTTTCTGGCTTTTGTTCTCCTTTCCATATTTCTCGAATATTTTAAATTTTGCAATTTCAATAAGAAATGAGAAATTTATGCTCATTTTACTGAAACTGGGTTTCATAATAACGACCCAGACATGCAACAACATGCAAAGCTTATGGCCCCACCTCTTGGAAATTAATTCTAAGATTCCTGGTAGCCCCACTTATGACAAAATCAGTCAAATCCCACCAAAATTACATTTACAATTGCACCCAAGGGAAATTACATTTGTTGCAAATTAAAATATTATTTCCCAAGCCCATAAACCTTATTGAAAACAAACCAAATTAAAATAACAATATTTTTGGTGATGCAAGATTGCCATTGACCATGGATGCTCTTGCATCAGACACCCAGGGCAAGAAGTTTGTGAGCATACACTCACAAATATGTGCACAAGAAATTTCTATCTTTTTTTTTCTCTTTTTCCAACATCTATCTGGAATACTTCCCATACCCCACCAACTCTGCTCTACACTCCTCTTTCTCAACATGGAATCACTGTAACTTGACCTCCTCCACCAACATGCATCTACACTATCCTCTGCAACATCACACAAATCTTTCTTTGCATACAAATCAACACTAATAGTATCCAACTGTACTATCTCTTCTACATTCACTAACTGTTCTTCTTCACTCACATGCAAATCATCCTTCACAAATTCAAAAGAATACAATTTTACCTCTTTCACCTGTTCCTCTATTGCTACTGCTACAACATCTATTTACTCACTATCTACGGCAATCTTTTCATCTTCATACACTCTACTCTCATACTCATCATAAAAATAAAACATATTATGTATTACATCTTTCTCTGCAACCTTTTCATCACCATTGTCTGCTGCCCCATCTTCTTCATGCTCATTCCCTACTGCTACAACCTCATGATCTGCAACAACTACAACCTTCTTCTCACCCTCAACCATGTCTATTTTGTCTTCTTCATTGCTTGATGTCAAAACAATCATAGGTATACTCACCATTTCATTTTTTATCTCTTCTATTGCTGATGTCCTTGCTTGTCTCATTCTTCTTTGAATAATCTTTCTAATGGGCCATGTAACCTTCCTCTTCACTAATAAGTGCCAACTTTGCAACTACTGAACTATTTTTTCTATATTTTTTCCATCTCCCACAACTTACCTTAGTTCTCTTATATCTTTCTCAACCTCTATTTGTCTCATATTTTCCTCTTCCTCTCTTTTTCTTTTTGCTTCTTCTTTTGTGAACCCCCAGCCTGCAGATACCTTTTCAAAAAATCCATCTTCTCTTCAAGCAAGTCCCTTTAACCTTGCTTCTCTTTATCTCTACCTCACCTAGGTCTCTTCTTCTTCTCCTCTACCTAGTCTTTTGGCAACTGGGTCCTCTGTTCAACTTGCACAAACAAAAACTCGCAAACACCAAACTCTCTTTTGCCCAGACCTTCTAACCTCTAATACCAATTGATGTAGAGAGGATTGTCTTCACTTAGATATCTACAACAGAACACTTCACAAGCCTCTGAAAGAAGGTTGAAAATAAAATGGAACAACAAATAGAAGAAGAGAAATATGCACAATAATATTTATTCAATCTAAAATTTCATTACAAAATATGGAAGCATATGAGCTTCTAAGAGATACAATCCACACTTGCAACATTTTTTTGTCTTCATCAATTTGGACTCATACTAGCAGCATCTAGCTATGCAAATATCTTCATCCAAAAGCCCCCTCTCCCAAATGAGCAATCCTCAATATGTATAAATTGTGTGAGAAGAAAATCATTATTGGTTTCTCAAAACAACCTCCATAAATCCATAAGAAAAACCCGTCACTTCTAACTTGTCATCGCTCCCTCAATTTTTGGGATTTTCTAAAACAGTTTCTGTCTTTTGTTCTCCTTCTTTCCATATTTCTAAAATATTTTAAATTTTGCAATTTCAATAAGAAATGAGAAATTTATGCCCATTTTACCGAGACTGGGTTCCATAATAATGACCTAGACATGCAACAACATGCAAAGCTTCTGGCCCCACCTCTTGGAAATTAATTCCAAGATTCTTGGTAGCCCCACTTATGACAAAATCAGTCAATCCCACCAAAATTGCATTTACAATTGCACCCAAGGGAAATTACATTTGTTGCAAATTAAATTATTATTTCTCAAGCCCATAAACCTTATTGAAAACAAACCAAATTAAAATAACAATATTTTTGGTGATGCAAGATTGCCATTGGCCGTGGATGCTCTTGCATCAGACACCCAGGGTAAGAAGTTTATGAGTATACACTCACAAATATGTGCACAAGAAATTTCTATCTTTTTTTTTCTCTTTTTCCAGCATCTATCTGGAATACTTCCCATACCCCACAAACTCTGCTCTACACTCCTCTTTCTCAACATGGAATCACTGTAACTTGACCTCCTCCACCAACATGCATCTACACTATCCTCTGCAACATCACACAAATCTTTCTCTGCATACAAATCAACACTAACAGCATCCAACTGTACTATCTCTTCTACATTCACTAACTGTTCTTCTACACTCACATGCAAATCATCCTTCACAAATTCAAAAGAATACAATTTTACCTCTTTCACCTGTTCCTCTATTGCTACTGCTTCAACATTTATTTACTCACTATCTACTGCAATCTTTTCATCTTCATACACTCTACTCTCATCCTCATTGTAAACATAAAACATATTATGTATTACATCTTTCTCTGCAACCTTTTCATCACCATTGTCTGCTGCCCCATCTTCTTCATGCTCCTTCCCTACTGCTACAACCTCATGATCTGCAACAACTACAACCTTCTTCTCACCCTCAACCATATCTATTTTGTCTTCTTCATTGCTTGATGTCAAAACAATCATAGGTATACTCACCATTTCATTTTTTATCTCTTCTATTGCTGATGTCCTTGCTTGTCTCATTCTTCTTTGAATAATCTTTCTAATGGGCCGTGTAACCTTCCTCTTCACTGATAAGTGCCAACTTTGCAACTACTGAATTATTTTTTCTATATTTTTTTCATCTCTTCCACAACTTACCTTAGTTCTCTTATATCTTTCTCAACCTCTATTTGTCTCATATTTTCCTCTTCCTCTCTTTTTCTTCTTGCTTCTTTTTTTGTGAACCCCCAGCCTGTAGGTACCTTTTCAACAAATCCATCTTCTTTTCAAGCAAGTCCCTTTAACCTTGCTTCTCTTTATCTCTGCCTCACCTAGGTCTCTTCTTCTTCTCCTCTTCCTAGTCTTTTGGCAACCGGGTTCTCTGTTCAACCTGCACAAACAAAAACTCACAAACACCAAACTCTCTTTTGCCCAGACCTTCTAACCTCTGATACCAATTGATGTAGAGAGGATTGTCTTCACTTAGATATCTACAACAGAACACTTCACAAGCCTCTGAAAGAAGGTTGAAAATAAAATGGAACAACAAATAGAAGAAGAGAAATATGCACAATAATATTTATTCAATCTGAAATTTCATTACAAAATATGGAAGCATATGAGCTTCTAAGAGATACAATCCACACTTGCAACAATTTTTTGTCTTCATCAATCTAGACTGATACTAGAAGCATCTAGCTATGCAAATATCTTCATCTAAAAGCCCCATCACCCAAATTATCAATCCTCAATATGTAGAAATTGTGTGAGAAGAAAACTATTATTGGTTTCTCAAAACAACCTCCATAAATCCACAAGAAAAACCTATCACTTCCAACTTGTCATCAATCCCTCACTTTTTGGAATTTTCTAAAGCGGTTTCAGGGTTTTGTGTACCTTCTTTCCATCTTTCCAAAACATTTTAAATTTTGCAATTTCAATAAGAAAAAAAAAAATTATGCATATTTTACCGAGACTGGGTTTCATAATAACGACCCAAACATGCAACAACATGCAAAGCTTCTAGCCCCACCTCTTGGAAATCAATTTTAAGATTCTTGGCAACCCCACTTATGACAAAATTAGTCAAATCCCACCAAAATTACATTTACAATTGCACCCAAGGGAAATTACATTTGTTACAAATTAAAATATTATTTCCCAAGCCCATAAACCTTATTGAAAATAAACCAAATTAAAATAACAATATTTTTGGTGATGCAAGATTTCCATTGACCTTGGATGCTCCTGCATCAGACACCCAGGGTAAGAAATTTGTGAGCATACACTCACAAATATGTGCACAAGAAATTTCTATCTTTTTTTTCTCTTTTTCTAGCATCTATCTAGAATACTTCTCATACCCCACCAACTCTGCTATGCACTCCTCTTTCTCAACATGGAATCACTGTAACTCGACCTCCTCCACCAACATGCATCTGCACTATCCTCTGCAATATCACACAAATCTTTCTCTACATACAAATCAACACTAACAGCATCCAACTATACTATCTCTTCTACATTCACTAATTGTTCTTCTACACTCACATGCAAATCATCCTTCACAAGTTCAAAAGAATACAATTTTACCTCTTTCACCAGTTCCTCTATTGCTACTGCTACAACATCTATTTGCTCACTATCTGCTGCAATCTTCTCATCTTCATACACTCTACTCTCATCCTCATCATAAAAATAAAACATATTATGTATTACATCTTTCTCTGCAACCTTTTCATCACCATTATTTGATGTCCATTCCCTACTACTGCAACTTCATGCTCTGCAACAACTACAACCTTCTTCTCATCCTCAACCATGTCTATTTTAGCTTCTTCATTGCTTGATGTCAAAACAATCATAGGTATACTCACCATTTCATTTTTTACCTCTTCTATTGCTGATGTCCTTGCTTATCTCATTCTTCTTTGAATAATCTTTCTAATGGGCCATGTAACCTTCCTCTTCACTGATAAGTGCCAACTTTGCAACTACTAAACTATTCTTTCTATATCTTTTCCATCTCTTCCACAACTTGCCTTAGTTCTCTTATCTCTTTCTCAACCTCTATTTGTCTCATTTTTTCCTCTTCCTCTCTTTTTCTTCTTACTTCTTCTTTTGGGAACCCCCAACCTACAGGTACTTTTTCAACAAATCCATCTTCTCTTCAAGCATGTCCCTTTAACCTTGCTTCTCTTTATCTTTGCCTCACCTAGGTCTCTTCTTCTTCTCCTCTACCTAGTCTTTTGTCAACCAGGTTCTCTGTTCAACCTGCACAAACAAAAACCTGCAAACACTAAACTCTCTTTTGCCCAGACCTTCTGAGCTTTGATACCAATTGATGTAGAGAGGATTGTCTTCACTTAGCAATCTACAATAGAACACTTCACAAGCCTCTGAAAGTAGGTTGAAAATAAAATAGAACAACAAATAGAAGAAGAAAAATATGCACAATAATATTTATTCAATCTAAAATTTCATTACAAAATATGGAAGCATATGAGCTTCTGAGAGATACAATCTGCACTTGCAACAAATTTTTGTCTTCATCAATCTGGACTCATACTAGCAGCATCTAGCTATGCAAATATCTTCATCCAAAAGACCCTGCTCCCAAATGAGCAATCCTCAATATGTAGAAATTGTGTGAGAAGAAAACCATTATTGGTTTCTCAAAACAACCTCCATAAATCCACAAGAAAAACCCGTCACTTCAAACCTGTCATTGCTCCCTCAATTTTTGGGATTTTCTAAAATGGTTTCTGGGTTTTGTGTGCCTACTTTCCATCTTTCTATAACATTTTAAATTTTGAAATTTCAATAACAAATGAAAAACTTATTCCTATTTTACCGAGATTGGATTTCATAATAAAAACCCAGACATGCAACAACATGCAAAGCTTTTGGCCCCACCTCTTGGAAATTAATTCCAAGATTCTTGGCAGCCCCACTTATGAAAAAATTAGTCAAATCCCACCAAAATTACATTTACAATTGCACCCAAGGGAAATTACATTTGTTGCAAATTAAAATATTATTTCCCAAGCCCATAAACCTTATTGAAAACAAACCAAATTAAAATAACAATATTTTTGGTGATGCAAGATTGCCATTGAACGTGGATACTACTGCATCAGACACCCAGGGTAAGAAGTTTGTGAGTATACACTCACAAATATGTGCACAAGAAATTTCTATCTTTTTTTTTCTCTTTTTCCAGCATCTATCTGGAATACTTCCCATACCCCACCAACTCTGCTCTGCACTCCTCTTTCTCAACATGGAATCATCATAACTCGACCTCCTCCACCAACATGCATCTGCACTATCCTCTGCAACATCACACAAATCTTTCTCTACATACAAATCAACACTAACAGCATCCAACTGCACTATCTCTTCTACATTCACTAACTGTTCTTCTACACTCACATGCAAATCATCCTTCACAAATTCAAAAGAATACAATTTTACCTCTTTCACCTATTCCTCTATAGCTACTGCTACAACATCTATTTGTTCACTATCTGCTGCAAGCTTTTCATCTTCATACACTCTACTCTCATCCTCATCATAAAAATAAAACATATTATGTATTACATCTTTCTCTGCAACCTTTTCATCACCATTCTCTGCTGCCCCATCTTCTTCATGCTCATTCTCTACTCCTGCAACCTCATGATCTGCAACAACTACAACCTTCTTCTCATCCTCAACCATATCTATTTTGTCTTCTTCATTGTTTGATGTCAAAACAATCACAGGTATACTCACCATTTCATTTTTTACCTCTTATATTGCTGATGTCCTTGCTTGTCTCATTCTTCTTTGAATAATCTTTCTAATGGGCCATGTAACGTTCCTCTTCACTGATAAGTGCCAACTTTGCAACTGCTGAACTATTCTTTCTATATCTTTTCCATCTCTTCCAAAACTGGCCTTAGTTCTCTTATCTCTTTCTCAACCTCTATTTGTCTCGTCTTTTCCTCTTCCTCTCTTTTTCTTCTTGCTTCTTCTTTTGTGAACCCCTGGCCTGTAAGTACCTTTTCAACAAATCCATCTTCTCTTCAATCAAGTCCCTTTAACCTTGCTTCTCTTTATCTTTGCCTCACCTAGGTCTCTTCTTCTTCTCCTCTACCTAGTCTTTTGTCAACCGAGTTCTCTGTTCAACCTGCATAAACAAAAATCCGCAAACACCAAACTCTCTTTTGCCCAAACCTTCTGAGCTCTGATACCAATTGATGTATAGAGGATTGTCTTCACTTAGAAATCTACAACAGAACAATTCACAAGCCTCTGAAAGAAGGTTGAAAATAAAATGGAACAACAAATAGAAGAAGAGAAATATGCACAATAATATTTATTCAATCTAAAATTTCATTACAAAATATGGAAGCATATGAGCTTCTGAGAGATACAATCCACAGTTGCAACAAATTTTTGTCTTCATCAATCTGGACTCATACTGGTAGCATCTAGCTATGCAAATATCTTCATCCAAAATCCCCCTCTCCCGAATGAGCAATCCTCAATATGTAGAAATTGTGTGACAAGAAAACCATTATTAGTTTCTCAAAACAACCTCCATAAATCCACAAGAAAAACCCGTCACTTCAAACCTGTCATCACTCCCTCAATTTTTGGGATTTTCTAAAATGGTTTCTAGGTTTTGTGTGCCTTCTTTCCATCTTTCTATAACATTTTAAATTTTGAAATTTCAATAAGAAATGAAAAATTTATGCCCATTTTACTGAGACTGGGTTTCATAATAATGACCCAGACATGCAACAACATGCAAAGCTTCTGGCCCAACCTCTTGGAAATCAATTCCAAGATTCTTGGTAGCCCCACTTATGACAAAATCAATCAAATCCCACCAAAATTACATTTACAATTGCACCCAAGGGAAATTACATTTGTTGCAAATTAAAATATTTTTCCCAAGCCCATAAACCTTATTGAAAACAAACCAAATTAAAATAACAATATTTTTGGTGATGCAAGATTGCCATTGACCGTGGATGCTCCTGTATCAGACACCCAGGGTAAGAAGTTTGTGAGCATACACTCACAAATATGTGCATAAGAAATTTCTATCTTTTTTTTTCTCTTTTTCCAGCATCTATCTAGAATACTTCCCATACCCCACCAACTTTGCTCTACACTCCTCTTTCTCAATATGGAATCATTGTAACTCGACCTCCTCCACCAACATGTATCTACACTATCCTCTGCAACATCAAACAAATCTTTCTCTACATACAAATCAACACTAACAGCATCCAACTCTACTATCTCATCTACATTCACTAACTGCTCTTCTACACGCACATGCAAATCATCCTTCACAAATTCAAAAGAATACAATTTTACCTCTTTCACCTGTTCCTCTATTGCTACTGCTACAACATCTATTTTCTCACTATCTGCTGCAATTGTTTCATCTTCATACACTCTACTCTCATCCTCATCATAAAAATAAAACATATTATGTATTACATCTTTCTCTGCAACCTTTTCATCAGCATTGTCTGCTGCCCCATCTTCTTCATGCTCATTCTCTACTGCTGCAACCTCATGATCTGCAACAACGACAACCTTCTTCTCATCCTCAACCATGTCTATTTTGTCTTCTTCATTGCTTGATGTCAAAACAATCATAGGTATACTCACCATTTCATTTTTTACCTCTTCTATTACTGATGTCCTTGCTTGTCTCATTCTTCTTTGAATAATCTTTCTAATGGGCCATGTAACCTTCCTCTTCACTGATAAATACCAACTTTGCAACTGCTAAACTATTCTTTCTATATCTTTTCCATCTCTTCCACAACTTTCCTTAGTTCTTTTATCTCTTTCTCAACCTCTATTTGTCTCATATTTTCCTCTTCTTCTCTTTTTCTTCTTGCTTCTTCTTTTGTGAACCCCCAGCCTGCAGGTACCTTTTCAACAAATTCATCTTCTCTTCAAGCAAGTCCCTTTAACCTTGCTTCTCTTTATCTTTGCCTCACCTAGATCTCTTCTTCTTCTCCTCTATCTAGTCTTTTGGCAACTGGGTTCTCTATTCAACTTGCATAAACAAAAACCCTTAAACACCAAACTCTCTTTTGCCCAGACCTTCTGAGCTCTGATACCAATTGATGTAGAGAGGATTGTCTTCACTTAGAAATCTATAATAGAACACTTCACAAGCCTCTGAAACAAGGTTGAAAATAAAATGGAATAGCAAATAGAAGAAGAGAAATATGCACAATAATATTTATTCAATCTGAAATTTCATTACAAAATATGGAAGCATATAAGCTTCTAAGAGATATAATCCATACTTGCAACAAATTTTTGTCTTCATCAATCTGGACTCAAACTGGCAACATCTAGCTATGCAAATATCTTCATCCAAAAGCCCCCTCTCCCAAATGAGCAATCTTGAATATGTAGAAATTGTGTGAGAAGAAAACCATTATTAGTTTCTCAAAACAATCTCCATAAATCCACAAGAAAAACCCGTCACTTCAAACCTATTATCTTCCCTCATGTTTTGGGATTTTCTAAAACGGTTTCTGGGTTTTGTGTTCCTTCTTTCCATCTTTCTAGAACATTTTAAATTTTGAAATTTTAATAAGAAATGAAAAATTTATTCCCATTTTACCGAGACTGGGTTTCATAATAACGACCCAGACATGCAACAACATGCAAAGCTTCTGGCCCCACCTCTTGGAAATCAATTCCAAGATTCTTGGTAGCCCCACTTATGACATAATCTATCAAATCTCACCAAAATTACATTTATAAATGCATCCAAGGGAAATTACATTTGTTGCAAATTAAAATATTATTTCCCAAGCCCATAAACCTTATTGAAAACAAACCAAATTAAAATAACAATATTTTTGGTGATGCAAGATTGCCATTAACCATGGATGCTCCTGCATCACTAGCATACATAATTATTCTATATAAGAATATATATTATTGGTATGCAACAATATCATATCTCTATGAATTGACATAAATTCACACAATTCTTGACAAAATGCCACAAATTTTTGTACATCAACCTGTCGGTGAGAATGCTTTTATTAAGCCAAACCTAGCCCTCAATTATTTTCAAACTTCTTTTCAAATATGCAATTCAAATTCCAATGAAAAATTGAATTGTGCACCATATTTGTTCTTATCATCGGCTACATTGTCACTGTTCACCATCCATTCTCCCGTGATCTTCCAATGCTATGTGCATAGGTTAAGTGATAATCATTATCCATAAGGCAATCGACCAAACTTGCATTCAACTGTTGGAAAGTACTGATCACCAAACGCCTTTATGTTCACAATATTTATGCAAGACACAGAGTCCTATGCAGCAGCAACATTCATAATAATTATTATGATAGTCTATTATTTTTCATACACTACATGAGTGCACCTAAAAAGATAACCGTAGAGGAACATTTCAAAGGCATATTCGACTATCAAAAAATATACAAGAAATTGATGGTTTATTTATTTCTGTAAAAGTTGTCAAAGTTGCTATCACCAGTAGCTTTTTATCTCATATTTGTTTCTAGCTACCATTACGTATCAGGCGTGGATGTTTATAATTATGAAACTGTCTTCCTTATGATTTGCTTGTTTAATGGACAATAACATGTATAACTTAAAAAGATTGAATAGAGTATGGCGTGCACGGCTAAAGTTGACATTAAAGATGGATTGTTTGTTTTTAAATTAAAAGAACATTCCCTTTGCCAAATTTGTTTCCATGTGGGTCCTTTCCTTTAGCGTTTTGGTTAACTACAAGTTAAATTCTACACTATTGTGCAGTCTCCTCTTATCATTTTGTACGATACAGAATATTTTCTTCAAACAAACAAATCTCCTTATTAAATCTTTGCTTCAATGCTTTGAACCAGTATCATATGCTCTATCTATTTCTCAATCAATTGAGATACTGAAAACCACTTTCTTTCTACAAGAGGCAACACTTTAACATCAATTGCTTACCTGATTATGAGAGCAGCCAAAAGTTTTAATGTAGATGGTCTGAATTCACAAATTAAAAAAATTTAAATGTTAGCATTGAAATAGATTTGATAAATGAGCTAATGTAATAAGCAAAAGGAACAGAGAAGAAATATAAGATACCTATGTACCAGGTACATTGGAGTAGGCATTGTTGGTGGGAGTTTGTTTAGGCTAGGGTTTTCTTCTGGGTCTTAATCCCACATCCGTGGCCATAGTGGGCAAACGAAGGCCTGGCGGAGCGCCCCCGGTAACTACATCCTCTACTTAAACATCATTTGGTTCAATGGTCAAATAGCTAATAATAATTTTACATCTCATGTGGTAAATAGTCCTATTTTTATTGACCAAAATTAACTTTTGACTATTCAACTGCATGGTGTTTAAGAATGGCCATTGAAGTTTAGTTATAAGTACATATCAATATTCAAAATGAAATGATGTGGAATTTTAAAAAATGTGTGGCCTATTATATTTAAAAGTTGTTATTTGATGTTAAAACTAATATTGGTCATATAGTTTATTGGTTCACGTGCCTATCCCTTCTTCTATTTAGAGTACTTGGTCTGATACATTACAAAATTTAAATAAATTACAAGATTTTCAATGATATCTATCTTAATTAGTTCAAGCCCAATTTCAAAACTTACTTAAAGCACTTGAATTACCCACACAACCACATTTATAATCATTTTTTTTTCAATTTTTACTACACAATGAATCCAACTACCAATTCATATAATAACTCCTTAATAAAACCAAATTAAAATTTTAGTTGGATGGAGATCCTCTTCTATTATTAACTAATTTTCAATAAAAATATATCACATATGAAAAATTATGTAAACTACTTTTACATTTTAAAGAAGTTTTAAATAAACACAATCATAGTCCACATGTTCCAATTATCACTATCTTCACTTCCAACCATAATTTTAAAAATTAAATTAAAATTTTAGTTGGATGGAGATCCTCTTCTATTATTATCTAATTTTCAATAAAAATATATCACCTATGAAAATTTATGTAAACTACTTTTACATTTAAAAAAATTCAATAAACACAATCATAGTCCACATGCTCCAATTATCACTATCTTCACTTCCAACCATAATTTTAATCAACAAATTATCGGCAGGAATCAGACGCAATGTATAAGTAGATGATAATTTAAATAGATTCAAAAAGAAGAGGTTGCTTTGAAGTTGATTACATTAGAGAGTTTGGCTCGCTTTGCCCTTGGGGCCATTTTGTATATGGATCTGGAGCCTATATTCTAGTTGACTTAATCAAAATCAAAATTTGTCATTTAGTGATATGCATAAGAATGCTAAGACTATAGATGCCTAAAAATGTCCTCAATTTGCAAACGTCATTTTCTTCCAGAGTGCCTGGGTAATAGGAATTCATCTAGGATAAAAATAGATTGCAATAGGGATTCAACATACCACCCAAAGTGTCTAATCTATGCAAATGATAAAGAAGATTATCAATAATGGATCTGTATGTTATTTCTACATCTGTTATATTATTGCATACAAACTGCTCATGCAAAATATAAGAAAGATCATGTTTATAGAAATAAAGCTATATGATCTTGCTCTGAGATTCTTCAAGAAATTCTTTGAACTTTGTCAAAACAGTAGTAGCTAGTTGTTCTAAATATTAGCAAACCCCATGACACAATAATATTAAACTCAAAATAAATCACACACACTACTTGTTGTTGTAGAGTTCACATGGAATTTTCTATGCATTATGATGTTTATCAACATATATGTGTATCTTTGTATACTAATCATGTTTGCAGGAGTGTGTGATAGAAGCTCTACCTAAATCAGTAAGAGATTCCATTTCAAGTATTTTTTTGTGAAGAGTAGATGGACAACTGTTTTGTAAGACATCATGTTTGGATGGAACATGTGATAGTTGCAATGGTTTGTAACATTTGAGAACTTGTGTATACATTGACAACACACATGCAATTGGAAATGAATTAGTACTTTTTGGGAAATACAAGATAGTGGCATATAGTATAAAAGATGGGAAAGAAGCAAAAAGATGTGAATTGGTGGGTGAAGAAATACCAGTATCTACATTTATGTCTATTTTCAGAGAAAAGATGTCTTATGAGTATGCAAGGCATACACACAGAACTCGATGATTGGATTTACAATTCAAGTTATGCAAGGACACATTTCCTCTTCATACGATTGTGTCAATTGTAGACTTTATAGATAATTAGACACTACAACCACAAAATGAGGTTCAATCACAGTACTAAAACTCCACTCAGGTTGCTATATTTTTGTATATAGCTTTCATTAATGCACGTGACAGTACAGAGGAAGATAGAAAGTGTTATTAGTAGAAACATCAGAGCTATGAATCACAAACAACAATCATTAACCCTAACAACACAATGGAGTACAAGATAACATAGAAATCCATATGATAAAGAAAACTAAAACCAAATCTCTATGCTAAGCTTGGCTCTTCTCCATTGCTCTTCTCAATCTTGCATAGGAATGCAAAGTATCGAAGGATGAATGTTGATTGCTCACTATTTCAGTAGCATAACAATGGAATGAAAGAGGAATGATGGATGATTCTAGAGTAAATTTGACAACATGAGGCTACTTGTAGAATGGATCCCCTAAATGGCTTGGGTGAGGGTTGATTTATAGGAAAGGAGTGATTTGAATGAAGGGATGTGATTGAAAGTTGATTTGAATGATGTGGACGGTTGAGATTGAATAGGGTTTCCCACTCCATGAGTTGTAGTCATGTGACAAGTGTAGGGTTAACCTAATTCAAATAATAGAATTATTTAAATTTGTTGGACATGTGAAGGTATTAAATGAAAAATGTAGTATGGGACATGTGTTGCAATGAGGTGAAAGGTGAGGACTAATTAAAATATTTTATTTGAATTAGTTGGAAAATAGGAGAGGGAATTAATTAAATAAATAAGAATTATTTAATTAATTGTTCTATTTGGATAAATGGGATTAGGAGTGGGATTAAGACAAAATGTCATATGATGTTTCATGCAAAGTATCGACAAGGTGATGTTGTAAGACATGGACAATTTTAAGTGTCTACATGTTGCCTCTCTTTGAGATGATGTTGCAACTAAGAGAAGTAATATCATTTCAAAGAAGATAAGGTATGGATAGAAGAAAAGGATGATGATGTAAGGATAGGATGATGATGCCCCCTCGAGAGGATAGGCAGGTTGGACAAACACAGGTAGGCTCTTGAAATGAAATGAAATGATAAAGGATGGCTAAAAATATGGAGGATGCAAGATAAGGGAATGGATAGAAGAAATGAATGATACATTATGCTGCAATGAAGGTGAGCAACCATGAAGTTTGATGTAGCACTAGACATTATGCACCAAGGTATAAGGACCATGGTGACGATGTGTCTCATGCACCCAACATAATACAATCTTGTCTAGACGTATGAGGAAGTAAACTTAGAGCATTAAAGTCCTAATGCACAAAAGGTATGATATGACCTTAGATGCAAATGTTAATGCAAAAAGTTATTCCAACATACACAAGATATAAATATTAGCTGGAAAGAGAGGGATTTGAAACAAATGAAAGATAAAAATGATAACACACACAAGCAAGAAAGCAAGCATGCACAAATGATACAAAAACAAACAAGGTATTACTCATGTCAAGCTATAAACCAATGATTAATTGATTGATTGATTGAAGATGGTGTCTAGTTTCAAGAAATGAAACATGTCGTATAAGATGCCTGGTCTAGTTTCGACAATGCAACATCATGTATAAGACAATTGATTGATTGACACTAGTGTTGTTGGCCATACGAATCAACATCGAGATTTGATTAATTGATTGGCTTGGTTTACGTCAAGATTAGGATCAAGACAATTGATGCAATTGGGTAATTTGACAAAATTGATTGACTTGATTGGTATGGATTAAGGATGACCTGCATTTGGATTTATTGTTTGGAATTGATTGATTGATTTGGATTGATTTTGATTGACTAGATGAATTGAATTGATTAGAATGATTGGATTGAAGAATTGAATTGATGATTTGATTGGATGATTTGATGATTAATTTGATTGAGTGATTTGGATGAATTGATTTGAGGAATTGAATTGATTGATTTGAAGAATTAATTGATTGGATTGAATTGATTTGGTTGGGATGATTCGATTGAATTGATGATTGGATTGGTTTGAATTGAATTGATGAGTGGATTAGATGAATTGATTTGATGGTTGATGAATTGAATTGGTTAATTGGATTGGTTTTGGATTGACTTGATGGATTTGATTAGATGAATTGAATTGATTGATTGGAAGAATTGATGGATTGAGTTGATTGGATTGATGAAGCAATTAATTGAAGAATTGATTTAAAAAGTTTTTATTTGATGAATTGATTGAGTGCTTTAATGATTTGATTTGGAGAATTGATTTGATTTGATAAGGATGATTGGATTGGTTTGAACTAGATTGATTGGAATGATTTGATTTGAAGAACTGATTGGTTTGGAATTAATTTGATTTGATGAGGATTGATTTGATTGAATAGAATTGAGTGATTTTGATGAATTAATTTGAGTTATTGGATGAATTGATTTGATTGATTGGATGAATTTATTGCTTGAATTTTTGTTGGATATTTGATTTTTTTGTCTTTTGGAAATATTTGTTTTTTTTTTTGTATTTTTGACATGTTTTGATTTTTTTGCATTTTTGAAATGTTTTGATTTTTTTAGATTTTTGAAATGTTTTGTTTTTTTTAGATTTTTTTTGTTTTGATTTTTTTTTGTATTTTGACATGTTTTGATTTTTTTTGGATTTTGACATGTTTTGATTTTTTTGGATTTTGACATATTTTGAGATGGCATTGGTTGATAATTTGGGTAGCCTTTGTGCTAGATACCAAAGACAATAAAAACCAAGTCTAGGTGCTTGGATGGATGCAGGATGAGAGGGATAAAAGGATAAGTGATAATGGATAGAATGGATGTATGCATTATAAAGGGGGCTAGGATGTGATCACAGAAGTCTATGTCGCATAGGAATAACATGCCCCATTCTAGGTGTAATGTTAAGGATCTAACATGAAAAAGCTTATGACAATAGGGATAATGATATGATTGTTTGAATTAGGATGAGGTATATCAAGAGATATTTAGAGCATTTATCAACATTTTCCCCCCATTTCTTTATCAAGATCAAAAGGAGGAAGGGAGGATGGATGGACTCAATATGATAGGTATGTGGGTATAATGGATAAGGATGGTAGGTAGGATATGGTAAGATTGGATATGATAGGATAAAAAATGATAGGTTGGAAATGACAGTTTCGATGAGACAATGTGCCCCCAAGTGTAAGTGACATAGATGATCAACCTACACATGTCGCCTGTTTGCCAGGTTTTCATCATGGTACTTATCCAAGGTGCCACCAAGGGTGGTTTTCACCGTTGGACGAAGGGATTTCTCTTTACAATTTTGATTTTTTCTTTTCTTTTTTTTTTGAATTTTTTTATTTTTTGGATAAGAGAAGGGGAATATGGATAGGAGGGGCTCAAGCATCTAGTTCCATGAAAGGTGATAGTGTCCCACTAGAGATGGATGTCATCACACATGGACCATGTCAAATTCCATTATGCTCATAGATGTTTGTAAAGGAGTGCATGAAAGAGGGAGATGGAGTAGGTAGATAGTGGATTATGAAAGGTATATACAAGGATGTGTTAGGAATTGCATGCAGAAGATATCAATTAAATGCAAATAAAGATTAAATAGAGGAATGAAAATAAACAAAAATAATAAAAGCGAGAGACAATTTTTAACGTGGTTCACCCAAACTCAGGCTACATCCACCAATAGAGAGTCCAATATTATTATCTAGTAAATCAAATTAATTACAACCAACAATCCTTGTAACTCAATACCGCTGTAAATACTACAATACAATATCAAAATCCCAGCCGCAACATACATCCCAGCCACTTATAACAAGTTTTTTGGAAGCTTCTAGAATTAGGGTTTTACAATGACATTTTTCTCTTTTGTCGGTTAACAAAAAATTAATAGTACTTGCATGGTCAATCGCCACATACCAATAATCTCCCAATTGGAGACTGATCAGGCTCCGCTGACCCTGTACCTCCCACTAGAAATAAACACCCTGGATCTTGTTATTCTAATTTTATTGTTTTCAGTCTTGAAGACTAACCAAAGCTGAAGAGGAGCTCAGCTTCTCCCTTGTCACTGCCTTCATAAACATATTCGTTGGATTTTCATCTATATGTATCTTTTCCAGTCATAATTGTTTATCATCCAGCACCGACCGAATGAAGTGATACCTTAGCTGTATGTGTTTGGTCTTTGAATGTAAGGTAGAATTCTTTGTAATATGTATGGCACTCTGACTATCTATAAACAAATAATTGTTAGCCTGTTGTTTGCCAGATTCTTCCATGAAAGATTGCAGCCATATCATCTCCTTGCTTTCCTCTATTACAGCTACATACTCTGCCTCCGTGGTGGATAAAGCAACCACCTTTTGCAACCTGAAGATCCAACTCACCATTTTCCCACCTACAGTAAAGACATAACCTGTAGTACTTCGCCTAGTATCAATATCCCCTACCAAATCTAACTCCACATAGCAAGTGCTAAATCAGTATTAGAGCCCCCAAAACATAAATGTTTATTGGATGTACCTCTCAAATATCTGAGAATCTATTTTACCACATTCCAATGCTCTAATCTGGGATTACTCATATACATGCTTACGACTCCTCCAACATGTGCAATATCTAGTCTCGTGCATACCATGGCATATATTAAACTTCCTATTGCTGAAGCATATGGTACCTTGGACAAATTTTTTTTCCTCCTCTTGTGTCTTAGGACACATCTCCTTAGTCAATTTCAAATGACTAGGCAAAGGTGTGCTAACATCTTTTTCATTCTCTATATGGAATCTCTGGAACACCTTTTCAACATAATCAGCCTGAGATAGAGTCAATTTTCTATTCTTCTTATCTCTACAAATTTTCATACCAAATATTTGTGTTGTTGCCCCCAAATCCTTCATAGCAAATGACTGTGCTACCTGCTATTTTAACTCTCTTATGTGATCCATGTTAGACCCTGCTACAAGCATGCCATCAACATATAAACATAAAATAATGTAGCTGTCATTATCCAACCTCTTAAAATAAAAACAATGGTCAGAATTACACTGGCTGTAGCTTTGCTTAGCCATAAAACTATCAAATTTCAAATACCATTACCAAGGTGCTTGTTTTAAGCCATATAAACTCTTCTTCAATTTGCACACCAATTTCTCCTTACCTTTGACCTCAAATCCCTGTGGTTGTTCCATATATATCTCCTCCTCCAAATCACCATGGAGAAATGATGCGGAGCGCACAGCAGGAAATGCAAAACGAACCCTAATTTGCTCACAGTTGGAAAGACTAACAAATGAACCATCGATATATCTCCATCGGTCAGACAACCATTGTCGAGAAGACTTTCCTAAGTCTCTCCATGACCAAACTCACCCTGATAGCTCAACTTCACTTTATCTTCAGCAAGACTTACTTCTATCAGCCAAGTCTTTCATCCTTCTGTTGATGCCCGATGATGGTTAAGTTCCTCCTCGTCTTAACCGTGATGGCTTCCACACCATTTAGAAGTGACCTTATTAGCGAGACCCTTCCTGTTAGTGAACTCTTAACTTGTCTCCCGATGCGCTGATGGCATTTACCTTCGGTGAGTCTTGTTCTATCGGTGAACACTTGCAATCTTTGGCCAATGCGCTGATCACTCTGATGTCACCTTTAACCTTCACTCATCGGCGAGACAATTACTATCGGCCACATTAGGGTTTGCTTTGCTAATACACCGATGCACAATTTACCTTCTCCTGAACCCTAGCACATGGAGATGCTAGGTCAATGTACTGTGTAGCTCGCACTGTCTAGATCCTCTACACCGCTGAACAATGAAACAAAACATAAAACAAAAATGGATATTTGTACAATGAAGCCATTCCACTGATTTTGATAGAAATCTTACTAGTGGAATGCTTCACATCGACATATTGCAACAATGGAAAGCATAGAAAGAATGGAAATCTATAGCTATACAATTTGTTGTTATAAGAAAAGGAAATCAAATTGAAGGAATAGAATTGTTCTATTTCTCCTTAGCACAATATACAATCACATTCATCTCCTCAACGATTTGATTACCAATACTTATTTGGTTCATTCCTCTAGGTTATAAACTCGCCCTGAGGAAAACCAACTGATTCCAAGTGGCTGGGAGAAAAACCAACCGATTCCAAGCGGTTGGGAGACCAACCGACTTGAGATTAACAATTTGACAAATGTGACCTAAGTCACTCGGGACTTATAAAAAGAGTTCTAGGTCCTGAAAGACCTAGAGACCAACAGAAATGAAAATACATTGGTCAAATAGACCTTATTACAACACAAACATGATTTTCTAGGTGCTCCTGCACCAAGAAAGATAGTTTTCACATATAGTTGTTCCAAATTCAAATCTTCAACAGCCACAATACTTAAAACAGTACGAATAGAAGTCATCTTAACAACCGGAGAAAAAATCTCATCAATATCAATACCTTTTTTTTATGAAAATCCTTTTACAACTAACCTGGCTTTAAATCTTTTCTTACCTCCATCTTCTTCTTTTATCCTATAGACCCATTTGTTTGGTAAAGCCCTTTTGCCTGTAGGCAACTTACATAATTCCCAAGTCTGATTTTTTAGCAAGGAGTCCATTTCGTCTTTCATTGCAAGATCCCACTGAACCTTTGTATCCGCCTGCATAGTTTCATCATACCCTTCTAGTTCACCAGCATCTGTTAACAAAATAGAATACAAAGAGAGAGAAAACCTTTCAAGAGGTCTACTTAGCCTTGTTGACCATCTAACATTCATTGGAGTTTGTGGTATTTCTTATTGTTGTTGCAGAGCATGAGGAACCATTAGAATATCATTATCTGGAGTATCAACTAGCACCACATAATCCTTTTCTTTCTTCTCATGTTGCTGCAAGTGATCTTTGTACAACACCTCATTGAATACAACATCCCTGCTTCTCACAATTTTTAGATTTTCAACATCCCAAATCCTATAACCAAATTCATCAATGCCATATCCAACGAAGATACATTTTTTTTGATTTTGCATCCAGTTTGGTTCTATTTTTAAAATCTACATGTGCAAATGCTTCACAACCAAAGGTTTTTAGAAAAGAATAACTCACCTTCTTACTTGTCCATGCTTCCTCTAGAATACCACAGCCCAAAGGAATTGAAGGACCTCTATTAATTAAATATATAGGGGTATTGACAGCCTCTGCCCACATGTTTAAAGACAACCCACCATGCAATCTCATGCTCCTTGCATGCTCCATTATTATCCTATTCATGCACTCAGCCACTCCATTTTCTTATGGAATCCCTGGAACCATTTTTTGCCCACGAATTCCATTGAAGGAACAATAATCCTCAAATTCTTTTCTACAATACTGTGAGGCATACTTTTATCTCACTTGTATTATTTTGCTTATAGAACTCTTTCGATGATTTGTGATAGTCTTGTGGATTTTTAGGGATTGTTGATCCCACACGTGGACTTTCTTACCTTATCTTATACTTGATTAGATAGATGGTTTATGCTTTGTGGATGGTTAGATGGCATGTTAGATTTCCTTTTGATGATATGATGTTAGATGCTATGATGTCATTTGATACTATTGATATGTGTATAGATGTTAGACTAATGTTAGATCTTACCTTATGTGATCCTGATTATACTTGTGAGTAATGGATGATGTCAGAGACATTTTATTATCATGTGATTATTTTGATGTTGTATGTGATATTGTGATCATGTGTGTGTTATGCATGTTGTTCAATTGCTTTGGCTATTTTGTCATGTGCTATTAATGGGTTCGTAGAAGTGTGCAGGTTACTTTCCATACCCATGGAAAATCAAAGGTCAGACAACAACCATATGTTATTCCCCATTCAACCAACCTAGTCCTAAGTAGGATTAAGGTCACATGTGTTGGAGAATGTTGATATTTGTTGTAATTTGATTTATGACATTTGGTATGGTTTAATCTTTTCAATTTATCTTTTGAGGTGTTGTAAAAAGTGTAATGTTGAGTTTGCACAATTTTTAAGTGTTAAATGTTTGAATCCACTTTTATGTGATTTTATGTGTTTCTAAGTGTTGCTAATGGTCAAATATTGACCCTAGGTCATACCCCTAGGGTCTAGGACCATTCCTAGCTTGTTTAAACTTGTTTTGGACCTTGTATGGTCACCCAAACTTGACCTTGAAGTCAAATGACGAGTTTGGGAAGTGTGAGGGTGGTTGGAAGGTTACCATCTCACTTAACCTTAACCTCACCCACTTGGGTAAGGTTACCCTTGCTTCTCATGCTTTAGAAGCTTCCCAAATGTGTGAACCTCTTCCCTATGCTCTCACACATGTGTGAGATCACTTGTGGGGAAAAGTGTAGCTTAAATCAATGAGAAGGTGACAAGTGTCACCTCCTCATTCATAAGAAGCTTCCCTTTGTGTGTTCACATTACCCTATGCTCTCACACATGTGTGAGAGCACTTGTGGGAGAATGTGTAGCTTTGAGGAATGGGGAGGTGACAAGTATCATGTCCACATTCTTGTGGGGTTGTGAGGAGGGTTATGTGGATGGAGGAGAGGGTGACAAGTGTCACCTTCTCATCCATTAGGGTTTGAGAGCCTTGTCTTTATATCTCTCTCATTTTGATGAGAGGAGGGTTCTTCTTTTCATTTCTTTTGGGAAATTTTATACTTGTGTTAGGAGAGTGAAGGACTTGGAGATTTTGGGAGAACTTGTGGAAGCTCTTCACCAAAATTCACTCCATCCTTGAAGTTTGTAAGGTATTTCTCAAGTTTCAACCTTTTGCTTATTGTTTTACTTATGCAATGTGTTTCTGCATGTTTAGAGTTTATGCTATTTTAGTTTTTGTGTTGTGGGTCTTATGGGTTGTTTGGGTGAGCTCTCCTTGTGAGAGAGATCACCTTAGTATTGGGTGAGAGAGGATGAGAACCTCCTCGGTTTCCCCTCTTTGTTATGGTATTTGATTTGTGGCCAAGGGCCTTATTTCAGAGTTTTGAGGAGTTTGGGTCATGGCATGAGTGCCATGGTTTTGTGATATCAGAAATATGGCAAGAGGTGAAGTGTTTCAAGAGTATATTTGTGTTTAAGAGTGTGGGTTCCTTGAGTAGAGTGAGTCCACTCTCACCCTTCAAATCCATTCCTAAGATGGATTAGTTTTGTGTTAAGCCTTGGGTTGGGTGTTGTTGTGCTTGAAATGTGTGGTTGCTTATGTTGTGGTGTGGAACTTGGTTGTTAGAAGATCTCCTAGCTTGGGGAGGTGAGCTTCCCATGAGTATGGATACCCTTGTATATTTTTGTAGGTTCATTTGGAGGCTTGGAGGAGGTTGACTTGGGAAGACATTTTGGGATATTACCCTTTTGTATGTTGTAAATGAGGGCATTGAGATGCCTCATACCTATCTTGGGTTGTATCATGGTTATTCTAGTTGGAGGGGGAAAGTCATTTGAGTTGTAATAATACTCTTTTGTAAACTTGTATTTGATTTAATAAATGTGAAATAGTTTATCATTTCCATTTGTTGGAAATAATTAAAGTCTCTCTCTTTCTCATTATTGCCTTAAATATTTCATATGATATAAAATGCTTGGGAAAGAAAAATAAGAGCTTATTAAATCTCCTTGTGAAATAGGTAATACTATGCTACTATGCTTGTTTTGAGAAGAAGAGAAAACTATTTAAGTTATTTCAAATTAACTTGCTTGAGCTAGCTTGCACAATATCCTTTTATGCCTACCTATTTATTTTCATTAAGTATATTGATTATCTTCTAGTACAAATGATAAGTGTGTATATATATATATATATATATATATATATATATATATATATATATATATATATATATATATATATATATATATATATATATTTTTTTTTCTTTGTCCCTGTATATTGTAAGTCACTATTTTTTTTGTGACTGACAAAATTGTTTTTACCATAAAAATAAATAAATATATATATATATATATTCTTTTATTTATATATTTTATCAAACACAGTAATAAAGTTGAATCCTTGCATCATTTGAAAACTATTTAAATTCCATCGATCGGTGGTGTTGACCGCAGATTAGGGTTATGTTATTTTTTGTTGTGTTTGAAAAAAAATAGAGATGAAGCGACTGTAGGGGGCCAAACCCCTCTGTGGCCGCCACATTCTTTTTGCACAGTAGAGTGGGGGGAGGGGATCCTGCCCCCCTCTTCCGTTGTTACTGCCATGAGTGGCTATGGTCGCGGCTACACTTGGCCTTTCAGCCATTTTTTGTTACCTGCTTTAAATTTCGTTCTACCACTTCTCCTAAAATCTGCTCTGCATTGGGTTCCTTTTTCAGTTCGCCATTAGTGCTTCAGCCCTTTTCATTAATTAATATTTATGCTTATATATATGGTTCTACATGTGTATATAATCAGTTGGTTATAAAAATATATATTTTTATCTCTGTTTTAATCTTCCAGCATGATAAGCATAAGTGTGTGTGTGTGTGTGTGTGTGTGTGTGTGTGTGTGTGTGTGTGTGTGTGTGTGTGTGTGTGTGTGTGTGTGTGTGTGTGTGTTGTAAATTTCTTTTATGACTGGTCATTATTTTTGTGACCCTCTGTGTAAAATAATATTCTAGCTTTTGTTTTAAAAAAAAGATAAACCAGAGTTTAAACCTAATAAAGAAAATTTAGAAAAACATATAAATATTGTAGTAAACTTTTAATACATTCTAGTATTTGAAAACCTGTGCATGGAGAAAATAAAAAACATAGAAAATGAGCTTTGTAGCAAAACAAAACAAGGGATGCATTGCGTCAGGTTCCTACCGTTGGATGTGTGATTTGTTAGTTGATGTTGAAACTAATATTGGTAGCAATTTAAGTTTGCTAATAACACAATAAGAATTTATTGAATTAGTGGACAAATTCAACATGGAATTGTAATATTAAAAATAGTAATATTACTATTTCTAAAAGATTTCAAACTACATTTGAAAGCAAATAATGAGGGAGAAATTGTAAATGCCAAATACTGAATACAAATAGTCTTTTTTCACTTCTTCAAAATAGGTGATAGTTTGTTATATAGAGTTACTTTGAAAGAAATATGACAAATCATTTATAAGTTTCTTTATCCAAAAGCTTGTTAAAAAACATAAAGCTTCATCAATATGTGATTTTATGCTCCATTTGCATCCTGCAAGATATGTATAAAGATGGTTGTCAACAGATTATTGTAGTAAATAAACTATTGTAATGAGCAGTTATATCTAAATAATAGATTGTCTAAATATTCTATTGGTAACGAACAAACTAATTTCTTTGAAGGGAGAAATACCTGAATGATGGACTTGTCAAAAGAACAATTAATAGTTTGCTTATTATCAGTTGTCAAAATAGTTTTAAGATACATGGAGTGTATGTAAGTAACTTCTTGATTCCATATAATGCAATGGGAAGTGTGATCTTATAGTGTTCCATATCTATCAAATTTGTAATTACAGTTTAGATAGAATGCATGGAATGAACTGGACAAGGCATTGGCTATTCGTAATATTCCATGGACTTGCAAGACATGTTCAAATATTATTATCTTTGGGCTTAGATTTAAAAAATTGTAAGTAGAGAAATTTTGAATACAAGGAGATATTCTCATTTTTTAGGTTAGTAAAACTAGTCTCTCTATTAAATTTGCCTAGGGACTTTATGATGGGTTAATATTGGGTACACGAATTACCCTTGACACTTTTTCTCTACCAAATTTGTCTCTAGAAATATTTGATCCTTGATGTTTTTTTGTTAGTCAAACAATTTTCCTTAAAATTTATTATGGGTAAGTCTTTACCAAAATTGCTTTGTACAAATTTAAAATTTGGTAAACTTCATCAAAAACAACAAATCATTTAAAATCATCATGGAATTTTTTATGTTAGGGCTTTGACTTTTATTGGAGCTTTTTTTTGTTTGTTCGGTTTCTACTAGGGTTTTTGTATTGTTTTTTAGTTCTCATATTTTTAGTGATTGCTTGTGAGTGTAGTTAGAAATTTCTCCATAGCATGGGAGGTGTTTGTCATGACCCTAATAGCAGGGTTATGTTTTGGTTTGTTGGTGGTCTTGGTGTTGGTTCTAATAATTTTTCTAAGGCTGTGGCCACTTGCCAAGCTCTTTTAAAAGCTAAACTAAAGCATTTTACTCAATTAAAAAGGAAGTCTTCCTCTCACTTATAGCAATGGCAGTTGAATGAATGTAAGAAAGACATCAACATCCTCATTCATGATTTCAATGTTGTTAAGTGGAACCATACTAGAAGGGAAGGAAATCAAGTTGTTGATTTCTTGGCTAAATCAGCTTCTAACCAGAATAACATCAAGGTTGATACTGAAAAATAATCAAGATTGCCCTAACCGGGACTTAAGCAAAGACTTTAGTGTTTTTATGAATGCTCACTGCAATGCCTCTCTAGATTCTTGATTCTCACTAGTGGTTCGGTCCTTGTGGTGTTCTTCTTCTTTATTCCTCTATGGTTAACATTATTATTGCTATCTACTTTCAGCGGTTTTCCTATTGGTCCCATTTTTTTAACACAAAGGAGAGCATTACTTCCGACACTCAGAGCATGTATGATCTTCAAGAGAACAAACACGCTTATGCCCTGTCTATGGGGTTTGGTAGGTTCCTCTTCTCTTGTTGATTGTCTATTTTCAATCCATTTGGATTTTCTAGATTTTTTAGAATTGGTGTGCCATGAATCTTTTTTAAAACTAGCAGACCTACTTTATAATGAGTCATTGTTTAATTTTAAAAATTACTTTTATATTTAAAAAATAGACTAATCCTATTTTAACTCATTTATATTAGTTTAAACTGTTTATGTGAATGTAATTTTTCTTTATAAATATTAAAAGACTAATTCTATTTTAACTTTAAAACTATTAGTTGTAACTTTCATTATTATAATTAAATAATAATAAGTAATGGAATAAACCATATAAAAAATCAACAAATTATGTTATAAGGTGCACCCAAAAAAAACTTACAAAATAGTTTTATCATGAACCTTTAGTCAAAAAGTAGCCAAAAGTGGAGACCCCACAAAGCCCGCTATGCACCATCAAATAATAGTAAATGGACACATATGATATTGATTTGTTTGTCAGGGAATCTATGTGACTATATAATTTATTGAAAAGGAGAAAAACAAAATATTTTTTCATGTCCTTTGAATAAATAAAATTGATAACTGAACTAATAATTAATATATTCTAAGAGTTGGAATTATATTTATTTGGATTAAATGTATGAAATTGAAATAAATCAAATAATATTTGTTTGTCAAGAACTGTAGAAGTGATTTATACAATATAATTGCTAATAGTTTAAACAATTAGGAGTGCAATTGGTGATGTCATCATAATAAGACTATTGGACATTGTTAGTGTAGTGCCCCTCCATTCTCACTTTGGATGAGAAGGTGGTCGGGCTAAGGAGCATGAAGAAGAAGGTAAAATACTCGAAATACTTAGGGTATGATAGATATGTTGATGGTAGGCTTACTGTTATGATGTAGTTGATGACATTGTTGATACTTTATGATTAGTACATTATGCTTATGTTGTGATCAATTATAGGTTAATTGATTATGTAGATTAGTTTTACTACTTGATTAATGCGATTATTTGTCTATGTGTTAATTGGTTGTTTATTTACTAATGAATTTGTTTAATGTGGATACTTATGATGTGTTTTGTGAAGGGACGGTGTAGTATTACTCATAATGAGTACCCTACTACACTGTGATTCCATGTCACTATGTACATGCTTGGATGATTATATGTATGTATTTGACACTTTTGTTTACTGCAGGTTGCAGGTACCAGGCATCGACTCCACCTGAATTGGCAGGTCTGAGCGTGCCTTCATACCAATGGAACTTGTTGAATGGAGATAACATATTGTCCCCTAGCCTAGCTATCATCCTTGAAGAGGATGAGTATCTGGTTGTGTACCCTGTTAGTGTTGTCGGTTTGGTCATGATAGTTAGTCATTATTGTGGTGGTCTTATTTTTTGATCTTGCATAGTAGTCAGGTATGGTTTGACAGTTAGGTTATTTTGTTGGTATTGTTTTGGTTATTGTTATCTTAAAATAAAATAATTAGTTATGAAGCATTTTTGTTAAATAAATAAATATATAAATGTCCTTATGTAAATTTAGTTTATGAAAAATATATTATTGTAGAAGTTAAGTTAATAAATAATAATAATAATAATAACAATAGTAATAAATGTAATTGAAACTAGAGATAAATAAATAAATAATATTTATGTGTTACCATAAAATATATTTATCTTGGTCTGGTTGTAAAATGTTTATAATAGCAAACTATAAGATATTGTTCATGCAAGAGTTATTGCCTCTTGTGGGGGGAATCTTCTGGAAGATTTTAGGGGATTTCTTTCGCTAAAAATAGGGAGTTTTTGGGCTGTATTTAGGGGGAGATTTATCTCTTATAATAATCTTCAGCAAATTGAACTTTTGGGGGGAGACTAGTTTGTAGTTGTAGCAGTTGAACCCGGCATCGAATCTTCAGCCTAGTCAAGCAAGCGAAATCAGGTTCCTTTGGTTCTAATTTCTGTCTTACTTTTCTATTGAAGCAAATGTTTGATTTATAATTTTTCCTATTGATGGTAATTTACTTAAGAGGTTAGAATCCTTGTTTTTAGATCCAATTGTGCATGTCTGTATCATTGCATTTCTGGGAATCACCGATTGATGTGATTATCTATCTCTTGTCCATTTCATCTTTATTTTTATAGTCTATTGCGTTAGCCATAACTTTTGTTTTCCAAATTGGGTTCCTTTAAATTTTTGATATATGGTGCACGACCTAGTTATCTAAATCATATCCAAAATTTGTCCATACTCAGTTTGTAGATTTAGAAATATGAATGTTTTGTGACTGACTACCTCTCAGCCATTTCATCTTTATTTTCGCTGTCTATTGCATTAGCCATAACTTTTGTTTTACGAACTGGGTTCCTCTAAATTTTTTATAGATAGTGAATGACCTAGTTATAGAAATTATATCCAAAAATAGTCCATACCCAGTTTGTCATTTTAGAGATATGAATGTTTTGTAACTGTCTACCTATCAGCCATTTCATCTAAATTTTAGCAGTCTGTTGCATTAGCCATAACTTTAGTTTTATAAATTGGGTTCCTCTAAATTTTTGATATATGGTGTATGGCCTCGTTTTCTAAATCATATCCGAAAAATGTCCATACCCAGTTTGTCATTTTGGATATATGAATATTTTGTGACTGTCTACCTTTCACCTATTTCATCTCTGTTAAAACAGTTAGTTGCATCACTAATAATTATATATTTTCAAATTGGGTTTCTCTGAAATTTTTATATAAGATTCAGCTTTTACCTATGAAAACTATATACAAAAGAGTTAGCATTACCCAGTTTGTCAATTCAGAGACATGTATCAATTAGTGACAGACATTCCTATGCCATCTTGATTGTTGTTATTAAATCTACAAATCCATTCTATGCATATCCTTTAATCATTGCATTCCATAATTTGACATCTCTTTGAGGCAATTTGCTGAACAGTTAATGCACTTTGTTTGTGCTCTCACTTTTGCATACATGTCTACTAGAGCATTTCCTTTTCAAAGTCTCTTATCATTATCAAAACATTCTATATCTATATTTTTCCTGATATAGTATATGTTCTTGCATATCTTAATCGATCATATTAGTATGTTTCTTTCTTAGTGGTTTATTTTAGTACTTTTGAACATGATATTTGGTTATTTGAGGACTGATTCTTGTTTTTAAGATTCTTTTCTTAGGATTTGAAATTAGCAATATAGTCTAATATGGATTTAATAATAAAAACATAACTTAAAAGATTTTGGAAATCATACATGGGGTAGTGATTATGAAAATATTTATGTTTGAATTGAATTATATTCTCTTAAATGCATTAGAAATAACATAACATTTATCAAGTTATATCTTTTATCTGAAAATTAGATAATGGTATAAGGAAAATGAATTAAATTGGATGATGATTTTGAGACTTATTGTGTTTGAAGGGAATAGAATCAACCTAGTTCTAATTTAAGGTAGAAGTATCAATTTTGGATTTTAATTAGAAATTATTTAATGATGAGTCGTTGATAATAGTCCATGACTTTCAACTACTAAATGTTAACCTTGCAATTAGTCTAAGTAAGACTCTTAATATTATCTATTACCAATAGCATAGGAATGGATTGAATATTGTTACTTATGGCACTTATATCATTTGATCATATTAGTAATTGTTACTAGTAGTTAGAATAATATTGTTCTGCATTATTGAGATAGATTCACTTTATGTTTGTTGGATGATTGACCATGATTGGAATTAATGTTGCATTTTTCAAGACCCATTATTAGTGCTTCAGATCATGTGTTGCATCTGTGGTTTTGCTTTTGAAGTATTGATGAGGAATTTTGGTTTATGATGTGTTTCGGAAGTGATTGTGATGTGTGACCATTACGTTTTAATGGTGTCATGTGTTGTGTTATTTGGGGAAAATGGTTTCTAGAGGCCCAGGAGGGTATGATTGTGTGGGGGTTGGCTATGTGTGCATCATGCCAGTTGAATGAAATGTATTATTGAAATATGGTTTCTTACTCATGTTGGAATGATGCATGTGCAAGATGGTTTGTGCCTTGCTCAGTGTACCTGTTCTTGTGGTTTTGCCTTGAACTCATGTTGATGTCTTTTTCGAGATGTAGTGGTAGAGTTCTTCTTGAATGTTGGGGTTCATTATTGTTTTGAGCATGGAATAAAGTATTGTGTTGGTTTATGTAATCTGTTGATATTTTTGGAGCAAGAGGACCCATGCCTTGCTCTGGATACATTTTGTTGAGATTTGTATGCAAGAAGGTAAATGCCTTGCATAGTATATAGATACTTGTCATTATGTCTTGCTTGATGAATAGGGTCTTCTAGATGCAGGTGGGAAAGTGGCTTCCAATGTGGGGTTGGTGCCCAAAGTGGCTGCCAAGATAACCCATTAGAAGTTGTTAATCCAGTGATAACTTAATAATAAATTTGGAGGGTTGGGGGGGCTTTCACATTAATCAAGATAAAGTATGCCTCACTCATGGCTCAAGTGCTTGTTTAGGCTTGAGATGAGATGAGAAGGCCCTGGTTGGCAAGATCAACTTCCTTGTCCTCACAAAAGGAATGTTGGTTCTGCATGTGTCACCCTATGGGGCCGGTGCCTAGAGAGCCTGCCAGGATAACCATAGATGGGGGCCGATTTCTAGAGAGAGATAACTTGGATAACCCATGTTAGGACCATGCGATGACACTCTTCCCTACTGCAGTCTAGCATTCCCTAGTTGCACTATTCCCATTCATTGTGTGGTTGCCTCTGGAAGTGATGTTTGTGTATTGCTCTGTGTTGTTGTGGTCATGTGTAGTTCTTGTTCACCATAGTTATTATCTGCCTGACTATTCATGTTGTGGGACCTTATTGTTATCTCCTAGCACGGGGGGTGGACCTCAAGGTTCCACATGGTCGGGTGGTTGTGCATTCTTCCATTGGTTTTCTGGCACCGTGGCTCGTGTGTAAAGAAGTTATATCTCATGTTTCCAGATTTGTACCTGTATTTGAAGATAGATATTTATACTATTCGCATCTAGATCTGTGTATCAGTGGAACTCATTATGTAATTTGATGTAATAAAAAAGGAAGTGCTTTTGTATCATAGAAATTATGTAATTCCTCTTGTAAGATAAACTATTCTGCATTTGTAAACATTATTGCAAAGATGTTGATGTATGTATCTGATGAGGTAATCAAGTTGTTAGTTTGAGTTATTTGAATAAACTATGTATGTTGTTGATTAATGTTTAATTTTAATAATGCAGCTATGTAATCCCTAGAGATGTTAGTTTAATTGGTTGTTGATATATTGTGTTATGTTTTAGTTACTTCTATTTTAGTTAAAAAAAATC
This sequence comes from Cunninghamia lanceolata, assembly GCA_027924645.1. Lineage (NCBI taxonomy): Eukaryota > Viridiplantae > Streptophyta > Pinopsida > Cupressales > Cupressaceae > Cunninghamia > Cunninghamia lanceolata. The sequence goes on along the minus strand of BSBN01000828.1, from coordinate 12,623,268 downwards.
TACCCTTTTATTGCTTTAGTTGAACTTATCTCTAGGGTTGCATGACGAGGCATTACAGTTAGCCAATAGAATATCAATAAAATCATTTTATTATATTAAAATAGAAATTAAAAACTAAAAAACTTTAGAAAAATTAGTCAAACTAATTTAATTCTTCAATTCCATTGGACAATTGAATAAAATTAATAAAATTGCATGAATGCATTAGTATTCCTGTGCAGGAACTAAAAAAGAAGGTTACAAAGAAATAGAGAATTTTTGCAACCTATAGATGACCAAGTTAGAAAACTTTTTGACAAATAAACTATCTTGAAAATGCTCCTATTGGGAAGATACCTTCCACTTGGGAAGATACCTTCCCGCTTGCTCCACTTATAAACCTGCACAACCAAACATAAACAATTCAACTTGCAAATGTGATCAAATAAAACATTTTGGCATTTTTATAATGATGGCCTAGTGTAGTTCCCCTCCATTCTCACCCTAGATGAGCAGGTGGTCGGGCTAAGGAGAATGAAGGAGAAGGTAAAATACTCAGAATACGTAGGGTATGATAGACATGTTGATGACACTCATTGGTGTTTATTATGATGATATTGTTAATACTTTATGATTAATACATTATGCTTATGATGTGATCAGTTATAGGTTAATTGATTATGTAAATTAGTTTTACTACGTGATTAATGCGATTATATGTCTATGTGTTATCTGGTTGTTTAGTTACTAATGAATTTGTTTAATGTGGATACTTGTGATGTGTTTTGTGAAGGGACAGTGTAATATTACTCATAATGAGTACCCTACTACATTGTGATTCCCTGTCACTATGTGCCTATTTGGATGATTATATATATATGTTTTTGACACTTTTGTTTGCTACAGGTTGCAGGTACCAGGCATCGACTCCACCTGAATTGGCAGGTCTGAGCGTGCCTTCATACCAATGGAAGTTATTGAATGGAGATAACATATGGTCCCTAGCCTAGCCTAGCCATCATCTTTGAAGAGGATGAGTAACTGATTGTGTACCCTATCAGTGTTGTCAGTTTGGTCATGATAGTTAGTCATTGTTGTGGTGGTCTTGTTTTTCGATCTTGCATAGTAGTCAGGTATGGTTTGACAGTTGAGTTATTTTGTTGGTATTGTTTTTGTTATTACTGCCTTAAAATAAAATAATTAGTTATGAAGCAGTTTTACTAAATAAATAAATATATAAATGTCCTTATGTAAATTTAGTTTATGAAAGATATATTATTCTAGAAGTTAAGTTAATAAATAATAATAATAATAATAATAATAATAATAATAAATGTAATTATAATTAGAGTTAAATAAATAATATTTATGTGTTGCCATAAAATATATTTATCTTGGTCTAGTTGTAAAATGTTAAAAATAGCAAACTGTAAGATATTCTTCATGTAGGAGTTATTGCCTCTTGTGGGGGGGAATCTTCTAAAAGATTTTAGGGGATTTCTTTCTCTAAATAGGGAGTTTTTGGGTTGTATTTAGGGGGAATTTCTCTCTCATAAGAATCTTCAAGAGATGGAACTTTTGGGGAAGAGAATGGTTTGTGGCTGCAACAGTTGAACCCAGCATCAAATCTTCAACCAGTCAAGCAAGCGAAATCAGGTTCCTTTAGTTCTAATTTCTGTCTCATTTTTCTGTTGAAGCAAATGTTTGATTTATAATTTTTCCTATTGATCGTAATTTGCTTGAGTGGTTAGAAACCTTGTTATCAGATCTAATTGTACATGTCTATATCATTGCATTTCTGGGAATCATTGATTGATGTGACTGTCTACCTCTCAGCCATTTCATCTCTATTTTAGTAGGTTGTAGCGTTAGCCATAACTTTCATTTTACAAATTGGATTCCTCTAAATTTTTGATATATGGTGCATGAATTAGTTATCTAAATTATATCCAAAAATTGTCCATACCCAGTTCATCGGTTTGGAGATATGAATGTTTTGTGACTATCTACCTCTTAGCCATTTCGTCTCTATTTTAGCAGGCTGTAACGTTAGCCATAACTTTCGTTTTACAAACTAGGTTCCTCCAAATTTTTATATATGGTGTACGACCTAGTTATCTAAATTATATCCAAAATTTATCCATACCTAGTTCGTCATTTTGGAGATATGAATGTTTTGTGATTGTCTACCTCTCAGCCATTTCGTCTCTGTTTTAGCAGGGTGTAGCGTTAGCCATAACTTTCATTTTACAAACTGAGTTCCTCCAAATTTTTGATATATGGTGCACGACCTAGTTATCTGAATTATATCCAAAATTCATCCATACTCAGTTTGTCATTTTGGAGATATGAATGTTTTGTGACTGTCTACCTCTCATCAGTTTCATCTGTCTTAAAACAGTTAGTTACGTCACCAATAACTCTATATTTCGAATTGGGTTTCTCCAAGATTTTTTTCAACAAATTCATTTTGTGCATATCCTATGATCATTGCTTTCCATGGAGCGACATCTTTTTGAGGCAGTTTGTTAAACAGTTAGCCTGCCTGTCTATGTTTTCATCATTGCATTGTTTGGAAGTTTCTAAAACCTACTCAGCAAGTCCATTTTGCATGTATCCTACAATCATTGCATTGATAACATCTTTTTGAGATATTCCATCAAGCAGTCCACGTGCCCATCTATGCCTCTACATTTTTTTTTGTTAGAAAGTTTCTAAAGCCTTTTTACAGTATGGCAAAAGTTTTTATGGAGGATGTATTTTCTTACCAAACGCAAGCGACTATGCCTTTTGTTCTATCTTTTATAGAATAGAAATTTTTGTTCTAGCTATACTTTCCTTAAACCAAAAATGTTGCAAGTCAATCTCTGATATAAATTTCCTTCATGTTATTTTATCAAGACAAATAGGTTGTGTTATCAATTATTTTTAAACCTAGTGTGTAATTCTTTCATCTTCATGGTGATTGTGTTACACCTGAAATAGTTCTTATATACATACAACTTAGAATAAGCATAGTACTTATAGAATTGAATACTTCCAACATGTTGACATGGATATTGAATTGGTATGAGATAATAATATGTGTATTGATAAAATCCATTATTATGGCCAAGAAATACTTGTTTATGGGAGGTAGTAACTTTTGATTGGCTTATCTAATTTCTTCTAGGTGAACAATTTAAATGTGTGCTTGCATAGAGTATACTAGTATGAAGTAAATTGAATATATTTTTTTAAATATGTGAATTAGATCAATCTCCTCATTATGATAGGAGAAATCTTGGTGTCTATATTAGGTAAATAAGCCTTTAATGTCTTGGTATTTATTACCCATGAAGTCTTATATTAATATTGTTGTGTGATCATTTACATAATCATCTTTTAAAAGTCATATTTTTTAATAGAAAGTAGGTATAGTATACCTTAGCTAGATGTATAAATATATATTTCTTTATCCTAGTAATGTATTGTATCTGGTTGAAATAATAATGGTTTAGTTATTCTTTCTTCTTGGTAATTGTATAGTTTATTAGATGAAAAAGTAATAGTTCATGTTATAGTTGATTTCTTGATTCTAGATTTAGTTTTAAAGTAATAGTTCATATTATAGTTGATTGATTTATTTTCTCTTAGTTGTATTTATTTTTACCTAGTGAAGGAAGCTGGAGGGATTTATGATTGGGTTAATTTAATCTGGTAGAAAAGAAATCTAGATTACCCTTTTGAAGAAGTTATTCAGACTTTTAAATGAAGATAGATAATTATCACATGGTTGAAGAATCTTAGTTTATGTTGTACATGGTTGCATTGTAATGGAATTGTGTTATGCGATGATGGATCTTAGTTTGGTCTATTAGATGATGATGTGCTTTTGTGAGTGAATGTTATGTGAGTCTATTGTGTTATAATGGTGTCAAGTGTTGGTCAAGTAGATTCCAGAGGCCCAAAGGGGTAGTCATGTGTATGTCTCTTGTGATATTGTAATCTTGTTATTATTTAAATGTGAACTGGTTTATGTAATGTTGAGTTTCCTCTAATTATGGACTATGTGGTTGTGACGACTGTGCAAGATGACCCATGCCTTGCTCAGTGTAACTATTCTTGAGGTTATGTTTTGAACTCATATTGAGGTCATGTTTGAGGTGTGGTTGTGGAATCCTCTTTGAATGTTGTGGTTTATTCTATCGGTTGAAATTTTTTTTGGAGCAAGAGGACCCATGCCTTGCTCTGGATACTTTTGTTGAGATTTGTATGCAAGAAGGTAAATGCCTTGCATGGTATATGGATGTTAGTCGTTATGTCTTGCTTGATGGATAGGGTCTTATAGATGTAGGTGGGAAAGTGGCTTCCAATGTGGGGCCAGTGCCCAAAGTGGCTACCAGGATAACCCATTGGAAGTTGTTAATCCAATGATAACTTAATAATAAATTGGAGGGTGGGAGAGCTTTCACATTAATCAAGATAAAGTATGCCTCACTCATGGCTCAAGTGCTCGTTTAGGCTTGAGATGAGATGAGAAGGCCTAGAATGGCAAATCAGCTACGTTGTCCTCATGAAAAGTATGTTGGTTCCGCATGAGTTTGTATGGGGGCCGGCGGTCAGGAGAGGCTACCAGGATAACCTAGGATGGGGGCCGGTGCCGAGGAAGACCTGCCAGGATAACCCGTGACAAGCTATGTGATGATACTCCTCCCTATTGCAGCCTAGCATTCCCTCTTTGGTGTTCTTTCCTTATGTTGTGTGAATGCCTCTGGAAGTTCTGTTAAGTGTGGAAGTGTTGTTTATGTTGCTTGTGTTGTCTTGTTGACCCGTGTTGTACTTGAGTCATGTGTAGTCCTTGCACCTGTTAGTCTTCTCTCTTCTTGTCTGTTGTTGCTACAGAACCTTATGTTATCTCCTAGCACAAAGGGGTGGACCTTAGGGTTCCACATGGTTGGGTGGTAGTGCTATTTTCTCCATTGGTTTTCCCTTACTACTGTTCGTGTGCGAGAAGAATGGATCTTGTGATGCAGATTCCAGATTATGTTCCAAATTGATGAGGCAGCTTTTATGCTCATGTGCTAGTGTTGTGTATCAGATTTATCGTATTGTAAGTATTCCAATGTAATCCAGAAAGTGATAGTGTGAATGATGTGATGATGTACCTTTATGTATGAGAAATTGTATATGAACTTGTAGTTCTAATTATATGATCTTGTTGATTTCTTATTTAATGTTATATCATGGGAATGTAAGTGCTCTTACATGTGAAGCAATAGATTAGAATTGAATTATTGATGCTAGTTAATTCTTGATCCTATAAATAGTTTAGTAAGTAATGCAGCTGTGGAACCTTAGAGGACAAGTAAGTTTAGTGATATGTATTGATGTGGTTGACATTACTTTGTTATTCTCTCTTTAAAAAAATTATTCTATTTTTTTTAGCATAGTTGTGTTGTCCTCTGGGGTTTCCTAGGGGGGCGTTACACCTAGGGTTTGGTGCCGTAATTGAGGAAGTTGTTTAACTTAATTAAACTGGTTTATGTGTGCAAATCCCACTTAATGAGTGGTGACCTTTTTGTCTTATTGATAGAGTGTTTTTTATTTAATTATTTAGTCTAGTTATTTAAAATGTGAGTTGTGCACTTTACTTATGTAATTGATTTAATTTAAATTTAGTTTTCCTTTTATGGGTTAGGCCTATAGTGTTAGAGGTGTTATTATTTGATTTAAATAAATTGTGTGTGGGTAAATAGACTAGGATATTTACATTTAAACTATAATGAAAGCTAGATTAATTTATGTCTAAAATTGTTTGGGAGGGTTCATAGACAAATTATGCATTTTTTTAATTTAAACTTGTAAGGGGTTAAGTTGAGAAATTTTATTTAAATTTATTTATGCAACCTCCTATAGTTGATGAGGTGGTGTTATGCTATCGAAATCTCTATAGGATTTATCCTACTTTATTCCATAAATGCCCCGTTATGCTACCAAAATTAGTCCAGAATTATTTGCAATATATGCTTTTATTAGATCATTCAATTTATCTCATTTTGTTTTAAATGTTAGATTAATGTTTAGAAAGGTCTTGAGTGGACCTTTGGTTAGACTTCATTTCACTTAATAATCCTTTCAGTGTCTCTCTTGTGATATATACCCCCTTAGTGGCTTACATGACTTAGGGATAGTATAGTGCGTGTCACACCATCCCGTATTATTGACTTTCCTAGCCTTTGGGCGATACACATGTCGTTAGTTGCGGAACCAACTACATTGTGTACAAGTGTCACCGAGCGTGCATGTTGCACACGAGGGGATTTGTAGAGTCAGGAGGGAAATTTTTTTTGTAATTCATGTCATGACCACATTGCAAATGTGGTCATGACATGTGGTTATCGTGTCATAACCACATGGCGAATGTGGGCATGATAAATACTCACCACCATTATCAGATCTGAGACATTTTAATCTTTTACCCCTCTCATTCTTAACCAAGCTTCTCTATTTCTTAAATGTTTTAAATACATCAGATTTCTACCTAAGGAAATAAATCCAAACATTCCTAGTTGCATCATCTATGAATGTAACATAATACTGAGAGCCACCAAGAGAAGATACCTGAGTTGGTCCCCATACATTTGTGTGCACAAGCTCCAACTTTTCATCTTTCTTTTGCTTCCCATCCTTGAGAAAACTAACTCTCTTTTGTTTGCCATACACACAACTTTCATAGAAATCCATATTAATACATTTCAAACCTGGTAAAACTTTCTTAGAATGAAGTACCTTCATACCTTTTTCACTCATATGCCCAAATTTGTTATGCCACAATGTTGTCTCAGAACCTGCAGCAATTGTTTCAGTCTCTTCCTATGAACCCACAGCAACTGTTCCTGAACTTGCTTGTTTTTTCTCTGCAACAACTAAAGTAGAAGGAACAATATGACCTGTACAAAGATATAAGGTGACTACTTTCACACTTTTTGCTACTATTAAGGCACCTCTTGAAACCTTCCAATTTTTATCATTAAAAGTAACTGTGAAACCTTCATCACCTAGTTACCCTGCTGAAATTAAATTTCTACTTAGCCTTGGAGCGTGCCCTACCTCTTGTAGTAGTCAATGATTCCCATTCTACAACTTAATCTTAATTCTTCCCTTTCCAACAATCTGACAGGGTTCGTTATCTCCCAAATAAACTAGCCCAAAATCCCCTTGGACATAATCAAGAAAATAACTTCTATGGGGCGTAGCATGAAATGAGGCCCCTGAATCTAAAACCCATGAATCATCAGCATTATCTAGGGAAAGAATCAAAGCATCATCTTCAAATTTATTACTTACCACATTTGCCTCTTTATTGCCTTCTTGTTTGTCTCCTTCTTTATTCTTTCGATACTAGCAATCTTTCTTCAAATGACCTGGTTTCCCACAGTACCAGCAATCCTTCTGTCCTCTAGATTGGGACCTCTTGTCCTTTGATTTTTCTTGTGACTTCCCATGACCTCCAGAACCTTTTCCTCTCTCCTTTGATATGCCCCTGCTTTATGCATTCAAAACACTACATGATGTGGACCCTCTTGATCTTTTCCATTGCATTTCCTTGCTAAGGATAACACCAACAACATCATCAAATGTCCAATTATTTGAACCAGAGACAAAGTTACTTACAACCATTACCAAGCAATTTCGGCTTTCTGGCAAAGAACATAAAACCAAGAGAGCCCTCACAGGTATTCATCAAATTTCACATTTACAGAAGTTAACTAATTGGTAATAATATTAAACTCATTTAAATGATCTGTCATAGATCCACCTTCAATCATTTTCAGATTAAACAAATGCTTCATAAGAAATACCTTATTTAAGGTTGAGGGTTTTTCATACAATTTAGCCAAATCATCAGTTCATTTGTTGTCTTCGCTTATGTTATATTAAATTCCATAGATGGTGCCAGGCACAACCGAATGGTTCCCAGTGCCTTTCTGTCCAAAAGTTCCCAATCCTCATCATTCATTGCTACGGATTTCTTGGTTATTCCTTCCAACAACCTCCATAAATCCTTCTGATAGAGAAAATCCTCCATCTGCATCTTTCATAACTGATAGTTCTACCCATTGAATTTATCTACCTTCAATTTACCCTCGTCCACCGTTGCTCCCACTTAACCGTGAGACTCCCACTCAACTGTGAGACCTTCCTGCAAACGATAATCGAACACAACCCACTCTGATACTACTTGTTAGGAATTGCATGTAGAAGATATCAATTAATGCAAATAAAGATTAATAGAGGAATGAAAATACACAAAAATAATAACAACAAGAGATAATTTTTAACGTGGTTCACCCAAACTCGAGCCACATCCACCAACAAAGAGTCCAATATTATTATCTAGTAAATCAAACCGATTGCAACCAGCAATCCTTACAACTCAATATCGTTGCAAATGATACAATACAATATTGAAATCCCACTTGCAACATACATCCTAGCCACTTATAAAAAGATTTTTGGAAGCTTCTAGAATTAGGGTTTTATAATGTCATTTTTCTCTTTTGTTGGTTAACAAAAAATTATGAAATGTTACGAGTGTATAGTACTTGCATGATCAGTCGCTACATGCCAACAGGATGTATGGGGAATAATGGATTATGATGTGGATTATGTAGGGAAAGATAGTGCATTATGATGTGGATTATGTAGGACTTATGCACAAGGATGGATTGGAGGCTTATGAAAAAGCATGGACCATAGGGAGGTTATGGGTGAAATATGTAGGATAGTGGATGAAGGATGGGGAGATGGAGGTATTTGGAAATGTTATAGAATGGAAGGGAACCATGACCAACTGTTGCACACACCATGATAAACATTGAAGCTTTTGATTTGGAGGAGGTGTAGGAAGTAATGGACATGTTTGCTTAGGGGAATGGTTGATGTAAGCATTTAGGGACCCACATAGACTTAAGATTTTTATGATTTTTGTTTTGCTTGTGGGATTAAGGAATTTGAGATTTTTGAATGGAATGGGATTTTTGGATGGAAGAGGATGTGGATGCTTCATTTGACTTGCTTGATTTTTGCTTAGGGACCCAAACCATTTTGTTTTTGGGCTTTTCTTTTGGAGGTGTGGGCTTGGGTAGCCTTTTGGATATATTTTTCTTTGACTCTTTGCATTTGTGCCCTAAGGCATGAGGATTTTTATGAGTTTTTGCTTTATGGGTAGAGGCATCCAAACTTTTATTTTTGAATCCCTTGGAATTGGTGGAAGCTTCATGATTAGATGATGTGTGCATTGATTGGTCATGATTAGGAGTTTTTGAGAACTTATGGATAGAAGGATTAAAAGGGGATTTTTGGATAAATAGATGAGCGAGTTGGATGATAGGGATATTAGGTGTTGGGAGAAGTGGAGGTAGAGTGGATGGGGGGATATTAGGAGTTGGAAGTAATGGAGGTAAAGTGGATGGTGGAAGGTGTATGGTCACATGCTTTTGAGATTTATAGGATAATGGAGGTGGAATGGCAACATATGTTTTGGGTACATGATAAGGTTTGTGATGGAAAGTGGTGGACTTAGGAGGCATGGAGGAAGTGCCAACATCTTTAGATTGATTTCCTTGAGGTTTATATCCAAGGCCATATGAGCGTGGGGGGACCTTGACATGGATGGGTTCCAAAATACCTTGTTCATGAAGGCCTAAGCCTTTACCTTGATAATTCATTTTTTGGAGTATGCGATGGATAATGGGACTATGCATGTTTTGGACACTAGATGTGAGTTCATTATTAGATGGAGAAGATGAAGTGGTAGACAATGGTTGTTGCTTTCCTAAGGAAGACCACTCATGAATTTAGGTGGTGAGAGCAAGGGGATATGATGGTGGATTTGCAATATGGTTGATGGTGGATGACGAAGGATCATTAGGATCTTGATTATCATCTCCAAGGTATTGGTTTGATCTTCTATGTTTGCTCGGGAGCCAAGTGTCTCATCAAGGGAAATAAATGTTGTTGGATCATGGATAGGGCTAGATAGAAGAGGGATGGAAGGGGTGATAAGCTCTTGACCATGGAATTCATAAAATTGACTAAGAGGATCGTCATGGCTTTCTTGATCATAGACGGGATCTTGATCATATATGGGAGCTTTATCATAAATAGTGGTGCCTTGATCTTGATTAGAATGAGGGCTTGATGTTTCCACATGCTTAAGATTATACCCTTGACATAACTCTTGACTTGGAATGGAAGTGGAAGTGGGACACACTTGGATAGGCTTGATGGGTTGTGGATCATATGATGGGGTTGAAGGGATGGACATGATGTTTGAGGACTCCTTGATAGGATTAAGGATGGGTTTTTGGAGACATAGTTTATTCGTTGCTAGTAGCCAATGGATCACATCCTTCATGAGCATATGGGTGGATGGACAATATAAGGGATGAATAATGAGGGTGGAGGTTGTAGGCTCAGGATTAGGATTAGGTAGAAGGGAAAGATCCCATGGTGGAGGAATAAAAGGGGTGTTGGATGTTGTAGGCTTAGGATTTTGACTTTGATTAGATGGAGAGTCAAAGGAATTGAATGGATTGGTGGATTTGGATGACCCTATAGGTTTATTTTTATAATGTTTTAATTTTGTACATGGAGTTGATGAGGGATTAGATGGTGGTGAGGATAATTAAGGGCTTGCATAAGCTAGGTTGGTATCTCCCTTGCCAAAGGTAGCATAAGGAATTAAAGGCACTTGATCTTGTTGTAAAGGGTAGTTTAGGCTAGTATGTTCTTGTTGTGAAGTGAGTTGATATGGATTTTGGTTTGTATTGAGGGAAGTGGGATTGGTTGATGTAGGATGGACTTGATAGGTAGATGGACTAGGTTGATATATGATCAAGGTGACACATAATATTGAGGTGGTATTTGTCGATGTTGAGGTTGTGCTTGTTGGGTTTGGGATTGGTGGGTGGTCATGAGTTGTTGGATTTTGACTAGGAGTTGTTGTATTAGAGGTGATTGCTTTGGTTGGAGTGGTTGGATGGTGTCTTTTAGTTATTGTATGGTTTGTTAGTCTAGGGATTGTGGCATTTGGTGAAGTGCTTGGATGATGGATTGTAGGTGTGGTGCTAGAACCTTGTTCTCTAGTGTTGGCATGGTGTCACACATGTGTTTAAGTCTTTGCATTTCATCTTGTTCCTCAAGGTATGCAACATTATTCTTGTCATCATTGGAAGTAGGAGGAGGGGCCCATCGAAGTATGAGTTTGGGTCTTAGATTGTTCTCATCATTAGGATTAGAAGAAGGGCCTCCTTGAAGTATGATTTTGGGCTTAGGATTGGTCACATCATTAAGACTAGAGGAAGGGCATCCTCAAAGTATGAGTTTGGGCTTAGGATTTGAATTAGGCTTGTTAAGGATCAAGATCGATTTGGCAAGTGGTTGACTAAGACTAGAGTGATAATATGGAATGATTAGGATGAAATTGATTTGATTAGGATGACTTGTCTTAGAATGAATGTGATGGAAAGAATGTTTAGGATGATGTGGTTATGTGTTTGTGTTGATAGCTTGATTTGGCAATTTGCAAACAAATGATTTCACATGTAAACACATGAATCACACACACAAGACACATAAGCATGTTTGACTTTGAAATTTTGAATGTGATGATTAAGTAAAAATTTGAAGACACATCAACAAGCCTAGGATTAGTCAAGTAGGTGTGGCCAATTAGGTTTTACTCTAGAATGCACAAGTTTGAATAAGGATGTCCCCAATATACTCAAGGTACGGGGGGCCCAATTCCATGAAATGAAAGAAAAATAATGCCAAACAACCAGGAGAAAGGGGTAACCCATCCTTCACCTTCACTTCCCCAAGGTATAAAGTTCTTGGGGGCTTAGCCCAAGTGACAAGATTTCAAATTCCAAGAGGGTGTCTTTTGATTCACACCTCACTATTTAGACTCCATTGAAATGCTAAAGTTGAGGTCATCCATTGGAGTGGTGTGTCTCCAAGTAGGCCTCTTAGAAGGGGCGACAAAAACAAATCTATTCAGTGTTTTTGATCTCCAAGATCACCTTGTGGTGCGAGGAGAGAGCACACACACAAACACACACTAGATTCACAATCGCAATGTAAATTTCCCTTAGAAAATGAAATGTATGGTGTGAAAGTGAATGGGTGAAAGGTGTTTTTGATTCTCAAGATCACACGAAGCATATGAGAAGAGCATACACACCTTTAATCTCACTCAAGTCCACCAAGAAATGAAAGTGCTTGTTCATTTTAATCCAAAGACAAAATGTGTGAAGGAAGACACAAGTTTGTTTTAGAGCCCAGAATCCAAATGTGAGAGAAAACAAGATGTTCTTTTTAAGCCCAAAATGAAGTGTGAAGACAAGCAAGTTGATTGATTGAATGAAAAGACAAGAGATGAAATGAGTGCACTTGGAAAATTCACTTTCCAATCTACTCCTGTGACTGATGTAGATGCTGCTACAACCCCTTGAGTCCACCTAGAAGCCACCAAAACAAGAAGAGAAGAAACTTGCAAAGCAAATGTGTTACGCGAAAAATGAAAATATGAGAAAAATCTGATTAAAATGATCAGCTATAGTAGAATAAATAGCATCATCACAAAATTCATGAGATTCTATGCCATTTGAAAAAAAAATCGTGAAAATCTGATAAAATTTGCAATAGTTATGCCTGTTTGAATTTTGTATGCAAGGTTGAGTTTGAGTAAAAAAATAATAAAAATGGTAGTCACTTGAAAATGACTTTGCTACAACAAAGCTAGGCAAACTAGCTTCCCAATGCCGCTTGTTTTGTGAGATTTTGACCTATTTTGATCAAGTTATGGCCAAAAGGGAAAAAAAGGTCTATTTAGGGCTCTAGGACAAAGGTGACAAGCTTGATTACTAGCATTGACCACTAGCAGTTAGGGCCGATGTGGTCACATACAAGCAGTGAAGGCCATGTGGTTTAGCTGGCAGTTTGGGCTTTAGATCAGCCCTTGGTCATCCATATGACAAGGGTGAGGTCAAAGCAAAAAAGAAAAAAGAAAAATGGAAGAGGGGGTGTATAAGCCCACTACCCTCGGTCACGAATGTGACCGCAGGTTAAGAGAACAATGCAAAGTTTAAAGAACGGGCACAAGTTAAGAGAATGGGAGTAGAGGCTAGGGATTTGGACGCAGGGTAGTGGAGAGGTTAGAAAATGGCAGAGGGGGGAGATAAGGTCGACAATTGCAGAGGGGAGGTGACGATGAATTTTGGTGGTGATTGGGAGGCAAAAGGAGGTGACGAGTTACATTTGATGGGGGTGATAGGATCTCAGAGGCCTGTGGTGTCGACAAAGGTTAGGGGAATGGCCACCAATGGTGGCAAAGGTTTATAAGCAGTGAGGATTGGAGATAAGGAAGTAAGGCATGGGATCGACGAAGGATAGGGTTTAGAGGATTTAGGCATTGATAACAATGGATGCTAGGGTTTCCAATGAGCAGTGAGGGTAAAAGACTAGGTGGCAGTGATTAGGGATTTAGATAAGTGTAAGACTAGACCTACCACGAAATTTGAAACCTGCAACAGATAAAATCTACCTACAACAAAAATATAAACCACAACTTTAAACCCTACAACCAATAAAGTCAATTTGCAACAAAAGACACTAACCATCAAAAGAAATGAAAAACCAGTAATGAGACTAGAGGTTCCTACATAGGTCATACATGTCCATACGGTACAACCCTGTGATAGGGGCCGAAATTAAAAAAGTTTTCAAAGTTTTTCTGAGAGCAAAATATAGAGTGTTATATGTCTTTTTTCACCTGCAAGGCCTCCCGAACACAATGACGAGGTCTATTTCAAGCTAGGAAGACACCTATGAAAGATGATTTTCCAAACTTGATAAAAAAACATTAGACTCACGTCGGGTTCACCAAATGTTATTAGGGGAAAAATTAGAGCTATGAATCACAAACAACAATCATTAAACCCTAATAGCACAATGGAGTACAAGATAACATAGAAATCCAAATAACAAAGCAAACCAAAACCAAATCTCTATGCTAATCTTGGATCTCCTCCATTGCTCTTCTCAATCTTACATAGGAATGCAAAATATCGAAGGACAAATGTTGATTGCTCACTATTCCAACAACATAACAATGGAATGATGGATGATTCTAGAGGAAATTTGACAGCATGAGGCTACTTGCAGAATGGATCCCCTAAATGGCTTGGGTGAGGGTTGATTTATAGGAAAGGAGTGATTTGAATGAAGGGCTATGATTGAATGTTGATTTGAACAATGTGGACGGTTGATATTGAATAGGGTTTCCCACTCCATGAGGAGTTGTAGTCATGTGACAAGTGTAGGGTTGGCCTAATTCAAATAATAGAATTATTTAAATTAGTTGGACATGTGAAGGCATTAAATGAAAAATGTAGTATGGGACATGTGTTGCAATGAGTTAAAGGTGAGGACTAATTCAAATATTTTATTTGAATTAGTTGGAAAATGGGAGAGGGAATTAATTAAATAAATAGGATTTATTTAATTAATTGTTCTAGTGGGATAAATGGGATTAGGATAAAATGTCATATGATGTCTCACATAAAGTATCGACAAGGTGATGTTGTAAGACATGGACAATTTTAAGTGTTTACAAAAAGATATTAAGGGAGTATCATTTTTATATCATTAATGATTGTACACATTCTAAAGAGTTTGTGAAAGGGTGATTTCAGATGTTTTAAGGTAATTTGAGTAGTAGGAACATCGTGTTTGATCAACATATTGTATGGTCAAATAATTATGCATCATAATTTAAGAATTCACGAATGTTCTATTGGTTAAGTAGGATGCATATATTCAATGGTGTTCAACATATATGGAATTTCTTTGAGGTTGGGCATGGAAAAGGGGAGCATGATGGTGTTGGAGAATGTATTAAAAGAGCCTTAGCATGAGAAGAGTTAAAGTAGAAGGACAGACCAAAGTTAACAGATGTAGCATCCATCATCGAATGGTGCAACTCTACAACATGGGTCTAGGTAATGAAGGTAAGTCTACAGTTCATAGATTTTTTTAATTGATAGAAGAAGCTAACATTGCAAAATATGAAGATTGTTGTATAGTGATAGGATCGAGTGAGTTCCACTCTTTTAGAAGCTCAAATGCAACTTCATGGACTATTCATTCAAGGAAGATGGCATGTTTTTGTTCATCATGTATAGATTTTTCTTGGAATGACTATGAGTCAAAAGAATGGGTAGATGAATGGCGTGCTAGAGATTTAAGCCCACTTGAGACATACTAACTTCTAGGAGAACTACAACTCATTCAGATGGAATCATCTATTGACTTTGACCATATTTCATATCTAGTTGAATGGAGATATTATAGACGCATTACCTAATGAATATTGTTATATATTTAGATTATGGTCTACAATGTTTTTTTATCATTTATCAAGAATGATGAATAATATTTTTGTGAAATTTAATGTAGGGTATGTTTATGTAGTTATTCTGGATGAAGATAATGATGAGGGAATAAATTATTATTTATATCATTATGTTGAGGCAAAAAAGAAATTGATTGCCCCTGTCATTGATGGAGAAAATAGAGTATCCTATAGGATTGGTGGTTGTTACTGGAACATGGCTTAGAAGGTATCCAATGAAGAATTCTAATGTGTCACAGTTGTTCGAGGACTTTGACACACATAGGAAGATTCTTAAATTATTCTAACCTTGTTGTGGCATCAAATCTTCATTTGATAAAATATGGGGGTAGACCTTTGAATAAAAATTTGTGGAAAGTTCACGAGTCTGACCATGAAGCAATACTTGACACCATAAAGAGTAGAGAAAATCCACATGGCTCATTAGATTGAATCAATGGAATGACAGAAAGGTATGTTATGTATAGTCATTAAGTTTTGTGATTTGATTAGATTTTTCTTTTCTATCCTCATTTCACCTTTTATAATCTTTACATTTTTCTTACCTTCTTATATGTGCTCCTATCTCTTGGTTGGTTAGCTTGGTTTCATTATAGATCTCATGACTAAATGGCATGGTTATTGATGCATTTGGATATTCCCCATGGTCTTAATTAGTGAGTTGGTTTGATCAAACTAAGTCTTGGTTTCTCATGTCATGCTTTGAATGCTTTCATTTTACCTTCCAATCAATCCAATTTTAGTTTTGAGTATCCATGCTTTAAATTTAAATTATTATCAAACAACTCAATGCATTATTTAATCTCTTATCCTCTTAATAAAATAGTTTTGAGCTCCTTTTGTTGTCATATCCTTATATATTGCTCAAATAATTGTCTTATGGATCACATAGGCCTTAAGAGAAGTTTGTTTATCATGGTCTTATGGATTACATAGGCCTTAAGGGAAGTGTGTTTTCTCTAATATTTTTCTAGATCAAAGAGCAATTGAAGTAAGCATTATAGACTATTAGAATCATTGTGAGATTGACCTTGCATTGGAGAAGCTAGGGAGATCATGAAGGATTGTCCTAACTAAATGACTTCATGAAGGTTGGCATATCACCAAGCCCTACTATAAATGCAACTATCCAACCATCATTATGAATTTCGTAACATTCACTACAATCAATTCCTTGAGAACATCATGAATAGTCCTAAAACTAAATTTTAAGAATCCTATAATACCTAGAATAGCCACACATAGGAAGATTTGCATGCAATGGAAAGGTCCAAGGAATGAAATTTTACATCTTGCAGCTCGTGGGGCCGAATAGACTATGTCGATACATCGAGGTGGGTGGGTGAATGCTAGGATGGGTCTCATTTCATGCCTCAAGTGTCCAAATCACTTTGAACTACACACTACCGGCAATGTCTCTCCTTGAGAGGCAAAACCTACCAATCTTTGATGGAGCAGTTCTCATATTTTGTAACACCTAGGAATGTTTTATTTGGACCTACATATTCATGTGTGTCCCATCCATAATAACCTCTCTCTATTTCTACAAACTCAACATCGTTTGATCGTGAGGACAATGGATGCATTCTTGTAAAATGTTTTAGTTTCATGCAATGGAAAGGTGCAAGGAGTGATATTTGGCATCCTCCACCTTGCAGGGCCAAATGGATAGTTTCAACATGTTGGGATGGGTAGGTGAACTCTGGGAGAGGTCTCATTTCATGCCCCAAGTGGTTGAATCATTCCAGACTACACACTATCAGTAAAGCCGCTTTCTAGGTAGTGTGTAGTCCGAAATGATTCGACCACATGAGACATGGAACAAGACCTCTCGTAGTGTTTACCAACCCACCTTGACATGTTGGTGTTTTTTGTTTGGCCCCATGAGGTACAAAATGAAAAATATGGCTCCTTATAATATTTAACATAACCATGCAAGGAGTGATTTTTTGCATTCTACACCTTATGGGGCCGAATGGACAACACCAACGCATTGAGGTAGGCGGGTAAATGCTAGGAGAGGTCTCATTTTATTCCCCAAGTGGGCGAATAGTTCCAGACTACATGCTACTAGCAAAGCCTTGCTAGTAGCATGTAGTCCAGAATGATTCTCCCACTTGGGGCACAAAACTAAACTTTGCTGATAGTGTATAGCCTAAATGATTCACCCACTTGGGGCATGAAATGAGACCTCTCGTAGCATTTAGCCACCAACCCCGATGTGTTAGCACTGTCTATTTGGCCCCACGAGGTACAGAATGAAAAATATGGTTCCTTGCACCTTTCCACTGCATGTGTAAAAGCCCTCAAAACCATCACAAAAGTAAAACAAAGTAAATAGAGTAAATAATCCATTTAAATTACCACCTCAAAATAAAGAAAATAAAAAGAGGTAATTAATCCTCTTAATTACCAGTAAAAAGATAAGTCTCATAAATAAGATTCAATAAGATCAATAAATCTTCATAAAAGAGAAACCTCATAAACAAGAATCATTAAATCTTGCAAAAGATAATCTCATTCAATATAAATCAAATAAGGTCATTGAATCTTACATATTCACGAGCCAAATCCAGGTAATAAGCACTATGAATCAATATACATAAACACTTTGGCAACATGCCATAATACATCCAAATAGGTACAATAACAAGTACATAAATAAAATGAAACAACACACTCTCCAGCTGCACGAACCAAGTGGTCCACCACCTGCAAACTGAGAGATGGGAACATGACTCAGGTGCTTTTCCACCCAACCATGAAGTAATTACACTTCCCCAGATCCCTTCATGAAATGAAGGAAACCCATCCCTGCACGAAATGTTTAGCCACCTGGTAACAACTGACAGGAGGGAACACCCAGTGTCATCCTGATGTCTAAATGTGCAAGTCTATGTAATGAAATGCAGATTATCTCACAATAGGCATGTGGCAGAGATATATAATGTGCTAGAAAATTAAACATCTATTTCAATGTTGAATCTCGATTAGATCTAATCCTTTAATAAGTGACTTGGTCAATTTCTGAAAAGAGGAAAAACCATCTCTGATATATCCACATTGGCATCCAAGACCAGAAAGCAACCCGATACATTCCTATGAAAATCTACTTCTTTTCCCAAGAAGCAAGAAATGAAACAAATTAATAATTGCCAATTCAAGATTTACAATAAATCAAAACCCATCCCTTTTCCAAGGTATCCAATAGGGAAAAATACATTCACTTTCAACAAACAATATACATTCACTTTCAACAAACAATAATCTAACTTTTACATACAATTGCATTCAAAGGTTTAAACAAAGTATATAGTTTCAAATCTTTTTATTCATTCAAAAGAAGTTATTTAAATTATAGTTTCTACCTTATTGTCATTTTAGTGACATGAGCTACCTAGTTATTTTCTAAGTTTCAATTGGAAATATTTGTACTATCTAAATTTTGACATGAACTTCAACTTAAAGATTACAGTCCTCCTATCGCAACTGCAACAGGAACTGTTATAGATTGGTAAAATGATTAACAACAAAGTTATGAAAATAGACATATGTCATTCAAGATAATGGCTCAAATGGAACGAAAAAATAAGTTGTATTCCACCTTTTAGTCATAATTATAATAGGTATAATCATTCAAACATAAATAAACGGTCGTCTAATATCTCTGGTACTATCTTTTCATCATACTTTCTACAATCATTATACAGTGCTTTAGGAAGAGAAACAGTGAAAATGAGATTGAGAATAAATTAATAATAGCATTCTAAGTAAATAAGTCTTATTAAACTATGGCCTCAGACTTTGTCGATGTGTTGATTATCAGTTAAATAGTTTCATTACCATTTGTTTTAGCTACAACAAGACAAGGATTGTCCAGTTTGAACTAAGGAAATTGACAACAACAATAATCATTTTCATAGAGCTACAAGAAGTTTGGCTCTTTTCAATCTAATTCCATGGTTTACTATTTAACATTCTAGGGTTGATTTCCACTTTAATATTGATTTCAGCCAACATTTAATGAAATAACCAGTGCAGTCATAGCAAGTTTTTACCAGTCATTTTTCTAACAACAATCTAAAGTTTGCACAAGTTTCCTTTTGTCATTCTTAAATCTAGATCTGAGAAAACAAAAATAAAGCTTCAATCATGTCTTTTATACAGAGGTTCGACTGGTTTTCAAAGGCACAGAGACAAATAAAATGAAGTTTTTAAATAAAGGATTGATGATAGATAAGCTAGTGGATTTGGCGACAGCAAAGAGGAGGGGGAATCGATGCAAATAGATCACCCAATATAGTCTAAACAGCCAAGAAGAGATCAGCCATCTTAGCCATTAGCAACCAGGAATAAGTTCGACAACCATGATGAATAGGTAGCAGTTAGGCAAAATCAAAAAGACGGCTAGCCACTCATGGAAATAGTGATCAAAACTAAGGAGAGTCAGCCCAGAAATAGGTCGATCGGGTGTTTAAATTCACCCAAATACAACATGCAAGCTACCAGATGACAAGAACGACTAGACAACATGGAAGCAATGACCAAAAAAAATAGATTGATTTGGTATTTAAAATTGCTAGGCCAATGCATTAAGGAAAATGACTCACAGAAGAGTCAGTTGGTCAGGCAAATGGGTAAGCGGCCAGAGAATAAGAAACGACTTGCATAAAACAACATGGATCAGTCTAACTATGTGGTCGTCTAGGTCTGATAAAATGAAACACCTACCAAACAAGTTGATTACTACCATTTTGCAGACAAATCAATGTATTTTCAATGTAGGTAAAACAATGAAAACCTAGAAAAATTGGCGGTGTGAAGAGAATTTGTAGATGTTTGTCACTGATCTCCCTCTTTCTCTCCTGTCGTTGCCTCCAAACCTTCCCGTCGCTCCAGAATCAAATCCTTTTCTGCTACTAAAACGTGCGTATTTCTTCAACCGAGCCCCCTCCTCTTTTATTACATTCCTTTCTTCTTATTTTTAGCGATCCAAAATTTAGGTTTCTAACTGAAGTTCAATTTCTGTTTGAATGCTTCATTGCCCAATGGAATTTAAGGAAATAATGCTATTTTACAATAAAATATTGTTTTTTTCAGATTACTAACACATGAATGACAGGAAGTTATATCTTAATTCCTTCATTCTTTTTCTAATTATAATATTGCTATTTATAATATTGCTATTTATAATATTATTAAACTATTTTATTTTAAACACAACTATTTAAATAATCACAAAGAGAATTGCATTACAATTTGCACAACTTATAAATAATTTAATCTATTTATTTATTTCAAAGACATATTGTCTTCCAAACATCCATAATAACGATATTTTATTATTTATTTAATTACACATAATACAAATATATTTCCTAAAAGATATTAAGTCAAAGTAATCACATCATGCATTTGAAATAATTAGAAATCACTCATTAATGCAATCAAAGCCATTCAATAATGCATATGCAACTACGTGGTGTGTGTGATTGCATCAGGGTAACCCTTCCATTAGTTCTTGCCAAGTGGCTGGAACATTTCTACCTCAACCATGCTCTCGTTTTCAATGAGTATCTGCATCCAATTGCACTCAATCTCGACATCAATAGGTTAGTATCTCAAAACATAGCCAAAGCAAATCACTGCATCAATATTCCATATTAAAAATAATTTCCAAATTTTATCAATTAACTCATAATAATTACCTCCACGTAAGTGAAATTACTTAAAGTAAAATCAATTATGATAATTGTTCACTAAACTAGAATAATTATATTGTCCATAAAAATGAGACGTGACATCCTTCCCCACTAGGAAGGGACATCGTCTCGATGTCTTATTACAATCACCATGAAATAAAAAGAGTAAACACACTCTTGTTATAAAAAGTAACACATCGTGCAATATGGTATTATAATAAGTATCTTAAATTAAGGAAATTAAGGGTATTTCGAGTCTATATGCAATGATTCGTTGTAAGGAAAATTACCAATAATTCTTTTTCCTTTCTATTAGTTTCCATTTTCAACCTTCATTATCACTATAATGATTTCTATCTCATATACTAACTCAAGAGGCATATCTACCTTCTACAACACACATAACTGCTCATATAAAGATATCAACAATATGTTTAGTTTTGTCAAGCATGCCTACCCACATGAGACATATGAATATTGCCATCCAAGGATGATAAACAAGCATCTCATACTACTTGTTATCATTATCAGCAAGTACTTATCAACATTAAATAAAGGTAAGAGTTTCAGCAATAAATCAATATCAACACTAATAAAAAGAGAAAGTTCCCATCAACGAAAAGTTAGGATCATCAACACCAAAATGTTCAAAATTACAATATTAAATCATGATTTCAATCAGATGGTCAATCATAGAAAAATCAACATGTTTCCAACACTAAACTTTCAAAGAATCAACAATAAGGTAAGTAGATCAATATGTTTTTGACACTAAATCTAAAAGGTTTTTTTTTTAATAGTTTGACATGTGTCAACATTAAATAAAGAAGATCAAAATTAAATAATTTCAACAGTAAATCACAAAAGATTAAAATTACATATGTTGACTTGTTTTCAACACTAAATTAACAAAATTCAAAGTCAACATTAAATTTTGAAAAGAACTTCTACTAAACTGCATTTGGTTAAGCTTATGGTACTCGAGGTATTCATAAGTTTCAAGCATAAATAATAAGATTTTTAACTCAAAGATAATCAAATCTCAAAAGTGAAAGGAGTAAGTTGAATGTAAAAGGTCATACAAAAGGAAGATCTCAACAAGAAGCTTAATACATCCGGATAAAAGTTATTCAACGTCAAACAATGGAAGCCATCATATTTTCAACACTAAGTTGGCAATTCTAATAATAAAGGTCCCGAACCTTCTAACTTAACCGTAATTAAAGAAACAACTCAAACTCCACATTTCTCAAGTAAAACAAGAATAATATAATCTTTCTTATTCAATTTCAAATTCACATGTACATAAAACTAATCCACTTAAAAGTACATTTAATACATAATCCAAAATTTATTCATCTTAGGCTTGTATCCTATCAAGTCACCCTAGCATCAATGAGGGATTACAATATAAGTATGAAATATCAATAATATCCAATATCAATCCAACATCTCTAGCTACATCTACGAGCCAAGGGACGAGAACATGGTTCAGCACTTTTCTGCCCAACCACGAAGCTTACGCTTCCCCAGGATCCTTCCAACATGAAGGATACCCAATCTTGCTCATAGAGCCTAGCAATAAATATATCAGTATGCAGGATGGAATCTGGTGCGTGCCTGTTAACCTACATGAATGCAACATCTCATTAACAGGATGAGGCAGAGAATTATATTAATAAAAACTAGGCATGCGTCCATCTATTTCAATGGTCCATTCATCTATTTCAACGTCAAAAGTTGACTTTGGCCAAAGTCTGAAACCAATTTTTATGGTGGTGTAGATTTTGAAAAAGAAAATCTACTCCTTTGTAATTCCTCATTCAGCACCTGTCCTGGAAGGTAACTTTCTCAAAAACACATAAAGCATAGAAAACAATGCAATCACTTTCTTTTCTCAATAAAATATTCATTTTCATTCAAGCATGACTTAGGAAATAAACAAATCATTATGTTTGATTTTAGCATACTTGTGTAACTTTCCCCAAAACCAAAACAATCATAACAAATAAGGCTATAAAAACTTTCATTTTTCTTTGATTCATAAAACAAAAATTAATCAATATTTTTGTCTATTCAATGTCTATTTTCTTTCTCATAATGCAATTGTTTTATAATAATGCATAAGATAGTTCCAATGTGTATATTCAGTTTTATCTCATAATAATGGTTTATTTCTCCTTGTTTTGCATGTTTAAAAGACAAAGTTTCAGTCATGTTATAAATGGATGTTTTCCTCGTGTATGATCTTTCAAGACTAAGGAGTATATACAATATATATATATATATATATATATATATATATATATATATATATATATATATATATATATATATATATATATATAATCACTCACAAACAAAAAAAGAATAGATTTAATGACCTCTATTTTCACACTTTCAGCATAGTACTTGTCCTCAGTCATTTTTTTTTAACAGTAACGTTTTCAATGTCTAATGCTTATTATAATAGCAAATCAATCTCAGATGTTCTAAGCAGCCTTGAAGTCATTCTCACTAGCTTTACACAGCATATTCATTCATATTTCAAGTCGTTTCACAGGGTATACGACTATTCAGTTTAGTTTCCTTGTCAAACAATGGTATTAAGCATAAAACACAATATCATTCCTACATAACTAAACCAATCATAACTTAAGATACCAAGCAATAAAAAAAATGCATCTCATTCAAAGGAATCACAATCATCATGCAATGACACATATATAGCCATACATAAGCAACATCTAGCAACCAAAAATCAATTCAAGACAAAATCAGGTTCCACATGTCTATTCACATCACTCTCACAACAAGGAGTAGTCACGTTTCTCCCAAACATAAGGGTAATACATTAATTCACTATTTACATAAGAGACAAACAACAAGAGGGAGAGTTAGGTTGGTGATTAAGTTCTTGCCCAACATCCCATCCACTTGATGGCTAACTTACTCCAGAACAGGACATGATAGGAATATCTTAGATAGCACGCACATCTAACTGTAATGCAAAAATACTACAACTTCACTCAAAGGGAAGACTTACATCAAGCATCACTCAACAATATCCTCAAGAACAATCATTAGGGTCTATCTAACCCTGTAAGAAGAAAGCACATGCTATTCATAGCATCCAATACACAAGGACCCACACATGCTCGATCAAACTAAGCAACACACACACCCAGAGCTCCCAATGTTGGAACCACGCTCTGATACCAAATGTAAAAGCCCTCAAAACCATCACAAAAGTAAAATGAAGTAAATAGAGTAAATGATCCATTTAAATTACCACCTCGCAATAAAGAAAATAAAAAGAGGTAATTAATCCACTTAATTACAAGTAAAAAGATAAGTCTCATAAATAAGATTCAATAAGATCAATAAATCTTCATAAAAGAGAAACCTCATAAACAAGAATCCATAAGAATCAATAAATCTTGCAATAAAGAAAATAAAAAGAGGTAATTAATCCACTTAATTACAAGTAAAAAGATAAGTCTCATAAATAAGATCCAATAAGATCAATAAATCTTCATAAAAGAGAAACCTCATAAACAAGAATCCATAAGAATAATTAAATCTTGCAAAAGATAATCTCATTCAATATAAATCAAATAAGGTCATTGAATATTACATATTCATAAGCCAAATCTAGGTAATAAGCACTATGAATCAATATACATAAATACTTTGGCAACATGCCGTAATACATCCAAATAGGTACAATAACAAGTACATCAATAAAATGAAACAACACACTCTCTAGCTGCACGAACCAAGTGGTCCACCACCTACAAACCGAGAGACAAGAACATGGCTCGGGTGCTTTTCCACCCAACCATGAAGTAATTACACTTCCCCGGATCCCTTCATGAAATGAAGGAAACCCAGCCTTGCACGACATGTTTAGCCACATGGTAACAACTGGTAGGAGGGAACGCCTGATGTAACCCTGATGTCTGAATGTGCAAGTCTATGTAATGAGATGCAGATTATCTCACAATAGGCATGTGGCAGAGATATATATAATGTGCTAGACAATTAAACATCTATTTCAATGTTGAATCTCGATTAGATCTAATCCTTTAATAAGTAACTTGGTCAATTTCTGAAAAGAGGAAAAACCATCTCTGATATATCCACATTGGCATCCAAGACTAGAAAGCAAACGATACATTCCTATGAAAATCTACTTCTTTCTCAAGAAGCAAGAAATGAAACAAATTAAGAAACACCAATTCAAGATTTACAATAAATCAAAACCCATCCCTTTTCCAAGGTATCCAATAGGGAAAAAGACATTCACTTTCAAAAAACAATATACATTCACTTTCAACAAACAATAATCTAACTTTTACATACAATTACATTCAAAGGTTTAAACAAAACATATAGTTTCAAATCTTTTAATTCATTCAAAAGAAGTTATTTAAATTATAGTTTCTACCTTATTGTCATTTTAGTGACATGAGAGCTATCTAGTTATTTTCTAAGTTTCAATTGGAAATATTTGTACTATCTAAATTTTGACATGAACTTCAACTTAAAGATTACAATCCTCCTGTCGCAACTATGACAAGAACTGTTGCAGATTGGTAAAATGATTAACAACAGAGTTATGAAAATAGACATATGTCATTCAAGATAATGGCTCAAATGGAACAAAAAAACAAGTTGTATTCAGCCTTTTAGTCATAATTATAATAGGTATAATCATTCAAACATAAATAAACGGTCGTCTAATATCTCTGGTACTATGTTTTCATCATACTTTCTACAATCATTATACAGTGCTTCAAGAAGAGAAACAATGAAAATGATATCGAGAATAACTTAATAAAAACATTCTAAGTAAATAAGTCTTATTAAACTATGGCCTCAAACTTTGTCGATGTGCTGATTATCAATTAAATAGTTTCATTACCATTTGTTTTAGCTACATCAAGACAAGGGTTGTCCAATTTAAACTAAGGAAATTGACAATAGCAATAATCATTTGCATAGAAGCTACAGGAAATTTGGCTCTTTTCAATCTAATTCCATGGTTTATTGTTTAACATTCTAGGGTTGATTTCCACTTTAATATTGATTTTAGCCAACATTCAATGAAATAACCAGTACAGTCATAACAAGTTTTTACCAGTCATTTTTCTAAAAACAATCTAGAGTTTGCACAAGTTTCCTTTTGTCATTCTTAAATCTAGATCTGAGAAAACAAAAATAGAGCTTCAATCATGTCTTTTATATAGAGGTTCAACTGGTTTTCAAAGGCACAAAGACATAAAAAAATGAAGTTTTTAAATCAAGGATCGATGATAGGTAAGCCAATGGATCTGGTGACAGCAAAGAGGAGGGGGAATCGATCCAAATAGATCACCCAATATAGTTTTAATAGCAAAGAAGAGATTCGGCCATCTTGTCTATTAGCATCCAGGAATAAGTTCGATGGCTAGGATGAATAGGTAGCGGTCAGGCAAAATTAGAAAGATGGCCAGCCACTCATGGAAATGGTGATCAAATCTAAGGAGAGTCAGCCCAAAAATAGGTCGATTAGGCATTTAAATTCACCCAGATACAACATGCAAGCTGCCAGATGACAAGAACGGCCAGACAACATGGAAGCGATGACCAAAACAAACAAATCGATCTGGTATTTAAAATCGCCAGGCCAATGCATTAAGGAAAATGACTCAGAGAAGCGTCAGTTGGTCAGGCAAATGGGTAAGTGACCAGAGAATAAGAAACAGCTTGCATAAAACAACATGGATCGGTCTAACAATGTAGTTGTCTAAGTCTGATAAAATGAAATGCCTACCAAACAAATTGATTACTACCATTTTACAAACAAATCAGTGTATTTTCAATGTAGGTAAAATAATGAAAACTTGGAAAAATTGGCGGTGTGAAGAGAATTTGTAGATGTTTGTCGCTACTCTCCCTCTTTCTCTCTTGTCGCTACCTCAAAACCTTCCTATCGCTCCAGAATCAAATCCTTTCTGCTGCTAAAACATGCATATTTCTTCAACCAAGCCCCTCCTCTTTTATTACATTCCTTTCTTCTTATTTTCAGCAATCCAAAATTTAGGTTTCTAACTGAAGTTCAATTTCTATTTGCATGCTTCATTGCCAAATGGAATTTAAGTAAATAATGCTATTTTACAATAGAATATTATTTTTTCAAATTACTGATGCATGACTGACAGGAAGTTATATCTTAATTCCTTCATTCTTTTTCTAATTATAATATTGCTATTTATAATATTATTAAACTATTTTATTTTAAACACAACTATTTAAATAATTACAAAGAGAATTGCATTACAATTTGCACAACTTATAAATAATTTAATCTATTTATTTATTTCAAAGACATATTGTCTTCCAAACATCCATAATAAGGATATTTTATTATTTATTTAATTACACATAATACAAATATATTTCCTAAAAGATATTAAGTCAAAGTAATCACATCATGCATTTGGAACAATTAGATATCACTCATTAATGCAATCAAATCCATTCAATAATGCATATGCAATTACGTGGTGTGTGTGATTGCATCAGGGTAACCCTTCCATTAGTTCTTGCCAAGTGGCTAGAACATTTCTACCTCAGCCATGCTTTCGTCTTCGACGAGTATCTGCACCCAATTGCACTCAATATTGATGTCAATAGGTTAGTATCTCAAAACATAGCCGAAGCAAATCACTGCATCAATATTCCATATTAAAAATAATTTCCAAATTTCATCAATTAACTCATAATAATTACCTCCACGTAAGCGAAATTACTTAAAGTAAAATCAATCATGATAATTGTTCACTAAACTAGAATAATTATATTGTCCATAAAAATGAGACGTGACAGCATGAAACTAACACTTTTTGCAAGAATACATCCATTGTCCTCACAGTCAAATGATATTGAGTTTGCATAAATTGAGAGAGGTGTTAGCAAGTTACCTGATAGAGAACAGAGCTGACTGGAGGAGATTACACATCATGCAGAGGTCAGAGCCAATAAAAGATGCATCCCTACATGAAATATATATATATATATATATATATATATATATATATATATAGTAGAAAGTAAGCAAGTATGATAAGATAATAGGAGTATATTATGATGTAATCAATGACATAGAAATCATGTATGTAACTAAGGAGGTAGAGACCTAGACCTGTAGGAGGATGGACTGATGATGTATTCATTTGATAACTATTAATATATCTATATGGAGGTCTTTCGGTATTGGATAACTTGTTTTATTTTATTTTGATGTATGTGTGATGGTTTTTTAGTTATTTTGTATGTTTTGCTTTCAATCTCTAGCTACTTGACTAAGGTATAAAGTGACTACAAAGACTTGTCTGAGGACCAAATCTCTAGACCAGTATATCCTCTACATTTCTTGCTAACATTTGGTTTCATTGACAGGACCCTGGAAGAATGTAGTTAAAGATTAGAAAGGCAAAACATCTGAAGAAGTAGCACAAAGTTCCAGAAAGAAGAAAAGGCAAGGTTGGCGGGAAAGTTTTTCAAATTGCGGAGGAATTCAAGTCTCCTTAGGTTTCTACCTCTGTGAGAGGGGGTAGGCATTTAAGGGGATGGCTAGTGGAAAGGGGTAAGGTCCGCAAGGGCATTTCAAATGATGTGACTCTTCAAACATGGATTCCATGGGATATAAGAGGACTAATGGAACACCAAATCAAGAAAAACCCATGGTGAAAGGGGAGAAGCGGAGGAAAAGAGACATCAATGAAGAAATTAGAACCAAAATAGAGATAAGGAGAGAGATTGAAGCAGATTCAGGAGTGACAGGAACATTACCACAGAAGGATGGAAAGGACACAAGAGACAGAGAAAGGAAGGATAACATAAGATGCAGAAGAAAAGGAGGAATTGGAAGAGCACATCACTAAGGGTGCTGTCGGAAGGGAAGAAGAAGACAAGCACGTTATGGAGGATGTTGCTGAGCACACCAATGTGGGTGCTACCAGAGAAAGGAGGTCAGAAGGTGAAAAGAGAGAAGATATTATGGAGGAAAATGTTGAGAGCGCCATGGGAGGTGTTGTCGGAGAAGAATGCAGAAGATAAAGAGAAGAAATAGGTGAGTTAGGGTTTATGGCACAAACTATCAAAAAGGAGGAATTAACACCAAATACTTTGAAGAGGGATGAGGAATATATAGAGGAGCTAATTTGTTGAAGCATAAAGGAGATAAGTAAAGGAGAAGAAGATGTGGTAAATATTGGGAAGAATTGTGAGCATTTTAGAAGGTTATTTTGGGAAGTTGATATGATGGCGTTCACAAGTGAAAGAGTATCCCCTAGTTTAAAGAGACAGGTAGTAATTGGCTTGGTGCTTCTTTTGTAGGCTTTCATCTGGCGGCTACTAGAACCTTCTTCAAAGGTGACTTGTGGTTCACCTTGTTCTTCTACAGCTTGATGGTTGAGAGGGCTGTAGGGTTTTTCTTCACAATATAGTTGTTCTTCCTAGAAGGAAGCTTGAGCAGGCAACTGTAAAGATCCAGCTGAATTAAACTGGTTGACAAACTTATCAATTTCAGGCGATTTTTCTATTTCTTCTGTGAGATAGAAATTCTCTTCATCATCAATTTCTAAGATTTCTGCCTGAGCTTGAGAGATAACCTTTTCAAGAAAGGCTTTTCGATTTCTTCTCCATATTCTTCGGGCCATACTTCCTGGAGAAGGAGCATCAATGATAGATCGTTGATCAAAAGACTCGGAAGGTCTTTGTGCAGGGGAACCTGGAGGCCAAGGTTCTCTTCTTTGTAAAGGTTTATAGCCATGTTGTTCAGGAATCTCTGTGGGAGAGACCGATAAACCATATTGGAGAATATGAGATCTCTGAACTGGAAGCTTATTAGGCCTTGCTTCTTGTTGGAGTAGAAAGTGATTTCTTGATTTAAGTTGTTCCAACTTGTTGGTCAACTTTTTCCATGTTTCTTGACCCATGTCCATGTCATGGAGTCTGGATTCAGTTTGGACAATTTCTTAATAACCTTGTCCAATTCTGCACGGGTGTCCCTTCGCAGCATTCTGCAAAAGAAGGAGACTTCCGAATCTTCATCAGAAGATTGATCTTCTTTTTTCATTAGATTGACTTGAGCTTGTTCTTGAGCTGATGCATATTCTTCAGACTCTGATTCTGTACTGGATAGGATGATATCCTCTGAGTCTGTTGGATAGTTGTTGATGAATTCAAATTCATCATCTACAACACCGACTTCGCTGGCAGCACGAACTTTCCCTTTGCCTTTTCTCTTGTTTCTGTCCAGACATGTATTTGCAAAGTGTTCACCCTTGCAAATGTAGCAGGTAGGTTTCCATTTCTTGGAACCTTTTCTTTCTTATCCCTTTTTCTGAAGTATCCTTTCTTCTTGGGGTACTTACAATATGTTTCCTTTTTCTTCTTGTAGGATTTCTTAGGTCTATCACAATCATAACAAGAAGAATTACCTTTATCTGGAAATTGATTTGAAGGCATTATCTGGTAGCATACAAAAGAAGAAAGTAAAAGTTGTACCTTCTTTATTTCTTTCTTTGCTTTTCCTTCTTCACAAATCTCGTCATTAATCTGTGTTAAGAATTGAACTAACTGTGGATATGTTAGCTCTTTCATTTCTATATTTTCTGTTACCAGATTCTCAAGAACTTTCTTGTGATAGAATTCTCCTATCACGTTCCCAAAGCTTTTTAGAAAAGTTGTGAACATAAATTCATGATTTTGTTCACGGCCTGACAGATAGAAATTCTCATACTGTACCTCACAATATTTCTTGAAATATTTGAGATCTTTACATTTACCTTTTATGAATTTGTTGTAGGCCAACTTTTCTCTAGTGTCTGTTTTTCCAACAAACAGACGTGTCAACTGAGCACAAACTTGGTCTGTACCTCTGGCTAAAAGCCTTTCTCTGTAAGCATCATCTAATCTATCCCAGACACTTCTTGCAACACCAGTCATGGCATTAAGAGCCTGCTTAATCACTTGTGATTCATCAGCATCAGCATTAGTGGATAAATAATTTGTTATCCAGGCTCGCATTGCATCTATTCCTCTTGTATTTTCTACATCTTCAAAATGATCAAAATTAACAAGGGGAGGAGTGTCAGCTTTCAGAGTTTGAATATTTTTAAATGGATCAATTGGATTAGATCCATTGGGATTGGAACTAGTACCACAGGCCATGTGGAACTTTCCTTTGGCTTGTTCCTCTAGAGTGGTATCTCTTAGATTCCCTGTGGAGGGATCATAGATTTTTTCAATTACAAACTGCCTAACTTCAGTAGTCAATTTAGGACCTTCATACTAAGCCTGTAGATATCCCTTAGCACTAGAAGGGAAATTTAATTTCTTTACAATCTACTGTTGACGAACCATCTGTACCACTGACTATATAGTCATGGACTCCTGATGTAATTCAGACTGTATAATCCTAGATTCCTCTCTGATGGAATCTCCCATTAGAAGTTGTGATTGTGCGATAGAATGAACTTCTTCAGAGACTTTGTGAAGTCTTTGACCATTATGCTTTGTATGAATATCTGTAGTATTTATTTGTGAAGCAAGCACATCACAATCTAATTTAACTTCACTTCTGACCTTTTGCAGAATTTTTATTTTCTGATTTCCACTCTTGAACGCTTGGAAAAGCATCTTACTGATCAGTGGATGGCCTCTGTTAACAAAGATCTCTAGGAACTCAAAGCCCAATATAATGAGTTCAAAAGTCAAGCTAAAACTTGGTGGGTCGCTCAGCAACGATCTTTAGATCAACAAGCTCAAGTTAATCTAATGAAAAAAGAAGATCAATCTTCTGATGAAGATTCAGAAGTCTCCTTCTTTTGCAGAATGCTGCGAAGGGACACCCGTGCAGAATTGGACAAGGTTATTGAAGAAATTGTCCAAACTGAATCCAAACTCCATGACATGGACATGGGTCAAGAAACATGGAAAAAGTTGACCAACAAGTTGGAACAACTTAAATCAAGAAAGTATTTTCTACTCCAACAAGAAGCAAGGCCTCCTAAGCTTCCAGTTCAGAGATCTCCTATTCTCCAATATGGTTTATCGGTCTCTCCCACAGAGATTCCTAAACAACATGGCTATAAAACTTTACAAAGAAGAGAACCTTAGCCTCCAGGTTCCCCTGCACAAAGACCTTCTGGGTCTTTTGATCAACGATCTATCATTTATGCTCCTTCTCCAGGAAGTATGGCCCGAAGAATATGGAGAAGAAATTGAAAAGCCTTTCTTGAAAAGGTTATCTCTCAAGCTCAGGCAGAAATCTCAGAAATTGATGATGAAGAGAATTTCTATCTCATAGAAGAAAAGGAAAAATCACCTGAACTTGATAAGTTTGTCAACCAGTTTAATTCAGCTGGATCTTTATAGTTGCCTGCTCAAGCTTCCTTCTAGGAAGAACAACTGTATTGTGAAGAAAAACCCTACAGCCCTCTCATCCATCAAGCTGTAGAAGAACAAGGTGAACCACAAGTCACCTTTGAAGAAGGTTCTAGTAGCTGCCAGATGAAAGCCTACAAAAGAAGCGCCAAGCCAATTACTACCTGTCTAGGAATAATCCTGACAATCTATTTTCCAGGAATAGCAGCATATCCATTAGCTTTCCTGAATTAGATAATGGGTTGTATAGATGTGAAGACTGCTCTTTTGTTTTCAATCTTCCCAGATCCGGCCATTTTCAGATGTTTTCAGCCTGACAAGCTACTATGCCTGAACAAGATATTTCTGAGTCTGATGAAAAGGTCATAACCACTCCTGTAGGTCCTTGTCCTGTACCCGAAACCATTCCTCCCTTTAAGGATTTTATCTTTTATGATACTACCGGTACATACAAAGCTAATTTCTGGCCTCTGCATTTATTTCCTGTAGCCGAAAACTCCCAAGGTACCAGTCAAAGCAAATTGCTTAACTGGCCAAATCTTTGTCTTAGGAAATCCATGCTCCTTGCTAAGGATAGAAAGATCTGGCATCAGATCGAAGCAGTCAAAGTTGATAAAGCACGTCTTAGTGCTCAAGAGAATTTTCATTCTCTGATTTCCACTCTTGAACGCTTAGAAAAGCGTCTTACTGATCAATGGATGGCCTCTGTTAACAAAGATCTCCAAGAACTCAAAGCCCAATATAATGAGATCAAAAGTCAAGCTAAAACCTAGTGGATCGCTCAGCAGCGATCTTTAGATCAACAGAGAGAACTTCTGCAAAAGGTCAGAAGTGAAGTTAAATTAGATTGTGATGTGCTTGCTTCACAAATAAATACTACAAATATTCATACAAAGCATAATGGTCAAAGACTTCATGAAGTCTCTGAAGTTCATTCTATCGCATAATCACAACTTCTAATGGGAGATTCCATCAGAGAGGAATCTAGGATTATATAGTCTAAATTACATCAGGAGTCCACGACTATACAGTCAATGGTACAGACAATTCGTCAACAGCAGAGTGTAAAGAAATTAAATTTCCCTTCTAGTGCTAAGGGATATCTATAGGCTCAGTATGAAGGTCCTAAATTGACTACTGAAGTTAGGCAGCCTGTAATTAAAAAAATTTATGATCCCTCCACAGGGAATCTAAGAGATACCACTCTAGAGGAACAAGCCAAAGGAAAGTTCCACATGGCTCGTGGTACTAGTTTCAATCCCAATGGATCTAATCCAATTGATCCATTTAAAAATATTCAAACTCTGAAAGCTGACACTCCTCCCCTTGTTAATTTTGATCATTTTGAAGATGTAGAAAATGCAAGAGGAATAGATGCAATGCGAGCCTGGATAACAAATTATTTATCCACTAATGCTGATGCTGATGAATCACAAGTGATTAAGTAGGCTCTTAATGCCATGACTGGTGTTGCAAGAAGTGTCTGGGATAGATTAGATGATGCTTACAGAGAAAGGCTTTTAGCCAGAGGTACAGACCAAGTTTGTGCTCAGTTGACACGTCTGTTTGTTGGAAAAACAGACACTAGAGAAAAGTTGGCCTACAACAAATTCATAAAAGGTAAATGTAAAGATCTCAAATATTTCAGGAAATATTGTGAGGTACAGTATGAGAATTTCTATCTGTCAGGCTGTGAACAAAATCATGAATTTATGTTCACAACTTTTATAAAAAGCTTTGGAAACGTGATAGGAGAATTCTATCACAAGAAAGTTCTTGAGAATCTGGTAACAGAAAATATAGAAATGAAAGAGCTAACGTATCCACAGTTAGTTCAATTCTTAACACAGATTAATGAAGAGATCTGTGAAGAAGGAAAGGCAAAGAAAGAAATAAAGAAGGTACAACTTTTACTTTCTTCTTCTGTATGCTACCAGATAATGCCTTCAAATCAGTTTCCAGATAAAGGTAATTCTTCTTGTTATGATTGTGATAGACCTAAGAAATCCTACAAGAAGAAAAAGGAAATATATAGTAAGTACCCCAAGAAGAAAGGATACTTTAGAAAAAGGGATAAGAAGAGAAAAGGTTCCAAGAAATGGAAACCTACCTGCTACATTTGCAAGGGTGAACACTTTGCAAATAAGTGTCCTGACAGAAACAAGAAAAATGGCAAAGGGAAAGTTCGTGCTGCCCGCGAAGCTGATGTTGTAGATGATGAATTTAAATTCATCAATGACTATCCAATAGACTTAGAGGATATCATCCTATCTAGTACAGAATCAGATACAGAATCAGAATAGTTCTGCAATCTGTGAAGCTCCTATTCAAATTGGATTTGATGGTTTTATGGATAAACTGACCTTCATCCAATATGAAGTAGATGGATATGATGGTGTAATTGGAAGCAATGCAATCAAACAATGGGATCCATTCACCATTGATTCTGATTTCATTATAATTCAAAATAGATATCAGCTTCCTTGGCTTTATCAAGATCTAGCTTATTCAACTAAGCTAGAAAGGAAAAGAATAAGAAACCAGTTAATGTTGTTTGGTTAGCCAAACAAATGGATGCAGGTCAAGAATCTCTTGCCGAGATTAAAACTGCCTTTGCTGCCACAGTAATGACAAAGGATTTGAAGAAGCAGAAAAGGAACCTGACATGTGATCTCCCTCTCAAACGAGATCCTCAAGGTAATGAACTCATGCCCAAAGCAAAAGCTAATTACTTCTTAATGAGTTCATTTGAAGCATTAACTTGTAGAATAGAGGTTGTCGAGCTTGCAAAGCTCAAACTCATTCAAACCTCTGAATCCCCATTCTCATGTCATGCCATGTATGTCCCAAAGGTTGATGAGAATGGAACAGAATTACTTGAGAAATGGCTAGTTGTCAATTATAAGTTGTTAAATGACTGCCTTGTTGATAACCGACACCCTCTGCCAAGCAAATATCATATCTGGCAGACTATTCAAGGTAGTCATGTTTATTCTAAATTTGATCTAACAAAAGGGTTTTGGCAGATTGGTCTCAAGAGTGCTAACTTCTACAAAATAGCCTTTTCAGTTCCCCAAGGCCTTTATAAATGGACTGTTCTTCCATTTGGTATCAAAACTGCACCTTCCATTTTCCAACAAAAAATGGATGTCATATTCTAGCCTTATGCCAAATTTATCCAACCCTACATTGATGACATTCTTGTCTTCAGCCAAGATATGCCTCAACACCTTAATCATCTCCGCCAATTCCTGTCAATTTGCCAACATAATGGTCTTGCTGTCAACCCCGCCAAGTCTTTCTTTGCGCAAACACAGATTGTTTTCATTGGCATCAAAATTCTTCCGGGGGGGAGGATGGAGGCACAACCCCACATCCTGAATAAAATTTCCAATCTTGCAGTTACTAATGTCAAAGAATTACAACGCTTTTTGGGCCTTGATAATTATATTGCAAGATTTTATTATAAGCTTGCTGAAGATAGAATTGAGCTAAATAAGCTTCTGGGAAAGAAGCCACCGCCATGGACAACATGATGCTTTAATCTCAAGAATTAAACAAAAGTGTTCCCAGCTGCCACCATTAAAGTTACCAGGTAATGGTTTCAAAATAGTAGAAACTGATGCAAGTGAAGGTGCCTGGGCTAGCATTCTCCGTGAACAAAAAACAATCTCTTACAATCCCAAAGACAAAGGTGAGATTGTTAGATATATTTCTGGTAGTTTCAAGAACAGTGAAATTGACTACCATAGTACTCATAAAGAAATCCTTGCTGTTGTCAATACTTTCCAAGCATTCCAAATGTTTATTGCTGACAAGAGATTTCTGTTAAAAAGTGATCTTCAAAATCTGTGTGGATTCTTCAGAAAAGAATCTAAGAATAAAGTTGTTCGAGGAAGACTCCTGAGGTGGGCACAATTATTAAGTACATATGAATTTGATTTTATTCACCTTCCAGGAGTTGAAAATATTTTTGCAGATTTTATGTCTAGAGAAGGACACATTTCTGAAACCAATTCAGAACAGAATTCGTCTGGTATTGTCTGAATAATAAGGATCAGAGAACATCGCTGGTGTGAAGAAAGTTGTCGTGAATGGAGCACAAATCCTTTTCAACGCAAGAATCTTCATAACTTCCAAATGGCTAATGACTTTCTATTTGATTGCTTTCAAATGTTAGTAGCCATACAACAGCTGACACATCCAGGATTATGGACAGCACAGCCATTTTTCTGCTTCTCTGCAGAAGCAGAACCAATTGATCTTGATGTTGGTCATATTCTTCAAAACTGGTGTGGAGACTTTGTTCTTCTTGTCTCCTTTCTCAACCCATCAGTTGAAAGACCAGAATGATGGCTCAATGAAGAATGTGGAAAGGATCTCATTCGAGATTTGTTTCAAGGACCGTATCCTCAAGTAGACAATATGGAGTTCTCTGGAACTTCATCCTACACAAGGTGTACATTTAAGCTGACATTTGCTTCTCCTGAAGAAAACCCAATCAGTCGACACATCTGCCAAGTTTATGGACCTACTGGATCCTCATCTCTTTTTGAACATTAGACAGTTCCCAATAGATTGAGGTATTTGCATTCCAAACAGATGCCCATCTGGATACATATGAAAACATATGATATGGATAGAGTTGATCAAAGAATTTTGGCACAAGGACTTTATGGTCCTTATAAAATGAAAACCATGAGCATCATCTGGAAAGAAAAGGATGTAGCTCCAGCCACTCAATCATCTCATCCAGGATGCATACCACATTCCTCCTCTCAAACATGCGCGAATTGTGAGTATGATCCTACTGATGATCCACGAATCCCAGACTATGATGAAACAGGGAATCTTTGAACCAGCAACTTCAATCCCAATGATCCTCGTTGTCATACCTTTGCCAATTCTAACACCTCTGAGCATAGCACGGGTTCCTAGGCTAATGGATGGGCTTGTCATCCATCGAGAGCATCTATCATCTCGTTGACACTGATAGACGTGGGCCCTTCCATGCACGAACTTTCCCTTTGCCTTTTTTCTTGTTTCTGTTCAGACACTTATTTGCCAAGTGTTCACCCTTGCAAATGTAGCAGGTAGGTTTCCATTTCTTGGAACCTTTTCTCTTCTTATCCCTTTTTTTGAAGTATCCTTTCTTCTTGGGGTACTTACTATATGTTTCCTTTTTCTTCTTGTAGGATTTCTTAGGTCTATCACAATCATAACAAGAAGAATTACCTTTATCTGGAAACTGATTTGAAGGCATTATCCGGTAGCATACAGAAGAAGAAAGTAAAGGTTGTACCTTCTTTATTTCTTTCTTTGCTTTTCCTTCTTCACAGATCTCTTCATTAATCTATGTTAAGAATTGAACTAATTGTGGATACGTTAGCTCTTTCATTTCTATATTTTCTGTTACCAAATTCTCAAGAACTTTCTTGTGATAGAATTCTCCTATCACGTTTCCAAAGCTTTTTAGAAAAGTTGTGAACATAAATTCATGATTTTGTTCATGGCCTGATAGATAGAAATTCTCATACTGTACCTCACAATATTTCTTGAAATATTTGAGATATTTACATTTACCTTTTATGAATTTGTTGTAGGCCAACTTTTCTCTAGTGTTTGTTTTTCCAACAAATAGACGTGTCAACTAAGCACAGACTTGGTCTGTACCTCTAGCTAAAAGCCTTTCTCTGTAAGCATCATCTAATCTATCCCAAACACTTCTTGTAACACCAGTCATGGCAAATGGATGACAACGAGGATCATTGGGATTGAAGTTGCTGGTTCAGAGATTCCCTGTTTCATCATAGTCTGGGATATGTGGATCATCAGTAGAATCATACTCACAATTCATGCATGTTTGAGAGGAGGAATGTGGTATGCATCCTGGATGAGATGATTGAGTGGCTGGAGCTGCATCCTTTTCTTTCCAGATGATGCTCATGGTTTTCATTTTATAAGGACCATAAAGTCCTTGTGCCAAACTTCTTTGATCAACTCTATCCATACGATATGTTTTCATATGTATCCAGACGGGCATTTGTTTGGAATGCAAATACCTTAATCTATTGGGAACTGTCCAAGGTTCAAAAAGAGATGAGGATCCAACAGGTCCATAAACTTGGCAGATGTGTCGACTGATTGGGTTTTCTTCAGGAGAAGCAAATGTCAACTTAAATGTACACGCACAACCCCTAGACCATGAGTCACCCCGAGTGCCATATAAAGTGAAAAGAATTTTAGAGGAAAAGAAAGATATTTATGCAAACAAGGAAGCGAAAGAAATAGCAGAGATCTAGAGCAATTTTGTGGAAGTTTTAGGGGAATAGTACTTTGAGATATGATTATAGAGGGATAAGGGAAGATAAGGGAAGCGAGTTGATAGAATCCAACCTAAACGGAGGAGCATATTGGAGGAAATCTATCGCCAAGTATTAGATAGTGGGAGAAAAGCAATCATGGATACCCCAATTAAGTTACCTGTGTTTGAGAAGGATACTACTGAGGCAGCAAAGCACATTTTTGTCTTGGAGTCTATTTGAAACTAGAAGGGAATAACAAGGGATGAAATTAAGTTATTTGACTTCATAGGTACCTTGCGGAATGAAGCATTGAAGTGGTATAGGAAGACATGCCCAGATAGTGACAAGGAATGGGATGAGATCAAGAAACTATTTTTGTAGAACTTTGGAGTTTCAAATGTTCAAATAGAAGGAATAAGTAAGATGAGAGATTTGATGCAATCAGAGAAAGAATAAATAAAGGATTTTGATAAGAGAATCAAGGAGACAACTAGGATATTAGAGGAACCATTAACTGAGAAGCAGAAGATAGAATGGTTTATATCTGGAATAAGCCCTGAAATAAGATCAGCCCTAGATGGAAGGATTTCTGAAACATATGTAGAAGCAAGGACATTAGCTTGCTAGATGATTTTTTAATGAAACGAACAAGAACTTAAAACAATTGTATAGATGTGAAATAAAACACATTTATGAAGGTAAAAGAGGTGGCACAATCAACCAACATGTTAATATTAAACCTCATAAATGTGGGTATTATAAGTCATCTTGAGATTTTATATCTAAGCAACGACAATGGAAGTTTCAAGAAAGATTCATTTTTATAGTCTCATTATTGCCATTTATAATGAAAGACATGTAATTAGAGGGGGGTCACATATTATATTTTTTAATTATACAGTTGAAAATATCATTTATGATAAGCACCGAGAAGGCACTCCAAGTTGTCAAGATTGAATCTACACCTTACACTATTTAGTTATTTGAGCTCTTTTAGTGAGCATTCAATAAAACATTTGTTAATAGAAATCTTTCGTTTAATTAAGACAAGATGGGTTTGGTGTAGAGAACATCATTGCCAACTAAGTACCTATATATAGTCACCCTCACTAGCTCAAATAACTACCCTTAGAGTGCACTCAATAGAGCCCAAAGTGCATGCATAGCATCCCATACAATATTTGTGAGGAGGATATAAAGCAAGATTTGATTCACTTCTTCTATAGAATATCAATATCATAGATATTATATGGGTTGGTGTAAATGTAAGAGTGCTCAATGCTAGTAGGAATTTGAACACACTCATGCTTTCTTGTAAAGTACCCAATCCAAATCAAAAGTTATTGAAGTAAACAATCCACTTATTTACATCATCTTGAAAGTAAAAAGATAGATCTCATAATCATTAATCAACAATATCATTAAATCTTACAAATTGCGTACTTAATCTAGGTATTAGCACTATAAATAATATTCAATGTCCATTTGGCTTTCTTGCCATAATTCATCCAACAAGGTACAATAATCATGTACAATAAGAAATAATAAATCAAACAAACTCTCTAGTTGCCACGAACCCACATGGTCCTCTTGCGAGCCAAGAGATGGGAACATGGCTTAGGTGCTTTTCTGCCCAACCATGATGCAATTACACTTCTCTGAATCCCTTCATAACATGAAGGAAACCCAACCTTGCACGAAACGTCTAGCAACCTGGAAACAACTAGCAAGAGGAAACACCCGATGCAACTTGAAGTCTAATGTGTAAATCTAAATAATGATATGCAAATTGTCTCACAATAGGACGTGGCAGAGATATATATAAATAAAGTTTTTCTAGACAAAATATTCATCTCATTTCAATGAATTCCCAGCTTAGGCCTAAGCATTTAAAATAGTTTTAGGTTCAATTCCTGAAAAGAGGAAAAGCCATCTCTAATATTCCACATTCGGCATCCTAGCCCAGAAAGCAATCCTAAACACACATAAGAGATAAAATACTTCTTTTTCAAAGAAAAAACAACCCATATTCGCCTAAAAAACCATTTCTAATCCCTTTCCTTTGCACAATCAATGGAAATACATTTCAAGCAATAAAATCAATAATAATGTATGCCTACTCCACTTTTAACAATGAGCTTCCATGCATGATTATTTCAAACTTCATTACTATCTTTTCTCAGTTTTACTATCTATTTCTTGATTCAAAGATAAGAGAAAAAATCATTTTAAAAAGAATAGATGTCAGTAATGTTTAAGATGACATTTACAAAGATATCATATGGTAAATGTGCTCATTGGTTTCAAGGGTTTAAGCTTGATCTATGATTTCATAATCAAATCAATAACACATACTTTTGCCTAAATATAGTTATTAATTCTTTTCTTTTCTCAACCAACGAGAGTGCACTTTCAGCAATAATTCAATAAAGATTCATTTATTTATTTACATACACATAAAAATCCATAAAATTGATTATTTTCCCTAACCCATGTTTGATTCGTTTCAATATTTGAAGAAAACTAATGTTAACTACTTTCTACCCAAAGCTGGTTTATAATTCATGCAATTCATTGTAACAAAGATTCAATAAGAGTGTATGAATGGTTTCAACATCAAATAAGCCTAGGTAATAATTAGAAAAACAAACTGTCTCTATTCTAAATAATTATAAAACTATTTCAGAGAGTTTTAAATGAAGCTATAGAAAGTAATAAAATAAGCTACAGAAATAGAGCATGTTTGCTACAGGAACTAATAATATGGTGACAGAGACAAAAGAACTACTATGATAGTGATAAAACAAAAACTACATGAAACTTTATAAATCGGCTACAGGAACTCATAAGAAATCTGATACAGAAATAAGAAGACTGTGACAGGACATAGTAATGACAGCTATAGGAACACAATATGGCTATTGTAGACACTAAAATTTGTCCATGTCTTTACCATCCCCTAGTCGACATGACCTTGTAATGTTTTGCCCTAGGTCCTAGGTCATTCCACTCACAATTCCAACTTAATCACATTCCAATTAATTAAATAAATCACATTTATTTAAGTAATTCCCCTTTGTCACATGTCTCACATAATTCAAATTAAAAAAATTAAATTAATTCCCTCACCTCTCACCACATTGCAACAAGTGTCACATGCTACATCTTCCACTTAATACCCCTTCACATGTCAAACTAATTCAAATAAAATATTTGAATTAGGTCCCATTCATCCTCCATCGCACACTTGTCATATGACTACAATCCCTCTTTGAGTGGGAAACCCTAATCAACCCTAATCGATCTCAACCATTCATATCATTCAAAATAACTCTCAATCACAGTCATTCATTCAAATTTGCCTTTTCTATAAAGGTAGCCTCTCACAAGTCATTTTCATAACACATTTAGCTTCAAGTACTGTTATGCTGGAGGAATGAGCACCCAACATTCCCCCATTGATCAATCATTAGAAATCTTGCATGCTCATGTAAGGTTGAGAAGAGCCATGGAGGTCAATCAACACTAGTTTGGATTTGGTTTGTATTTCATTTTATGTTTTACATTTTCATTCTAGTTTGTGCTTCATGGTGCTAGTTAGGGTTTGATTTTCTGCATTTTTTATTTCTGCCCTAAATTTTACCCTGACGACATTTGGTGAACCCAACATGAAATGCTTGCAAATCTAATGATTTTTGCAATTTCTAAAAGTTGG
The DNA here is from genome assembly GCA_027924645.1 of Cunninghamia lanceolata. Taxonomy (NCBI): domain Eukaryota; kingdom Viridiplantae; phylum Streptophyta; class Pinopsida; order Cupressales; family Cupressaceae; genus Cunninghamia; species Cunninghamia lanceolata. Next base: position 12,580,668 of record BSBN01000828.1, on the reverse strand, counting down.
CTTTTGCAGGTGACCTTCGAAGCTCAAACGGACCTCGTCATTGAGTCCAGGGGGCCTGAGAAATGAAAATTGACATAAAATTTGACAAATTTCACTGTAGGAAAAAAATTGAATTTTTTTTAGTTTGGCCCCTACGCAGGGTCATACCATATGGATCCATACGGAGCCGTACGGATCCTACATAGGGGTCCATGTCAAAGTTACTAGTTTTTTTTGGTCTGGCATCGATTAATGTTTTTATGTTTTCAGTGATATCGATTTCCATTGTATGTTCTATAGGTTGTAAATTTTGCTGTTTGCAAGATTAAGGGTTAAAGTTGTAGGTTTATTTTGATCTTTGTCAACCTCTTTGTTGTATCCATTGCTATTGGAAACCCCCTGTCGATTGAACCCTAATCAGCCTCCTGCATTCCCGTTGCTCTCAGTCACCGTTTAAAAAATTCACCTGTCAGCCATCTTTAGAGTCAACCTCCACTTGGTCGCTGCCAAGGATTACCTTGTTGCAATTGACAATTGTCACTTGCTCCATTACACAAAACCCAGCCACTAGCCATTCTTTGGCTTGACCTTCTCTCCCAGTCGCCTCCTGGATTTCCTCTGCAAACAAGGTCAACGCCACCTCGACCGAGCATCCCCTTGCTGTCGCTACCCCTGTAAAACTATGGGTTGCCACCAATTCTCCTCAACCTTTGCTTGAAACTTTTGTCACAGTTTCATCTCTGCCCATGAAAAACCTTGTCACCTCCTATTAGTATTGCCTCTATCTTGATGGTCGACCACCACCTGCAGTCCGCCATCGCCTTAAACCTAAATCGCTACTCCGTGCCTCACAAACCCTAAACTACTACTCCATAATCACAAAAGCCACCCACTCGAATTCAAACTTAGGAGGGGGGGTCATGTGGGTGACCAAAGTAAGGGACAAGGGGAGAGGCTACTTCCTGCGGCCCCCCTTTTATCTTGCCTTTTTATTTTCCTTCACCTTTGACCCCTGGTCATATGGATGACCATAGTGCCGCTGATATCTAACCGCCAAATCCTCAAACAGACCACCAGTCTCTATTTTAACTGCGCATGTGAGCATAAAACTCGTTAACTGCTAGTGGTTTCATTAACAATCAGGTTTGCCCTTGCTCCTCCACATGCCCTAATAGGGCATTTTTTTCTTTTCACCACAACTTGGTCATACGATGTCAAAATTGCGCAAACAAGGGCTCGTTGGAAAGATGGTTTGGTGAACTACGCAGTGGTGAAGACCACTTTAGGTGAAAGTGTCATTTTGATACCTTTTTCTATAGTCAAAGTCAAAGTTCATTGTAAACTTCAAACGGTCATAACTATTGCAAATTTCATCCTTTTTTGCGATTTTTTTTAAAGTGCCTAGAATTTCATGTATTTTATGTTTATGATAGTTGTTTTTCTATATCAGGTCATTTTCATCAGATTTCTCTTTTTCACATAAGGGTCCTCTTGGCTAGTTTACTTATTTCTTTTTCAATTTTGTGGCTTGTAGGTGATCACACGGGGCTATAACAACGTTTCTATCAGCATACATAGTAGCTTGAACAATGAAATAATTAAGTGTATTCATTCTAATCCTTCATTTCTCATAATAATTATTTGTCTCACATTTTGATTTGGGCATAAAATGAATCATTGTCTTCATCACATCATTGAAATTGGGCTAAAACGAACCACTATTTTCTTTACACATATGGCTTTGGGCTTAAAATGAACAAGTGCCTAAATTGTTTGCCACATATTTAAATTTCTAATGTTAATGAACCCCATGCGAGTGTGACTAAGTAAATGTGTATGCTCTCTCCTTGCATCCTAGTACAAACTTGGAGATCAAAAACATTTACTTGTGTTGCTTTTGTTAAACATTAGAGGGTTTGTCTCCTGATTTGTGAGAGGGAATGACCCAAGCAATACTTTCATTTTGGTCCGCTATACATTCATTTTGGTCCTCTATACAAATAATGTGGTTGTGACGAAACTCATCAATCACCTGGTGCTGTTGTTCTATACCAATGAATGTCTCCCTCAGTACCCTTGTGGTGCGTGGAAACCTATAGAACGTAACCTCTATAGATTGGGAGGCCTCCTAAACAGAGTGAATCACCACATGTATAGACACCAGTATATCCCAAAACATTTATTAAGAACCTTTGTTCTAGTGGCCATGGCTTGACTAGGGCTTGTTGATGTGTCTTCACGTGCCTACTTAAACATTATCACATTCTTCAATTTCAAAGTCAAAACTTGCCTATGTGTCTTGTGTGTGTGTACATGTGTGACCATTTGTTTGAACATTTCCACGTTAATCTCTAAGTACCAAACACATAAACAAGACATTCTACACATTCTTCCAACACATTCAAATCCAATCACTTTCATCCTAACCACCCTTCTTGACCGCTTCATATCCTAATCATATCCAAGTCATCATAATTCAAACCTTAATCATTCCTTGTCATCTTCTTCATAATTCAAACCCTAATCATTCCACATCACATCCTAATTGTTGGTCTCCTACAATGATTTAACAACCAAGCTCTTAAAGTTGTAACTCAAAGATTGGACGTCTAACCTGAATAGTTGTCTTAATCACTATGGAGATGCATTTCACTTGTCAACCCAGGGACGTGAACTTGAAATGGGTCAGCACGGTATGTGCACTAAGAACTTCCAAAGTAGCCACATTTATTCTATAGCTAAGAAAGACATAATGTTGAAGATAAACTGCTAGGAAATAAATAACATGAATGTTGAACATCAACCAACAACTATTCTAAGCTCAAGTACATAACAGAAAATAAAAGTCTGGGCAAACAAATAGGAAACTACTATGTCTGCTTTAGCTACAGGACCAAACACAGAATAGAATTCTAGTGGCTGCAGGAACATTCAATGCCAGATTTAACTAACTGCTTAACAGAAAATACAACTAAACTAGAGGATGGAATGCTCACCAAGTGGGCCCCCTTGGATGAGTATTCCCTAAGACAAATGTAAACTCAGAAATGTGAAATTATAACTTCATTTTATTCACTGGAAAACATGAGTACAAATGAACATCATAACTGTATTACTGAAAACTAGATAATGCAAATATAATCTCTGATTAATCAACCCCTTAGAAGGAGCATCAAAGTCTTATTTATAGAAGGAAAACTACAAAACTAACTACCTAGCAAGGCAGTCAACTCCAACAGAATAGGAGGACGCCACTTTAGAGAAAGCATAGAAAGTGGAAAGGAGGTTATGCATGTGTGGAATCTGGTCAAGCAAGTTGCTTCAATGCAAATCTAGCACAATAGTAACCCCTAAATTTGCTCAAGTAATTAAGACCAGTTACAAGGCGGTTGTCTTCCCTCCATTTTATATTTGAACGATCACCATGTTTGACTTTTTATGGCGAGTAACCAACAAGCAAAATCTTCCTCGACTTTATGGTTGCTGATTATATCTGCATAACAAATTAGTACACACAATAATTGTACATCTGTAATTACCTTAGAGTAACATTCATTAACCATATGTAAAATTAAGATAGATAGTTCATATAGCATGGCTTTGTCATAAAAGATTATAAGAAATAACCTATGCCCAACATCTTATAGTTTTGAGGAAATGACATAAAAAATATCAGGATCAAAGTACCAAAGTCTAAGATAACTACAGCAAGTGGATAATAAAGTTTAACAAAATTGAGTCATAAACTAGACTCATCACTCTCCCCAACCTAAGACTTTGTTGGTCCTCCAGCAAAGGAAGGGTTGTTCTTTTATTTGGTTAATGCCCTAAAATTAGCAACTGACAGTTGTCCTATATCAGTTTCTCTGGTGCATGAGTTAAGATCCCAATAGAACCCTTGCTACCTATCCAATTTGTTCCATCTCTGCCTCTCTTCAGCAATATCATACTGGTAAAATCTATAATTTGGCACAGGCCACAATAGGATAGGTGGTTGAAAGATTAAGGGAAGCCAGAATTGTCCCTTTGTCCTCCCAATCTGTATATATCTATCCACTCTTTTACATGTTGCAATATAATTCTACAGAGAGCAGGGCTCTGTTTGTTTTAGCTCATCAGACAAACTGTTCCACCTTTGTGTCAAATGTCCCTTCACAGATTCTCCAATAGTTTTTGCAATCTTCGCGTATTCTCTGTAAGCTGCTTCTCTCTCAGGCAAGATTTTGTTACCATAGCTTGGCCTATAAAGCATTCTATGCCAATCATTGAAAATGCTTCTTGGATTTCTAGATTCAGCTCTAATGGGCAATGGAGTGCTGAATTCTAACTGCTTATAAGCCCTGAACTGCTATCCCCAACTAATCTCATTTTGCATCCAGGACATAAATGCCCTCAATTGAACATCCCCAACATACAACAAGGGGTTCCACTCATGGTCTTGGGACATAGCATAATTATGTAAATAGAATTCACACAACAAATTTTTTATTTCAGGAGGAGCAATCCTATAAGCATTAAAAAATTCAAGAGGAGATTCAATGGAAGGGTTCAAACCAGAAACAATCCTTGCTAACTTAAAAAGAGAGGTACCTTTCCTTTAAATGTAGAGCATAGACTCTTAGGGGAGTCCTGCATTCTAATACCTGAGGCACCAAAGCTGCCATATTATCCACTCTCTCTTTTAAAGTCATAACTTCTGCATTCTTGTCTTTAATCTCTTCATCCTTCTTTTGAATTTCATCCTTTAATATGCATTTCTCCTTCTTCCATTCTTCTTCTCTCCTCTGCATCTTATTCCACAAATTCATGGCTACCATATGCATCAAAAAATCAGGAGCTCTATGTATTCTTACCAAAGCCTTTCTTGGCACAGATGGTTGACCTTCATATAGCACAAGCTACAGGGTTTCTGATTGCTCAGCCAATTCCAACTGCAGGGCGTCTTGCTACAAGAACTCCTGTTTATCTTCATGTTCCTATCTCTCAATATGTTCAGCAGTGGCAGCAAGGTCTGCCAGAGTCACATTTGATGCTTCCTCAATTATGTCTTTTTCTACAACATTCACATGCCCAATTGGGGCCTCTGTATCCCCAGCTGTCATTTCTTCAACTCTAGGGCTTGTCTGTGGAGGGGCACCAAAGGCTAGCTCAATAGGTCTTGATTTACTAGAAGGACTCTTGTGTTTCTCCTCGACTGTAGGAAGAACAATGTCAGCCTTTTGTTTCCTAGAGCGTAGCACCTTCCTGCGGTTTGCATTTTAGTTTTACCCTTCTTTATTTCTGCCCTTCTCCTCTGTGCCCTAATTTAAATTAAATTGCTAAGAGGAATATCATCATCGTCAGAATCTGAAGAACTTTCTTTGTCTGCATGCTCTGCTTCAGAAGAACTAATCTCAATAGCTTTTTTTACTACAGGAGGGTTTGCACTGGAAGTTGAGGTTCCCGGAGTAGCTTCAACAGAACACACTCTTCTCCTAGTTCTACGAGGTTGTGGCATAACCACAGGTCGCAAATGGTTTGGTCTTATTTGATCAATATTCATAAATTCCTCCCAAGTCATATCTGACACATCATGCAGAGACTTTTCAACTAGCAATTTGATCAAACAATGGTGGGAAACAGAATTAGCTCTACCTTTTTAGGTCTCAGTGGCCATGATTGAGAGAAGGTGGGATAACACGTTTGGCACATTCATTCTTCTCCCATGCTTCATATGATTTAGTAGTTTGAAATGTACAAAATGAAGATTCGACAGACGACCTTCACAAGTAATGTACTTCACCACATAAACAGCTACTTGTTTCCATGGATCAGACAGAGAGGTTCTTTTGGTTCCCTGCTTATCTATAGTCAATGGAGGATCACCAAGTTCTGTAAATTCAGCCCTAGCTAACCTAACATCTCTGGCAACAGGGTAATTCTAGCCATCAATAGACAGACCTATAACTTCTGCAATTCTTTCTTCAGTAGCCAACACCTCCAACCCTCTTACCATGGCTTTACCTTCAGACAATGTCTGGGCAAATTCTAACGCAACATTTTCATCAAAACCATTCAACTTCAAGAAATAGTCTATCCACCCACAATTTCTAAACTCGGCCTGGCTGAGTGCATCCTGCAATAATACATCATGAACTGTGGGTTCATTCTGAATTAATCCACCTCCCATTGACTTAGCTACCTGAAAACAATCGCACTACAAAGTTTTTTTGTTTTTCTGCAAAAAGTTTGAAAAGTAACTTCACCTTCCTGCAACCCTGTTAAATTTTCAATAACTCATGTTGTCTATATTTTCCTTTTTGTCTTTTTTGGGAACACAAGATTAAGACAAGGGTAGTACAGGCAGTCATGAATAATCGATTAAGGCTATCATCTCACACTTGCGAGCCGTCACCTCACTCAGAATTCCAATCATTCAATTCTAAACTTTGCTGACATGCTGGCATAAAGCATATGGACTGACACGTGGACATCATATTAACACTCCCTCCCCAACCTAAATTTGAGCATGTGTCCACACATGCGGAATGGTGATGCGTGACAGGACAAGGAAGGGAATAATGACATGCTATGGAGAATATCGATATTAATGTACAATAATTAAATGAATGTACCAAAAGATAATTAAGAGTGAATTATTAAAGTGTGCGTACCTTGATGTGTGGAAGATCGCTTGCAAAAATCACGGAGAAAGTACCGATCAATGCTCAAGAATTTATTGAGCAATGAATGAAAGTGGAGTGGAATAAAGCGAGGTGGGATGAAGTGTAATCAATACATGTGATGGAAGAGAGAACAATGGATATGGGTGGGTGGATGGGTGAATGAATGAAGAAGTGGACTCCCACAAATGTGCAAGTCTTTATTATGACAAGTGTTGTACCATGGTTAGCCAGAAGGAGGGACACTAGGTCCACTACCTTTGGCTGCAGGAAGTTCAGGAGTTGCATGCTGAGTGAATTGTTATAGGAATTCTTCTTTTGAGGTTGGCTTGTGATATAACCTGAGGCAATGACCATTGACTAACAACTTAAATCTAACAGGGTCAATAGTGGTAAGTTGAACAGCACCATTAGAAAAAACTTCAGCAACCTCATATGGTCCTAGCCACCTTGTCTACAGTTTCCCTGCATTATCTTGATACCTTGAGTCATAAAGCAAAGCCCAGTCACTAGACTGGAATTTCTTATCTTTGATGTATTTGTCATGCCACTTTATTCTTTGATTCTACATCACTTCTGTGTGATGTAAGGCTGCTTTCCTCATCTCATCCAAAGCATTGAGCTGCATGATTCTTTCTTTTTGTGCCTTAGAGAGATCCATCCCCAAGTCAAGTGCAGTCTGAAGAGTCTTATGTTCAAATTCAATAGGCATCATGGTTGTTTTGCCATACAGTAACTCAAAAGGGGTGACACTGGTAGTTGTTTCCCAGGTTGTCCTATAGGCCCAGACAACTTCTGGCAGACTGTTTGCCTAATCCTTCCTATGGACAGCCATAGTTTTGGTCAAAATGGCTTCTATTTCTTTGTTAGTCACCTCAACTTGGCCATTAGCTTGAGGGTGATAAGGAGTAGATTTCTTGTGTTTTATGTTGTACTCCTATACTAGTGCTACAACTAGGGTTGAGGTGAATTGAGCTCCTTAATCAGTCACTAATTCTTTGGGAACTCCATATCGTGTGAAAATTTCCTCATAGAGAAATTCTGCAACCTTACTGTCTCTTGTATGTTTCATGGCCTTAACTTCTACCCATTTAGTTACATAATCAATGCATACTAAGATATAGGATTTACCATTAGATGGAGGATCAATGGGTCCTACAAAATCTAATCCCCACTTATCAAATGGAGTAATCACAAGCTGAGGATAAAGGGGCATCTCATCAGATTTTGTTGGTCATCCCATCCTCTGACAGCTGTCACATTTCTTGGTATATCTTGCTGCATCCTTATGGAGTGTAGGCCAGTAATAACCTGTATTCAAAATCTTCATTGATGTCCGCTTTGCTGCAAAATGTCCTCCACATGGTTCATTGTGACATGCATGCAAAATGTCATATTGTTCATCTTCTCTCACACATAGCCTCATGACATTGTCTGGTCCAGTGTAGAACAAACATCCAGCAATCCATGGAAAAGGAAAAGACTTTTCAATGAGTGCCCTTTTCTCCTTAGGAGAGAAGTGAGGAGGGACTCTTCATGTGACCATATAATTGGCTGTGTCAGCATACCAAGTTGTTTGCACAGTGAGTGAAAACAAATATTCATCAGGAAAATAGTCATAAATGACTTGGTTATCCTCTGATGTAGTCATTCTTGAAAGAAAGTCTACAACCACATTAGCCTTCCCTGGCTTATCCATAATAGTGATGTCAAATTTCTACATTAGCAACACCCATCTTGCTAATCGACTTGATATTAGAGGTTTGTTCATAAGATACCTAATGGATGCATGATCTATGTGCACAAAGATTTGATAGCCTGTTATGTAGTGCCTAAATTTGTTGAGTGCATAGATGACTGCTAGCATTTCCTTCTCTGTTACTGTATAGTTGAACTCAGCACCCTGTAAGTTTTTGCTAACAAAATAAATAGCATGCTCAATGACTCCTTCTTTCTGGCCTAAAACTGCTCCTATGGCATAATCTGATGCATCAATATGAATGTGGAAAGGAAGTTCCCAATTGGGCCCTTTAAGTATAGGAGCATGGGTTAATGCTACCTTCAAATCAAAAAATGCTTTGTTACAGTCTTCATTCCACTGAAATTCAACATCCTCTGTGAGAAGAGTATATGATGGGGATGCCATTTTGCTAAAATCTTTGATGAAACGTCTATAATACCCTGCATGACCCAAGAAGCTTCTGACATCTTTTTGCTTTGCAAGAATGGGTAGATTGATGATGACTTCAATCTTTGTTGGGTCTACCTAGATTCCTTTTGGAGAAATATAGTGGCCAAGTACTACTCCTTCCTGCATCATCATGAAGCACTTTGTACTGTTCAAGGATAGATTGTGGTCTTCACATCTTTCCAACACCTTCCCTAAGTTTGCTAATGCCTCTTCAAAAGTAGCACCATAAGTAGTGAAATCATCCATATAGATTGCCATATAATCATGTGAGATATCTGAAAATATGCTAATGACTACCCTTTGGAAAGTTGTAGGTGCATTGCATAAGCCAAATGGGAGTACTAAGTAGGCATATGTCCCCCAAGGACAGGTAAATGTTGTTTTATCTTGATCTTCAGGTGCAATCTGAATTTGATTGTAACTGCTAAACCCATCCAAAAAGGAAAAGTACTGCTTTCTTGCAAGTGAGCCCAATACTTGGTCTATGAAAGGAAGGGGAAAATGATCCTTTTTGGTGGCAGATTTTAATTCTCTGTAATCAATACAGACTCTCCATTTTCCTTCCTTTTTGGGCACAAGAACTAGAGGAGACCCACATTGGCTATCTGAGATTGGGTAGATAAATTCTGCATCTAATAGCTTCTGCAATTCCTCTTTGACAATTTCTCTTAGTGCAGGGTTGATTCTCCTTTGTGGTAGTCTTACTGGTGTACAATCTTCCTTTATGTAAATCCTATGGGTGCATAATGTAGGATCTAATCCTTTCATGTCATGATAATCCCATGCAAAGGCATTCTTATGTTTCTTTAACAAATTTATCAAAGACAACTATTGTGCTTGAGTCAAGTTACTGTTAATATTGAGATATCTTTCTTCTAAAATTTTCACTTGAGTTGTTAAGTCTACTATAGTTACTTCATTAATGCTTGGTACCTTAATTTCTTGTGGAAGCAATGTATGTAACATACCTGATGCTGCAGGAAAAATTGGAATAAGTATCTTCACTGGATCTTCAAAATGAGAGGATGATGCTTCCTCTACTTCACAATGATTTTGAATTATGTTAGACAACACCTCCTCCTCTCCTTGAAGCTGCAGGAAAGAACTTCTGCCTAACATCATAAGCTGCTCCACAGAATTAGCTTCCTCTACCTCTTCACCAACATGAGGCCAAACAGGATTATCCATATCATGAGATGGTTGTACAAGTGGGTAAAGAACAAGTGTTTTAGTGTTTCTCCCATCAAAGATGGTCATGTCTCCTGACCAACATCCAATATAAGCATCTGTTGTGGCTAACCACGGCCTTCCTAAAATGATGGGGTATCCTCCTAATGTAGCTTTAGAAGAAAGTATCATGAAATCAGCTGGATATTCCCATGAGTCCAGGGATACCACAAAGTCCTCGACTATACCATCAAGTTTAACAATAGAACTATCAGCAAGCTGCAGGACAGTAGGAGTAGGTCGCATGGTTGCAACATTCAGTTGCTACAAGATATCCTTTGTCATTACATTTATGGCTGATCCAAGATCAATCAGAACATTTCTGATTTGGATCCCATTTATAACAACTCCTACCACAGGACTTCTTGGATCATTATATTTAGGAACAGTCACTTTCCTAAGCATGATGTCAGCCAACTGTCCCACCACATGAACCATAGTGGGGTCTTTCCTTTTTCTGCCTAGCTTCTTAAGGCATGTTTCTTTGATTGCTTTGCCATATATAGAAACATCTTTTATGGCTTGAAATAGAGGGATCTTGACACATACATGTTTCAACTACTCTAGAATGTCAAAGGTGGGTTCCTCTTCTTCTACCTTTTGTTTCATAGTTTCTAACCTTTGTGGAAATGGTGGTTCTTGGGCAGTCTGCTTGACTGGAACTGGTTTAGGATTTCCAGGTGCATTTGATTGAATGGGGGTTTTGATAGGTTCCTCGTCTTCCTCAGAAATCTCAGTAATAACGGGTCTTGAAGGAGCTGCCAAGGTAGTTCCTGAACGCAAATGGATGTCACTTACATTCATAGCATATATAGGGAATTGATTTGGATCAGCAAAATATACTGGATGTTGCTGAGGTCTATTATTTGGGTTAGGTGAGGCTTGAGCTAGTAACTGAGTAGGTTTAGGTGTATTTAAATTGGAGCTAGCATGTGGAGGCATTATAGTAGGCTGTTGGGACTGAGAAGGTGACTACATGTAATTAGTGGTCTGATTTGGCCATTGTTGTCCTCCTCTCCATTGAGATGTTTGCTGCCAATTTCCTGTGGGCGATTGCCAATTCCCCATGAGGCTGTTACCACTAAGGCGCAGGGTTTTGGTAATTTTGCCAAGTATTTTAAGGGTTATTCCATGGTTGAGGTGGATATCCTCCATAACTAGGTGGGAATGGTTGTTGCCATTGGTTACCAAATGCATAAGTATTAAAATATGGTCCAACAAATGATAATGGATCTAGTGACATACCTTGTCTTGGAGCCCATGGCCTCCTTTGTGCAACATAGAAGACTTGATCTTCTTCAACTTGTATTGGCTTGAACGCAGGTGGAATCTGCTTACTATCAATGTTAGCTACCATCTTGCATCTGCAGTCCCTCTTCTTTTGTCTGCAATGAGGACAATATTCTGCCAACATTGCCTCGGCCTCTTCATGCTTCTTCTTTTCCTGAAGTGTGTCCAAATGGGTGACCATATTATTTATAATATCTTGCTTAAAATTATATAGCAAGTGACTTATCTCCATCCTTGAAATTCCATTGGTAGAGGTTTTGCCCATAAGGGAATGGTAACCTCTTCCTTTATTCATGGTTGCTCTGGAATAATTCTGACACAACTTCTTAATATCATCCCAAGACACTTGGGTAATATCTCCTCCTCCCATTAAATCCAAGGCATCTGTGTAATGCTCACTTATTCCCTTGAGGAAGAGCAGTTTCTAAGACTCCTTATTGAGTGCATGATGGGGAGACTTTTGTAAACAAAACATAAACCTTGAGATGTAATCCTCCAAACTTTCATCTTCTTTCTGCTGCATTCTGAAAATGTCATTTCCTCTCATATCTCCACTCCTACAATAGTCTTTATACTTCTCAAGAAATTTATCTTTCATTTCTTCCTAGGTATTGACAATATCACTACCTAGACTCATAAACGACCTTAATGCAGCCTCTTTCATGGTAGTAGGAAACAACTTAAGCTTATGAGCATCAGTAGTGTAGTCATAGCTTTTGCAGATGATATCAAATTTGAACAAGAAGGTGTCTAGCTCCTCTATTGCAAGTCCATAGAACTTGGGGAGAGTTGAAGTAGGGATATTTTTGAGATTATCCACTTCATTTTGATGAGCAATCAGAAATGGAAAGGTTGGTTGATTGGGTACATTTTGGGTAGCCATAACTGCTTGACCTATTATCAAGGTAAATGGATTTTCAACGTGATTTGGGGTAACTTGTTCTTCAGAGGATGTTTCAGAACTATTCAAATTAGGGAATGCATCAAGAAAAGGATTCACTTCTGCTTCTTTTGCTAGGTAAGTTGAATCATTAGGAAGGAATCTCCCTAAAGCATCTCTTCTCCTACCTCTATGCATGCAATATACTCAATATCAATCACTTCTCACAAAAAATATTGTGAATGGGTTGTAGATGGTTACTTCCTGACTAAAAACATATTTTAAGGGAAAAAACTACAAGAAATAATACTAAAGATGACTCCAAAGATCTTCTTAGTTTGACACCATCCCCGGCAATGGCACCAAAAATGTTGGTCTCCTACAATGATTTAACTACTGAGCTCTTAAAGCTGTAACTCAGAGATTGGACATCTAACATGAATAGCTATCTTAATCACTATGGAGATGCATTTCACTTGTCAACCTAGGGACGTGAACTTGAAATGGGTCAGCACGATATGTGCATTAAGAACTTCCAAAGTAGACACATTTATTCTATAGCTAAGAAAGACACAATGATGAAGATAAACTGCTAGGAAAGAAATAACATGAATGTTGAACATCAACCAACAGCTATTCTCAGCTCAAGTACATAACAGAAAATAAAAGTCTGGGCAAACAAACAGGAAACTACTCTGTCTGCTTTGGCTACAGGAATAGACACAAAATAGAATTCTAGTGGTTGTAGGAACATTCAATGCCAGATTTAACTAACTGCTTAACATAAAATACAACTAAACTAGAGGATGGAATGCTCACCAAGTGGCCCCCCTTGGATGAGTATTCCCTAAGACAAATGTAAACTCAGAAATGCAAACTTATAACTTCATTTTATTCATTGGAAAACATGAGTACAAATGAACATCATACTATATTACTGAAAACTGGATATGCAAATACAATCTTTGATTAATCAACCCCTCAGAAGGAGCATTAGAGTCTTATTTATAGAAGGAAAACTACAAAACTAACTAGCTAGCAAGGCGGTCAACTCCAACAGAATAGGAGGACGCCACTTTAGGGAAAGCATAGAAAGTGGAAAGGAGGTTACGCATGCGTGGAATCTGGTCAAGCAAGTTGCTTCAACACAGATCTAGCACAACAGTAACTCCTAAATTTGCTCAACAAGTAATTAAGACCAGTTACAAGGTGGTTGTCTTCCCTCCATTTGACATTTGAACGATCACCATGTTTGACTTTTTATGGTGAGTAACCAACCAGTAGAATCTTCCTTGACTTTATGGTTGTTGATTATATCTGCATAGCAATATTAGTACACACAATAATTGCACATTTGTAACTACCTTAGAGTAACATTCATTAACCATATGTAAAATTAACATAGATAGTTCATATAGCATGTCTTTGTCATAAAAGATTATAAGAAATAACCTATGCCCAACATCTTATAGTTTTGAGGAAATGACATAAAAAAGATCAGGATCAAAGTACCCAAGTCTAAGATAACTATAGCAAGTGGATAATAAAGTTTAACAAAATTGAGTCATAAACTAGACTCATCACTAATCATATCCAAATCATCCTAATCCAATCTTAATCATATCCTTGTCATTTCACATTATCCAACCAACATTATCCTAATCATCTTCATTCTAGTCTAATCAATTTCAATCCTTATCATTCTACATCATATCCCAGTCATCATAGTCATCATCCTAATCAATCCAAGTCATCCAATCTTGTCATTCCACATCATTCCTAATAATTCCTAGTCACATTCTAATCATATCTTCATCATTCCTTGTCACCATTATTCCTAATCAAATCTAATCATTACACATCATCATCATCATCATTCTAACCTAGTCAATTCCTTACTAATCATATCTTGACCAATCCTAATTATTCCTAATCACATTCTAATCATATCCCTATCATCCAACCTTCATTTTAATCATATCATAACCATACCCTAATCATTCCTAATCTCCACTCACTTCATTTCACATCATTCTACATCAACCTAGTCCTAATCAACACTTGTCAAATGGCCCTAATCATAAACAAGCCCAATCCCAATCCTAAGCCCAAGATCATAGTTCAAGGGGGTCATCCCTCTAGTGCAAATAATGAGACATATTCAAGACCAAAAATCATAATCCAAGGAGGCCCTCTCCCTAATTCAAATAATGAAACAAAACCAAAACCTAAGATCATACTTCAAGGGCCCCCTCCTTCTTCCAATAATGACATAAACTATGTTGCATATCTCGAGGGACAAGATGAAATGCAAAGACTTAGACACATGTGTGACACTGTGCCGACATATAAAAATAAGGTCCTAGTACCCAACTCCAAGCCCTTATTCAAACACTCCACCAAGTACCTCAACCCTTCGACCAACAAACTATACAATGACTTCAAGCCCTCTTCCAAAAAATTCAACCAATCCAATCTCCACAAATACAACATCTCCTCATCCAAGCCCAACGATTCATGGCCACTTGTCAAATCCAACAAACACATCATCTCCTATCCTTTCATTATCAACCAATGCCACCTCAACCTTATGTGTCATCCCCCTCCACTTCATACCAATCTAATCCATCCACTTCATATCAACTCAATGCTACATCATCCAATCCAACTTCCTTCCATGTGAACCAACATTCATATCCATCCACATCACAACAAGCACATGTGAACTTAAGTCCTCCTTCACAACAAGTCCAAATGCCTTCATGCTCTAATGCCACCACTGACAAGGGGAACACTACTCTAGGTCATGCACCCTATAAGTACATCATACCACTATCCAATCAAAATCCCATCATAAAGCCACAATGTCCTAGTCCAAATCCATTGGTCCCTACACCTTTCAACCCATTAACCCCTTCATTACCCTTTCCATCCTCTAATCCACTTGCTAATACATCAACTCCATGTCCTAAGTTCAAACATTACAAAAGTAAACACATGGAGTTACCCAAATCCACCAACCCATTCAACTCATTCGCTCCTCCATCCAATCAAAATCAAAACCCTAAGCCAACACCTTCCACTCCTACACGTATAAAGGATGTGACCCAAGGGCTACTAGCAGGGCATCAAACATCACCATGTCATCCAACACATATGCTTGAATCTATCAAAGATTCCTCAAACACCATGCCAAGTCCTTCAAAACAACTATGTCATCCACAACCCCTTGAACCTATTCAAGAGCCTCCCCAATGAGTCCAAGTCAACCTCCATCATGCTCTCATGTTGTTGACCATCAAGAGCCTTCCACTTCCACTTCCATTCCAAGTCAAGAAGTATGTCAAGAGCACAACTCTAAGCATGAATAAACATCAAACCCCCATTCTAGTCAAGATCAAATCACTTTCCTTCAACCCATTCATAACATTTATCTTTTCCATGATCAAGATATTATGTATGATGAAGAACATATTCATGAGCAACTTGATCTCCCATTCATGAACAAGACACCCAAGACCTACATGTTCCATCTCATGAAAGTCTTATTGACCTACTTGAGCATTCACCCTATTTCATGGCCTTCATTCGAAATATAGAAACTTCTCCTTCACTTCATGATCCAACCACGTTCACTTCCCATGATGAGACATGTGCCTCCCAAGAACACATAAACATAGAAGATCAAACAAACAACATGGATCTACATGAGAAAAATCAAGCTCCTAGTGATTCTTCTTCATCCATCCTTGATCACATTTCAAATCCACCATCATATCCCCTTGGATTATCCACTTTCATTCATGAATGTTCATCCTTGGGACAACAAAAACTGTTGTCTTCCACTTTCCATTCTTCATCCAATAATCAACTCAAGTTTAGTGTCCAAACCACACCTGGTCCCATAGTCCGTCGCATGCTCCAAAACATGAACTACCACGGTAAAGGCTTAGGCTTTCATGAGCAAGGTATTTTGGAGCCCGTCCATGTCAAAGTCCCCCCACGCTCATTTGTCCTTGGATATACACCCCAAGGTAAACAATCAAAAGATGTTGATACCACTTCCATTCCTCCTAAGCCCACTTTCTATCGTACATCCCATCATGTTCCCAAAACATACGTTGCCATTCCACCCCCATCATCTTACAAATGCCAAAAGCATGTGACCATACACTTGCCACCATCCAATTTGCCTCCACTTTTTCCAACTCCTAATTTCCCTCCATCCACTTTGCCACCATTGCTTCCAACACCTAACATCCCTATCGTCCATAAATCACCTCAATATCCTATCATTAACAACAAAATGCACACATCATGTAAACATAAAGCTTCCACTCATTCCACCCACCACATGGGATTCAAAAATAAACATTCAGATGCATCCTTACATAAAGTGAAAAATCCTAAGGGTCCTAATACATTAGGACACAAATTCAAAGAATCAAATTCAAATACATTCAAAAATCAATCCAAGTCCATACCTCCAAAAGCAAAGTCCAAAACCAAAATTGTATGGGTCCCTAAACAAAAATGCAAATCAAAAGAGGCACCCACCTCTCAAAAATCCCAACCATCCCCTTTCATTCCAAAATCCCATTCCATAAACAAATCCCACATGAAAATCAAAAGTCATAAAAATACTAAGTCCATGTGGATACCGAAATGCTAGCATCATCCATCTCCTAAGCAAACATCACCATTACTTTCCACACCACTTTCACATCAAAAGCTTCAATGTTTATCACAGCGTGTGCAACCATTGGTCATGATTTCATTCTGCTCCACAACATTTCCACATACCTACATCACCCCATTCATTCATTTTCCTACCTATTTCACACCTCATCTCCCTATGGTCCATGCTTTGGCATAAGTCATTCATCCATCCTTACATAAATCCCACATAATCCACATCATAATCCACTTTCATTCCCTACATAATCCACATCATAATCCACTATTGTTCCCTCCATAATTAACTATCTACCTTATCCATCTCACTTTCATGCCATCACTTAATAACATTGATGAGCATAACGACATTTGACATGGTCAATGCAACATACCTTTGGGACTATCATCCTTCATGGCACTAGACACTTGAGTCCCTCTCGTCCATATCCACCTATCCCATTCAAAAAGGCAAAAAAGTAAAAAAAAAAGTAAAGAGAAGTCCCTTCATCCAACGGTGAAAACCTGGTAAACATGCGCCTTGGATAAGTACCATGATGAAAACTTGTCAAATAGGCGTCATGTGTAGGTTAATCTTCTATGTCACTTACACTTGGGGGCACATTGTCTCATCCTTCTCTCATTTTCCATCCTATCATACCGTTTCCATATCTTATATCACCATACTTAGCCATTGCACCCATCTACCTATACCTATCATATTGCATTTGTTCATCCACCCTTCATCCTTTTGATCTTGATGAAGATTGGGGGCAAAATGTTGACAAATATTTTGGGTATCTCTTGATATACCTCATCCTTTCCAACCAATCCTATCATTACCCTATCATCATAAGCCTTGTCATGACCAATATTAAGTGTTACACCTAGAATGGGGCGTGTTATTCCTATGTGACATAGCCTTTGGAGATCACATTCTTGCCCTCTTACACATTCATCCATTCCATCCATTATCGCCTATCATTTTATCCATCCATCCTTCTTGCACCTAGACTTGGTCCTCCCTTGTCATTGGTATCTAGTGTAAAGGCTATTCAAATTGTCATCCAATGCCATCCAAAACATCTCAAAAATCTAAAAAAATCAAAACATTTCAAAAACACAAAAAAATCAAAACATCTCAAAAATCCAAAAAAAATCAAAACATCTCAAAAATCCCCAAAAAATAGAAACATTTCAAAAACACAAAAAAATCAAAACATGTTGAAAATCCAAAAAAATCAAAACAACTCAAAAATCCAAAAAAATCACAACATTCCAAAAACACAAAAAATCTTAACATGTCAAAAATCCAAAAACATTCAGATAGTCTCAAAATCCCCAAAACATCAAAATATCATAAAAAATACAAAAAAAATCAAATATTCAACAAAAATCTAAGCAATAAAATCACTTCTCCAATTCAATCAAACCATCAAATCATCTTCAAATCTCATCACAATACAACATGATCATCTTCATCCTAATCTATCCTAGTCGTCATTCCAAATCATTACACATCCTCATTCATAATCCAATCAACTTCTTCCTAATCATTCTCCCAATCATCCTAGTCATCATTCTAATCCATCCAACTCATCTTCATCTCATCACTACACATCATCATCCTAATCCAATTGATCGCATTCTAATCATATCCTAACCATTCATTCTGATCCAATCAATTTCATCTCAATCACAATACACCACAACCATAGGGAAACCTTGGAGTATCTACTCTCCCTATCAAATCCGATTGTAGTTGTGTCAAAGCATACTCAATTTCACCCACTACATAATCAATTTCATTCCACTGCACATTCAATTTCATTTGGCCTTTGACATATATAAGAGGTGTTGCAAGTATGGGCCTAACTGGTGTTGTCATTGATGTCAACATACTCCTATTGCATTAATGTCAAAGATTGGATGAGTTGTATGCTGAGAATATTGAGAAAATTAGTCCTATCAGAAACATAGAAGATCAGTGAAGATAGTGAAGCTTTATGAAGTGAAGATCCCAACTAGATGAAGATCAAAGAATGTGCATCAAAGGGTTTGTAGACATGTGTCTGAAGATGATCCCGTCAAGATTTGAGAGATCTGCATGAAAATTTGGAGGAGTTATGGCCATAAGAGTAAAACTGGTTCTGGTAATTGTTCAGAGGTGACAAAGTGACACAAATAGGTCCAATGAGATCCAGAAATATAATATCATGTTCTACGGATATGGTGGCATGTTTGGAAGGCTAATGTGAATTGACAACTCAATTGGTTCATGGTTTGGAGGTCCACAAGCAATCCTTCTAATGTGATAGAGATGGGCAACTGTGTTCTTGAGGCTCCAGATGAATATGCAAATGATTATAGTAAGCAGAAGTGGTGCGGATGTTCTTGGTGATGCAAGCAAGCTTGTGGGGGTCTCTAGATTGTGTCTAGTTCGTGTTGGCGGTCCGCGTTGGAGATTGAGATCAAAATTGAAGACTTACCTCTCAGTAATGGTGTCTTGGCTGACTAGATGTTTTGCACATGTTGCGGATGATCTTGGAGATGTTTTTGCAAATCCTGGCATGTTCCTCAAAGAAGATTGAAGTCCCAACTATGTATGGCCAATAGTGTAGTAATGTGCATGAAGTTTTTGTAACAAGTCAAGTTGTGTTTTTTGTATTTGGTCTGTAATGAAATAAGTGTATGTTGTGCTGACTTTGATGATCTTTCCAAAGTTGATGTCTTGTATAAATAAGAATTGTGAAGTCATTCAAAAGTATCCTGTAATGATGAGAAGGTGGTAGGGAAAAAGAAAGAAAATCAGAGTAGAGGTGTTGAGCCTAAATGGAACTGACTCAAGCATAGTGTAGATGCTAATCTTCAGTTCAAGTATGTAATATTTATATTATTCTGTAGACAGTGTGTCTCCTATAGGCAGTGGGCCTCTTGTGAGCAGTGTGCTCGGGCAGTGAGCCTTAATTGGCAAGTGCCATTTCATTCTTCTTATTCTTTTAATAAAGAATACAATCTTGGGTTAGTCACCCCATGGTTTTTCCCTTAACCAGGTTTTTCACATTAAAATCTTTGTGTTGTATGTGTTGAATTTATTTCTGCTCTTAAATTCATTCATTGTGCTTCATGATTAAATCTCTGATATGCTATTGAAATAAAAGAAGCTTTAAAGTTTATAAAGAACAGAAGTTTGGTAACAACTGATTCACCCCCCCTCTCAGTTGTTTGTCCTAAATCCAACAAGAGGACCCTAAACATTAGTCTTCTTAAGGTTGAAACATAGGGAGAAATTGTCGAAGCTTGACTGTATCACAAGTACAAATATATGGACCAAGAAACCTTGATATCTTTTTCACATCAATCACAAATTGGGCTTAATACTCCATAGCTAGTTTAAGTCCATCCTTCCAAGTGAATTCTGAAACTCATGGGTTCACTTTCATCTTGATCATTTCTTCCACTTGGGCTTAATACTCCAAGGCCAGTTTAAGTCCATCATTCCAAGTGAATTCTGAAACTCATGGATTCACTTTAATCAATCATTTCTTACGCATCTCAAGGTCTCGATAAAACCACTTTGTGCTTTGAAAGGTCATTAGTAGACAAGAATACCCTCTTGGAGCTAGAATTTTTGAAGACTAATATCATTAGCCTCTATCATAGTCTGGGCCTCATCACCTTGCATTGACATCTCTATGGCATCCCACACTTCACAAGTCTTGTAGAGACATGGTTACAAAATGAAGAGAAAAGGGAGTAGACCCTCTTAGTCATCCCTATAGCAAACACATCAGTATGACATCCTACACATTCCTTCCATCACATCAATCCAATCCATATCATCCCATCAATAAAACATTATCAGAACTACATTTCACCTCTATTGTTAAGTGCCTTGATCCCGTGGATATAGGGTATGTAGGCAATCTGGGATAGGAAGGAAGTACCCAGATTCAGGCACAGGTGATAGACCTCTTCCATCTTTCATCTTTCTTCTAATCTTCAATCAATTGTCATCATCCATCCTTCAAATCAATTCACTCCAATCAAATCAATTCTTCCAACCCAATCATCAATCAACCCAATCACATTCACTCATATCAATCCAATCAATTCGCTTCAACCAAATCATTCAAGAAATAACTCAAATGCAAGTCATCTCCATACCAAACAAATCAATCAAGCTTGTCAAATTATCTAATTGCATCAATGGTCTTGATCCTAATCTTGACGTAAACCAAATCATTTCAATCAATCAATCATAATCAAACCCTTGTGTTACTCACATGGCCAACAACACTAGTGTCAGTCAATCAATCAATTGTCTTAGACAAGATGTTGCATTGTCGAAACTAGACCAGACATCTTAGACAACATGTTTCATTCCTGAAACCAGAGATCATTCATAATCAATAAATAAATCAAACAATCAGTCAATCATTGGTTTAGAACTTGACAGGGGCAATGCCTTGTTTGTTTTTGACTAATTTGTGCATGCTTGCTTGTGTGTGTTATCATTTTCAACTTGCATTTGTTTCAAATCTGAATCCAACCTAGCTAATATTTATATCTTGTATCTAAACAAGGTTGTATTATGCTAGGGCACGAGACACATCGTCACCTTACCTTGGTGCATAACGTCTAGTGCTATATCAAACACCATGGTTGCTCACCTTCATTGTAGCATAATACATCCTCCCCTTTCTTCTATCCATTCCCTTATCTTTCGTCCTTGGCCAATCCTATTTCATTTTGAGATCATACCTGTGTTTGTCCAACTCGCCTATCCTCTCGAGGGGGCATCATCATCCTATTCTTTCATCATCATCCCATTTCCTTAACTTCTTTGAAATGATGTTACTTGACATAAATCACATCATCTCGAACATCATCTCAAAGAGAGGCAAAATGTAGACACTAAAAATTGTCCATGTCTTTGCCATCCCCTAGTCGACATGACCTTGTAATGTTTTGCCCTAGGTCCTAGGTCATTCCACTCACAATTCCAACTTAATCACATTCCAATTAATTAAATAAATCATATTTATTTAATTAATTCCCCTTTGTCACACGTCTCACATAATTAAAATTAATTTTTTTGAATTAATTCCCTCACTTCTCACCACATTGCAACAAGTGTCACATGCTACATCTTCCACTTAATACCCCTTCACATGTCAAACTAATTCAAATAAAATATTTGAATTAGGTCCCATTCATCCTCCATCACACACTTGTCACATGACTACAATCCCTCTTTGAGTGGGAAACCTTAATCAACCCTAATCGATGTCAATCATAGTCGTTCATTCGAATTTGCTTTTTCTATAAAGGTAGCCTCTCACAAGTCATTTTCATAACACATTCAGCTTCAAGTACCGTTATGCTACAGGAATGAGCACCTAACATTCCCCCATTGATCAATCCTTCAAAATCTTGCATGCTTAGGCGAGGTTGAGAAGAGCCATGAAGGTCAATCAACACTAGTTTGGATTTGGTATGCATTTCATTTCTGTTTTGCATTTTCATTTTAGTTTGTGCTTCATGGTGCTAGTTAGGGTTTGATTTTCTACATTTTTTATTTCTGCCCTAGATTTTACCCTGACGACAATTGTGATAGAAGATAAATTTAACAACAGCTAAAGGATGAAAAGGAACAATAGTGATAGAGATAAGATAATTATTGTGATAGTGATAAACAAATACTGTCATCTAAGTTATAAGCTCAATCTCAACAACAATGTCACTCCATCAGACTGTTAGGGTGCAATAAAGGCTGACTAGACAAGAAACAGGTTGCTTCACTTCATATCAGAGAACAATAAACAAACATAGATTGACCAAAAATTAATACCCAACTATGACAGAGATTAACATAATAGCACCAGAAATAAATAAGCTTGGTTTTACATACTTTTAATCAACAGGCCGTTTGAGAGAATAGATCAGGTCAATCGTCAAAGTGACAAGATAGTCATTCCCAGATCATATCACAAAGGAAAGAAATAGTAGCTATCGGTTTCATAAGATTGTGACAGGGATAATCTTAACAACGACCGAGAAATAAACTTGCCAACTAAAGTTTCAAGTGGTTGTAACAAAGGCTAAGAAAAGGCTGATCCACTAGTAAAATTCAAGGAAAAACAAAGAATGTGTAGAGACAACTTAGGTCGTCGCCCACAGAGAAAGAGTTGTCACCAAGGCAACGTTCAGAAAAAAAAAATGCAGGTGATAGAGATAGTTCAAAGGCCAGTGACATGAATCAGAAAAGGGACATAAGCAGCGGTCAAAAATAGGTCGACAAGAGATTTATTATAGACTATAAACTCAATAGAATACACAACAACTCTATGCAAAAATAACTCAAGGGAAATACTTGATTCCTTTGTTGTTCTAAGGGTCAATTCTGCGTCCTACTGTTGTGCATCTCCTTCTTCTCATGTCGCTGCTTTCTTCTCTCCTGTTGTCGCTCATAATAATGGTGGTTCCTTTTTCCTTTTCCATTTTCTATTTTTAATCCAATTCCTCTCTGCTAAACTTGGCATTCCTTAAGTTTAGACTATGCTTTTTGGTTCTAACTCTTGTTACCTTTTAGTTTGCATGAGCTTGGCATCCAAAAACTCTATATATATATATATATATATATATATATATATATATATATATATATATATGGAACTCTTCATTTCTGTCGCTTCCCTTTTGCATGACAAAGCTTTTCTTTTCTTTTATTTATTAAGATATCTAATTATAATATATATTATTAATATAATTTATTTATTTAAATTAATAAAACATATTTATTTTTAGACCAATCAAGATATTGTTTTTCAAACAATAATAATATTATAAAATAGGAAAACACTTTTATTATTTATAATTAAATAATATAATATATATACAATTCCATTAAATATAATTTGAAGGAATATAATAAATTCATGACTAAATATGCATTCAAATAGACTTACTGGAGTAACTCAACACATATTTGACTAATCACAAAACATCAATCACATTCATTAACCATATAAGATATGCAAACAAGGCAAGCAACCACATAATGATGCACAAATAAAACCATTCAGAGATGCAGTATGACATGAACTATGTGAGTGTGTGTGTGCATTGGATCAATCCATCCTAGTGGTTCTTGTCGAGCGACTAGAACATCTCTACCTCAACCATGTTCTCGTCTTTGACATTTTCCCTGCACTCAGTCGCACTTAGATTTTCATTAATAGGTTAGTTCCCTAAAATCATAGCCGAAGCAAAACATAATGTACATCCATAGTCACACCAATAATATACAATTATTAAATCAACTTTCCTAATCACACATTTATAATTTTATGATATTTACTTTCACACACACGTAGAATCACTCATAGTAAAACAAGCATAGTAAAATGCCCAAAAATCTAATTTATAATAAAGTCCAAAGATGAGATGTGACACTTCTCTACCACTAGTCTAGATCACCACCCAAAGTGTATATAAATACACTTGAATTCAATGGTTGTGTAGAAGAATACTATTTCTCCTTTTGCATATATTTTTCCCCATCATTCTTGGTTTGACTATAAAATATTCAAGTAGAGCTTGGATTGTCTAGTAGTCTATAATGAAAACCAGAAGAAAATTGTGGTGTGAGGGAATATTCAATAAAAAATAGAAGGCATAAGAAAATAATAGTTATATTTTGTATAGAGTGTGGCACTCATGACAATTTGTGCCAATGCAAGGTGGTGGGTCCAATATTGGCCTTTTTAGTGCTTGTAATTGATACTTGGAAAAGAGCTTGAGGGTGCTTTGATATTGTGCTCAAACTATGCTAGGGGTAGGAAGATTATGGCTAACCCTGTGTCTCATGGCTATCCCACTATTTCCAATTGCATCTCAATTTGATCATCACACTCCTCTATTTTAGAGAGCGATCTAAAAAATTCCATGTATTGATACACAAAGTATTTTATTTCCATATGTTCACCCATTTTAGGGATTTTATAGTTTTTTAGATCTCACTTTGTGTATTATTCATTATATGTATATTTTGTTTCTATAGCTCATATAAAATAGATTTAATGATTTACAAGTTTCTCATAGAGCATTTAACTAAAAGTTGAAAAAAACTCATGTTCTATGATGTCAATATAGAAATTTTATATTTTTGAGTAGTTAAAGAGAGTTGATTGTCATAGAGCAATTTTTTTTATCAACTTTATGGGTCACTTTTTGAATAATATTTGTGTTTTCTTTAGAGTGGGGAGTGTTTCAAAGAGATAAATTTGTTTTTTATGTTTTATTTTGGAGTTGGGGGAGTGCTTTGAAAAGGTAAATTTGTTTTCTATGTAAACAAATTTCTTCAAGATATTGTTTTCTAGTTGGACATGAAAGTTACATTTAATGGAGTGCATAGAGATGGTGTATATTGAAGAACATAGAACTTTCTATATGGGCACCACCGTAATGGCCAAATTCTATTAGTTTATTTAATATAACTTTGGCTTAGTAAAGGACAACCTTTGTCCTATTGTGTGATTAAATGAAAAGGAAAAAAAAAACTTGTACCACCTCATCAACTAGCAATCCTTGACATGTATTATATGTTATCATACATGTTAAATCAATAAATCAGACACAAAGTCAAGTCTAGTCCAAGTTATGCATTGTAGACACTTAATTTTTGTGGTTTCCTATCATTGATATCCATGTATAAGTTGCCTATCATTCATGTCATTTTATTTTCTTGCCATGTAAAGGCATTATTTTAAAGGGGAAACGCTAATCAAAAGTTGATAACTAAGAGCTTTGATCCCGTACAATATTTTTGACAAGGAAATAACCTAGCTTTAATCTATTCCAAATGAATAAGAATTAAATGCATGGACGTGAATTTGATTTTCTTTTGAAGATTTGATTTTGTTTACCGTTGAACTTGTCGATCCCACATCAAATGCTTGTAGTCACTATTAACTCATCTATAAAATTGTTCGTATTGGGGATAGTTTGTATGATGGTCATAGTGTTGATTTGAATGCATTTTGCATAGTTCTCCATTGTAACACTGTCTCTCCCATTGCTCTAAATCCTGTTATCTCTCCCACCACTTAAAGTGTAGTTAAATGCATTTGTTAGGTTAGTGAGATTTTGAATGATAATTAAACTTCCACCACCCAAATTCACGCCACACAAGTTGTCTTTATATATAATACAATTTGCAGTCAATCAACAAAATTTTTCCTTTATTTTTGATGCAAAGGCTTGAATCAAATGCATTTCAAAATTTACAATGAAAGACCACCAAGAAGATCTAAGCAAATGTGTACTCTTGCTAGCCACAACATCATCTTAATTCCGTAATTGTGTAGGAATTTAAGTATATAACAAACATTTGTTTCTTTTTTTTCCTTTGTTTGCATTGCTTTATTCATTTCACACTCCTCATTCTTTCATGACATCTAAACTTTCTTGTTTCCTCCAATCCTACATTATATTTTATTTTTGTCACCTCTCTATAATTTGCTTGTAGATTTTCATTACTCGTAACTATTTCTTATTGTTGTATTGACTTTATTTTGTCAACTCTCCCATGCATTTCTTCACATTTCATTTTTTATTGCTTGACCACCAAGTCTTGCAGATGATGTTCCTCCACACCCCTTCAACCCACTCTTTATTTAGTTATGCACCCCCATGTCTCTTGTTAGTTACATTCAATTGTTAACATAATGGGCTAGAATTCCAACATTCATATTCGTGCCTTTTTAAATTTTTATTAAAATAGAAATATCATAATAGCATTGTTTCCCATTAAAACAAATGAAACACCATTTTGTCTTTAACAATCATTTTTGGATACATGGTGTCATTTTTATACTCCCACAAGGTTTCAATGCAGTGATGGCTACTTTTTTTTAAAACATTGCTATTTTTTGTGAAAATAAAGATGCATCCTTTTATATATATTGTTTTTAACAATACAATTATGTATATCAATTTTATTTGCTACTAATAGTCACAGTGGGGTGGGGATGAGAGCACTCATTTTTTGCCTAAATTTAAAGAAAAAAAAAAACAAAAAGGAAACAAAAAATAAAAGTTAAGAAAATTCAAAAAAAAAAAAAACACTAAAAAAGAAATTAAAAACTATTGAAGGAGAAAAAGATAAATCACAAAAACTATGGAACTAAAAAAAATTGGAAAAAATAAAAACTAAAAAAGAAACTGGAAACTGTTGGAAAAAGAAAACGCTAAAGAAAATCACGAAAACTGTGGAACCAAAAAAGAAATTAGAAAAATTTAAAAATAAAAATGCAAACGAAAAAAGTGAGAAAATCAAAGAAACTATGGAAAAAAGATATCCCTCGGTGTACTTTTAGATATATTTTTTAAAATATAAATATACTAGTATTATACCAATTATATTATATATTTTGGAATATATGTAATATATATACTGTTTCTTGCACACAACCTTTCAAATTGCAATTCACATTTTTGTTGCCATTGTTGACACATTTCACATTCCTTAATTTTGGTAACACAGCCTCTAGAGCATGTCTTATGAGATGGCTAGCCATATTAAGGCCATGCATGACTTATATAGAAAAGGCTTACCACCACCAACCAAAGCATTCAACATAACGACTTTGAGAACAATTGTCTAGATGTTTTGTGGATTTCAAAAGTGAAGATTTCATTCTTGTTGGTGTTTGCACCTTGATCTTTGCATTGGTAGTGTTTGTTCCATTGATCCATTTATAAATCACTTGATATTTGTGTAGTATATGACTAAATAAATTATTTGTTAAATTAGGTAGTCTAAGTATTCATTGCCCTACTTCCTCCTATTCCTTTAATTCCTCCCAATCTTATCAATATTCCTTCTATTCCTCTTCTTTTTTTTTTTTACGTTCCCTTAAATTTCCTATTAACACAACCCTTACACCCCAAAATTACACATGTTAGTCCATGTGTTAGAGAGACAAGTCCCATAAGATAGAAAAAAAATTGAAAAAAAAAAAAAACAAATCTTTTCCTCACCCTCTTCCATTCTCTTGTAGCCCTCCCTCCATGGGACCACAGCCTTAACACTTCTGTTCTCATGCTAACTTGTTATTAAATTTTTGTTGATCATCCCTTGGGCATTACGTTTTCATTTTAAATTTATTATGGAGCGATACTGTTATTTAATCCGCATAATTATGTGACCCGCATCAGAAAGAATGGAAAACTCGCGTTGAGTGGAGCTTAAAATCGTCTTTTATCACCGTTTCCTACAACAATTTATTTTGGCGCTATTCATTTATCTGATTACAGCTTGACTGTCAAAAATGGTATGCAATCCACAATAAGCGATACCCACTTCAACAAATCTTTATATACATTCCTTAATTTAGTTTAATTTTACTCTTAATAACACAATCTTACTGCAATTTTCCAGGTTTGTGTGGCGTGTCTGTTACCAATTTTTCTGATACCCATTGTTAATCTTTTGCCCATACTATTCGATTTTATTGTGGTAAGGACTTAACATTGATGAATTTTGTTTTCCACGAATTTTATGATATACTGTTGTTTTTACTGTTGCTTTGCTAATACTGAATTTGGATTTTGAATTTAGGGCAAAATTTATGCCTTATTTGGCAAGGAATACAGGCGGCCAGAACGTGTTCCACCCGCATGTCCTATTAAGCCCGCAAACAAGAGGGTAAGTACTTTGCTAGGGAAGTTTAATTTTCCAGGGTTTGGTGAGCATTTTAAGGTTTGATTTTGTTTTTGCTTTTTGGTAATTTTGGATGAGGTGATGGGATTGTCTTTAACATGGTGTTGACTGAGGGTAAGCTTGAATTGCATTCTTAAGATTTGGTTACAACAATATTTTTAACGATTTGTTAACATATATTGCTCTACAAATACCCCATAATCTTTAGAACTCAACTTCACCATATGTTCGTTGGAGTGATAGGCCGGCTTATTGCAGTTGGAGGTTTCAACCTAGATTTCACTGTTATGAGTGTTTCCCATTACTATTACACTACAACTCTTGGATTTGGTTTGGAAAATTATTGCTTCTGTTGGAAATTTGTATTTACCACTTTTCTATTAGATTTAAAAAACGATAGGCTACTGAAGGGGCTGAGCTCAATTGGTAAGGAAGATGGTGTATTGCACCATCCACCAAGCTTCAAATCCCAGGAGGTGTGATCGGGGCAGGATTGGTCCTTGGGTTACTTTGAGGTAATAGACCCTCCTGCTCGTGGCAGTTTGGCCGAAGGAGGCTTCTGGATTAGGTGTATGCTTACTCAACATGTTATAATCTGCTTAAAGGCAGAGATACTGATATTATGTAACCTGGCTGAATCCATCATAAAAGAAAAAGAAAAAGCTGGATTCTGAAATCTTCAGGCTTTGGAATCAATTTCATGGCCTTCGATTATTTTTCTTTATTTTTCTCATGTCTTTATTCAGTGATTTGATTTCATTGCATAAATGATAAATTTAATCAGCTTTTGATTAATTTATTGTGGTTAGTTAGTTTTAATCTTTTGCTTGTTAAGTAGCAGGTGAGGTTATGACCCTCCTTTAACTAGGCATGGGGTGAGCTTGGACCACATTTTTAACATTTGTAAAGACAGGTTATGCTCAAATTATTCCATAATTGTTACACCACAACCTTGTCAGATTTCTGCTGGAGTTATTGGTTGCTTTTTTTTGCAATTAGGTGATTTGAACCTGGATCATACTTTCACCACATGTCCTCCATTACCATTACACCACAATTCTTTGAAAAAGTTAAGATGATTTGCTATTTGATTTCTGAAGTTTTTTTAATTAGGAATATTATAATCTTTAGGATTTGGAATCTTTTTTGCATGGCCCTGCAAATTGATTATATTGCCCTCAGTTTGAACTTATTGCAAAACTTTTCTTTAAATTAAATCAAGACAGGATGCTTAGTTAATTTTTTAATTTTTGGAGGAGTTTTTTCATTTATTTTTATCTAGACCTGTCTATTTAGGTATTTGCATTTTCTTTCATATTTTAGGTTCGAATTAAATTAGGTTAGGGTGATTGTTAACTTATTTAATTACAGAAGGTTGTTTTCTTATTGGATAATTACATAACATGTTATATTTCCAGAAACCTAGTTCAATTTTAAACAAATGGCAGCATATGTCATCCGTTTAAATTAAAAAAATAGCAAAAGGAGCTGTACTACTTTGTGGATCAAACTACAGGAATTAGAAACAGAACACTTTTCTTCTGAGGGGAAATGCTTCTATTCAGAATATCCCTGTCGATGTTTCTATTTCTCAACCTTTGACATGTGAGGTTTTTTTTAAGCTTGAAAGTAACATTTAAACAAGATTTATCTAGCAATTTTTGGAGTGCTACGGGAGGAGATCTTGGTTGATCTTGTTCAAGTCTAGTAATTCTATTTCTATTTAGGAGGAAAAGGGTAGAATATTTATGTTTGTTTTGTAAGTTTTGAGTGAGATTATTGGCCTCTTTAATGTGTTGTGGGATAAGCTTGGACCACATTCATAATGTTTGTAAACTACTAAACATGGGTCTTGCTTGAATGGTACTGTGTAATTACTAATTACTAATAGTAAGGTGCAATACAATGTAGACCTTAGAAAGGACATGTCCTTTCCCATAATTGTGAGTCTGTGACATGAAAATATCACCACATGGTTGCTGGTGACATAACAGCAAAAATCTTTTGGGGAAAAAAATGATAAACCAAAAGATCAAGATTTTTTCAAAAAATCGTGATTTAATTTGGAAAAATATTGAATTTTCAAAGAACTGTAGATGTAATTACTAATGGTAAGGTGCATGCAACATAGACCTTAGAAAGGATATGTCCTTTCCCATAGTCATGGCATCAAAAGATCACCACATAGTTGCAGATAACATATGAGCAAAAATCTTTTGGGGAAAAAATTGGCAGACCAAAAGATTAAGGTTTTTTCAAAAATTTAGGATATAATTGGGAAAAGATTAGATTTTCAAAAAAATGTGGAAAAACACAAGAAAAAAAAAGGAGAGAAAAACCTGCTGTTTTTAAATTTAAAGGTGTTTTAATAGCATAGAGATATATAAAGCAAATAAAAATGAGAGTTTAGCCCATGAATTGTGGAATATAGATTCTTTAATTCATGTTTATATCACTGATTATATTGCATTGTACAATGCATACTGCATAGTGCATAAATGATAACTAGATACTAATAATTTTCAAAATTTCAATTACAATCTACTTTGTACAAAAATCAAAAGTCTTACCTATTCAGGGATGCTGGCAGCAAAAATTGTGCAAATCACTCAGAGCTACAACAAGAAGTCAATAAAGCTGTCTAATGGAAATAAATTCAAGCTGTCAAATTGAACAGCTAAAGTGCAGGCATGCTTTATTTCCCTTAAGACAAGTGAATTAAATATGCATATTTCGAGGGCCAAAATCCTTTAAAGTGGGAGGTCCGATTTGTTCCTAGATTTATACTCTATTTGAAATCCTCAGTTTCAGGTCCAGTGTTCGAAATATGAAAACTTCAGAAAGAAACTACAAAGTCTTCACATTATCCTGGGTATTTGAGAGCTAGAGATGCAGTGCTGCACAGTGTACTAGATACCAAGTTTTTCATCAAGAAACCCCAAAATCGTGAGTGCAAGTGATGACTAACAAAGGAGCCGAAATCTTGCCACGAGTGGACAGAGACCATGGCAGAAAGAAGAGCAAAGGTAAAGAGTGTTAGTAGGTGCTGCCTAGAATGCCTCAAACAAATCAGACTCTGGACAGCCAACAGACCAAACAACCTGTCAATCAAGGCTGCTGAGGGTTCTGCTGTCGTGAAATATTAGCACTGAAGTCATTGAGGTCAGAAAATAGCTGCAGTGCAAACAAATGTGAAAAAACAGCTGCATGCAAACAAATGAAAGAATTGAAAACCCTTTTTATGACCAAAAAAATTGCCTGAGAGTCAAAATTGCCCGAAAATCTTAAAACTCATGATAAATCGCCATTTGTTGGGAAAAGATCATTAAAAAATTGGGTGGGCCAATTTCTTGTGAAAGTTGTGATTATTGTATGTTAAAAATCGCCAACAATGGCTGTTCGCGATAACTTGTAATTTTTTTCGCAATTTATGCTTCTATGGGTGTTATGGGCCAAGTATTGCAGTGGATGTATTTGACCTGTTTCACTCTTGCAAGTAATAGAACATAATATTGATACATATTGAAAGTATCTGTCCTTGTTTGTATTTTATAATTTATATCAATAATAGAGTAAAGTTGAGTTATCTCTACTAGAGATAGCCATATCTTAGTATGTAGAAAATCATCTGCACTATATATGGTAAGGCAATCTTGTTTTTATTAGAGAAACAGTATCAAATGTTCATTTTTGTAGTTCTTTCTATACTTGGGGAGTCTCCTTCTGAAATCATGGAGGAAACTTTTTTGTTTTGTTTGTTTTTATTATTCTATGTTGGCTTTGTTCACTTTTTATTTTAGGTTTTGTTTTTTGTTTTTTATAAAATTTAATACTCAATCTTAAATTGTTTCGATTTTTTTTTAATATTAACAATATAGATTTCTAGAATTACAATGAATGGCCTGGATCAATTCAAATAGCCAAGGGCCTAGATCATGCCATCTCAACAATTAGTTACAACAACTTGCTATTTTTAGTATATAAGAGAGGCAATGAAGGCACACTTTCCAAGAAGATAAGGGTAAAATGGAATCTTTAGAGCATCTTCCACATAGGCATCCTCTTTGGCTTCTTGCTTGTTGAATGATGTGGGGAACTGTGATTGGTGAATAATATGAATATGCCACGTAGGTGCCACCTCAGCATATTCCCAAATTGCATCATCTATGTGATGTCTTCGAATGTGATTGCTTGAATGAACTTGCATGTTTGGGATGTATCTTTATTGACTTTGCCTTGTTCATTGTAAGTTGAATGTGTATGACACATGTTGCTCATTTGCTTAACACTATGATTCTTTCTTCTCTTGACAGGATGTATGTTGATCTTCTTTGGATGCTTCTTTGTAGAGAGTAGTGTAGACATGGTGATGCTTCATTGATAACATGGAGTAGGAGACTCTTCTCAAAGACTTGAAGATTGATGGAACTTGAAGATTGAATGGATGGATGCCTTGTCATGTCCCTATATTAGTAATTTATAATTGAATCCAATAGGTATTATTCATTCAAATTAAAGATATGAATAATATTATAAATGGAATATATTTAATATATTTAAATAATATTTATTTAAAACAATTAAAAAGATATATTATTATTATATTTATAAATAACACACATAAATAATATAATATAAATCATATATCATTTATTATAATGATATAATATTAATACAAATAATATAAATAAATAATATATTATAAATATATCTAATAATATAAATAAATATCTTTTAACCTATCCTCTTATGATAAGGGAGTTACGTATGGTTAGAACTAGTTTTACCACAAAAAGGAATTAATATAAAGTAATAAAAATTATAAGAGGGTATGTCTTTTACCACCAAGCATAATAAGAGACGTGCCTCTTCGAACATATCTCTTGAAAGGGAAATAAATAAAGGGTGTGGGATAGAAGGAAAACATCATGGGAAGAAAATATAAAAGGAAAGACAATATAAATTAATATATAGAGATATGTGCATCAATAGCAAATGGGAGGAATGATTCCAGTAAAAATAAATAAATAAATATAATATATATATATATAGTAGATAAAGGATGTGATGTACGATTAAACATTATTAAAAATTATATTCATGATAAAACTATAATAATAATGATACCATAATAACAATAATAAATAATATTATATATATTTATAATAGTACTATTATAATGATAATGAATAAGTAATATATTATATAGTTATGTTAATAATAAAATATTAAAATAACAATAGAATTCAAGTGCTGGCAAGCAATCAAATATATATATATATATATATATATATATAAAATACTATTAATAACACATGTAATAATGTAATATAGAGATATTATTAATATTATAACAAATACTATAATATAGGCATGAGGTCGACTCAAGAAGAGTCACAACAGACAAAAAGGGACATTATAATAATAAAGGCAAATTGTATGTTTTGGAAATGTGTATGGAAACTGCATGTATTGCGTTTGTGATTCAACTAGGAAGGGAGAATGCATAAACCTTAGTAGATTGCCTATAAACCCCATCTAAGGTTCCGTCCCCATAGGCCTGAGACAAGGGTTTGGGAATTATGCTCCCGTAGGCCTAAGTCAAAGGTTTGGACCATGGAGGGATGGGGGTCCCACATTGGAACATGCCCCCATAGGCTCGAGACAAGGGATTGGGAAAAAGGACTAGCCCCCATAGGCCCAAGTCAAGGGTTCGGGCAATAGGACTGTGGTAGGCCTTAGGCTACTAAGAGCTTATGTCTTCCCCTCCCCTGGCATGAAGAATGCATAAACCTTAGTAGATTTCCTATAAACCCTATCTAAGGTTCCGTCCCCATAGGCCTGAGACAAGGGTTTGGGCATTATGCTCCCGTAGGCCTGAGTCAAAGGTTTGGACCATGGAGGGATGGGGGTCCCACATTGGAATATGCCCCCATAGGCCTAGACGAGGGATTGGGCAAAAGGACCAGCCCCCATAGGCCCTCTTCAAGGGTTCGGGCAATAGGACTGTGGTAGGCCTTAGGCTACTAAGAGCTTATGTCTTCCCCTCCACTGGCATGATGAATGTTTTCTTTTACCTATGTGTTTCAAAATGCAAGTGTGTTTATGTTGGATTGATAATACTAGATATTAAAACTAACATGTAGCAATATGGACTTGAATATACATGATGCTGTAGGTACTAATTCAAAAGAACGTGTGATCTATTCAACCCAAGGTTACCCCATTAAAAGAGAAGAAACCCTAAACCTAATTCACAAGCGAATTCTAGGGCAAGTTGGGTAAGGGACATTACATGCCTTCTCCCGATGCAAATGATGAAGTGCTCTAACAGGATGATCTTGAAGTGATCTCAAGAGTGGTAACATGATATTTCTTTCGCAGTGATTGCCATCCAACTTCACATTACTCCTTGCATGAAGGTGGCTCCAGGTACTTGCTCCTCAGATGACTCCTAAGCTCCACCAACGTTCCCGCAACATAGAGAAACAATATCAATCACTTTATAACATAAAGAAGTCATTTAAAACATGTGAATAACCTTTCTTCAATCTAGGCACATATTGAGGTGTGCAGAGGAGTAAAAATGCGCTTAAATGAATTTAGCTTGTTTCTTGGCATTTTATCACTTTCAAACAATTGAAGATGCCTTAGAATGATTATATCTCTCAAGGCGCCTACTTAATGATGCAAATTTAGGTGTCTTCACATGAGGCGCAAATCTAGGCTTGTATAGGTAGAAAAGTGCGCCTAGACCTACTTGAGCCTTATACTTGTCATTTTGTGATTTTAAACAATTGATGATGACTAAAAATGTTCATTTTCCTCAAGGAACCCACTTTTTTTTTTTTAAAGATAATGCACCTGGTAAACTTTTTAACGTGACCGGCGACGCTGGTGCGACACGCCCTCCGGCTCCACGCGAATGCTTTTGCCCGGAGCAATGAACCGGTGAGGCCACAACTGGGGGACCTCATCCCCTAGGAAGAACACTTCAAACCCGCGAGCTCATTGGCCCAGCGAAGGCGTAAAGCCTTGCGAGCTCGTTGGCCCAGCGGGGGTTTGAACTCTGGTGGCCGCCACTACATCCTGAGCGACTTAACCACCGAACCATGCCATCATCGGCTCAAGGAACCCACTTAAAAGTGTGGATTGATGTAAATTTTCCCAGAGCGCAAATCTAGGCTGGTATGGAGATGAAAATGTGCCTAGATCTCTTTGCCTTATTTTACCACTTGTTATGACTTCAAACAATTGGAGGTAACTTGAAATGATCCTTCTCTCCCTTAAAGGCGCTCACTTCATGATGTAAATTCAAGTGACTTCTTCCTGAGGTGCACTTGGATGATCCTCTAGATGTAAAAGTGCGCCTAACTCCCTTAAGTGATTTCCTTCTAATTCTCAATGATTCCAATCAAACGCAAAGTGTCCAAGGAAGTTCTTGTCTTATAATGACCGATTCTTGAAGCTCAAATGCCTTTCTCAATCAAGGCGCAATTGGAGGGTTGCATAGATATGAATTAGCGCCTTGACATGATGAGTGTTCTCTTCAAAGTTAGGCGCATATCTAAGGTTAAAAGAGCTGAAAATTGCGCCTAAAGCCCTTAACTTGTTTCTTGACATCTAATGATTTCTACTTCATGCTTGAATGTTTAGGAAATACTTCCTCACCTTAGGAACCTTGATTATGTCAAATTTGATGCTCTTTCAATTGAGGCATTGATTTGGGTTGCTAGGAGTTGGAAAGTGCGTCCAAGATATCCAATGCAAATCTATGCTCTTAAACCTTCATTAATACTTGATGATGTTCACTTTAAGAAAACAAGGACCTTCATGATGAGCTCTTACTCTTTGCACTTGAGGCGAACATTTGAGTCTCTCCAGATGTGGATTGGCGCCTT
Source organism: Cunninghamia lanceolata (assembly GCA_027924645.1). Taxonomy (NCBI): domain Eukaryota; kingdom Viridiplantae; phylum Streptophyta; class Pinopsida; order Cupressales; family Cupressaceae; genus Cunninghamia; species Cunninghamia lanceolata. The sequence continues at coordinate 12,544,136 of BSBN01000828.1, read as the reverse complement.
GATGTATATGAGTGTTTACTTCAACTTCTATTAATTCAAATATTGTACTAGCTCAAAAACCTCAAAACCCATGAAATTAAACATGTTCTAGCTTAGGTGCACATTCATGGTTGTATCAATGGAAAAGTGCGCCTTCACTCCTTTTGATGATTTTCAAGTTTTTCTAAGTTCTAAATACTTCATGCATACCCTTAGGTGCAAATTTGGGTCTTCTGGAAACTCAGGCACACTTTGGTGTTTGAAACTTAGGCGCAGATTTCAGTCTCAATCTTAGGCGCACTTTTGGGCTGTTCATGAGTGGATTTGCGCCTTGAGTGTTAGTCATTTCTTTGCAAAAATTTCAATGTTTGAAGCATTTGGAAGATCAAAATGCCAAAGCGCCACTAATTTGGAATGATTCAAAGCTTGATTTCCTCTAGGCGCACATTTGAGTCTTCACCTTAGGTGCATATTTGGGTTTGCAGAGGTAGAAAGTGCGCCTAACCTTTTGGAGCAAATTTGCGCCTAAGAAATGGAAGTTCCCAGGGTTAGGTATATTGAAAAATATATTTAAGTATATACTTTAAATATTTTTCAATATACTTTCCAGGATGTTTGAGATGGGTCTCGGATCCATAGGATTTAACATGCAAATTCTAGAATTTGGGGGATCCACCAGATTTCAGACTTAGCCAATTTTCAGGATTTTTAGGATATCAGACTTAGTCATTTTCAGGATCTCAGAACATACATCAGGAGATTATGATATCCACCACAAAGCTATAGACTCAAAACACCACTGACTTCATCATGAAAAAGTGCTAAGACATCATCCAAAACTAAAGCAAAGCATCGGAGCTAAAAAAAAGGGGGTCCCTATTTGCAATGGGGCGTTGTGTGATTAGGTCACAACAGGCACCAACACCTGAGATACCCGGGTTATTTTTAGAAGCCCCGTCAAAGTTCATTTTGAACCAATCATGTGGTGACAGACTCCAATTAGCTTTGGATTTCAAGATACAAACTTTGAGCCAAGGAGCATCCACTTGCTTACTTATCTCAAGCCAATTCCTTACGATTGCCACTTCAGTAGGGTTCAATTCTCTAGACTTGGAAAACATCAGTGTTCATATTGTGAGAACAAGCCTCTTTAATCTCCATCAAAATTTGGTCTTTGGATTTAACCTCGCTGTGGTGCAGAGGGTACTCCCCTCTCACATAAAACCATAGTTCTGAGACTCGGACTTAGTGCAGACTCGGCTCGGGTCACTCGGCTCGGGACTCGGGACTTAGCACCTAGACTCGGCACAGACTTGGCACAGACTCGGCAAAGTGAAAAACCCAAGAAATTTAGATATTTTAAGGATTTAAAACTTGTTTCATGCACCCTTTATAAAATAAACCTTAAAGACACAATAACATCATCAAATAGAAGCTAATTTGATCACATACTCAAGTATACATTGATCAGATAAGTATAAACGCAAATTGTAGCTAAGCTGCTGAAGGAAATAGCACATTTAGATATATAAATATAGTCAAATGTATACAAAACTCATGGAATATGAAATCCATGACATCAAATGTTCCAAGCAAATATGAAAGATCAAAACAATAACTAGAAGTCTATGGTTCAGAGGACCCTGCATCCTTCGCCTTCCTACAAAGGTGTAAATGGTAGGTCTTCAATCATGCCAAAATTGACAAGTCAACAAAAACTCGGAGAAAACTCGGCAAAAACTCGGCAAAAACTCGGCAAATCAATAGGATCTATCTCATCCAAGTCAATAGGATCCAGTGATTTGTCCTCTACTCTTTTTGTGCGAAATTGAAACCCTGAATTTGACTAAGTTTGAAACCTAGAAAAATTGGTTAAGTCTGAAATCTAATGGGTCCTCCAAAATCTAGAATCTGCATTTCAAATCTCATGGATCCGGAACCTATCTCAAACATCCTGACAATATATTTCAAAATATTTAAAGTATAAATAATACAAACTTATACTTAAATATATTTTGAAATATACTGTCACCGTGTTCCTGATTCTTTTCACTTTTTTCTGGGCGAGTTTCATGCTCAGGACTCGCGAGTTTCCGGCGAGTTTGGCGAGTTTTTGAAAACCGGCGAGTTTTGGCGAGTTTTTGGACGAGTCCGGGTTTGAGTCCCCAGGACTCGCCATGGCATGCTCGGTTCGCGACTCGCTGAGTTTTGGCGAGTTTCGGAACTATGCATAAAACACACGACTCGCAACAACAAGATTGCAACAAAACACAATTTAACTCACAATATTCTGCCCAAAATTTAAATATCATCCAAACAAAGATTGCAACCAAACATTCATCATTTTTATTCAATTATTGAAACAAAATAGATCTGCAATCAAAATTACAAAATGTGTACAATGCTGGCCGTTTATATCCTTTCTTCTACTCACAGGTACTCTGTTCATTGTCTGCAATTCCTCTTTCGTCTTTCTTCAAACTAGTGGACTCTGCACTCCTGTTTCCCACCATAGTCTGCATACTGGTATTCTCTTATTACTCCAAATGTTGAACTCTGCACATTCTTTTGTGCTGACCATACTATACTCGCGGTATACCTCTCCAGAGGCCGATCTCTGCCTACTCCTGCGTGGCCTTCTTCTTCTCTCTGCTCTGTACTTCTTCCCTGGCCGATCCTCCCCTCCAATTTTTTACTACTCTCTATCCCTTTTGACAGTAAACTATATATCATCCCAATGATTTCTGCCTTTGTCATTCAAAGAGGAGCAAGTGGCGCCCAATTCGACGCTAATCCCTTTTCTCTCCCTCTGCTGCGTCCCTCCAAACTCTGCTATATATTGTTTTGTCATATTACAATACAGGAAATGAGAGTGTTTAAACTTTCCAATCGCCCCTCGGGAGCTGAGGCGACGCCTTAGCCATAAAATGTATCCTATTCAATGCTCTCTTTGAAGCCACGAACTCTCCAGGTAATTAAATCGATGGAAATGAAAATACACTTCAATAAACTTTCGGTTTAGCCTAAACATTGGGAGCAGAAATCAATTTAAGTCTTTTAATACTTAATGATTTGGCCAAGGCATATCTAGCTGCCTGGTCCCAGCCAAAAAGACCTCATATAATACTTAATTTTAACTTGGTGAATCGGCCTCCCACAAGCTTGGCATTCCTACCGTGGACTGAAATACATACTTCCACATGATTTCCTTATGTTCCATGAAATCGACCAAACACAGTAATTTCCTCCAAGAATTCAACTCCTTTGTTACCACATTCCGTCAAACAAGTAACACATTGAAACTCTGTTTTCCCCACAAAGCACTTAAACTTGTCACTGTTCGTACAAAGGGCCTGATATTGATATAAGTAATCAGCTACCCCAGAATAGTTACCATACTCAAATTGGAACTTGGCATATTGATATAATGCCTCTATTTGATCAGGTCCCATCTGATAGCGATCATTGAGCATCTGGAGATTGTACTGCAACATTGATGTTAGAATGTCGAGTAGATTCATCTGTCCATGAGCTATTGCACTTGGCAACCTCGTAAAGAGTTTGCGCGACTTTGCCACAATGTGCCAAGAGCTGAAAACCAGATTTCACTGTAGCTTTTTGCCAAAAGTTCGAAACCGCGCCAAAACGGACAGGGATAGGCGTCTCAGCATTCCTAAGACCTCCACCAAACCATTTTACTTCAAACTTCACGGAATGCGAAATTTTAAAGTTTCGCCAATCTGCTAACACAAGTCTCAAAACAATTACATCTCCAAAACCAGGAAGGATTTGATCACGAAATCTTCGGCATCAATTCCAGAATGGAATCAACAACCTGCTCGTAAGAGGATTCGTCATCAAACCTCGCCAATCCACTTGAACAATTGTTTTTGTGAAGCGAGCCTATTATGCGTCAAAACCAACAACCTGCGAAAACTAGTTTCCTGCCAATCTGATCACACCATGTGTCCCCAACGCTGTGAGATGGCAAAACAAAACTCAAGCAAACTAAAACTAAAACTAAAACAAAAACCAGAAACTGTTTTTGGGTGATGCCGATTACACGTGCGCCTGGGTGCTCCTGCATAATGGTGTTAAATATTTTATTTTTTCTTTTTAACCAGATTTTCCAAATAATAAATCTGGGGAACATACACCAGAGAATTTGAAGGAAATTCCGTGCCACTGGACTTTGCCAAGCTACAATAACCTCTTTAAGAGAGAACGGAAAAGCCCACTTAATACTAAAGTTATCAATAACTCTGTCCCAGATGTCTTTCACAAAATCACAATGAAGAGTATGGTGAGCACCATCTTCCTCGTGACAGAAGCACAGAGGACATTGACTAGGACCAGAGAAACCTCTTTTTTGCAATTGATCCCATGGGAGCATCCTGGAATGGCAGGTAATCCAGAGAAAGATGAAGATTAGAGATTTTTAAATGTTTATTTTACATCTTTTTATTTCTCCATTGGCATTGCTTGTTGAGAAGGGATAACTGAAGGATGGGTGATTTTTATCAATTCACATGTCATTATTTTATCCATGTATCTTCGGTTAAGCAAATGCAAGAGGTGACCATGTGATAAGTAGTTTCTTTATTAGGTGTGCTCTGTTCCTGGAAGGAGAAAATTTTAATCTAATCTAGCATTGATGCTTTTACTGATATTACTAGGTTATCACTCAATACTTAACATGAGATGTTCATGTCTGTAGATGAGATCTACAGAGATCTTGGCAGACTTAATACAAGTAGAATCTTATCTGTAGTACAGATTATTTTCCCTTGGGCATGTAGTTTTACTTACATTATGTGCTATGGAGACCTCTGAGCACTCCTTTGCTTTATACATGTAAATACCAGTGTAATTGGTGTTTTTTCTGTTATTCAAGGTCTTATTCAGTTTGCATTTTTTGGGATCAGATCTGCATTCTGGGAGATTATTCTTTATCACGAGAAGAAACAAATTGGTTCTGTAGATGCCTTTTTTCTCTGATCCTTTCTTTATGTCAATAGATGATAACCTAAAAGCTCTCGTTTATTGGAGTAATTTTGGAATACAATTCTGTGTCAGATGTAAAATTTCAGTTAAACTTCGTCTAATGCAGATTACATTTTTTATACGTTACATTGTCATCGTATAGCCTGTGATCTGTTTCATATATTTTCTTTTGTATTTACTAATTACTTATTTAATGCATATATAGAATATACTGATATAGCACCAAACACTCTTCTATGAATTTTTCTGAGAATATACTGATATACATTTATTTTCAATGTTTAACCATGGAGCTTCGCTTCAGCGAAAAAACTAGATCACAGTTTGAAGAGGTGAAGATACAATATTAAGACACAAAGATTTCAAGAACAAGGAAACCAACATTTGATGTTCGGATTTCACCTTACTTTTTTGTTCATTTTATTGCTTGAACCTTCAACTATTATGATATTTAAAATTGTGCACTTCAGTCAATGGGATCGATGAGGATTTTGTCTATAAGAGTACCTTATGGGTCTTTTGGGATCAATTTTATGGGTCCATTTTAGAACCAGTTCTGTGGGTTCCGTTAGAAATTACCTGACATACAAGAGGTAGAAAATCTAAAATGGGAAAAATGCTATAAATGGACTTTTAGGTAAGTATTGTAGAGAAGATTTGTGAAAGAAGTTCTTGTGAACAAGTCTCAGACTGTGGTTTGGCCAAGACAACATCTTTGCTGTGCTGGATTTGGGCTTGATTGGCATCAACAACCTTCCAGGAGAGCGACTCTCTTTATATGCACTATAAGATCTAAATTTCCATTAACAGTGAAATTTCATTCTACTTTTCAGTTTTCTAGAAAAAGGAAAAATGTATAGTTTGCAGATTTCTTCTGGTGATTTCCAAAGTTTCCAATTTTTCCTACTTTTTAGATTTTTTAATTTTTCAGTTTCCAACAGCTTCCAGTTACTGCACATATATGCAAATGCTGATTTCTATATGCGATTGTGAATGAGATTAGTGCACTGCACTTTGGGTGCAGTTTTGTACCCACTTCCCTGTTTCACCAATATATTACTGTCTGCAATAACATGGAATTCAGTAGCTTTGTGTTACCAGATCCCAAGTACCTTTGGCTCTGTCAAGCATGTATTCAAGAACATTTAATGAAGGGAAAGCTGTTTTTATGCTTTTTCTTCCAAAAATTCATTCCATATTTCCTGTAGTGCCTTGTATTTAAGGGTGACTCAAACCATCGTTATTGGTTTGCTTACTTGCTTTTTGAATGCCTCCAAATCTACTTACCCCTATATCCAGGTACCTTCAATAAACTGGAGGGTTGTTTCACGTCTTGTTTTAAATGCTCATCGCCTAAGAACATACCCACCCTTGCCATCAATGTGTTTAGTGTTGCCATCCTTTTAGAAGGATGATGATACAATGTGCTTTAAAGGTAGAGGTCTGCATGCATTATTTTCCTATAACCCAATAAAGAGGGATACATCTGTTCTCCTTGCAATTAGAACATCTTGAAAAGGAAGACAGCCCCTCCTCTACAACTCCATGTGGAATTTAACGTACTCTTGACTGGTTAAGAAGTGGTACGTAAATCTATCTAAATTCTCCCTCCCTTAGGACCAGTTTAAGTTGGTTTGCCTGCATACCTGATCAGTCACCTTGGCTTTGAACTTTAAGGAAACAAACATAAAGCATTCTTCTCAAAATCTTCCATAAATAGATTTGGCATCGTTGGTAATAGGGGAGCCAGAGAACCCATCATTCTGACCTCATTTTGTTCAAAAATTTAACCCTTGAGAGTGAAAAACGTGGACCTCAAGGAAATTTCTACCAACTTCCTGGTTTCATGGTCTGTGACATTGCTTACAATTTTTATGGTGTCGGTTGGAATTTGGAACCCAAATGAATAGTTGAACTACATTACCCTAATAAACAGCCAGATTGCATTTCAGTGAGTCCATGGTGTTTATAAGATGTCCCAACTTATGAATTTTTGCAGAGATGTATATTCTTGGCACAATGGGCATTCCCGGTAAGAGTCTCTTCTTTACTGGATCATATCCAGGGTAGAGTTTTCAACGGCCTTTGTCACCACTTTCACTACCTTGCCGATGAGATTTCATTGTACTTTCTGAAACATTTAATCATATCCTCTTTTAAACATTTGGCTTCCTATTTTCTTTTTTGGGCATTAATGTAATTTCTTTCTTTCTCCTATATTGTTTCATGGCAGGTGACATGCATAATAAAGGGGTTGGGAAACTGAATAGCAATTTGTTCAAGTTGAAAATCTATTTTTTGCATACATTGTTTCTTTAGGACTGCTGCAAAATATTTCCACAGGCGGTTTTGTTTGTGTTGTGGTGACCATTTTGTTTATGGAATTTTATGTATACTGGTTTGTTTTTGCAGGTAGAACCTGCATCTAGTACGCCAGATGTTGTTGCTTCTGAAAAAACAGCTGAGAATGCCAAGGAAAACATTAGCAAAGAAGATTGAGTTGCCTAAGGATATGAAGTCAATATGGTCCACTAAAAAATGGCACTGAAGCATTTTATGAATTTGATTTTGCTAGCTGTGTTTGAATCCTTTGCAAATGGTCAATTTATTTGTTCAGATTTTGCTGAACCCAGCACCTTTCATCAACTGTGCTACCAGTAGATCAAATGGTAGTCAACTGTGATTCAACTAGATGCAGTTATTGTAGATTGAATCACTCTTTGTCTATTCCAAATTTATTGGCTCTTTGATTGCATGATCTCTTGGCTGCTGGGTGATGGTTGATGCAAATGCTTGATATGGTGGTTAATGCAAATGTTGTATATTGAGTATGCTTCTTAGTCATCTATTAGTGCTATCATTCAGCCTCAGCAAATGTATATTTGAGTGATTATGTGCTGCAATACATGATTATGCTTACCAAGTCTTCATTTTTTAACTGCATGACATAGCTGGATATTGATATTATGTGAGGTTAACTGCAAATATCTGTGTAAGAACATTTGGGAACCTTGCTGTACCCAGGAAAGTTTCATTAATGATTTGTTATGTTTTTGGCTGTCCATTGTAGAATAGGCTCAGTAGGTGAAATTGGAGGCCACTGCTTTGCACATATGGGAAAAATTGAAAATACATTAATTTTTTTCTTGGCCTTATATATATAGAAGTGTTCTGTGCTATAGGTGCTACTTTGGCTAGGAAAGTGATAGATGCAACTTTTATGAGGGCCTTTATACAGATACCCCGTATATTTAATTATTTAAGGTCCGTAGCTTCAGGTAGATTGAAGTTTCGTGAATATGGAAGTCTGTTTAGAAGCCCTAGTACTATGCCCGTGGCATTTGACCAAAACAAACAGTGATAGGCATTTTACTTGACAAAATCAAGTTCTGGCAAGAGAGAGCTACAAAGGACGTATGCGGCAGGAAAATAAATTTGTTTGTGTTTCTAGAGCCAAGAAAATATTGGAATTATGTCAGTTTAAGTTACAGTCAACAGTTAAATGTTGCATTGGTGAATGCCGGAATTTCAGTTTGACAATTTTTTTTACAAACTCACTTCATACAAAATAATAAATTTGTTCTTTGCGTTTGGTACAGTTTTTTTGAATGAATGATGGGAATATAAATGTTTAGAATATATAATTTATATAGTCTGCTCTAAGAAGACGGTATGGGAATATAAATGTTTAGAATATATAATTTATATAGTCTGCTCTAAGAAGACGGTATAATGGAAATTTATAACTATATGTGGTAACACACCCATGAATAATTAGTTGTATTTGAAGGGTCAAATCAGATTTTACTCCCATATTTTTTTTCAGATTGGCGAGTGAATCCCTTGTGGGGCTTTGCAAGGCTGAGATACATACCTCTAAACTCAGGAAAACAATCTGAAAACTATTAACTCTATCAACCCGAGATGTACTTGAAGAGGGTAAGATAAAAACTCGACTTAACCAAGAGAGCTCCACCCCATGAAAACAACATGAAAAGAAGACAAGTAATCAAGTGCATGATGAAAGCGATCTCCTCCCATTGTGGGAAAGAAGAGCCGCATAGTCCACTGATAGCCCTTTCCAATTCAATCCTTGGCTACCAAATGCAACCTCTCTTCTTTGTATATTCTCCCTCATTGTTTTGGAGGAGCTCCATAATTGGCTTTGATTTTCTTGCTTTTTGATGAAGCAAGATCTTTTTCCTCAAACTCTTTCAAACTCTTGCATTCTACCCTATCTTCCTTAGCAACCCAATTTGAATATGAATCAATGTTATAGAGGTCAAGCACATGATGTGTACCTTACTTTTCCAACTTTTTTTGATATAACTGAAGGTTGTACTGCACAAAAATAAGGTATTTCAAGTGCTTTTGATTCAACTCGTTGCATTTTTTGTGAGTAGTCAATTTTTTTTAGTTGTGCTCGCAATCAAAAGTGCTACAAGCTTAGATAAAATGTGGATGGCAAATTTTTGAAGATTAAGCATTCTCACACCAAAATCTTTTCATCACAAATTTACAAAGACAACATATATAATATTGTAAGGATTTTTAATAAATTTAAAAGTTAAATAGTACAATAGAATTAAACACAGTGACACAGGGACACATGCACACATTTTAGTTACAAGGTGGCTTTCTTATGAGTGTATAAACATGGAAAAAATGATCTCCACTCCATCACCTTATATAAACATGGAAAAAATAATCTCCACTCTATCACCTTATAAATGTGTAACTCGTGATCATGTATGATGTCTCGAAGGTTCTCATCAAGGACCAACCTCTCAACATGTGTTGAGACTGAACATAACCTTCTCATCTATCTTTAATGAAGAGAAAAAAACATGGGGTTCAATTAATAGACAATATTATGAACAATGTTGGTGGAGTTTTTGATTCCACATTTGATCAATAATTTGTCAAATGAGTTTATATTTGGTTTTATTCAACCCATAATAAATGTTGAGTTGTCTCTTTGGTTGTATCCATGGTCTCATAAATGATCCATGGGGTTTTTTATCTTCATCCACTAACCACAACTCTAAACAACGGTTTTGACACCTAAAACAAGAGTGAATGAAAATCTAATTAAAGTAAAAAGTTAAAATCAACAAATTAAAATATTATAACTTTACAAAAACTTGCAACGTCATAAATTTAAAAACAAGAATTTTGATAAAAAAAACTTATCATGATCTCCATGCTCTTGGAAAATGTATTATTAAAAATGATTTGTATGACTCTTTTTGTTGCAACCTTTTTGTAATAAGGACTCTCCAACTACCTTTCTCTTGCAAACATGCATTTAAGGTTGGGCAATGTTATTGCTATACTCTGCAAGGTAGGGAAATTAGTGGTAAAAAGTGTGATTCTTGTATGCACTAGCTCCTTGCTATTAATTTGCTCTTTCATAAGATTAAGGACCTAAGTCTAGTAGATATATTTGGTGACATTTATTGCATCATCCACCAAGTTCTTCACCGAGCTTAGTTCCCTTAGGCCCTCAAGGAGAAGCTCAAGGTAGTGGGTAATCCAAAATAGTGTGGGTGACTCATCTCTAGAAGTCTATCAATGACCAAATATGCATATGCATTATTTGTTACTATCTGGATCATTTTTTACTCCCACCTCCATTACCACGTCATCGAACAAACTACAACAAGTCTAACATTTTTTGTTTCACTAGAGACATCAATTAACTTCAAGAAGACTATTATCCTAAAGCCACTAAAAAGTTAAGAGTGTTCTTTTCTTACCATCCCTCCACTCGTTGGATAAAACATTACAACTTCCTTATCTAAATCTATTTTTGTTCCTCTTGTAATTGATGTGTTTTCGACCTCATCCTACAATAATGGACCACTCAACTCATGATAATTTGGGGCTTTGAACTCCTTACTTGCCATAATCAATGTATTAACCAGCGGTTCTTGTTGGTGCGAATAGGGTTATTCCTTAATCAGTTTCCCTCTTGAGTCATTTTCACACCTAGTTTATTTAGGGCATATTCAAGTTATTTACTTTTTGTGTTTGATGTCATATGATGATCTTATGTTAACCTATGTCTCACCCTTGCCTATATATACAAGGGTTCTTATATACTTTATTCATCTTGTATGTACTATACCATTATTGACAATACAACATTTTCATTGCTTCTTTTGTTTGGAAGGTTCTTTGGTGTTGCAGAAGATTCCTACTCCTGTAAGTCTTTGAGGTGACTTCAACATGGTATTAGAGCTTTGCATCTATAAGTCCCTTCTCAATTTTAGAGAGATCTTACCAAGATTTTTTTGTTGCGTGCATCTTGGTCTAAATTTGACCTCACGGTTAAGTCTAGAAAGTTCAAATCTATATGGATCAACTTGTTAAGTGGAAAATAGTGATCTAGCCTAAGGTCAAACTCTCTTCTACAAACATTGAGACACAAACTGAGCGTGGCTTCTACTTTTGAGGGAGAGCCAAACTATAGGGGTTCTGCCTTTTTATTGTATAGATGAGTGTTCAAACCAAACTCAACCAATCTAGCTAGGGCAAGTGATCAAACCCTAATTGAGAGAGATTGAGTTACATACGACAGTCAGAAGCAAAATTAGAGAATCTAAATGAACGCCAGAGATGAGTAAACAGATCAGAATAGGAACCTGGAGTCAAAATGCCACAGGTACCAGGGCACTTGGACACCCTAGGCCTTTTTTAGAGTTTGCAAAAACTATAACTTTCGCTTGATCTATAACTGCAATACCTTTCTTCTTCTAGATTGATATCTCTTGGAACTTGTTTCTCTGACTTGCACATAAGAAAGAAGGGAAAATTGTTGTAGCTATATAGGAGCTTGCCTTAGTCAAGCTCTCGTTTCGGTATTCCTACCTCACGGATAGCCAAGATTAGAACCAGATGTTGTGTGTATTCATAAACCCTAAGTGAGCTGTTAGAGTTGGCTATGATTGGAGCCACCCAGGATCTAGGACTTCATGAAAGTACAAGAGAGATCAAATGAGAGAATAATGCTATTCTATCAATGAATGCAAAAGATTGCTAGATTACAAGAGATTGTGAATTACAATACATGAAGAAAGCCTTGCTTATGAAGGCAAGGTGAGAGCTAGAAAGGTGGAGTGAAAGGTGGAGTGGAAAGTGAAGATATTCCTACGACATGTGACAATTAGAGGATGATAACTAATTGCACATGTGAAGGATAAGACAACTCTCCAACTATCAACAGCTCAACACACAACTAGACTCAACTAGACATCTAGAAGTCTCACTAAGTCAACTTAACATGTGTGAATTATGTGTGATGTGTGAATATTATGTAAATTATCCACACAAGGGTAAACTGGTTAGGTGATAACCCTGTTCACACCAACACCCCCCTTAAGTGCAACTTAGGGAGTACTTGACTAGAGCAAGATGCAATGATGGATGATGATGATGGATGGGTCCTAGCTATTAGGCCATGTTAGGTGCCCATGTACAACAAATCTCAAGTGGAGAAAAAGAGAAAACCTCATGGAAAAAAACTCCTCTCCAAAAGTGAGAATGCAAAAAATAATGAAAGTGAAAGAAGTGATAGTAGGAGGACTCAACATGACCCCCCAAGGACAACTTCTATCACATATGTATAATCAAATACCCCCGCATAGGAGAGCAAGAGTGAGACTGTAGGTCCCCCCCAACAATGAAGTAGCTCCTGTACCGATGGTGAAAGCTTGAAGATGAACGTTGGAAAGTGTCCTATACTTGCAAACAACATTCCTCCCCTTAGGAAACCAATCCAAAGACTGATGTAGAAGAAACTCCACCTCCAAGAAGAGATATGAGGGAAGAAGTCTCATGATGTATGCCTCTGAAGACTGCTAAAATGTCCACATGTCAGAATCAAAGAATGGCACAATGCAATGAGGTGTGACCAATCCAAAACCCTGTGTAGACTCATGAAGAACAACCTCCAAAGACGAAGTAGATGGGATAACATTTGTGCTGTAACTGTCATCAAAGAGGAGAGATATCCCCTCAAGTGTGTCCTCCAATTTTGCAATATGAGACTCACAAAACAAGTCTGATATACGTGCCAATAAAGTATCCCACAAAGCTGTGTCTGAAAGACCTGAATGATCCTGTTGTACTGAAGTAGATGAGACCATGTCGATGTCGATCTCTAAAGAAGTAGGAGGTTGAGGTGATGGAAGCTCAGCACTAGTCTCATGAACCAAAGTGGGTGAAAGAACACCAAGGTTCAAGTGACCAAACTTCTCCTTAGAAACATGATTCACACTTGATGCATGAGTGTGAATATCAATCAATGGATCTACATCATCAGACGAATCAAAATGGAAGAATGTATACAAGCGAGATGCATGATCAACCATCCCAATAGCAATGATATCTCTACTCTCCAAGTCTCGTATGATAATTGAATCAGGAGTGAACTCAACTGTCTTGCCTGCACCACAATGAGTAATCTGATAGATGGAAAGGAGATTGGTTGACAAGGAAGGTACACACAACACATTATTGAATGTATTCTCACCAACATCAATAGCCCTTTACCAGTTGCATGCATGTATGTATTGTTGCCCATCAAAATAGGTGGTGAAGTACATGACTCAAATGAAGAGAACATCCCTTGTGAAGATGCCATCTCTCTGATTGTAGACTTGTAGAAGCAAAGAGTGCCTGTCCTTTTCCTTTGATTGTCCCATTGGCAATGCTTGCTACCCTTGTCTGTGTAGATGATGATGGTGTCAAAGAAGAGGATGTACTAGGTGATGATGATGGCATTTGGATATTGTGCTTTTAAATAATGTGAGTCAACTCATCAATTTTCTTCTCATAACACTTATGCTCATCATGTCCTAGTTTCTTGCAATATGCACACTTTGGTCTCTCCTTCTTAGATGATTCCTCCTTGGGAGAGGATGAGGACTTAGGTGATTTAGTTGACTCCTTTGCTTGCTCATTGTTCTTGAGATCCTTATTTTTCTGTTTCTTGCCTTTGCTAGTTGAAGCCTTTTGATCCTTTGTACCTTGATTTGCAAGAAGAGCTTGAGGTTTAGGAGACTTCAATTTGCCCATGTGTAATAACTTAGCTTGCTCCCTTGTGAGTGATGCAACAAACTCATCAAGTGAAGGCATTGTGAAAGCTTTCTCAAGTGCATCCATTGTAGCATAAAAGGTAGAAATAAAAATTGAATAGTCAGGACCAAGCTTGGCAAGGATTGAAAGAATCAATTGTCCTGTTACTCAATTCCACATTGTTTGAGCTACAATCTAAGTGATTTTAGCTTTGTGAAGAAGTCTTGGATGCTTGCAAAATTAGTTGGATTCAAACCAATTAGTTCATTCTCCAATTTGAAACCTCTCATTGTATCTTGCTTACTAAAGAGATTCTCTAAGGCAACCCACACTTCATTAGGTGTATTACAAGATTCAATATGAAAAAGAAGATCAGGAGAGATAGATAAACATAGTGTTCCATAGGCTTGATCACATCTATTGTACCACTTTCTCTTTTCTGTAGCTGTTGTTGGTTCAATTTCTGTACCCATTGTTACTCTGAATTTTCAAACTTCTTAAATGAATTTCTATTTTAGTTTTCCACTCATGATAGTTATATGGTGTGAGTAGAGGAAGTTTGTTTGGATCCATGATACTAGAATACAAAAAAGAACATAAGTACACCCCCTTTTACTCAATCAAAGAGATCACCCCCCAAAAAAAGAATGATTGTGGCACTTTATACTTAGTACGATTTACTATTGTCCTCAAGGGAACAAAAATGGGAAAGCATGAAAATCCCTTAAAACTGAGATCCAAGGAGATTACAATCACTCACACTGATTTATCAGAGCAAACAAATCCCTTCAAAATAATTTTCACTTTCTCAAGTGTCAAAATGTCTAAGTTATCACTTAAGCCAAAAAATTGACAAATTGAATAAAATAAACTTGGGGCTAAATCTGAGAAAAGTGCATGTATGGATTTGAAGAGCTCCTGAATACCTTTCCGATGCTGCAAGAATCACGAAAATTGGAGATCGTGGCAGAAAGTTGTGAGCTCGGAAGTAAAAAATGGAGACCTATCTTCAAACTGTTGTATTTGTCACCTACAACAAAATATTAGAAAATGACTAATGCCACTGCCAAGTGCTCTCTATCAGCTTTCCAACGATATCTTGTTTGCCTGATTTTGCTTCCGTGGGCAAAATTTATGCAAAAAAGAAAAAAAAAGCCCCCTTTTAGGGCTTTGAGGGGCCAAAGAGGACCCCTTGTTGATGGAATATGCCTTCAATTCGTCAGAATATTCTTGGCAAAGAGGGAAAATCACCAGTCTGTACAAAAAACCACCATCAAATGTCAAAAAACTGCTTTTACCTCTGAAAACTACCTGGAAATCTCTGTATGCCTTGGTATATTTCTTCGTTTTGTGAAACCGCCTAAAAAAAGTCAAAACCACTGATTTTAAGTCTCAAATCGCCTTGTAGCCACGAAAAACAACTTTTATTAGGTGGGAAACCGCCTGTCTTGTATGAAACCACCTAAGAGGGTGAAAAAATTACCCAGTTTTCACCGAATCCACCGATGGAAAGAACCAACGAGTTTAGAAAATTTTCGGCATGAATTTTTCTTGCGTGAGATGGCTGTGAAGACTGGCCGGGTGAGGTGAAGGATTATCCGCCAAAGAAACCGCCAAAGGATCTATTCACAGGCTACCTTTCCTTACCGTCGGTGGCGGTATTAATGTGCCAATAGGAACATACGATGAGTTTAGAAAATTTCCTGGTGTGGATTTTTGTTACTACTGAATGTACCACCGCTGGTGTTTAAACTTTCTGCTAATAAAGATCTCCCACGGGTGATTTGGCCTTAACCGTCAATGGTGAAGGCTCACTAGAAATATAAAATGCCTGCCAAAGTGTTAGATCACACCTGTGGCAGTGATGGATTGAACAAAAATGCCTGCTTCAGAATGCCAATAGATTTAAACATTCACTGTTTGAGATATGAACCACCTGAATGTTTGTTGGCCATCAAAGATTTAGCCGTGAAACTTGCAGATGCCGGTGAGGTGAGGGTTTAAAAAAAAAAAACCACTGGTCTCAAGGAATATGCTGATCACAACAATTGACGAGATTAGAAAATTTCCAACGCCTGTTGGATTGTTTATTCACAGATCTGAGGTGGTAATGGGCACTAGTTATTAGCAGTCTGCTGTCGATGTTGTCGATACTGTCGAGCCTATAGGGATTTGTAGATTTTGCCAATCGGTGAATGAATTTTGCCGGTGCTTTGATAGACCACCAATGCCGGGTAGATCTTGAAACCTCGCTGGATATTGACTGTGGGTCACCTCTGGATGTTCAAACGACCAACGAAGAAGGCATGGGGACCCTCGCCACGTGGCACCCCCACGTTAATTCTTCTGCCAACTGTACCCTGCACATCTATAGAGGACTACAAGTACAATCCTACGAAAACAAATTAATCCGCAGACAAGCAAATAACGAACAAAATATTTACTTGGCGTACAATTGAATTAACCAACGAATAAAATGCAAACTGATTCCGCTGACGCAGTAAGACGCTGACGAAGATTCCACCTGCGTAGAGGGAATATTCTCTGCGTAGATTCTGTACGACATTGATTTGCAAAAAAAAATTGCCTTTTGCTGCGACTGCTCCGATTTCAACGAATTTATAGTCGATTTATAGGTTTTTGAGCGTCCTGAGTGCGATGGATGGGTCAATTTTTTCCCAAATTGCTTTGAAATTGTTTATGCCTTCTGGATCAGGTATCCATCCCACAGATTGAAAATGCTATAGATTTGGCCTCTGATGTCCGATTTGGACGAAACAAAAGCCAATCTTGACTATCTCGGACCTCCTAAACGCAATGGTGTGCTCAGATTTGTAGCAACATGCTCTGATTTGAACCTGCAATACAAGGCTACAAAGAGGAAACCCTCACAAATCTGGTATTTCTATCAAGTCTTTTTGATTCTTCAGGTCATCATTCGATGCAAGAGAAGAGCATACTCAACTATCAAGATCCACCATGAATTGCACTCAAAATCTCTTAAAAAATGAGTAACACAATGTGATTCTTCCTAGAGCTCTGATACCATGTTAGAGTTGGCTATGATTGGAGCTACCCAAGATCTAGGACTTCATGAAAGCACAAGAGAGATCAAATGAGAGAATAATGCTATTCTATCAATAAATGCAAAAGATTTCTAGATTACAAGAGATTGTGAATTACAATACATGAAGAAAGCCTTGGCTATGAAGGCAAGGTGAGAGCTAGAAAGGTGGAGACTTTCCTACAACATGTGACAATTAGAGGATGATAACTAATTGCACATGTGGAGGATAAGACAACTCACCCCAACTATCAACAACTCAACACATAACTAGACTCAACTAGACATCTAGAAGTCTCACTAAGTCAACTTAACATGTGTGAATTATGTGTGATGTGTGAATATTATTTAACTAATAAATAGTTAAATAATGTAAATTATCCACACAAGGATAAACCGGTTAGGTGATAACCCTGTTCACACCAACATGAGCAGTAACATGCAAGATCTAATCAAATAATATCAAACCCTAATCCTATATGTAAAGTACCAAAATTTCAAAACACATACATAACCGAAATTAAAGTTAAATTAAAAATAAAAGTAAAGTAACTGCAACTACACTATCAAGTAAAAGGAGATAGAATTACCATTTATTGTCAATACAAGATTTCATTCATAAATGTGATAGACAATCAGGTTACAATTCATCTTTCTGAAGTACAATTATAGAGCTCCATGAAGTAATAAATATATACAAGTTTCAATAATAGCTTTATTGCCTTACAATTCATTTTGGTTTCAAGATGTAATACAAATCTTAGCATGAACAAGTGGAATCCAATACAAATCAATCTTTGACTGCCATCGACTAACTAGTCATCTGCTACGTCAAAGGACAAGAACATGGTTCAGGTGCTTTTCCACCCAACCACAAAGCTTACGCTTCTCTGGTATTCTTCAGACTTGAAGAATGCCCAACCCTGCTTGAAGATCCTAGCAACCTATAAACAAGCGGTAGGGTGGAATCTGGTGCGTGCCTATTAACTTACATGCATCCTTAATTTGAATGCAACATCACATTAACAGGATATGGTAGAGAATAAAACACATAAAACTAGGCATACAATCCATCTGTTTTAATGGTACAGATGTCTATTTCAACATCAAATATTAACTTTGACCAAAGTATGAAACCAATTAATGGTGTGTAGACCTTGAAAAAGAAGACCTTCTCTGATTTACTCACATTTGGTACCCATCTCGGAAGGTAGCTTTCCCAAAAGAGAAAAAACATAGAAAAACAAAAATAACCATTCTCATTGAAAATTCATTTTATGACAAAATAATAATAACCCATTTCATACGTACAACAATACAAGAATAGATGATTCATTTCAGTTATGAATTCAGTAACTATTTGTTTCACATGTAGTCAGTTTCCTAAGCATGTAACATAGTGTGATTTATACAATTATATCTTTTTAGTTCATGAATTTAATTCGTACCTTCATTGTTGCAGGGTGAATATAGAGTTTTATCCGCCATAAGTAAGCGATAATGGATATCTCAACATACATGCTATCACATAGAGGGCATGTATATTTATATATCTATTTTAAAAATAGATCTAACTTTAATTATAAAATAGGCTCATGTGTATATTCGAACATATATGAAAAATAATAACCCATTTTAAAGTTAAAGATGCAAAAATTAAGAAATATATAAATAATTCCATCATAAGAATTTCTTGATTAGAAAATACGTGCCCAATTATATATATCCATTTAAGAAATCTAATAATAATAGTAATAAACCCCCACTAATCATGATAAGGAAAATAGGAGCAAGCAGTTAAATAAAGAAGATGACAGGCATATCGACATCACCAATCATGGACCTGATGCAAAGTTATGATACATAGGTGATTGAAAAGTGAGAGGGCGATCATAAAGAAAACGAACCAGTTTTAAGATAAAGAGGCCGATTGATATGAGGTCGACTAGATGAATTTGATAGGAGGCCAAATATAAGAAAGTTGCAGACCATATTAAAGATGAAGAGGCCGATTATACGTTTTATGAGGCCCTTTGTATAAAAAGGTAGACCAAATTAAAGATACAGAGGCCATTTTGAATTGGTATATAAGGCCGAATACATGCAATATGCAGACCAAAATAACGATGCAGAGGGCGATTAAGGAATTGTAGATCAAAAAGAATTACAGAGGCCGTTTATAAGGAATTGTAGGTCAAAATAGAGTTATAGAGGTAGTTTAAAGAGAATGCAAATCAAAATAGAGTTACAGAGGCTGTTCAAAGTGATGCATGAGGCCGATTATAAGAAACTACAGACTAAAACAAAGGTAAAATGACTAATTTATATGGCACAACAGGCCTTTTAACTGAATAACAGATAGTAAAGTGGGTAAAAACCATAACAAATTGCTAGACTAAGATTTTGGAGCTTATGATTGATAGAGGAAAGGGGGTTGCTCAAGGGAAACCACCACCTTCACTTGCAGGTAGACAATCAAGGCACACTGACCAATCCATGGAAAAATTTAGGTGCTTAAGCATTAGGAAGGTAGCAATGGAACATAGAGGTGTCACAAAACAATTTAATGGCCACCAAAAATGGTTTGAAAGACTGTTTAGAACAACCATATCAACGCATGAAGATTAGGTAGAATTAAAAAGATAAAGACCACCAAATTCTTAGAGAATATGCAGGCTACACCACGAACGTTGTGATTACACAACTAGCAGGTCGATGCAATGCAAATGAGCGAATGCAATAATATTTTATTAAGAATTAAGGATAAAATTATCAGGGAACAAGTTGACATCTGAGCTAAGAGATAGATTCATAAAGTAAGGAGATCCAATCAAAGAAAACATCACAACAATTGGGTAGTTTGATACAAGAGTTAAATATTTATGTACTTGATTCCACCAAGTCTCCATTCCCTTCCTATGCTGTCCTCTACTGTGTTCAAGACTGATGAAAAATCCCCCTTCTGTCTCCAAGAAGCCTCTCCTTCTACATCATTTTCTATGTATCTTTTTACTCTTCTTTTTATTTTTATTTACTCTCAAACCCTATTTTTGCCCTTCCCCTTTGGGCGATCATCTTCATGCAAATCTTTTCTTCTACTTAAACTCTTTTGCATTCTACGCATGCTCTTTTTCTCTTTTTATTAAAACAAAGCTATAAATATAAAACAAAACTATAAATATATATATTTATAGTTTTTTGTTTTATAAATAAGTATTTTTTTAATAATTGGCAATAAAATTTATTTATATATGAATGCATACAAGATAGACACATGATAATTTCACAACTAATATATTTATATATATGTATACAATTATAAGCATTTTTAATTTTTTAATGATATTAAATACTATTTATTTATATATAATAACAAAGACAAGCTTATTTACTTTAATGGACCAGCCATCTAAATCATGCATACAAATATTAACAAGAAAACAACAGTCACATACGTATGTATACCATGAGGAATGTTAGACAGATAATCATCAAAGCAAGAAATATGATTCTACGTGAGTGTGTGATAGGGCACCAGACAAAATCCATCCTATTGTTGCTAGACAGCTAGGTCCCCTCTACCTGAAACATGTTCTTGCCTTCGACGAAACCTGCAGTTAATCCCACTCATTTTCCATGGTCAATAGGTTAGTTCTGGAAAACATAGCCAAAGCGATATAAAGTAATTGAATCATAAGCTAAATAGTGTATCCTCATTATATTTATTTAAATTCAAATATCATCAAATAGAGTTCAATAGTTTTCGATGCATTAATGTAAATGAAATCAATCCCTAAAGTTTGGACGTGACACTATAGGACTCAAGAAAATATGAATGAATGATACCAAAGGATGCTTCACTCAAGGAAGTTCATAAATTCACTTCAAGGATGAAGATTCATGGAAGGTTTGTTGAATAAGAAGGTGATGCAACTGTATCCTTGGAGGGTACTCAAGCCAATCTCAAGTTGGCAGTTCCGACCCTTCTCTCAATCATGCAAAGTGCTTCAACCTAGGAACAAATGAGACGGACTCATGATCTCATCTCCTAACCTTCATACAAATCTTTCCAAGAGAAAAGTAAAACTCCACTTGATCAAAAACCTGCAATAATACAAGAGCATACATAGCAATAATAATAGAGAGCTTTTTCACATCAAATTAATCTAGTTTCAAATCAGATAAGTCACTTTTAGATAAGGTTATAGAAAAGAGTAATTGGAATTAAAATGTTGACATAATGCGCCAAAAAATAAATTTGAATTTAGGGCCGGCCTAAACAACATCAAAGCTAACTTGTAGACTTATATTGCCTCCCTAAAACATGGGAGGGACCAAGGCGCTTGGGCACTCTAAGCCCTTGGGCAATTTAAGGCTTAAGCCCACACTTAATGTGGGGCTAACCCCAAATCTCAATTCATTTCTCAGGTTATGACAAAGCTTTAATCGAAATCATGACATTTTCTATAAACGGGCCAAAACAAGGCTTTAAGGTGGACCTAAAAATGGACTAGACTTGGGATTACTAAAGGGAGGAGTTAAACATAGTGAAATTGTGCCTACACAACCAATGTACACAATTTACGACATAACATTTAGCCCACACTTTAGCGGTCATATGGCACTACATGCATTTACAAGCTAAAGGACATGAAAGTAAAAATATATTACAAAAAGGATATAAAAAAGGATACTATAGAGGATGTAGATCATCATCGAGCCAAAGGGTGAAGCCCCCAGTCTGTGATCTTGCAAACCACAGTGTTAGTGTTATAAAAATAATCCTGCAACAAATCGATGTATGTGTTAGTCCAAAAACTCTAAAGGGGAAAGATGATGAGACATGGTCAGAGAGAAATTCGTAGGTAGCTATATGCCCCCTATTTCTGCTTTCTACTTTAGGATGTAGAAATAGGGTGACAATCTTTCCACCTTGACTTTATGTTATATCCCTAAACTTTAACTATGTTTTACTTTTACTTTCATGTGATTAAGTGGATAAGTTATCATGGATTAATGATTTGACATTTAGGGAAATGTTAAGATAAATTATTGATTTTATGAATTATGATTAAAACATAGAATTTGCTATGAGATCAAAATATATTGAGATTATTTAATTATGATGTATTATAAAGATTTGTTGATGATACACTAATCATAGTTTGTATGACTGTGAGTGAAAAAAGAAATAAATTTCCACCTTTGAGAAAGGAAGGAGAGCATCATTGGAGAGAAGGGAATATATGTTTTGGAAAAGATAGGTTTGCCATTCAAGTTCCAAGTTGTATATCTCGTGAATCTAATTAAGACGGGTACGTAGTAGATAAATCTCCTTGTCCATGATTATTATTTTGATTTTATAGTCGTCAATGCAAGGTTGTGAGAGGGGGAGAAAGCCTTAACGCCATACTCGCATTTTGACGCAAGATTGATTTTTTCTATATCCATACCGATGATATTGCTATCATTGTATTAGTATACGATACATTTATTTAATATTTGAATACTAATATATACTTAAGTATATATATTATGTGCAAGTAATTTATATGCTTAAGTCATGGGACCCTATCATATTATGATATGGGTCGACCATTGCACTCCACTTCGCCATATAGTGGACCGACTCCATGCGACATGAAATGTGGAGGGAGTGGTAAGTTTTCGGTTGTGCAAAGGAGTGGGCTTGTAACAGGGAGCCCAACTTTTGATGCACGCTCTTTTTGGGAGCTTTATTAGGTTTCTAGATAGTTAATTCAAAAAAAAGGTGGCGAAGAAAGTTAAGTTAGAAGGAGTCGAAGGAGAGAGACAGGGTACACTAAGTCTTGGAAGCTTAGAGAAAGTTGCAGGAAGCAATAGGAAAGGCTATGAAAAGCCACTAATAGGTACTTATGTTATTCAAAGCCTTGTGTGATATAGTAATATCTTTCACTACTCTTAATTCTATTATTAATGTGTATTACCTTTCAAAATGCCGAGACCATTATGATGACTGGTAAACATTTGTATTAATACTATTGATGCTTATCATTGTTGTAAGTATAATCTTATGAAATGTAGATATCATTATGGTGATTAGGATACACCTATCTTATTACCACCGATGCATATCATTGTTGTGATTTTTTACCTTACAGGAGACCGATATTATTATGGTGTAAGGAATACTTTTACCATAGAATAAATGATAATAAAGAGATTGTCTCAACTTTGTCATAACTATATTGAGGAATTAAACCTTGTCCAGTTGTCTTAATGCTACCCTGCTATCATTGAAACTTATTATGAAATAGCAACTGATTAACTGTGGTAGAAAGAGTTATACATTATAATTAGCATATATATGTATTCTGTGCCTTCTTATGACGAAGCCATCAACTGGGCCTGAGAAAATGTCTGTAATGACATATAACATGCACATGAGTGGAATAAACAAATCTTTCTTTATTAGATATGATACTTGGGCAGTTAAGACTTAAGTAAATTTCTTAGAGGTTATTATCTTTTTCAATATTTTACAAGTTTGTTAACTGTATGTTGCAGACCCATATGCCAATATTTTTTTATGGAAACCCTCTTGTGGTAGTAAATAAGAATTCTTTTGGGTAGGTTGCTATGGTCTAGACATAGACTCACGAGCCCATATTTTAGATGGAAAACTCTTGAACCATATTACAAGATGGTAGACCTTTGAGTCTTAGAACTATAAGATATCATTAGTAGTCTGAAAGAAGAATAATGACTATCTTGCAAATGTATTGTTGTATAGAATATTTTGTGCCTATTATTGTATCAATACGACCAACTTTTCGATAGTCGAGAAAGGACTCGTGGTCAATAAGAATCATATCACATGATGAAATCTATTTAGCCATGAACTAGTAAGTATTCTAAATGAAAGTTGTGTATTAGAATTTGTTTTATGATGCATGTCAAGATATCTTTTTATATGAAAGGTTCTTAAATAATCATTTTGTATAAAGGGATTAGAAAAGGTAGATTTCCAAGAATATCTCGTACATGCATAATAAACCTATAAATCTTTCCACAAGTATGTGGTTGACTATTATTAGATATTCTATTGTCGACATGGATTAGATGAAAATCCTTGAATTGAGTGAAGAGATTTGGACAAACTTATGAAGTTATATACAAAACCATTCTTTCTGTCGAGATGAGACATCAAAACCAAGAACATATAAACTTTTGAAACAAGGAATAAAGTGACAGGGAGTCATAGATTCCATGTTGTAGTTGCAACAAGAAACTTCTTCGCAAGATCAAGACCTCAAATTTGAATCATCTTGGTATTGTACTCCAGAAATCAAAGTTGACAATCTAAGTTATGAGGACTATGGGTGAGATCTATTTAAGACACCTCACGACTAGAATTGGTCAAATTAAATTCACTGTAGGATGGGATAGTTTCTAAGTCAAGTTAGAAGTGTGTGAATAGTTGACTATGTCCATTCCAAAACATCTATTTATATTAAATCTTTGGCCAAAGTAATGCATCTGTCTCTACATGCATTAGTTAGCTCACTGTGCTCCAAACTTGCATAACTATCCAACAATCTCATACTTAGTTAGAGAGGATCTTTAGCTGTATAACAATGTTGGTTATGTAGGACACAACACTAAAAACTCAGATGGAAAAATGTGTTAGTTCTTTATATCTATTCCCTTCATGAAGGGTAGGGCCACTTCCAGGAAGGAAGGTGGGTGGGGGACTACCGGTCTGTGGTTGGAGGAAAAGCACTCGGGTGATGCTTTTCTTCCCAAGCAAATGACAAGCCAAGACTTATGAAGACAAATATCAAAACTCCAGATGCAGTATATTCATTTATATGATTTTGATAGTCAAATTTTATGTAAACTTATTCTTATTGCAGTGAGCAAGATATTGTAATTGTAAAAGTGAAAGATTTCACTAAAATGCTATCTTTGAATGCATGTTGTAATTTTTAGTTTGAAAATATTTAGAAAAGATATGCTTTTTATTTATTGATTATGCAAATGATTAATGTGTTAGCAAAACAAATGCTTATGATGATTATGTTAATTTACTTTCTAGTAAATTTAGTGTGCAAAACTGGGTAATATGAGAAGACATGTTACACTTTCTAGAGAGAAGGTTTATGAATATGCTTCGGTAGGGTCATTCTAGCGAATAATGCTGAGACACAAAACATATGGTTGTAGAGACGATGAAACTGTAAGCACAAAAATCACGCATTGCCTCCACAAGGATGATGATTCAAATCCTTGTCACGTACATGTAAGCGTGAAATAATGTCCTTTAAGCAACAGGCCTCTTGATGACATGTCCTCTTTTCTTGTCGTGTTGTTTCTTCCTTGTCAATTTCCTTCACTCCCCGTTTGTGACGCTTTTTGACACTTGTTGCGACACTTGTTGACTTGTGTTTTCTAGCTTTCGACCTTGATCCTAAGCCTTGTGAGAGTCTTGTAGGTGAGTTTTCACCTCTCCCCTTTATTTTTCATCTAGTGCACCTCCTAGAAGCCTTCTAGAGGTCTCCTTATCCATCTCCCGCTTTTGGTTTTCAGTTTCATCGAACCAATCCAAACCTCCCCCTATTATTTCCAGCTCTCCCCTAGGAGATCCTGTTAATCCAAGTGGAGATTTGGATTCTTCCACATGACTGACCTGTTTCTTGATGTAGAAACTGTCCTCTTCCTTTCTTCTACCATCTCCCAACCCATTTTTCTGCATCTGACCCTGTCTAGCCCAGATCTCCCCTGGACGACCCATGGTCACCTAGGGGTGACCCTACTGGCAAAAGGGGCGACCCTGCCATTTTTGTAGCCGTGAAAAAACTCAAGTTTCTCTCTCATTTTTTCTCCGTTTTCACCTATTTTTCTCTCTGTTTGCATGGTTTTTGATTCCTGATATAGAGTTAACTATTTCATGCACCCACACATGCATAATTAACTCTATTTGATCTCAATTTAACTCTTCAATAAATCTCATGCATTCCCTCACCTCCATTTCCTCTCCAATGATAAGCTATCATTGCTTCATCACTCTCTAATCAGCTGAGTTCACTAGGTAATCAACCCTTGTTAACTCATCAATCAAATGAGTTAACTCTTCAATCAATTCCACCTCTCATCCCTTCTTCTAACCTATAAATACCCCTCACCTCTTCATTATTTTCCAAGTTGAGAAAGTTGGAGAATACTCTTCTCATCTTCACAAGCTTTTTCAAGCTTCTTCATAGGCCTTTGAGCCTCTTTCTTCATTTCTTTCTTTAGTTCTCTAGAACTTCAAAGATTTCATTGTTGCATAGCTTCAAAGCTCTTCCATGGAGGCAAATTCATTGTGCACACAGATCTTGCCAAATTTTGCTCTCCAACTTAGCATTCAAATGCTCTTATAGAATGAAGGTGCCTTTTTCTTTCTTTGTTCAACCAAGTAGCATCACGCCGCTTCATTCTATGCCATTGTGCTCAATCCAAGCTCTCATCAAGCTCATACAAACTTCATCAAAGCTTCTTTTTGCTTCTTTGGGTCATTTTGTTGTCAAGAGGATCACCTGCTACCACAAAAGGATTCGAGGTTGCCTATTACAAGGATTGTTGAGCGTAGTGGAGTCAACAAATCTTTGTTTCTCTTAGGTTCCTTCATTGTTTTCTTTCATTTCATAGTAATTAGAGAATCAATTTTTCTCTTGGGAAAAGTAAAACATTGCTTTTTCCTTGATAGTCAGATCTTGCATGTTAGATTAAATGCTTTCTCATTACTGGATCTAGTTCATTAGAAGAAGCATTTTTTCCCTTTTCTTAGATTAAATTGCATTCAAAACATCGAAAACACAAAAAACATAGGTTAACATTGCATCAGAAAAGTCATATAGGATTGCATACATATTTCCCTTTCATAGATTAGAAGCACTTTTATTTCTAAAATACTCTAAAAAAATTACCAAAAAGATGTTTTGCATATCATTTAGTTTGCATGCATATAGAAACAATAGAATAGACAACATTGCAAACCCTCGATTCCATCACAAGGTAACCACGGTTAAACAATCCAATCAAACCCTCGATCCCATCACGAGGTAAAAACAAAGTCAAAACACAAGTCAAACCCTAGGTCAAAACCCTTAGATATGGTTAAGGTTAGTAATGACACATTTACCTCTATCTTGATCCACGAATGTGCTTAGGAGTGAGAGGAGAGTGGGTGAGGGCTATCCATGATGAGATCCAAGAGATCCATCCAAGACCTTAACAACAAACATTTGTCTTACCACAAGGAGACCCATTTGTCCTCTTGTTAGAAGAAACTAGACAACAACAGATACAACAAAACCTCTTACAACGTATATAAAGACAAGAGGACATCAATGTGAACAATCGCTTACCCATGCAAAGGTGGAATATTAGAAATCCAAACAGGAGAAGAGAAACTAGTGACCCTTTAGGTCATAGGGTTATCTCAACTACAACAATCAAACTAAACATACAACAAAGCACACAATAACAAAGGCCACAGTACTTGCCGACCCCTCTCCGTGAAGTCCAGCTCTCCAACGAGCCAGACCCCCACTGTGTCTCGCCTCCTCTCAACTGGCTAATTCCACATGAGTGAGAGTGACATGGCAGATCGCCTCATGGAAAGGAGGGAAAGGGTCCTTGTGTGTGCTGAAATCTGATCTGACAGACCCAGGCAACCGAAGTCATTATTTTGAGTGTACATATTTTGGTGAACCCAACGTGAAGAGCAAAAACCTTTTGGTTGAGCTTTTTGCATTTCATTGCAAGATCCCACTTTCATTCAACAAATCCTTTTGAGATGGATTCAAATTTAGGAGACATCCAACAGACACCCCACAACTTCTTGGTTTTTAACAACCCCACATATGAAGACATGGTCTTTCAACTTGAAGAAATCAAAACTTGCCATGAATGCAAAATATATCAGCATGACCAACTCGTAACAAGCTAAAGGAAAATAACTACCCAAATAGACAATGAGGTGAGTTATCAAAAGAAAAGCTTACAAGAAGCTTGGGGGGCACAAAAACCTTCCCATGTAATGCATCAAGATAAAAAGTCCATGACATGCGAAGTGTCATCGAAAGGAACAAGTAGGGTCACTCAAACCCCAATGCAAAGCAATCCATCTCAAGGTTGTAAAACTCAAAGAATGGAAAAAGCCTCACTCACATGCTTTATAGAAAAATGTTGGATCTAGGGCATACAACTGAGAGGGGGGGGGTGAATCAGTTGTATAAAAACTTGCTCTTATTTCAAACACTTGATTCTTCTTTGTTAGTTAACAGCATATCAATTAACCATCCATGAAAGCATAATGCATAAACACAAGAGCAGATAAACATCAACACATTGAACACCAAGATTTTGATGTGGAAAACCTGGTTAAGGGAAAAACCACGGGGTGATTAACCCAAGGATTATTCTCTGTTAGAAGAATAAGAAAAATGAATGGCACATGCCAATTAGGGCTCACTGCCCAAGCACACTGCTCACAAAGAGGCACACTACCTACAAGGAGACACACTGTCTACAAAGTGATAAGAATCACAATCTTGAACTGGAGAATGACATCTCTACCATGTCTGGATCAGTTCCATTTAAGCCCAAAAACCCTTGTTCTGCCTTTTGCACTTCTCTTCGCTATACCACACTCATCCCCACAATCCACACCTCAAAATGAATTCTCAAACACTTATTTATACAAGAGATCAACTTAGGAACAATCATCTAAGTCGGTAAACATCACAATAACATTTGCAAGGTGTGTAGAACATCCGGTCGACATCCGGTCGGCCTGTTACAGGAAGAACACCAACAATTGGTAGCCATAACATCAAATCCAACTCTCAATGCAGACCGCCAATATGAACTAGATATGATCCAATGATCATAATAACCTTCCCTGAATCATCAAAAACATCTGCACTTCATCAGCTTACCGGAATTCTTCTCTTCATCATCCGGTACTTCAGGAACACAGTCTGTCGCCACTGTCATAATGCAAAAGGTACTTTCGGACCTCAAAATCATACACAACTCGAGATGATACATCATAAGGACATCCCAAACACTCCTTCCAATCTACAGATTAGGATAATACAATTCTGGACCTCACCGGACCTTTCTATGATCCTCTGTCACCTCTGAACACTTGCCGGAACCGGTTCCACACAGACAACCACAACTTCTTCAGATCTTCATGCAGACCTCTGAAATCTTAGCTGAAGCATCTCAAGACTCATATCTACAAACCCTTTAATCTGCATCCTCTGGTTCTCAACCTATACAGTACATTTGCCTTCTTCTTATCACTGTTCTTCACTGTTCCGGATGGAGACTGATTTCCTCAATAACAACAGCACACAACTCATCCAAACCTTCTTACTAATGCAATATGAGTAAGTTGACATCAATGACAACACTGGTTCACCTCATACTTGCAACAATCTCCCCCTTTGTCATTGATGGCAACATATGATGTGAAAAACCATCAAGACAAGAACTTCTCCTTTCTGTCATAGCTCCCCCTATCAACAACAACTTTTCACATGTCTTCTCTTCCTTTACTGCTCCCCCTTTGATCATCAACCACTTGATTTTCACATGTCTTCTCTCCCCCTTTGACATCAATGGCAAAGGGCTCATACTTGCAATTCTAATATATCAGAATCATACCAGCTGCTCCCCCTTAGTAGCAACTCCCCATCATCAATCTGGATCACAAGATATGACTGTGATATCCACCGGACTGATGCACATCAGTGCATCCTAGTTCATCACCAGAGGGGCCATGACCCCTAACTTCTCCCAGAGATATTCGAAAGTCTTTGGGAAGAGGTTTAGTAAAGATATCTGCAATCTGATCCTTGGAGGGAACATACTCCAATCTGACTTCTTCCTTGTTCACTTGTTCTCTCAAAAAGTGAAATTTGATAGATATGTGCTTAGTCTTAGAATGCAATACCGGATTCTTAGAAATATTAATTGCACTTGAATTATCACAAAAAATTGTGATAGGCTCCTCATATTCAACTTTAATGTCTCTTAGCATCTGCTTCATCCATAAGATTTGAGTGCAACTACTTGCTGCTGCAATGTATTCTGCTTCAGTTGTAGACAGAGATATTGCATCTTTTTTCTTGCTTAGCCAAGAAACCAATCTCTTCCCCAAAAAGAATGCTCCACCACTGGTGCTCTTCCGATCATCCACATCTCCTGCCCAATCTACATCTGTGTAAGCATGAAGAGAGAAATCTGGATCTCTAGGGTACCATAGACCATACTCAACTGTTCCTTTCAAGTACCTAAAAATTCTGATTGCCATAACATGAGATTCTCTAGGATCAGCCTGGAATCTTGCCACAAGACCAACAGCCTGCATTATATCTGGTCTAGTCTGAGTGAGATACAACAATCCACCAATCATTGATCTATACTTTGTCTGATCTGCCTTTAGAGAGTCATCATCTTTGCTCAACTTACATCCAGTTGCCATAGGAGTGTTCATTGGCTTTGAATCTTCCATACCAAATTTCCTCAACAATTCTTTCACATATTTGGTCTGAGAAATGAAGATCCCTTTCTTTGTTTGAGTAATTTGCAGACCCAAGAAGAAATTCATTTCACCAAGCATAGACATTTCAAACTCACTTTTCATCTGATTTGCAAAAGTTTTGCACATACTATCTCTTCCTCTAAAAATGATATCATCCACAAACACTTTAACAATCAAAATGTTTTCATGATCAATTTTGAATTATAAGTTACTGTCAGTAGTACCTTTGTTGAATCCAATCTACACAAGATGCTTATCCAACCTTTCATACCATGCTCTTGGGGCTTGCTTCAATCCATACAAAGCTTTCTTCAACTTGCAGACCATATCATCATTATCAGACAATTGAAATCCATCCGGTTGTTCAATGTAAACTTCTTCTTCTTCCAGATCACCATTTAGGAAGGTAGACTTGACATCCATCTAATATACCTTGAAGTCTTTGAAGGCAACAAATGCAAGAAATAATCTGACTGCTTCAATTCTTTCCACAGGAGCAAAGGTCTCTTCAAAATCAATTCCTTCTATTTGAGAGTAGCCTTTGCAGACCAATCTAGCTTTGTTTCTGATTACTTCACCAACTTCATTCAGTTTGTTCTAGAAGACCCATTTGGGTCCAATCACATTCCTGTCTCTAGGTCTGGGAACAAGATCCCAAGTACGATTTTTCTCAATTTGCATCAATTCTTCCTCCATTGCTTTGGTCCATTTTTCATCATTGCAAGCTTCATTTATTGTCTTAGGTTCAATCTTTGAAATCAGATAGTATTCATTTGAATCTTGAGCAATTCTTCTTCTTGTTTGTACCCCTTTACTTTTGTCACCTATGATCTGATTTTCAGAGTGATTTAGAGTTACATACCTTGGAACTTTGGGAGTTTCTTGTACTACTAATTCTTGATCAGGCTCATTCAGACAAACTTCTTCTTCCTGATTTACCGGATTAGTCTGGATCTGAATTTCAGAGGAGGAAGGAGCTCCTTGCACTAGAGGATCATTCTGATCATCTTCATCACATTCATAGAACCTTGAGGGCTTCTCAATTCCTTCATCAACTTTTACATTAGTACTTTCTATCATCTTCCTCAGTCTCTTATTGTAACATCGGTATGCTTTGCTTTGAGTGGAGTAACCCAAGAAAATTCCTTCATCACTTCTAGCATCAAACTTTCCTAGATCTTCGTCTCTTTTAATATAACACTTGCTGCCGAATACTCTGAAATATCTCACAGTAGGAGTGATGCCAAACCAAAGTTCATAGGGGGTCTTACCGGTATTATTTCTGATTTGAACTCGGTTGAGAGTGTAGACTGTAGTGCTGATAGCTTCTTTCCAAAACATCTGAGGAACATTTGCTTCCAACATCATTGTCCTGGCAGCTTCCTAGATGGTCCGGTTCTTTCTCTCAACTACTCCATTCTGCTGTGGAGTCCTAGGAGCAGACAACTGTCTCCTTATACCCTATTTCTCACAAAAGTCAATGAACTCACCAGATGTAAATTCACCACCTCTATCAGACCTTAGACACTTCAGTTTTAATCCGGTTTGATTCTCTACCATAGCTTTGAAGATTTTGAACTTCTCAAGGGCTTCTGATTTCTCTTTTAGGAAGGTAACCCACATCATCCGGGAATGGTCATCAATTAGCAACATGAAATATCTATCACCTTGCAGACTCTTGATTCTTGTCGGACCACAGAGATCAGTATGTACTAATTCCAACAATTTGGTAGAGGACTCATCTTTGCTTTTGAAAAAGACTCTGCTTTGTTTACCTAGCTAACATTCTTTGCACAAACTATTTGTAGGTTTCACCAATTTTGGAAGATCTCTTACAGCTTGAATATTGCTTATCTTGATGATGTTGTCAAAATTTACATGACACATTCTTCTATGCCATAACCAACTCTGATCAACTTGAACAAATAGACAACTTTTATTTGAGACAACCAGATGAAAGATATTACCTTTTGTTTGAGCACCTGACGCAATTTCAGTTCTGGAGCTTGTAAAGATTCTGCATTTTCCATTCTTGAACTGGAGATCATAGCCTTTGTCCACTAACTGACCAACACTGAGAAGATTGTGCTTCAATCCTTCAACATATAGTACATTACCTATTTTGCTCTTTCCATCAAAGGAAATAGTTCCCCTACCTTTGATTCTGCTAGCAGAGTTGTCACCAAACTTTACCATTCCTCCTTCATACCTTTCCAAATCTAAGAACTTATTCTTGTCACCAGTCATATTGGTGAGAGAATCCACTGTCAATAACCCAATCATCCTTTTCTTCTACTTGAGCACCCAAAGCTCTTTCCACAACCTTGTGATTGACAGATTCAGAGGATATTGAATCTTCTTCCTTGATGGCAATAAACACCCATTCATTTCCAGATTTGCTTCCTAGTTCTGATTCATCATCTGTTACTCCTTCATTGTCATCTTCTTCATGAATATAATAGCAGTTCTTTTGAAACCTTTGTCTGTCAGTATTAGACCTTGCAGATCTTTCCGGACATCTTGAAGCAAAATGACCAATATTATTGCAGTTGAAACACTTAAAGGGTAGTTTTCCTTCATACTTACCGGATCCTCTTGGTAGTCTCTTTGCAATGAGGGCTTCAAGTTGAGCTATTTTTGCTTCCTCTTCTTCCATGTCTCTTCTTGCTTGATCATACCATGACATCTTCCTTGAAGAGTTTTCTCCCGGATCAAATCTTTGTTTGCCTTTCACATAGGTACTGGCTTTGAAAGCAGATTCAGTCTTGGGTGGATCATCTCCAAACTCAGTCATTTCAAATGCAGCTAGTTTGCCAGCCAATTGTTCTCTTGTGACAGTTGTGTGGGCTCTGAATTCATCAATGGCAGCAACCTTGATCTTGTAGGCAGCAGGAAGGGATCTGAGAATTTTGCAAACAATCTTATTTTCATCCAGAGTTCCACCAGCATTTCTAATTCCACATACCAGCTCATTCACTCTTGGCATAAAGGTAGTGATGTTTTCATCTTCTCTCATCTTTAATCTTTCAAATTTCCCTTTCAGACTTTGCAACCTTGCACTTTTGACAAACTCATCTCCTTCATACAGAAGTTCCAGTTTAGTCAAGATCTCATATGCAGTTGGTAGGTCGATAACATTTGAGAGATCTGAGTCATTCAATGCGCTTAGAAGAGCTTCCTTGGTCCGCATATTGTTTTCAGCATATGTGATTTCATTTAGAGTTGTCGGACCACCCTGTGGAGGTACATATGGTTTTGAGACCATGGCCAAATATGCTTTTCCCATACACTCCAAGTGACATTTCATGCGACCTTTCCAGAGAGTGAAGTTGGTTCCATCAAAATTTAGACTATCCTTCTTGTATGATGACATCCTGGATCTCCTCAAGCGGTTAAGCTCCTTTCAGAGGAACTTGGCTCTGATACCAATTGTTGGATCTAGGGCATACAACTGAGAGGGGGGGGTGTGAATCAGTTGTATAAAAACTTGCTCTTATTTCAAACACTTGATTCTTCTTTGTTAGTTAACAGCATATCAATTAACCATCCATGAAAGCATAATGCATAAACACAAGAGCAGATAAACATCAACACATTGAACACCAAGATTTTGACGTGGAAAACCCGGTTAAGGGGAAAACCATGGGGTGATTAACCTAAGGATTATTCTCTGTTAGAAGAATAAGAAAAATGAATGGCACATGCCAATTAGGGCTCACTGCCCGAGCACACTACTCACAAAGAGGCACACTGCCTACAAGGAGACACACTGTCTACAAAGTGATAAGAATCACAATCTTGAATTGGAGAATGACATCTCTACCATGTCCGGATCAGTTCCATTTAAGCCCAAAAACCCTTGTTCTACCTTTCGCACTTCTCTTCGCTATACCACACTCATCCCCACAATCCACACCTCAAAATGAATTCTCAAACACTTATTTATACAAGACATCAACTTAGGAACAATCATCTAAGTCAGCAAACATCACAATAACATTCGCAAGGCGTGTAGAACATCCGGTCGACATCCGGTCGGCCTGTTACAGGAAGAACACCAACAATTGGTAGCCATAACATCAAATCCAACTCTAACTTCAATGAGGACTGCCAATACGAACTAGATATGATCCAATGATCATAATAACCTTCCTTGAATCATCAAAAACATCCGCACTTCATCAGCTTACCGGAATTCTTCTCTTCATCATCCGGTACTTCAGGAACACAGTCTGTCGCCACTGTCATAATGTAAAAGGTACTTCCAGACCTCAAAATCATACACAACTTGAGATGATACATCATAAGGACATCCCAAACACTCCTTCCAATCTACAGATTAGGATAATACAATTCCGGACCTCATCGGACCTTTCTGTGATCCTCTGTCACCTCTGAACACTTGCCGGAACTGGTTCCACACAGACAACCACAACTTCTTCAGATCTTCATGCGGACCTTTGAAATCTTAGCTGAAGCATCTCAAGACTTATATCTACAAACCCTTTAATCCGCATCCTCTGGTTCTCAACCTATACAGTACATTTACCTTCTTCTCATCACTGTTCTTCACTGTTCTTCACTGTTTCGGATGGAGACTGATTTCCTCAATAACAACAGCACACAACTCATCCAAACCTTCTTACTAATGCAATATGAGTAAGTTGACATCAATGACAACACTGGTTCACCTCATACTTGCAACAAAAAAATGGTCCAATGAATCAAGACCCTTGAAGCTAGAAATGGTTGTCAAAGAGAAATTCAAGAAAAACCTAGGGCATAGGGAAATCATTTCATTGATAAGACTGAATAAAACCAGTGGGCAACACAAAATCCCCCTCATCCAAACTTCCATGAAACATTCAGGCCTCCCTTTCCCTCACAATCCAACATGACAAGGCTCAATCAAATAGGTGGGATTCCTATGACACAAGATCAAACACAAATGATCCCACCCAATCTTCAAAACATAAACATGACACCATCTAGTCATCCAACTTTTTTAGGATATCAACAATCTAGCATACCCTTTCAAACACAACAAGCTCCACTTGAAGGGCTAATGTTTGGAGGAACAAAATCCTCTACACATAACTCCCTCCTAGGAACATACCTCGAGTATTTAAAGGAGCCTCTTGACTACAACATTCGTCAAGTTATACTACCACAGCCTCTCCCTCAGCTTCCAAAATTTAAAGGAGATGGTGATCCCAACTCTCATAGCAAGGCTTACATCATGGTAGTCTGAGAACTCTTTCCTTGAGATGGGGTGGTAGCAAAGATCTTTCCAAAAACTTTCGAGGGTATCGCTCTAGATTGGTACTATCGACTTTCAGAAGCATCGATCCACTCTTTTAGGAAACTCATCGATCAATTTGTGGCTACCTTTGACATAAACAAATTGGTCAAGACATGAATATGAGAATTTCTAACATTAAAACAAGAAGCCAACAAGTTGGTTGAACATTTTATCACATGATGGAGGAAAGTTATCTATTCTTCAACTAGCGCGCCAAACATGGATCATAGAGAACTTTGTGATCTCTTCTTACATGCTCTCAACAATGACATACGAGAACAAGTCCAAAAACTCCCTTACAAATCATATGAAGAAGCACTCGGAAGTGCCCTTAGAATTGACCAAGCCACTATTGATAGTGGAAGAAGGAAGTATGATTCCAATGGAAGGATGATAAACCATGATACAAATGAAAAAACCTCAACAAATGATCAATATATAGACAGATCAAAAAACACTTCATCATCAAAGAACTACAATTGTGACTACGATAGTCATACAAATTTGGGAAATGAAAATGCCAACAACTATCCCCCAAGAATCAACAAGAAGTCTTACAAGAATCGTCATAAACCTCAAGATCGCAATCATGATAAATATTTCTCATTTCACAAGAGATGGGGTCATGAGATCAAGTCATGTCGGGGGTACCATGCCTTCATATCAAACCTCCCAAAATGTCAACAAAAAGTATTCATGGACACATTCTCACAAGATGAAGAACTTGGTCCCAATATCTTTGACCAAAACACCTTAGGCCTTGTGGAATTAGATAAAGATAAAGAAATTTGTGTCATACAAGGACCAGAACAACCAGATGACACCAACAATTCAATTTTTTTTCACATGCTAGAGCTTATCAAGAGTTCTCCTACACACAAGTATGCTCTCCTCAAAGCCCTAGATCTAGGCCATATAGTTCAAAACACTCCAAATGAAAAGTGTTCTTCTTCAACATTTGATTTTGAAAAGTTCTCCTCAAATAATGACATAGCCAAACAAGGTGACATCCCCCTCCATCTGATAGTCCAAGTCCAAGACTGTTCCATTAAATGTGTAATGATCAATGATGGGTCTGCAATCAACATAGTCTCCTTTTCACTTCTTCAAAGAATGGGTTATGATGAAACTCAAATCACAAAACAAACTTCCATCCTTAGAATTCATGATAACCCAAACATTCAGACCATGGGTAAGGTCAATCTTCAAATCACATTAGGTCCCAAAACCCTCCCAACTAAATTTTATGTCATCAATGAAGGAACCACTTACAACATGATCCTAGGAAGACCTTGGATCCATAGGATGAGGGCCATTCCCTCTACATTATTTCAAGAATTACACTTCTCATACATGGGACAAACCCACATCATCAAAGGAGATCCTTATCCTTTCAGCCTTTATAGAGTTGAACGAGCCAAAAAGAAGGGAAAGTCAATGGAAGCCACTAGTGACCCAAGAATCAACACTTTTGAAAAAGGAAAGACATAAAAAAAAATTGCAAACATAGACAAGACCTTAAAATGTATAGGAAAGGGGGAAACAAGAGAATTCCCCTTTGATCGCAAATTAACAAAGTCTTATGCTCCATTCAACTTAGTGGCCATTCCAATCGAGATAGACATAAACATACCTATGATTGAGATCATGACTAAAGAAGAAGAGCTAAAATCAACACAGAAACTAGGAGAGTTAGCACCAACATCATTTGCCCCTCAAAAGTTCAAAATAAGCAACGAAACTATACAAGAACAAAAAATGGTAAAGCTAGGGGTAAATCATCAAACAATGAAACATCTGAGTACACAAAATTCCTCACTGAATACAAAGACATTTTTACACCAAGTCTTTGAGTGTCGTTGCAAAGGCTTTCAAGTGAAGTTTAGACCAAATTGGATAGGTCCACACATAGTTAAGGAAGACATAAAAAATGACACTACCTCTTGTGCATTATGGAAGGAGGAGATTTTAGCATCTCAAAAAAATCATAAAATAAAAATACAAAAAAAAATTATAAAGTCAAAAAAATGTCAAAAACAAGTTTGTTTCTTGCTTTTTTGCATCATTCTGTTCATCTTGCATTATAGTTTGTGACTTGCTCTTGTACTATTTTCCCTTTAGTAAGGAGTCTAATGTTGTCTAGATATACGTTATCTTTTCAAGACCTAGAGATCCCCATTTTTCACAATCGCCATTGTCCCCGTGCATTCCCATTGATTCTAATCAAAACCTAGATCTTAGCTTTACATTGATCCCAGTCTTAATGAGTCAAGATGTTAGGTCTAAGCAAAGTTAGTATCAAACCTACAGTGTTCAAAGGAAGCTTGCAAGTAGACCTTCCCAATTCTTCTCTAGTAGTAAAGAAGTCCAACCAAATTACAAAAACTTTAGGTGGCGCTCAGTCCCTTATCTTTCTTGGCCAAAACGTTAAGAAGATCAAAACTCTAAAGGAAGCAATCTAAGATTCAAGTGAATAAAAAATGAGTGATCAAAATAAGAGTGTCAAAAGTGATAATTGAGAGATCAAAGCATTGCATATCAAAAGTTCCAAAAAGTATTCATTTATTGAAAAGTCAAAATCCAAAAAAAAGAGAAAAATTAAGTGAGGAAAATACAAAAAAGTGAAAAGCAAAAAAAAAAGATACAAAAAAAGAGTGAAAGAGAGAAGATTGTTGAATGTCCGTACTCTTTGGTGGAGATTAGTTTAAGCTCGAAGCCTCAAGGGTGACATTCTAACAGAGAAAGAAAGGTACAAAGCACAAACACACACTAGCTAAGCAAAACCAAAGAGTCTAGTAGTCTCTAGGATCATCTTCTACCAAGGGACCCTTGTTCTTTCATTTTTATCCTTTACCCTGGGTCTACCTTGCTTGCCATCTATGATCGAAGTCTAGCGAACATCAATAAAATTTGTTACTTGTCTAAGTTGAAAGCTTGTCAGCTTGTCTTATCTAGATAAGGATCCATGTTTAGCCTTTAGCGAAGCCAAAAATTAGAAATGCTCCATTTTCACTCCCGCTCCCCACTTGAGTTTCCCTAAATCCTATCTCACAACCTTGAATAGGTCTCTTATATTATGACAACTCGTAATCTCCTGAATCAAAAATCGTATTTAAGAGTAGTCACATGGTTTGTTCTACATTGCATTCATGCCAAAATAAGAAAAAAGAGTCTCAAAGCAATAAAGTCAAATATCATATCTCATGACTTTTAGTAAGAGTAAATGTTTCATTTCAACATTTCTTGTGTTATTGCATCTGCATATCATCACTTGCATTCATATATATATGCTAAAAAAGACAAAAACAAATTGCATCATCGATATGTGATCATCTTATCTATGCATTCTCGTAAGCAAAATAAAAGCTCTAGCCAACCATATGCACAAAAGGGAAAGTGAAATACAAGATGTCAACTAAATCTATGTATGGATCTCATCAAATTAGGTCTTGTCACAATAAGTGTAAAACAATGTCTGAGCATAAGTCACTCCTCCAACAAGTCAAAAGAACAATACTGTGTAGTCAAGTACACAAGTCTCCCCATGCAAGGGGGAAAGGCTAGAAATATCTTAAATATAGGTCTCTCAAAGAGCTCAAAGAGTGTCAAATCAAACCTTTGCAAAATATTCACAAAAAAACCATAAAAAATAGAAAAATCAAAAAAACCTAAAAAAATTGTAAAAACATAAAAAATCCCTAAAAATCAAATATGTTCTTCAAAATTTGCAATAAAAGGAGAATCTATTCTCCTCTTCTCTAGATTAGCATGTTGTCTTTTTTCTTTTATGTATCTTCTGTTTCGTGCATTGTTTTACGTGCTTTCACCCCTGCAGGTCTGTTACCTTTTGAGTCGCCCTTATTTATCTTATTTGTCATTTCCCATATAAAAAGTTGATTTACTGTTTCATTTCATTGGTCATACTTTCAATTCTTAAATCGGCTCTTTATTCTTCAAAGGTTACCCGCCCATCATCTTTGCACTCGAAATTACCAAAGGTTTGAACCTTTGAACCTGAACTATTCAAAAAGTTCAAAGTTCAATGGTTTGATGTGTTTAAAATTTCTTAAAGCAAGCTTTTTGTTTTGTGTAACTTAAGCGTCTATGAGTTTTCGGGTTGAACTTGAACCTTTTGTTAATAGTTCAAAGGTTCCACGGTTCAAAATCCAATATTCGGTGCCTTGTATTGAGTCACTTCATTCAGTTCTTTCACCCAATTTATTGTGTCACTGAACCGTTCATTTGAACTCTGAAGTAAAGTTAAATGGTTCAATGGTTATAATTTCAATGCTGTACCATTTCGTAGTCAAATGTCTTTCACAAAGTCATGTGATGTTGGTCAGTTTATGTAGTCCTTATATATTTGAACTTGAACTTCGAGCCACATTTCCAAAGTTCAATGGTTCAAGGTTCAACAGTTCAGTGATTATGATCTTACCTTTCCCTGAAGCATTCTAAGTCAAATTTAGCGGGAAAGTTGGGGAAAATATGTCTGAAACTCATTATGAAACAGGAAGTTCTAATTTTGGGGAATTTATGGATAATTATTATACATCATGGTCGTGCGTGAATAATGCTCGCCATTAATGAGGATGTCAGAGTTCATGTCTTTTCAAACATTTTTGGTACGTATTATTTTGGGTAATAATTATTGAATCTGTTGATACCATTTATTAAGTGAGAACAACCCAAATTTAGCAAGTAAACATACTGTGCGACGCAGAGGAGAACAATGCAGGAGGTATAAGGCCTGGTTGCCCAAATTTCATGGTAATTTCAGATTCCTTGAAGGTGAGTCCTGTTATTCCTACCTGCTGTTTCCATTTCTTAAGCTGGAAAGAAAATTCCTTTGAGTTTCCAACATTATTTTCAAGATTCAAAGATTTTTTGTTATATCCTCCAAGTATGGCTTTGAAATCTGCTTGTCTGGGCAATGAACACGACCTTGGTCTTATCTGTTCTCATCCTAAATTCGGAGATACTTCACTAGTGGAGTATGATTTAGAAGAATTTAGAGAAAGGTTTAGAAACCCTGTGCAAACTCCTATGATGAAGAAAATAGTAGACAATGGTTTAGTTGAAGCCGTGGCCTTTCCCATGGCTGTACAATGCCCAGAACTGGTTCAGGAATGTATAAATAGGTATGACCCCCAAAACAGATGCATTAGAAGTGCAGATGGTGATGTATTGTTTCATATTGACAGACAAACCCTAATGTCTGTGATGAGAATACCACCTAAAGAGGCATATTCCAGCCTTAATATTACTTCTTATGGGTTTTTCTCGGAGAAGAGATCAATTTACAAAAGTGTGATAGCAAGAAACTGGCTACTAAAATTTTAGAAAGGTGGTTCAAGGCTCCCTAGATCACTTACCAGGGATCACATGATTAAAGAAGTGAGGGATATTGTGGTGTTATTACACAGACTAAAGGGCAGCCAACATGCATATTATTGGGAAGATTAGATGTACTTTTTCGTACAAGTTACCCTCCAAGGAGAACAATATATGGACTGGGCAGAAATTATAGCTGATTGTTTGCATCAGAGCTTGAGTAATTGTTTGGGAAATAGAGATTTTTATGTCTTCATACCTGTTTTATTGACTGGTGTCTACAAGACAGTGGTTGGGGCTGCCTCATGCATCTTTAGCTGAAGACGGTAAAATTTATTAATATTATTCACAATTGTAGATGAAGAACTGTTATGAGAATTACAAAAAGGTTAGTGATGTCTTTATTGGGAGAATGACTTATGAACTGGTAGGTAATTTGAACAAAAGAGTGTCCAATGAGGCTATGCAGCTAATTAGCATTTATGGCAGTTTCTTTATTCAATTTTCCAAGTTTACTTACATCAGGGTCGGAGGATTTGACGGTGAACCTGTTAAGTTACCTAGGTATGTGTTTGACCATTTTGTACTGATAGAAGTGTGTAGACAGTTAGCACATGTGGATAAAAAGTTCTCAACAAAGAAGGGATCTGGCATCTCTTTCCCCATTGAACTTGGACATTACTCGTGCCAGTCAAAATCAGATGCCTTGAATTTAGAAGTGAATCTTAAGAAGTTCAATTTTTAGTTCTTCACTGCTAGGTCCCAATTTGATAGCAAAGGCTTTGTCATGGATAACTTAGATTCTGGAACAGGGCATTTGCATATCCCTAAATTGGAAGATTACTGGGAGGACTGTCTAGATGAATTCGAGGTCAGGAGGAGTCTATGGTGTAGGTTCTCTTTGGGACAGATAATCACTCTTAACCTGAGAATGGACATTTCTGGAGTTAGTGATAACCAGGAACAGATAATTGATCCCCAATTTGAATAGATAAAACAATTACCCATTCCAAAAATTGACTGGAATAAAGAAGAGGAAGATAGGATTGAGGTGAAAACTCTCCCAGTGATAAGGACCAATAAATGGTTGAGAGAATAGAAACAAAAAGGGTTCTAGAATAAAGACACCCAACAATGCATGTCAATGATTGAATCACCATTCCTGATAAGCTCTTCTAATCAGCCTATTGCTATTTGTGGTGCAGGTACTTCCAAGTCAATAACTGGAAGGAGTTCTGCCATTAAAGAATCTAGAAGAACCCTCACAA
Source organism: Cunninghamia lanceolata (assembly GCA_027924645.1). NCBI lineage: Eukaryota > Viridiplantae > Streptophyta > Pinopsida > Cupressales > Cupressaceae > Cunninghamia > Cunninghamia lanceolata. The sequence goes on along the minus strand of BSBN01000828.1, from coordinate 12,501,525 downwards.
CCATTCTGCCCCCTCGTGCCACCTGGTTGAGAACCAAAAGCAAAAGAAAGAAGCAGGTTTCTGAAAGAATAGTTGTGGATTTGAATTCAGAGGAAGATTCAGAAGAAACCATGGGTGATAAGGAATCTAGTTCACCAAGAACAGAGGAAGTTAATGCTAAACAACAGTCAGAGGTTGTCTTAGAGACCCCTAAAATAATGATGATTTCTGATGTATCCTCTGATAAATTGAATTTTGGGAAAGAAGCCTCAGCCTTTGCACCTAAATGGCTAGAGAATTCTATCAGTGACAAAAGAAAAATAATTCCATTTTCTGTGCCTTTAGAGGATATGGTGAGCAAATGCTTGGGAAAAATTCCTAAGTCCAAGAAGCTGAAGACAACATCCAGGGTAAGCATTGACCCAAGTACTGGGAATTGGAGTATGGAGATAGCCAGGCCGGTGATTGATGAAGAAGTACAGGACCCCACTATACAGGATTTCGCTGTTGAAAGGGTGGATCTTGGAACTGCTTTGAGAGCAGCAGATGTTCATCATCTTGAGGCATCCACCAAAAGAATCGTCAGTCGGACTTGGAAGGACAAGAAAGACAAGAAAGAGTTGAAGCAGGCTCTGTGTTCCATGGCAGAATATATCGATGCCATTCATAATCCCAACCCATAGTCGGTCTCATAGCTTTCTTTGTCTTTTGATCCTAAGTCACTAGCCAACCAGAAGATGTTGGACCAGGTTAACAGAAATAGGATGTTGGCTAAGGTATTTGATAATTGGTTGGATTGTATTGTAAAAAAGGGGATTGAATATATCCATGAACTTAAGAATATATATGATCAAACTGCAGCTACCATTGAGGAGCTTAAAGCACAGATTACTTCTTGGGTGAAAGATGAAGGCAAGTGGATGAATGTATTGAACCAAATTGATGAGGTTCAAAAATATGGGGTAATGAATTTTCTGTCAAAAAAGAGTTTAACAGGTGTGGATGAAGATCTACTATACGTGAACAAGAAAAACATTGAATGGAGAAATTCTGTATCACGGCAAGGGAGGTTTGAACTTACAAAAATGATTAAGGAAATCACCGAGTTCACCCAATCTTTGCAGCATGATTTACAATGTATTGATGTAAAATACATCAAAGATGATGGGAAACCGGAGGAGAACGTCGATATAGTAGTCCAATTTTTTAAGAATAAAATTAACTTTGTCAAAGAGAGTGACAACATTTTAATTGAAGATTTCTCTCGAATTTCTAAGGTAGAGTCACTGCTTTACCTCTGCATCGATGCACTCCCAGAACACAAAGAAAAGATTGGAAAAATACGGAGGGAAAAGGAAGTTTGGAAGACAAGGGTGAAACACATAGGCATCCCCAACCTTCCAAAGATTTAGGAGTTTGTTACTATTTTTTAGGAGTGGAAGACTCAACATGCCTCCCCGACCATTGATGACAAATCTGCAGATTCAAATCCGTTACCTCAGCCGTGATCTTATTTGCCCAGTTACCTTTATTTAGTTTTCTTTAGTTATGCTATTTCAAAACTTGATCTTTAAATCAATTTGTTAAAAAATTAAATCCCGTATGGGTCAGAGTTAATTTAGCTCTGGGTTTGGTTTATTTGATTAGGGAATTAGGGCAGCCATATATATATGCTTTTCATTGCTAAACATGAGATATACAGGGTAGAGTAGAAAAGAAAAGGAGACAGAAAATATTAAAGGAACTGAACTACTGTTATTTTTTTTGGAATACACATGATACTTGTCTGAAGTATTTTCATCTGTGAATGGAAAGGAGGAAACAGTTGCTGCATACTTGAATTTGTGCGTTTGAGTTTTGGAATTGGATTTTCCATGTGAAATCTTCTTTCATATGGTAATTGCTCTCTTTAGACAATTCATTATATTTGTTCTAGCATTTACTGGTTCAGTAATATTTATGTGTTCAGGTACCTGGTTGATATTAAAAAAAAATATATAGAATCTGTGTATTCTATCACAAGATTTGTGTTTTAAACAGAAAAAGATATCGCATTCATAACATGATGATGTGTGGGTGTTAGTTTACCTTTAGGCACTTTCTAGTTAAAAGTGTATGTGGATAATTAGAATAGATTAAATTCATTGAAGATATTAAAGGGAACTGTACCTAAATTCAGAGGGGAACAATTTGAAAGTTCACCCATTTGTTGAGTAATTTGTTTGTTCTTTAAGGAAGAAAGGGTATAGAGTCAGAAAAGATTATTTGTGAATAAAGACAAACTTATTAACCAACAAGGTCCAAATAGACAAAGGCAAGCAACTAGTCAAACTCAAACAATCTATGGCAAGATTCTTCATTTCAGTTTTCATTGTTTACTTTGATATATTCAAATGTCAGATTAACACTAGTTATTACAGGTACAAATTGCGGGAAAATCAACAATAGGTAAGGCCTAGTTTAGGAACGGTACCTACCTTTCATGTAGACTACCGTCCCCGAGGGGGCAAATATGTAAGCACAAAAATCACGCACTGCCTCCACGAGGACCCCTATGATGATTCAAATCCTTGTCACCTACATGTAAGCGTGAAATAATATCCTTTAAGCAGGCCTCTTGATGATGTGTCCTCTTTTCTTGTCTTGTGTTGTTTCTTCCTTGTCGATTTCCTTCACTCCCCATTTGCGACGCTTTTTGACACTTGTTGTGACACTTGTTGACTTGCATTTTCTAGCTTTCGACCTTGATCCTAAGCCTTGTGAGAGTCTTGTAGGTGAGTTTTCACCTCTCCCCTTTGTTTTTCATCTAGTGCACCTCCTAGAAGCCTTCTAGAGGTCTCCTTATCCATCTCCCGCTTTTGGTTTTTAGTTTTGTCGAACCAATCCAAATCTCCCCCTATTATTTCTAACTCTCCCTCGGGAGATCTTGATGATCCAAGTGGAGATTTGGATTCTTCCACATGATTGACCTATTTCTTGATGCAGAAACTATCCTCTTCCTTTCTTATACCATCTCCTAGCCTATTTTTCTGCATTTGACCCTGTCCAGCCCGGATCTTGCCTAGGCGACCCATGGTTGCCCAGGGGTGACCCTACTGGCAAAAGGGGCGACCCTGCCATTTTTGCATCTGTGGAAAAAATTGAGTTTCTCTCTCATTTTTGCATGTTTTTTTCTCTGTTTGCATGGTTTTTGATCCTTGATATAGAGTTAACTATTTCATGCACCCATAAATGCATAATTAACTCTATTTGATCTCAATTTAACTCTTCAATCAATCTCATGCATTCCCTCATCAATCAAATCAGCCGAGTTCACTGGGTAATCAATCCTTGTTAACTCATCAATCAAATGAGTTAACTCTTCAATCAATTCCACCTCTCATCCCTTCTTCTAACCTATAAATAGCCCTCATCTCTTCATTATTTTCCAAGTTGAGCAAGTTGGAGAATACTCTTCTCATCTTCACAAGCTTTTTCAAGCTTCTTCATAGGCCTTTGAGCCTCTTTCTTCATTTCTTTCTTTAGTTCTCCAAAGCTTCAAAGCTTTCATTGTTGCATAGCTTCAAAGCTCTTCCACGGAGGCAAATTTATTGTGCACACAACTCTTGCCAAAATTTTCTCTCCAACTTAGCATTCAAATGCTCCTATAAGACGAAGGTGCCTTTTGCTTTATTTGTTCAACCAAGTAGCATCACGCTACTTCATTCTATGCCATTGTGCTCAATCCAATCTCTCATCGAGCTCATACAAGCTTCATCAAAGATTCTTTTTTCTTTTTTGGGTCATTTTGTTGTCAAGAGGATCACCTACTGCCACAAAAGGATTCGAGGTTGTCTATTACAAGGATTGCTGAGGGTGGTAGAGTCAACAAATCTTCATTTCTCTTAGGTTCATTATTTTCTTTCATTTCATAGTAATTAGAGAATCAAATTTGCTCTTGGGAACAGTAAAACATTACTTTTTCCTTGATAGTTAGATCTTGCATGTTAGATTAAACGCTTTCTCATTTCTAGATCTAGTTCATTAGAAGAAGCATTTTTCCCTTTTCTTAGATTAAATTGCATTCAAAACATCGAAAACAAAAAACACATAGGTTAACATTGCATCGGAAAAGTCATATAGGATTGCATACATATTTCCCTTTCATAGATTAGAAGAACTTTTATTTCCAAAATAATCTAAAAAAATACCAAAAAGACATTTTGCATATCATTTAGTTTGCATGCATATAGAAACAATAGAATAGACAACATTGCAAACCCTCGATTCCATCATGAGGTAACCACGGTTAAACAATCCAATCAAACCCTCGATCCCATCACGAGGTAAAAACAAAGTCAAACCCTAGGTCAAAACCCTTAGATCCAGTTAAGGTTAGCAATCACACATTTACCTCTATCTTGATCCACGAATGTGCTTAGGAGTGAGAGGAGAGTGGGTGAGGGCTATCCGTGACGAGATCCAAGAGATCCATCTAAGACCTTAATAACAAGCATTTGTCTTACCACAAGGATACCCATTCATCCTCTTGTTGTTAGAAGAAACCAAACAATAACAGATACAACAAGACCTCTTACAACGCATACAAAGACAAGAGGACATCAATGAGAACAATCGCTTACCCATGTAGAGGTCGAATCTTAGAAATCAAAATGGGAGAAGAGAAACTAGTGACCCTTTGGGTCATAGGGTTATCTAAACTACAACAACAATCGAATGAAACATACAACAAAGCACACAAAAACAAAGGCTGTAGTACATGCCGACCCCTCTTCGCAAAGTCCAGCTCTCCAACAAGCCAGACCCCCACTGTGTCTCACCTCTTCTCGACTGGATAATTCCACGTGAGTGAGAGTGACGTGTTGGATTTCCCCATGGCAAGGAGAGAAAGGGTCCATGTGTGTGCTGAAATTTGACCCGACAACCCCAAACAACTGGAGTCATGATTTTGAGCATACAGAAACCAAGATTCAAAAGCAACAAATGACACTCAAATCTGAGTTCACTAGATTAAGTTATCAATGAATAGATGAAGAGAGGTTTAGAAAAATGTGGTCTTTAACCCTAGATAGTAATGAAGAGTTCTTGACTTTTTATACTATAAATAGTAAAAGAAGTTCTCACTCGTTACCATTCTATTGTCATTTTTTAGTCTTTTGAGGAGATAGAGCAAGAAGGAGAGCTACCATGCCAAGTCAAAGGCTATATTGATCATTGAGGCTAGATGCATTGTAAAAATGAGTAGTGGAGGGACTTGACAATCATGAGGTCGGCTTCTATACAACTTGTGATTTTAGTTATGTCTATTTTTTTAATGTTTTTTTACTCATTTTTTCAAGCCAAAAATGGGCCTAGGGGACATTTTTCAATATCCACCTAGGGTGCCATTTTCCTCTTGGGGTGCCCCAGACCTTTCGGAGTGCCCAAGTCCTTCCTGAGCGCCCCAGACCTGTCTGGGTGCCATGGTCTAGGATCACAGCTTGTTTTGATTTGTTTGATTGTTGATGAAGTGATTAGAATTGAAGTTTGATATACACTTTATTTATCATGTTTTAGGATCTCCCAGGGATGCAAGAGCATGCCGACGGTTGTCTATACACATTACTATGTAGTTGATCAGGCACACTTACAGACGCAGAGATGGGACATCTATGACATGTTGGATTATGGTGGGTGTATACTATGTTGACAATGATATATCACTATTCTATGTTGATAGCGCTCATGGAGCAGTGGAACTTAGATACATATACCTTTCATCTTCCAACAAGAGAGATGACTGTTACTTTAGAGGATGTGTACATGATATTATAATTTCTTGTGCGTGGAGAGACAATCAAGGTCATAGAGCAGAGGTCTGAGGACTACACTTAGGTAAGTGTTGATGAGGATGTTACTCACGCAAAAACACAGAATAAAAGTTGCACAACAACCCTTATTTATCTTGAAAGATACGATGAATTCAAAGAATTCATGATCCTAAGTCTTCGTTGATTAGTTCATAATCTACTGATGTTACTCAGTGGTTGATGTGCGTTGCTGCTAATCATTCAAGGGCCTTACGTTGATCAGTAAATTCTATTTTTTGCAACTATGGTACACAAAAAGTTTACTCTATATAGTATATTTCCTCCAATAATGTGCCTATAGGTTGATATTTGCATGATTTCTACCATTATTTGTAATTCCTTGCATGATATTTTCAATACTACATGCATTTAGCTCAAATATGCTAATGATATTCAGTTATCTACGAGATGTCAGCATATTTTTCTGTTCTGCTCGTTATTTATCAGGGTTTATAGTTATGGAATTGATTTCAATGAAATTAAAATGAGGAAAAGGGTTATAGAATGAGATTCCTAAAATTACTTGACTGAGATCACTGATCCACATACATGTTCCCATATAAAAATGAAGAGAAGAAAACTAGAATCATACTTCACCAGGATATTCCACAAATCTGCATGGTCCAGTGCAAATCTTCAAAGGAAAAGTTGACAACAACATGCAATAAAATGAAAGCGCTTCTATTGAACACAACATTCACCAGTACATATCTAGAAATCAACTTGAAGACTACGTAAAGTTTACAATCAGGATGTAATCTGAAGCTTCATCTCCATTCAGTATGCTTTAGAACAAGTACATTTACAATGATATGAAGAAAGAACCTTGACATTTCAACAGTTTAGTCCTCATTAGTCTCAGCAATCCGATCTCCTATATTAAACTGGTTTGGTCATATTTTTTTTTATTGATTGACCTTCTTTTCTACCAAGTAAAAGGGCTCAATATATGGCTCTGATTATCCCCAATACAGTTTCAAAACCCTAGATAATCAACGGTCCGCATCTCAAGTGCAGGATCCACTGGTGGAAAACAAATCCTACCAAAACCTGAGCAACATACCCATACCAAGCATAAGGATGCCCTCCGCCATTATTTTAATAACGTTTCCACCTGTAATTTCCTCCGTATTGAAGGCCTTTACTCCTCCTGCTTCATTTATGATCATTTGTGATCCGATCCGCCACCTGGTCAGAAAGTTAGGTTGGCCTTAATTGTAGCAATTAATGCGCCACCAGCTCGGTCTTCAGTTGCAGTGTTGGCACCTTTAAACCCTTTGTATATCTTCATCATCAGCGCGACTTGTCTTTGTCTTCTTTCTCCACAGTTGGTAAGACAACCACCGTCGGTACAGCTCTTTCTCCCTTTACCGATGGCCAATGATTGCTTCGTAACAAATATACCTATGCACCTGTGGTCAACATACATAAGTTAAGCATCATCATTTAATAAACTAGCAAGAAGATCAAACATTTCACTAAATTAGGCTGAAAGTGCAAACACAGGTATTGGGTTATGAATCCATGAAAATTTACGCATCCAAACGCATATACAACGTAAGAAATGGCCGAGTCAACCATCGTTGACCAAAAAACATGCATCGGGCTCCAAAACAACTTCAAAAAATCCTATTGCTTTGCTTTCCCACCATTTTCTTTGTATATCGCATGCTTAATTCCTTGTATATCGGATTTGTATCTTATAAACATGCAAACCATTCCGAACATACAACTTTGCCATTTTTAACCTTCACTTTGCGTATGACCTATATCTTTAACTTGTGTCTTTTCTTTTGCATCTATCGCTTGTATCAAACTTCAGATACAACGCCCAATATATACAAACACATTTGTATAACCCTTTCGGACTTATCACCTTTTATAAACCACAGTTTATTTACCTTCGGCTCCGCAATGTATAAAACACAATGTATCTTTTAATATGCTTTGGGTCACGATACATTGCCATAACCAAATTTAAACCCATCCTGAATTTCGCCTTGCATGGACAAAGTGCAATGTATGTCCCGAAACATGTACATGCAAAGCGCGGAACATAAAAGTATTTAACTAATTTTCATAATCTTTCAGTTCCGCTACTTGTATACGGAGCAATGTATATCAGAATGTATGTAAGATACATACAAAGCACAAACATATGACTTTACCGTAATTTATAACCTTTTCGGTTCTACAGCTTGCATGTATAAGTGTTTTGTATGCCGCAATGTATGTTTCGCTTGTATGTTCAAACATACAAACACCAAATATACAACCAACGGACCTAAATCCCTTATACCTTTTAACTGTAAACTCCGTCGAGTCAGCGACTTGCATGTACAAATAAAACATTAGAAAATGCATACAAGTATAAAAGCATACAAACAACTTTGTATATGCAACCCGATGAGTTAGAAAACTCGACAACCATTTTGCGACCAACACAACGACCCGACATACAAAGGACCTTGTATGCAAGATAAAAACCCAATTGTACATTTTACCAAAATACTCGTAACTTGCAAAGTACAGGGAATTTTAAGATGGTTCAAAAGGCAACCCCTACTCATTTTTGACAAGGAATTCACCTGTACTCTGGTCTGGTACTCAATGTAAATTTTTATTGTTTTCAACAAGGTTTGTAACATTCACTTCTTTTTCCCTTTACCACCAAGCAGAACAACACACACACAAGCAAAAGCAACAGCCACAGCAGGGGTCCCCATTTTGCTAACGAGTAAAATGGGGCGTGTTGTGAACATCACAAAAACTAGCAACCAAATAAAACAATCAAATTAAAACCATTAACGGAAACTAAATGAAATAAATTCATAACTTCCAACTATCATTTTTGTAGATCATCATTTAACTTGAGACTCAATGTATTCAATAAGGTACATGAATTTTCCAATTCGGTTTAAGTAGGTGCACATGATTAATAATCCTCATCTTGAAAATTAGTTGAACAAACCAGTGAATGACATTAGACTACGTAGTTGATGTCATTCCCTCATAGCCAACCGGATAGAGCTTTGCTACCAGCAAGCGTCCATAGCCCCGACAAGGTTATCGTTACAATTCTCCTAAGTAGAGCCCCACTGCTAGCGAGTGTTTATAGCCCCGATAGAGTTAATCAGATGGCTTAATTTAGATTTTAACTAAAATCTATTTTATTATTTTATTTCTTTTATATTTAGATAGAGATTTCATAAGATATTGCAGTTGTAACTTCATGATGCAAGGAATGAACACTTGCTAAAATTAAGCTAAGAATTGTAATGGTAGCAAGGGTGACCTCTAATTTTTAACTTAATATCTACACTGGTATGTTCAACAAATCCAAGGATTTTAGGTGTGTCATTGTGAGAATCTTTCCTTGAATACTCAACCCACAGTTATTGAATACAAAATTTCAGAAGTCAAACAACTTTCTACATTCATAACAATCACAAGTTATGCATAAATTTCAAATAATTAACTTGAATGATCTAAATTTTTCATTGTTTTCAGTGGTTGTTTGTTTGCTCCTTCATACTCTAAAACAAAATAAACATCCCTACTGAGAAAACACAACAAAGCAACCAAAACAAACAGACTGTACAAACAACTATACAATAAATGTACACTATGATACACATGACTGTCATGGAACTACTTCAGGCTTGAAAATAGTGTTTGAGAAACTATCCATTAACTGGTAATGGAACATCCCCACCGGTTAAGGTCTTAAGCCTGTAGGTGCCGTCTCCTAAAATCTGAGAAAATTGAAAGGGGCCTATCCAGAGTTTATCAAACTTGCCATGATCTCCTTTCCTCTCATGTTCTTTGTCCCACATTAGGACTAAATTTGAGATCCTGAAAGCCTTAATTCTGGCTCTTTTGTCAAACTAGCACTTGACAACAGCTTGATGTTTAGCAAATTGGTTAATTGCTTCACTTCTTTTTTCTTCTAGGTGCATCAACTGAAGCAACCTGGCTTCTTGTTTATTATCTATGCCTAGGTATTCTTGTACAAACTGTAGTGTAGGAATCTTTAAGTTAACAGGGAGGATGGGATCCACCCCATATACTAGATGAAAAGGAGAATTTCCTAATGCATCCTTATTCCTGGTTCTATCTACCCACAAGGCATATTTCAATAAAGTGTTCCACTCCCTTGGGTTCTTTCCTATCATTTTCTGTATGATGTTCAATAGGTTCTTGTTTGTGGATTCTACTAACCCATTCCCTTGGGGATAGTAATTTGAGGAGAATTTCAAGATGATCCCATAATTAAAAGCCTAGCCTGATAATTCAATTAAAGAAAAAGCAAATCCATTATCACATACCAAAGCATAAGGAACTTTATACCTGGTTACTATATTGCTTTCTAAAAACCTGATGACATCCTCAGCATTACATGTCTTACTGTTGATAGCTTCATTCCACCTAGTATAGTAATCAGTAATAGTTAAAACATACCTGTGGCCTGAAGATGATGGAGGGTTGATAGGTCCTATGAAGTCCATTCCCCATTGAGAAAATGGGTGCATCTCCATTACTCGCTACAAAGGTTGAGCAACATATCTTTCTCTGTTTGCAGCAACTTGACACATATGACAACATTTGATGTGTTCAGTAGTATCTTTAAAAATAGTGGGCCAGTAATACCCTACCCTGAGGATAGCATGAGTGGTAGCTAAAGATGATCCATGTGCGGTCCTAAACTTATTATGTAACTCTGCTAACACCTTGTTTGCTTCTTGTCTTACCAGGCATCTAAGGTATATCCCCTCGTAGTTTTTCTTGAAAAGGACTCCTCCTTTTATTATGTATTTTTGTGACCTTATCTTTAAGGCTCTCCTTTGTGAGGCCTGCAATCTTGAGGGACATCTTCCAGTAATCAGGATGTGTCTGATGTCTGAGTACCATTCTCCATCATCCTTTGCATTTATAACGTACTGCTGGCTCATAATATTAGGATCAATTTCTGATATCATTTGGCTCAATGCCTATCCTCTTACTAACCTCATGGGCGTTATGTCCATATCATACTCTTGGAGGACAGTGACCCATTTAGCTCTTTTCTTGCCTGGTTCACTTTGCATTAAAAGCATCTTCACTACGGCATTAGGTACTACAACAATCACTTTACTTCTCATAATGTAATGCCTAAATTTCTTGACCGCTCAAACCAGAACAAGTGCCTATCTTTCAATGTCCATGTATCTGAGTTCTGCATCTCTAAAAGGGCAGATCATTAAGGCTATAGGCTTTTCTTCTTTGGCCTCATTTCTCTGTGTTAATACTACTGCAGATGTATGCTCTGAAGCAAAGGAGTAAATGTAAAAATCCTTGGTATAATCTAGACTGATCAGAACTGGAGCATTAGATATGGATTTTTTAATATCTTCAAAAGCTGCTCTAGCTTCAGGTGTCCACTCAATTTTGGCATCCTTCTTGAGCATGGCATTCAAAGGTCTGACAATCTCTGCAAAGCAAATGATAAATTTCCTAACAAAATTAATCTTACCAAAGTAAGATTTGAGCTCCTTGCTTCAGGAAGCTGTATCTTCATGATTGACTCCACCCTGTTAGGATCAATGATGATCCCATTTTCTGTTATCAGGTGGCCCAATAGCTTCCCTCTGTTTATCCCAAATATGCACTTCTTAGGGTTCAGGGATATCTCGTATTGCTTACATTTCTTCAGTACCTTTCTCAGGTCCTCTACATGGTTTCCTCTATCTTTAGAGAAAATGGTTAAGTCATCCATGTATATGACTATGCATTTACCAATCAAGCCTCTGAAAGCTATGTCGATCGCTCGCTGAAATGTTGCCCCAGCATTTATTAACCCAAACGACATGCGCCTGTAGGTGAATATCCCCCACTTTGTGGTGAACACGGTTTTCAATCTGTCAATTTTGTCCACCATCACGTGGTTATAACCAGAGAAACCATCCAAAAATGACATCATCTTAGCACCATTCACAATCTGTAGGACCTCATCTAGAGAAAGCAAAGGATAATTATCCTTTTTAGAAGCTCTATTTATGTTTCTGAAGTCCACGCACAATCTGATGTCACCATTTTTCTTCCTTACTGGGACCAGGTTTGCCACCCATGTGGAATGTCTCACAGGAAACATGATTCTAGCATTAAGTAACCTTTTAACCTCTTCAAAAATAATGGGCTCCAGTAAAGCATTGACAAGTCTTTATTTCTGCCTAAAAGGCTTGGCGTCTAGCTTCAAAGGTATAGTATGAGTGATGACTGATGTGTCGTAAGTTTTTAGTTCATCATATGTCCAGGAAATGACATGGATATAATCTTTGAGAGCTTGGCTTATTCCATCCAACTCCTCTTGTGTATAGACTTTCCCAATCAGAATGTTTCTTTTCTCATCATCCTTCCTAATGTTGACCTAAGAGTACTGTCCTCCATTGGCCTTTGGGAGATCTTTCTGTTTTAGCATGTTGTCTAGATTGAATGCTCTTTCTAGCTCTATCATTCCCTTAGGAATCCTATTACTAGGCAACTCTAGGATTTCTTCTTCTTCCCAGACATGATCTTCTACATTCCTTTCGTCTATGATCTGTGCCTCAAAAATATCCCTGTTGGAAATAAAGTCCAATATATGCTGATCATCATCAAACACTTGAAGATTAGTTACATTATCTGGCACATAAGACACTGATACTAATTCAACTGAGAATCTTTTTAAACTAGATATGGACAGAGGTTCTAGAGTACTTGCAGCCTGGGCTAAGGCATCTGCCCTATGATTTTGTTCTTTGGGTACGTGTGTGATGTTGAATGCATCAAAATCTTCTATCAAGTCCCATACCCTATGTTTGTAATTGGAGAGCCTTTTGTAATTACAAGAGTATATACCTCTTACCCATCTCACAACTAATTCTGAGTCTCCATAGACATGCAGAATTTTCACTTTCTTTTTAAGTGCAAACAATATCCTATGAATTAGAGCTTCATACTCCGTCACATTGTTTGTACATGGGAACTGCAATCTATATGCTACTAAGTAGGATTTTCCAGATGGATCAATAAGATCTACTCCTACTCCAGCTCCTTGTTTTGACTTGGATCCATCAAACTTGAGGATCCATGGCTTATCTTCAGCTAAAGGCTTGTCTGGGCCTTCTTTTTGCTTTTAAGCTCTGGAAGCTTCACCATTTGATAGCACTTTAATTTTGGAATCTCAGCTTTCTCAGACTTCACCTTATCAGCCTTATGTGAAGCTGATATCTCTTCTTTTCTCTAACCATCAAAAGGAAAATCTTTTGGACTGGGCAACATCTGCCTTCTCAGAATATGCAGACATAGTGAACATGCAGTTTCTGAATGTGGTGCTTCATGTAACCTGCACCACCCTTCAATCAAAAAATCCTGTGGGGATCTTTGCTGTTGTGTCATCTTTTGAATCTCTTTTGATAAAAACTCTTCAAACTTGGACAGATTACTGCCCCTATGTTCATCAGATAACTCATAATCTAATTCTACTAAACAATTACTCCCTGGGGTGATTTTCATTTTGCCTTTAGCATCACTCTTGTTGCATACCAGTATCTCTTCTGTCATCTAAATATGACCTTCATCCTGGCATGTGCATTCTCCTATTCTTGTAGAAGATAAATAGAAATCAGTTTCGCTATCACTATCTGTAGAACTCACCATGGATGATGATGAAGATGCTTCACTGTATGGTTATTCCAGCTCCAACATGTCTAAATAGGCATCACAAGTCTTCTCAAAATTTGCCTCATCATGCAACTTGCACCATCCATCGATTAGAATATCATGAACATGCATTTTTAACAACTAGCATCGTTGCACCTCTTTAAACAAATGCATCTCAAAACTCTTGAAATGATCTACCTCTACTTCATTTTCAGGGTTACAATCAGATTCTAAAGTTATTTCATCATCTTGAGGGTCATCATTATGATTATGAATGTCAAACATCAGGATTTCTTCTATCCTGGAGGTCTGGGGTCTAATGGAGTAAACTCTGGGTTCCAGATCCACATACATGATTTCATTGGTTTTGTTATATTCAGTGATCATGTGTTTCATGTGAGGTTCAGCATCTATCCTTATTTGATTTGGTATCCCTCTCCAGGGCAACCACATGACTGAAATTAGTTGACATGTATCCATTAAGGGTTTTTGACCAGTCTCCGCTGAGTAACATCCCATATGTATCAGGTATATCAACTACCTAAATATCAATATAGTACTGATTTCTGGGATCTGATGCTAACTGCATGTGAATGTGAGTTAGTTCTCCTACCACACTTACCTCTGTTTTGTCCAACTTTCTTTAATGATTTAGCAGGATGTAACCCTAAAGCATTGCATATGGATAGGGGCATTACATTGGTAGATGCTCCCGAGTCTACTAAGCAGTTGTGCAAATTTTTACCAAACATCCTTATGGTAAGGAGGAAAGGAGGTGACTCACTCTTGTCTTTGTATAGGGTGATGTGGGAAGTCTCTGCAGCTTGAACAGTAGCTGGCACTTTATGTTTAACATTAACATCCCTAGCAACATGATCTTTATTTCCAAACTGACCCGAGGTATGACTATCCTCTTTTTGAGTAGGATCATCCAATGACTTCATGAAAGCTCTCTTGATAGCAGGGGTTTTAAGCAATTCTAACAATGACAGGTTGATTTTAACCTTTTTCATTTCATCTGCCAGATATGTAACCAATTTGTTAGATTCAGGAGGTAGATTACCATCTTTTGGTGCTATATTCTGTGGTGTTAAGTACTGAGCATTGACTTTGAGAAATCTAGGGTTATTACTTGCCTTGGGATCAGGTGGAGTGGTTAAATTGTTTAGAGGCAAGGATGTGGTCAAAGGATCAACATATCTGTTTGAGTTATTCCTCAAGTTGTAATTATGCCTACCCTGAGGTTGCTATTGATAAGCATTTACCTCATGTTTAATTGATGGCTTATTCTCATCCTCAAATGGAAAAACATAGATTCAAAAGCCATGGCTGATTCCTCACATGTTGAGGTGTAATCCTGATGAGATGAAATTGTCTACTGATAAGGATGATGCATGAAGCTTTCTAGAACTAAGGCAGAATCATATTCACAGGGGACAATTTCATTTCCTTTTGCATGAGGTGGGTTGCCTGAAGTATTGGACACTTTAGTTTGTAATATACTAGCAACAATCTTGAATTGAGGACAATCTAGCTCTGTATGAGCATTGGTGTTATGTATCCTGCACCAGTTTGTACATGCTACCTCTGCAAGGTTTACTCTAGCGGTCTACCTAGGTTCACTAGGAGGTTGATTGTCTAGGGGTGATGGCAATGAACCATTGTTTGGCCTAGTGTTCCACACTCTAGGCTGTCTAGGGGGATTATTGTTGCCATTGTTGTTGTACCCTCTATTACGATAATTAGGTCTGTCATTGGCATAACCTCTATTCTAATTTGGTTGAGAATAGAAGTTCTGACTCCTCAGATGAGTGATCTCAGTAGTAAGTTTCCATAACTGTGCTGATATTTATTTGATTTCTTCTTTCTCTTCCTGAACCTTGGCCACTACATTCTCTGTCCGAGGCTTGAAAAAGGAAGATCCATTGTTATTGTTGGATTGTTCCACAACCTGAGGTACTTGTGTTTGTCCTGGATATTATAAAATCTAGCCATTTCCATTTGGTGGTGGCATGATACTAAGAGGAGGTATCTACAAAGGGGCTGGCATCACAGTTGGAGGTATCATGGCTCCATTGGTCTGTTGGTGAATAGGATATGTAGGATAACTAGGAAGTGTAGGGAAGGCAATATTTGGTGTGGGAGCAGGAGCCAATTGATGGTTGACTTTGATAGCTTCTTCAAAAGCTTCTGCCAAAGCTGTTACACCAGGATGTGCTCTTCTGATAAACATGGAAGTCAAGGGATCTAAAGATGAGTAATAAATGCTCCTAGCAGCTTCATCTGTTACAACATAGGGAGCAACTAGTTTAGATAGCATCTTTTGGAACCTTGCATTGAAATTGGCAATAGGTTCACCTTCAAATCTCTTGATTGTGGAAAATAAATGATAATTCATTGAAGGATCTATAGGTACCTTGAACCTATCCTTGAAAGCTTTTTCCAAGGCATCCCATGAATTGATTGAACCTTAAACAAGACTGGTATACCAGTTATATGCCTCCTCCCCTAAGGAAAATGGAAATAACCTACATACCATGTCTTGATGCTCAATTCTAGCCCTACAACAAGCTTCCTTGAAAGTTTTGATGTGATCATTAGCATCCTGATATCGATGATACTTAGGACAAATTTTATCAGGATTCTTAGGCAAAGTATTATATGCTGCGAAGGTCAGAGCTGACTCTGCTATAAAAAAATGACATTGCAACTGGTTGAGGTTGGACCTAAGGTGTGACAGGTTGAGGTTGGACCTAAGGTGTGACAGGTGGTCCTGTAGGTGTTTGTAAGCCAATAGGAGTTACAGGAGCACGCTTTGGTGAAGCTCCAAACGCACTAGAATCAAGAGAGTGATGAATGTCTACAGTTCTAGGTCTAAATCCCCTGACATGTAATTCTTCAAAGAGTCCACCAGATCTAGACCTGGTATTTGGCCTGAGAGCCAGGATTTCTTAAATTTAAGGAAAATTGGCTAGTTTACTGTAAAGATCAGTTGAAACTCCCTAGCCAAGGCTGTATTTATGGTTAGAATTTGAAACTGACAGGATATTTAAGTAATGTTTGCAAAAATCCATAGATTCCTTGTTCAGGTCCTCCTTCTAGCGCCAATTAGGTGTTGATGAGGATGTTATTCACACAAAAACATAGAATAAAAGTTGCACAACCACCCTTATTTATTTTGAAAGATACGATGAATTAAAATAATTCATGATCCCAAGTCTCTGTTGATTAGTTCATAATCTACTAATGTTACTTAGTGGTTGATGGGCGTTGCTGTTAATCATTCAGGGGCCTTATGTTGATCAGTAAATTTTGTTTTCTGCAACTATTCTACATAGAAAGGTTACTCTACACAGTATATTTCTTCAAATAATGTGCCTACAGGTTGATATTTGCATGATTTCTACCGTTATTTGTAATTCCTTGCATGATATTTTCAATACTACATGCATTTAGCTCAAATATGCTAATGATATTCAGTTATCTACGAGATGTCATCATATTTTTCTGTTCTACTCGTTATTTATCAGGATTTACAGTTATGGAAGTGATTTCAATGAAATTAAAATGAGGAAAAGGGTTAGAGAATGAGATTCCTAAAATTACTTGACTAAGATCATTGATCCACATACATATTCCCATACAACAATGAAGAGAAGAAAACTAGAATCATACTTCACCAGGATATTCCACAAATCCGCATGGTCCAGTGCAAATCTTCAAAGGAAAAGTTGACAACAACATTGTTGGTCATGATGTTAGTCATAAACAAGCATAGAATAAAAGTACACATTAACCTTTATTCATCTTGAAAGATATGATGAATTCAAGGAATTCACGATCCAAAGTCTCTGGTGATTAGATCTTAATCTTCTGACGTTACTCAGAGGTTAATGTGAGTTGCTGTTTCTATTTTGGGGCCTTACGTGAAAGTTTATCATCATCATGATTTTCCTGTAGAAATTCTCTATAGAGAGGTCATACTGCACCATTATTAGATGAAATAATGTCGAAATACTTCAATCTTTGCATGATATTTTCAATTGTGCATGCTTTATATTCAAATATGCTAAATATTTGCAAGCTATCTACGAGATGTCCACATATTTGTGTTATTTGCTTAAGATCGTCAATTGTTTGCAATTATGAGGATGAAATGCTCTGAAATTTAAAAGAAATTGAAGAAATGCTTCTAATTAAAGTTGAACCTTTAGCTTTTGAATCACATGTATATTAGATACTGTCATGAAGAGAAGAAAACCAAACCATATTTTCACCAGGACATTCCACAGCTAGATATAGTTGATGCTAACTTCAAAGGGAAATTTATACAAAGACAACATATGTAAGCAGACATGCACTCCAAGGGACGCAGCAGTTCACCACATATGTCTAGAATTCATACACTGATTACTCAAGATTTACTATGAATTGTAATCAACACAGTCTTCTCATTCATAAAGCATGCAAAAATATAGATGTTTACAAAAACTTTGAAATGAGCTCTGAATGTTTCAGCAAACGAATTTCAATTAAGTTTCGAATAATTACAATAAGACTTTGCATCACCTTTTATAGAATAAGGTGAGGAATCCGCTACAAAAGATCTACGATCTTGATTTACCAATGCACATCTATGGTCATCATTCTTCATGACTTTGTCAAACTTTACAAAATGGCACAAGTTGCCAGTTGGTAACTATCTGGATTATTTACGCAATCCCCATATGATGTGTCTTCATCATGCTCCTCACCCGACTCATGTGGATCATCATCATGTGCATCACTTCCTAAACTTTCACTATCCTGATGATGATGATGTCGCATATGCAGCTGCATGGTGCTCCGGACTTGTTCATATGACTGCACAATTGGGTCTATTGCTCTGCCATCTTGAGTTTTTGCTTTGATGATGGCATGTTTGTGTGCCTCATATTTATCTCTGTTGCTATCCAGCTTGTCTTTCCTGTCCTGCAATGTCTCATTGTATTTCTCCATCTTGACCTTGATCCTCAGTATTTTATCTATAAGTTCTTCTGTCAAGTGGACAAGTGGTCCATCTGCCTCTGATTGGAAGTTGCTGTGTAGAGCCTTGATGGCAGACTCTTCATCTTGATTTTCTATTTTTCCTTCCACTTTTCCTTCCAATATTTCTAGTATTTCCACCTCTTCAGCCATCAAATCATGTAGCTTCATGCTGATATCTCTCAGCTTATTATTGCATCTTTTGAGGACTCCACATTCAAATTGAATGTCTTTATACTAGATGTCCACCAATAATGCGGTATGGCTGTTCAGTACCTACTTACTGATAAGCAGTTGAGGATTTATCCTCTTTATTTCTCCCAAGATGCTTAGGACCCTTTCCAGTTTGTAAGACCTTTTCCTGGTTTGCATTTGCAAGTCATCCACCTTGGTCCTGGAATCACTCAGAATACTCCACCTCTTCAAAGAAGCCTTCACTATTTCCTTAGCATCATCCAATGTGGATGACATCCATTTTCTTATCACAGATGCTTCATGTTTCATGAGGTCTAACTTATTTACCTCCTCTTGAGAAATAGCAGTCAATGGGACTGCATGTTCAGTTGAAGTATCATCAGGATTAATCAATCTCCTTATGTAGGCATGCAACTGAGCAATGTGCTCTTTATGTTGCTTATTTTTCTCCTTTTCTCTTTTTACCTTTAGAATTAAAGAATCAATTATATCTTTTCCCTCTTGACCTTCTTGGTCTTCATTGGCAAAACCGAGATCCACTGTGCTAATTTGAAATTCATCTAGGGTGATTTTACCCTTTTCTTTCTCCACAGTAGGTACTACAATTTGTGCAGTCCTCCTCCCAGTTGCTGGATCTCTCTTGATGGCTGAAGTCATTCTGGCCTTCCTTTTAGGTTTCATTATGTCCCCGGAGAACAAGGTGGACACATCAAATTCTTGGATTTCCAATATTCTTCTTCATTTACCTCTTTCTCCAGCCACGGTGGCACCTGATCATATTTCTCGGCATCATCATGATGTTCACCCATATCTCCCGTTTCTATCAGCAGATGTGGTGGAGATGGTGATTTTATCATTTCTTCTTCCTGATGCTCACCTTGTTGTTGATCCTGCGACACATCCTCCTGCTGAGGAATTTCCTTCTCTAGAGGAGCATCTTCTTGGTGCGAGGAATCTTGTGGTGCATCTATATGTTGATCATGATGATCATGATCCTTCTCTGTCATTATTTCACCTATTTTCAACTCTTCCCCTTGTGGTACATCCACTACACTAGATACTGTGGATTCTGCCTGAGGTATTGGCGTTTGTTCTGAAGCCATTATTTGTTCTGCACCTGCACTATCAACCTCCTGGGCTTTGGTAGCAGGCTCCTTCGATGTATCCTGCAGACTTTGTTGGCCCAATTCTGGAGTGTGGCCTTCCGATTCTGTCATCTTTATTTCTTCTGCTGGGTGTTCTATATCAGGTGATCTTGCTGGATGTTCAGGACTGGCATCCTGTTTCCCTGTTAAGTCCACTACTGTAGGACTTGTCACCTCTATAATTAATGTATCTAGCCCTATTTCCTGAGCTACCTGCTCTGGGCTCTTTTCTAGTTCTGCCTCCCCTTGTTTCATCTCCTCTATTATAGTTTGAACTGGTGGAGGCTTGTGAGGGGTTATGCTTGTACCAACAGCAAGTGTTTCCATCTTTTGTGAAGCCACTTCTTGCACAACTTCATCATCAGACAGATTTATGGTCTCGTCAAGCGAGACATGCCCTGCTTGTGTCTGTGAAGTTTCTTTCATCTTCTCCTAGGCAAGTTCAGCTTTGAACTTGACAATGGTAGGAAGTGGAACATCATGCTGAAGTTCCTTATGCACTTCACTACCTACCCCTTGTAACAATGTAGGGGGTTGTCTTATTTCACCTCTCATAGAGGTTCTTTATTTCTTAGGTGGGGTGGATACCAGCACCTGTGGAGCTTTTCTCTTCCTCTTTATTATTAATAGAGCCTCTTCTTCTTCAGGCTTCTCCTCCATGAGGATATCCTCTTCTCCAGGTTTTCTTGAGGATTGACCCTCTTCTAGGGTCTCAGTGATTCCAGCCTCTGCTGTCTGACTCTTCTTGGACTTTCCTTTTCTTGGAGGGGATGTTGATTCTGATCCAGATCCTGATGCTGCTGCCTCCTCAGCTACAAATACTACCCTTTCAATGATAACCCTTTGGGTTCTTTATCCACCTTCTTGTCCCTTGGCAGTCTTTTGCTCTGTTGTTGTGGTGGAGGGAGTCTATCTCCCTTAGTCTTCCTCTTTTCATTTAGGAAGTCATCATACTCATCCCCAGGAATATCCTGCCCCTTCTTCTTGTTGTCCACCGTAATGGCAACACCTTTCTTCTTCAGTGCCTCTACCTGCTCATCAACCCAAGCTTGGGTTAGTTGTATGGTCCTGGCAATGAAGGGGTCCAAGGATATGTCCTCCTGCATGGTGAGGTTAGATGCAGAGATGGTGTCGTTATATATCTTCTTTTGCTCATACTCATCTGCAATTATCCTGCCATCATCCTTCTTCAATTGTTGGGGGATGGGAATGCAATCAAAGGTTCTAATTTGGTTTAAAGTTAACCTTTGATACCTTCTTCTTCTTGCCTCTGCTTCATCCTCACAGTTGGCCTAGAAGTCCTCTAGGTGCCTCTGATGAATAGGCTTTCCTAGTATTTTCTGCATTCTACCGTAAGGATCATATTGTCTGATTAATGGAAACGGCTGCAGGCTCATTTTATTTAAGGTGACCATCACCTTCTTTATGTGTTCAGAATCTGGGCACATATAACAGCCAATGCTGACTGGAAACAAAATTGGTGGCAGCTTCTTAGCATCTTTATATGCTTTTATCATAGTGGAGCCCTGCCTGATGAATTCCATAAGTACCACTACATCAGTGGGATACCTAGGCAGCATGAGGGGAGGTCCTTCAAAACCCTCAATCCTTATATACGAGAAGGTGGCAAACTGTATGTACCAAGCTCCATGCCTGTAGATAATTTCTTGAGCCTTCATGCTCAATCTCTTTGTTCTGTCTTCCTCCATGGTCCTCACCAGATGCATGGAAAATGCATCATTGACCAGTTTGTAGTCCTAGAGGTAGTTGGCTCTTTGGAGCTGGAGATGATGATCCCAGATATGCACAGCATTTGTGCCTGTGAGCTTCCCATTAGTAACTAGTGCATCAAATGTGCCTTGGTATGCACAGGAATAGACAATATAAGATGTCATGTAGAAAGCACAATTTGAACCTCCCAGGTTCATCAACTGCTCATGTAGAGCATCACTTATTATCTGACCCCACAGGGGCTTAATGTATGAATATATGCACATCATTATTATACCATACATCCAATCCCTGAAACTACCAGCATCAGGCTGGCCTGTTAATCTGTTCAGCAGTGCAATCATATACTGATATTCATCAGCAAAATCATATTTAAACAAGTGCACAGGAAGTTTGGCAGCTACCGAATACGTACTGTTCTTAGCCCTCTAGTGGTACATGTTCTTCCTGGCTTGCTTTTTGTTACTCTCATACTCTTTCTCTGATTTCTTCAGGTCTACACTCTTGACCTTTTTGCCCAATGACAACCCAAATGTTCTGGAAAGACCTTTGATGGACAGGTCTGCATATACCCTCCCGTGCTTCATTACCTGCTTGGTCTCTGGATTATAATTCTTAGCACACTCTATGACCAGCTCCGGAGACTCCATGGAGTATGGGAAACCGGCAGCATTCCACATCCTGGATACAAAAACTGCATCCAGCACATGACTTCTATTTTTTCCGTCATTCAGTTTAGCTGACCAGGCCTCCAGATTGGTATCCCCCTGATGGGTATCTGTAATGGTGCCATACTTGAACAGGATGCCCCTCTGAGATGAGAACATATGCTTACTGAATTCTTCCTGACACTTAATTAGCCTTTTGTCAGCCATGAGTACCTGCAATCAACAAAATCCTATCTGACAATGGGTATACACATGCATGCATATTGCAATTAACTTTATAAATCACCATGCCTACTGTATCTGTTAAACATTACTTAATCATATGGATGCATAAACTAGAACTTCAGCTTGGCCACCCATACCTGATTATTACAAACACCACAGGATGAGGGTTTCATTTACATACCTCGTTATGCAGACCTCTTTTATACCAGTGAACTCCTAAAAAAACTCTTAATTCAGTTGATGATCGCTTCCTTCCTTCTGTTTGTGAGTTCAAATCGCGCAACTATCGCCTGTATGAGGATATGGAAGTTGGTGCTCTGTAAAAATAATTTTATCGCAAGGTAAATGTAAAAATGACGGTTGAATTACCTTTTAACCTTGCAATCATGGTAAATTTAGGGCAACTCTGACAGATTGGATTTTATTCATTGATTATCTGCGCGAAAAGACAGGATCTCGCCAGGTGTTTCATTGGGTTTCGGGGTTGGCAGAAACCACCTACCATGTCTGCATGCATTAAATGATAATGGTGGCAATGGGAGTGGGGGGATATCCATATGACAGGATATCATGAAGGCAGGATGATATTTGCAAATATCGGGTAGATTTTCAATGTCATCCTCCTCCCTCAAGTTGGAATAGTTATCGCAACAAGATTTAGGTTACGAAAGCACCTTTTGGTTATTTTTAGTACATCAGGAGGATATTTCGATGTATCAGGTGATGTTTTGAATATGATGATGACGAGACACACTTATATGTCTCTCTTTTGGAATATCAGGATGATGTCATCCTGATATTCATTCTTTGTATCAGAAAGGCATCATGACATCATCGTCATGTTATGCGAACATGATCATGTTTAGAAAATATCCTGCCGAGAGATAAATATGAGGATGATGTCATCGTCATGTTTATTTCTTCGTTTATCAGACTCGGATGACGTCATCAGGATATTTGCTTAGGGTGATATTTCGCAGCAGGAGGATATTAAGAAATATCGGGTTACATTTGGAAATATGATGCTCGTGATATATAAGATTGTTTGATGGGGAAGATTTACTACCACTTAAAGTTGACATCTGGATATTTGGGCCGCATGACTTATTGGGAGATGTTTCAAATATGATGATCTTCGATAACATGACTGAAGTTATAAAAATATGATCCCCCCTTTGCGAATATCAGGTTTGACCAAAACTTTAACTATTCATAACTCTCACATCCTGATGAATATCAGGGTGATGTAAAAGACAAACCTGCATGGATTTTAATTCTCTTTCTAAATATGAGGTCACAGAGATAAAATACAAATTTTGACAACTTGACCTCATGATGATGACTTACCTTATCCTGACTCTACATGATGATGGACATGACTTACTTTTACCAAACCGCCAGAAAGCAGACAACACAAGCCAAGCCAAAAGTTGGGTCCCTGTTTTGCCAAGTCAAAATGGGGCCTGTTGTGTAACCACACAACAACTTGCCACCAAAGAAAACAAACAAATTCCAATGATTCAAGTGATGTGATCATATTCATCTATAGTATTTTAATTCTATCTAAACATAAGCATTATGATCTTTTGAATGATTAAATTTCATCATGGCAAAAGTGCTAACAAAGGATTAGGTGTGTGCATATGATTAATTATCCTCATCTTGAAAGCAAGTTGAAAACATGAGTAACTAGTGTTAAACTACATAGTTGGAGATCATCCCTCATAGCTGACCTGGATAGAGCCTTGCTGCCAGCAGGCGTTCATAGCCCTGGCAAAGTTATCTATACAATCTCCCTAAGTAGAGCCCCACTTCCAGTAGGCATCTATAGCCCCAGTAGAGTTACTTAGATGGCCTAATTTTTATTTCTTTTCTGATTTTCTCTTTAAAATTGGTATATGATATCATCATGTCAGCTCATTTGTACAAGGCACAGTCACTTGCAGCTTTAGGTTGGAGATTGTATTGGTAGCAAGGGAGTCCCTTTAGATTTTTCACTTAACACCTATACTTGTGTGTTCAACAAACCCAAGGCTGTTAGGTGTTCCATTGTGACTGATTCACTTTGACCAAAGAAAAGGCACCCTGATGAAAAGATATCACAAACCTAATCATGATTACTTCTTAGAATGAATCATAACCTAGGTCTAAATTTGATCTCATCACTTGAATCCTAACAATTTAGTTATTTTCTTTGGTGATGAAGTGCATCATCCTGACTTACCAGAACAAGGTCTCAACCAACAAAACAAAACAAGCAAAACAAACAAAATGTACAAACAACTATATAAATATACACTATGATACATATGACTGTCATAAAATCATTTAGGCCTGGAAATAATGTTTGAGGAATTGTCCATTGACTGGCAATGGGACATCCTCACTTATCAGGTTCTTAAGCCTATAAGTGCTATCTCCTAGTATCTCAGAAATTTGGAAGGGACCTATCCATAATCTATCAAACTTACCATGGTCACTTTTCCTCTCATGAGCCTTATCCCACATCAGGACTAAATCTGATATCCTGAAAGCTTTAACTCTGGCTCTCTTGTCAAACCAGCGTTTGACAACAGCCTGATGTTTTGCAAATTGGTCAATTGCTTGACTCCTTTTTTCTTCCAGGTGCATCAATTGAAGCAACCTGAGCTCTTGCTTATTGTCAATGCCTAGGTATTCTTGGGCAAACTGCAAAGTAGGAATCTTTAAGTTTACAGGGAGGATAGGATCTACCCCATATACTAATTGGAAAGGTGAGTTTCCTAATGCAATTTTTATTCTAGTTCTGTCTACCCATAAGGCATATTTCAGAAATGAATTCCATTCCCTGGGGTTCTTCTCTATTAATTTTCTTATGATACTCAGCAAATTTTTATTGGTGGATTCTGCTAATCCATTCCCTTGGGGATAATAGTTGGATGAAAACTTAAGTATAATCCCATGATCAAAAGCCCAACTTGATAACTTGGTGGAAGTGAAAGCAGAACCATTATCACTTACCAAAGCATAAGGAGTCCCATACCTGGTAACAATGTTACTCTCCAGAAATTTAATGACATCATCTACAGTACATGTCTTGCTGCTGACAGCCTTAGTCCATCTGGTACAATAGTCAGTAATAGTTAAGACATACCTATGACCTGAGGAGGATGGAGGATTGATTGGTCCTATAAAGTCCATGCCCCACTGTGCAAATGGACGCTCTTCCATCACTGGCTGCAAGGGTTGTGCAGCATACTTCTCTCTATTGGCAGCAACCTGACAAACATGACAACATTTAACATGATCAGCTATGCCTTTAAAAATTGTAGGCCAGTAATAGCTTGCTCTGAGGATTGCATGTGTTATGGCCAAGGCTGATCCATGTGCCGTTCCAAACTTGTCATGTAGTTCTGACAGGACTTTATTTGCTTCTGGCTTTTCTAAGCATCTCAGGTATATTCCTTCATAATTCTTCTTGAATAGGGTTCCTCCTTTCATCATATACTTTTGGGATCTTATCTTTAAGGCTCTTCTCTGTGAAGCTTGCATCCTTGATGGACATCTTCCAGTAATCAGGATGTGCTTGATATCTGCATACCATTCTCTATTGTCTTTCTCATTAATCACATATTGCTGACTAGTGATGTTTGGGTCAATTTTAGATATCATCTGGCTTAGAGCTTGTCCTCTTACCAGCTTCATTGGTGTAATTTCCTTTTCATACTCTTGTAATACAGTAATCCATTTGGCTCTTTTCTCACCAGGCTCACTCTGCATCAGTAGCATCTTCACTGCTGCATCTGGTACTACAGCAATCACTTTACTTCTTAGTATGTAGTGTCTGAATTTCTTTGCTGCTCTGACTAATGCAAGTGCCTATCTCTCAACATCTACATATCTTAATTCAGCATCCCTAAAAGGATAGCTCATGAAAGCAATTGGTTTCTCTTCTTTCTCTTCATTTCTTTGAGTTAACACTGCTGTAGAGGTATGTTCTGAAGCAAATGAATAGATGTAGAAACCTTTTGTGTAATTTGGACTGATAAGGACTGGAGCATTTGATATGGCTTTCTTTATATCTTCAAATGCAGCTTTGGCCTCTGGTGTCCACTCAATTTGTGCATCTTTTTTCAACATGGCATTTAATGGTCTGACAATCTCAGCAAAGCCTGTGATGAACTTCCTCACAAAGTTTATCTTACCAAAGTAAGATTTAAGTTCTTTTTTGCTTCTTGGAAGCTGTAACTTCATAATAGACTCCACCCTATCAGGATCAATGATAATTCCATCTTTTATGATCAGGTGGCCTAGTAGCTTTCCTATTGTCACCCCAAATATGCACTTCTTGGGATTCAAAGATATTCCGTACTCTTCGCACTTCTTTAGTACACTTCTAAGATCAGCGACATGATTCCCCCTTTCCTTGGAGAATACTGTCAAGTCATCCATGTAGATAACTATACATTTTCCTATTAAGCCTCTGAAGGCTATGTCCATTGCTCGCTGGAATGTGGCTCCAGCATTTATAAGTCCAAATGGCATACGTCTATATGCAAATATCCCCCACTTTGTAGTGAAGGCAGTTTTTAATCTGTCAATTTTGTCAACCATTACTTGGTTGTATCCTGAAAAGCCATCCAGAAAGGACATCATTTTGGCTCCATTTACAATCTATAGAACTTCATCTAATGAGGGTAGAGGATAATTATCTTTTTCTGATGCTTTATTCAGATTCCTGAAATCTACACATAACCTGATGTCTCCATTCTTCTTTCTGACAGGGACTAGATTAGCAACCCAGGTGGAGTGCCTCACAGGAAAGATTATTCGGGCACTTAACAACTTCTTGACTTCTTCAAGAATTATTGGTTCAAGCAAAGCATTGACTGGCCTTTGCTTCTGTTTGAAAGGTTTAGCATCTGGCTTGAGAGGTATAGTATGAGTTATGACTGATGTGTCATACGTCTTCAGCTCATCATAAGTCCATGCAATTACATGTATGTAATCCTTGAGGGCCTGAGTTATTCCTTCTAACTCTTCTAATGTGCAAACCTTACCAATCAATACATTTCTCTTGTTGTCATCCTGTCCAATATTCACTTGTGAATATTGTCCTCCATCTGCCTTGGGCAGATCCTTCTGTTTGAGCATATTATCCAAATCAAAAGCTCTTTCCAATTCAATCATACCCTTGGGGATCCTATTGCTAGAAAACTCTAATATCTCATCTTCCTCCCAGACATGATCTTCTATACCATTCTCATCTATGATTTGGGTATCAAATACATCTCTGTTTGAGATGAAATACAGAATGTGCTGATCATCATCAAACACCTAGAGGTTGGTCACATTATCAGGTACGGAAGGTACTGACACCAGTTCTATTAAAAATCTCTTTAGACTTGATATAGATAGTGGCTCCAATGTACTAGCAGCTTGGGCAAGTGCATCTACCCTATGGTTTTGTTCTCTTGGCACGTGGGTGATATTAAAGGCATCAAAATCTTCAATCAGGTCCCATACACGATGTCTGTAGTTGGACAGCTTTCTATAGTTACATGAGTAAATTCCTCTTACTTGCCTCACAACCAGTTCTGAATCTCCAAAGACATGCAGAATCTTTACTTTTTTCTTATGAGCAAACAGTATCCCATGAATCAGAGCCTCATATTCTGTTACATTGTTAGTACAGGAGAACTGTAATCTGTAGGCTGCTAGATAGGATTTACCTGTTGGATCAATGAGATCAATTCCTACCCCAGCACCTTGCTTGGATTTGGATCCATCAAACCTTAGGATCCAAGGTTTATCTTCAGCAGGATATTTAGCTGAACTTTCTTTCTTCTTTGCAGCTCTGGCTGCTGCTCCTCCTGATATCCACTTTAACTTAGGGATGTCATCATTTTCTATTTTCTTCTTTGCTTTATTTTGTGAGCCTGATGGATTTTCTATTTTCTCTTTTACGTCTGCAGGAGGATGACCTTCTAGATCTGCAGCTGTATGCTTTTTTAAAATGTGTAAACATAATGAACAAGTTGTTTCTGAGTGAGGTACCTCATGCAACCTACACCAACCTTTAATTAAGACCTCCTGGGGAGATCTACGCTGTCGTGTCATCTTCTCTATTTCTTTTACTAGAAATTCTTTGAACTTAGTCAGGTCACTACCTTTGTCTTCATCAGACAATTCATAGTCTGGTTCGATAAAGCAATCACTCCCAGGGGTGATCTTTTCTTTCCTTACATCCTTTATTTGGTCAAACACCAGAACTTCTTCTATTTTCAGGATATGATCCTCATCTTGATCTGTCAGCTCCTCTGTTCTTGCAGAAGACAGATAAGAATTAGTATAATCATCATCATCAGATGTAGCATTTACCTCGGAATATGATGATGATGCCTCACTGCAGGTTTGCTCCAGCATCATCATATCTAAGCATGTTTCACAAGTCTTTTCTGAATGTGCTTCATCGTGTAGTTTGCACCATCCATCAATCAAAATATCATTAGCAGGTATATTTAACAATTGACAACGTTTTACCTGATTAGTCAGATGTATCTCAAAGTCTCTAAAGCAATCTATTTCATTCTCATTATCAAGATTATTATCAAGTTCTACAACTAGCATGTCTTCCTGATGATCATCATCATGATGATGATGAAGGTCAAGCATTAGGATCTCTTCTATTTTGACAGTCTATGGCCTGATGTAGTAAACTCTAGGCTCTACATCTACGTACATGATCTCATTTGTTCGGTTTTACTCAGTGATCATATGTTTCATTCTAGGCTCAGCATCAATCCTGATCTGGTTTGGTATACCTTTCCATGGTAACCACATGTGACTGAAATCTGTGGACATATATCCATTGAGCGTCTTGGACCAGTCTCAGCTAAGCAACATCCCATAAGTATCAGGTATGTCAACTACCTGAATATCAATGTAATACTGGATCTTAGGATCAGATGCTAGTTGCATGTGGATATGAGTTAACTCTCCTACTACACTTACTTCTGTTTTGTCCAGCTGTGTGACCTTCTTTAGGGATTTAGCAGGATGCAATCCTAAGGCATTGCATATTGACAAGGGCATGACATTCATGGAGGCGCCTGAATCAACCAGACAGTTGTGCAGGTTCTTGCTGAACATTCTTATGGTGAGGAGGAACGGAGGTGATTCAGTTTTATCCCTATACAAAGTCATGTGAGAGGTTTCAACAGCTTGGACTGTAGCTGACACTTTAGGCTTGATAATATTATCCCTGGCAGCATGATCTTTGCCACTAGATTGACTTGAAAGATGACCATCTTCTTTAGGAGCAAAATCATCTAGTGACTTCATGAATGCTTTTTTGATGGCGGGGGTTTTTAGTAACTTAGACAAGGACAAGCTGATCTTAATTTTCTTCATTTCATCAGTGAGATAATTGACTAACTTGTCGGATTCATGAGGTGCACTTACAACCTTTGATCCTGTGTTTTGAGGTGACAAGTACTGAGCATTTACCTTGGGGAACCCAGGGTTATTACTAGCTTTAGGATCAGGAGGTGTATTGAAGTTATTTGGAGGTAAAGATGATGTCAATGGACCAGCAAGTCTGTTAGCATTACTCCTCAAGTTATAATTAGGCTTACCAGGATATTGCTACTGGTATGCATGTACTTCCTCATGTTCTCTTGCAGGCTCATTTTCATCCTCAAAGGGGAAAACATAATTTGTTTCAAAGGTTAAAGAAGACTCTTCACATGCCTGGTTATAACTCTGATGAGGTTGATTAGTATAGGCTTCTAGCACAAAGGCTGAGTCATATCCACAAGGAACAATCTTGTTTCCTCCTGCCTGAGGTGGATTTCCAGAAGTGTTAGACACTTCAGTCTGAAAGATGCTAGCAACAATTCTAAATTGTGGACAGTCTAATTCTGCATGTGCATTTGTATTGTGGATCCTACACCAATTAGTAAGGGCTACTTCAGCAAGATTGACTCTAGTAGTCTGTTTGGCCTCACCTGGAGGCTGATTGTCCAGGGGTGATGGTAATGAGCCATTATTTGGCCTAGAGTTCCATATTCTGGGTTGTTTCTGAGGATTATTGTTATTTCCACCATTATTGTTGAAATTATTGGTGTTATATCCTCTGTTAGGATAATTTGGTCTATCATTGGAATAATTTCTATTCTGGTTTGACTAGGAATAAAAACCTTGATTTCTCAAATGTGTTACTTCTGTGGTGAGTTTTCTCAGTTGAGCAAAAATTTCTTTGATTTCTTCCTTTTCTTCTTGAGCTTTAGCCACCACATTTTTAGTCTGAGGCTTGAAGAAAGAGGATCCATGGTTATTATTGGACAGGTCAGCACCCTGAGGTGTCTGAGCTTGTGCAGGATATTGTGGCAATTGGCCATTTCCATTAGGAGGAGGCATAATGCTCAGTGGAGGTACTTGCAAAGGTGCAGGCATGACTACTGGAGGTATCACTGTTCCATTAGGATATTGTGTAGGATACTGTGCAGAATATGATGCAGGATATTGTGGATGCATGCTAGGCAAGGTAGGGAATACTATATTTGGAGTAGGAGCAGGTATCAACTGCTGATTTACCTGTATGGCTTCTTGAAAAGCTAAGGCTAAAGTTGTGATTCGGGGATGCGTTCTCCTTATGAACATGGAAGTCAAGGGATCCAAGGCCAAATAATAAATGCTCCTTGCAGCTTCGTCAGACACAGTATAAGGAGTAACCACTCTGGACAACATTTTCTGAAACCTAGCATTGAAATTTGCGATAGGCTCATTTTCAAATCTCTTGATAGTGGCAAATAGATGATAGTTTATCGAGGGGTCAACATGAACCTTGAATCTATCTAGAAAAGCTTTCTCTAGTAAGGCCCAGGAATCAACAGAACCCTGACCAAGACTAATGAACCAATTATAGGCCTCTTCCCCTAAGGAGAAAGGAAATAATCTGCACACCACATCTTGATGCTCTATTCTGGCTCTGCAGCAAGCTTCCTTAAAGGTCCTGATATGATCTTCAGCATCTTGGTAAGGATGATATTTTGGACAAAGTCTATCCAGATTCTTTGGTAACTCATGATATGCAGTAAAGGTCAAAGGTGACTCTGCTGCAAAGAAAGACATTACAACCAGGGGAGGTTGAACTGGTGGTGCAGCTGGCTGAGGTTGAACTAAAGGCACACCCTGAGGCTGAATAGGAGGTGTCACAGATATCCTAGAAGGTATTTGCAAACCAACAGGAGTTATAGGAGGAGGTTCTAGTGAAGCCCCTGATGCACTAGACCCTGGAGTATGATGAATGTCCACAGTTCTAGGCCTGAAACCTCTGACAGGCAATTCTTCAAAAATTCCACTAGGTCTAGACCTGGTATTTATCTTGTGAGCTAGGATTTCTTAATTTTGAGGCAAATTGGTTGAAACTTTGCAAATATTGGCTAGATTTCACCGGATGAGGTGATATTTACGGTCAGATGACTAATCAGACTGGATATTTACGAAATCTTTGCAAAGATACTACAAATATGACAGGATATTTGAGGTATAATGACCCTTAGCATGAGATCTCAAGTTTCTAAAGCCAAAATTCTTCAAAGCTTGAACGAATTTATGTATCTTTGGCTGATATTTGTGAATTCAGCATGATTTACTGTAAAGCTTGCAATATTTATGTTAAATCTAAAAATCTTTACACAGAATGAGCATCTACGAGCTTGCTATGGTAAATATTTGTGTAATATTTGAAATTAACAGACGGTTCAAGGTTACCTTACTCTCTGTATCATCAAACCTGAAAATAATGATGATGATCGTAGTCTTCCAGATCGGGCCCTCCTTCTAGCGCCAATTTATGTTGGTCATGATGTTAGTCATAAACAAGCATAGAATAAAAGTACACATTAACCTTTATTCATCTTGAAAGATACGATGAATTCAAGGAATTCACGATCCCAAGTCTTCGGTGATTAGATCTTAATCTTCTGACGTTACTCAGAGGTTAATGTGAGTTGCTGTTTCCATTTTGGGGCCTTATGTGAAAGTTTATCATCATCATGATTTTCCTACAGAAATTCTCTACAGAGAGGTCATACTGCACCATTATTAGATGAAATAATGTCGAAATACTTCAATCTTTGCATGATATTTTCAATTGTGCATGCTTTATATTCAAATATGCTAAATATTTGCAAGTTATCTACGAGATGTCCACATATTTGTGTTATTTGCTTAAGATCGTCAATTGTTTGCAATTATGAGGATGAAATGCTCTGAAATTTAAAAGAAATTGAAGAAATGCTTCTAATTAAAGTTGAACCTTTAGCTTTTGAATCACATGTATATTAGATACTGTCATGAAGAGAAGAAAACCAAACCATATTTTCACCAGGACATTCCACAGCTAGATATAGTTGATGCTAACTTCAAAGGGAAATTTGTACAAAGACAACATATGTAAGCAGACATGCACTCCAAGGGACACAGTAGATCACCACATATGTCCAGAATTCATACACTGATTACTCAAGATTTACTATGAATTGTAATCAACACAGTCTTCTCATTCATTAAGCATGCAAAAATATAGATGTTTACAAAAACTTTGAAATGAGCTCTGAATGTTTCAGCAGACAAATTTTAATTAAGTTTCGAATAATTACAATAAGGCATTCCATCACCTTTTATAGAATAAGGTGAGGAATCCGCTACAAAAGATCTACAATCTTGATTTACCAATGCACATCTACGGTCATCATTCTTCATGACTTTGTCAAACTTTACAAAATGGCACAAATTTCCAGCTGGCAACTATCTGGATTATTTACGCAATCCCCTTATGATGTGTCTTCATCATGCTCCTCACCCAACTCATGCAGATCATCATCATGTGCGTCACTTCCTAAACTTTCACTATCCTGATGATGATGATGTCGCATATGCGGCTGCATGGTGCTCCGGACTTATTCATATGACTGCACAATTGGGTCTATTGCTCCGCCATCTTGAGTTTTTTCTTTGATGATGGCATGTTTGTGTGCCTCATATTTATCTCTGTTGCTATTCAACTTGTCTTTCTTGTCCTGCAATGTCTCATTGTATTTCTCCATCTTGACCTTGATCCTCAGTATTTTATCTATAAGTTCTTCTGTCAAATGGACAAGTGGTCCATCTGCCTCTGATTGGAAGTTGCTGTGTAGAGCCTTGATGGCAGACTCTTCATCTTGATTTTCTATTTTTCCTTCCACTTTTCCTTCCAATATTTCTAGTATTTCCACCTCTTCAGCCATCAAATCATGTAGCTTCATGCTGATATCTCTCAGCTTATTATTGCATCTTTTGAGGACTCCACATTCAAACTGAATGTCTTTATACCAGATGTCCACCAATAATGCGGTATGGCTGTTCAGTACCTGCTTACTGATAAGCAGTTGAGGATTTATCCTCTTTATTTCTCCCAAGATGCTTAGGACCCTTTCCAGTTTGTAAGACCTTTTCTCGGTCTGCATTTGCAATTTATCCACCTTGGTCCTGGAATCACTCATAATACTCCACCTCTTCAAAGAGGCCTTCACTATTTCCTTAGCATCATCCAATGTGGATGACATCCATTTTCTTATCACAGATGCCTCATGTTTCATGAGGTCTAACTTATTTACCTCCTCTTGAGAAATAGCAGTCAATGGGACTGCATGTTCAGTTGAAGTATCATCGGGATTAATCAGCCTCCTTATGTAGGCATGCAACTGAGCAATGTGCTCTTTATGTTGCTTATTTTTCTCCTTTTCTCTTTTTACCTTTAGAATTAAAGAATCAATTATATCTTTTCCCTCTTGACCTTCTTGGTCTTCATTGGCAAAACCGAGATCCACTGTGCTAATTTGAAATTCATCCAGGGTGATTTTACCCTTTTCTTTCTCCACAGTAGGTACTACAATTTGTGCAGTCCTCCTCCCGGTTGCTGGATCTCTCTTGATGGCCGAAGTCATTTTGGCCTTCCTTTTAGGTTTCATTATGTCCCCGGAGAACAAGGTGGACACATCAAATTCTTGGATTTCCAATTCTTCTTCTTCATTTACCTCTTTCTCCAGCCACGGAGGCACCTGATCATGTTTCTTGGCATCATCATGATGTTCACCCGTATCTCCCGTTTCTATCAGCAGATGTGGTGGAGATGGTGATTTTCTCATTTCTTCTTCCTGATGCTCACCTTGTTGTTGATCCTGCGGCACATCCTCCTGCTGAGGAATTTCCTTCTCCGGAGGAGCATCTTCTTGGTGCGAGGAATCTTGTGGTGCATCTATATGTTGATCATGATGATCATGATCCTTCTCTGTCATTATTTCACCTGTTTTCATCTCTTCCCCTTGTGGTACATCCACTGCACTGGATACTGTGGATTCTGCCTGAGGTATTGGCATTTGTTCTGAAGCCATTATTTGTTCTGCACCTGCACTATCAACCTCCTGGGCTTTAGTAGCAGGCTCCTTCGATGTATCCTGTGGACTTTGTTGGCCCAATTCTGGATTGTGGCCTTCCGATTCTGTCATCTTTATTTCTTCTGCTGGGTGTTCTTTATCAGGTGATCCTGCTGGATGTTCAGGACTGGTGTCCTATTTCCCTGTTAAGTCCACTACTGCAGGACTTGTCACCTCTATAATTAATGTATCTAGCCCTATTTCCTAAGCTACCTGCTATGGGCTCTTTTCTAGTTCTGCCTCCCCTTGTTTCATCTCTTCTAGTATAGTTTGAACTGGTGGAGGCTTGTGAGTGGTTATGCTTGTACTAGCAGCAAGTGTTTCCATCTTTTGTGTAGCCACTTCTTGCACAACTTCATCATCAGACAGATTTATGGTCTCGTCAAGCGAGACATGCCCTGCTTGTGTCTGTGAAGTTTCTTTCATCTGCTCCTCGGCAAGTTTAGCTTTGAACTTGACAATGGTAGGAAGTGGAACATCATGCTGAAGTTCCTTATGCACTTCACTACCTGCCCCTTGTAACAATGTAGGGGGTTGTCTTATTTCACCTCTTATAGAGGTTCTTTGTTTCTTAGGTGGGGTGGATACCAGCATCTGTGGAGCTTTTCTCTTCCTTTTTATTATTAATGGAGCCTCTTCTTCTTCAGGCTCCTCCTCCATGAGGATATCCTCTTCTCTGGGTTTTCTTGAGGATTGACCCTCTTCTAGGGTCTTAGTGATTCCAGCCTCTGCTATCTGACTCTTCTTGGACTTTCCTTTTCTTGGAGGGGATGCTGATTCTAATCCAGATCCTGATGTTGCTGCCTCCTCAGCTACAAATATTGCCCTTTCAATGATAACCCCTTTGGGTTCTTTATCCACCTTCTTGCCCCTTGGCAGTCTTTTGCTTTGTTGTTGTGGTGGAGGGAGTCTATCTCCCTTAGTCTTCCTCTTTTCATTTAGGAAGTCATCATACTCATCCCCAGGAATATCCTGCCCCTTCTTCTTGTTGTCCACCATAATGGCAACACCTTTCTTCTTCAGTGCCTCTACCTGCTCATCAACCCAAGCTTGGGTTAGTTGTATGGTCTTGGCAATGAAGGGGTCCAAGGATATGTCCTCCTGCATGGTGAGGTCAGGTGCAGAGATGGTGTCGTTATATATCTTCTTTTGCTCATACTCATCTGCAATTATCCTGCCATCATCCTTCTTCAATTGTTGGGGGATGGGAATGCAATCAAAGGTTCTAATTTGGTTTAAAGTTAACCTTTGTTACCTTCTTCTTCTTGCCTCTGCTTCATCCTAACAGTCAGCCCAGAAGTCCTCTAGGTGCCTCTGATGAATAGGCTTTCCTAGTATTTTCTGCATTCTACTGTAAGGATCATATGGTTTAATTAATGGAAATGGCTGCAGGCTCATTTTATTTAAGGTGACCATCACCTTCTTTATGTGTTCAGAATCTAGGCACATATAATAGCTAATGCTGACTAGAAACAAAATTGGTGGCAGCTTCTTAGCATCTTTATATGCTTTTATCATAGTGGAGCCCTGCCTGATGAATTCCATAAGTACCACTACATCAGTGGGATACCTAGGCAGCATGAGGGGAGGTCCTTCAAAACCCTCAATCCTTATATACGAGAAGGTGGCAAACTATATGTACCAGGCTCCATGCCTGTAGATAATTTCTTGAGCCTCTATTCTCAATCTCTTTGTTCTATCTTCCTCCATGGTCCTCACTAGATGCATGGAAAATGCATCATTGACCAGTTTGTAGTCCTGGAGGTAGTTGGCTCTTTGCAGTTGGGGATGATGATCCCAGATATGCACAACATTTGTGCCTGTGAGCTTCCCATCGGTAACTAGTGCATCAAATGTGCCTTGGTATGCACAGGAATAGACAATATAAGATGTCATGTAGAAAGCACAATTTGAACCTCCCAGGTTCATCAACTGCTCATGTCGAGCATCACTTATTATCTGACCCCACAGGGGCTTGATGTATGAATATATGCACATCATTATTATACCATACATCCAATCCCTGAAACTACCAGCATCAGGCTGGCCTGTTAATCTGTTCAGCAGTGCAATCATATACTGATATTCATTAGCAAAATCATATTTAAACAAGTGCACAGGAAGTTTGGCAGCTGCCGAATACATGCTGTTCTTAACCCTCTAGTGGTACATGTTCTTCCTGGCTTGCTTTTTGTTACTCTCATACTTTTTCTCTGATTTCTTCAGGTCTACACTCTTGACCTTTTTGCCCAATGACAACCCAAATGTTCTGGAAAGACCTTTGATGGATAGGTCTGCATATACCCTCCCGTGCTTCATTACCTACCTAGTCTGTGGATTATAATTCTTAGCACACTCTATGACTAGCTCCGGAGACTCCATGGAGTACGGGAAACTGGCGGCATTCCACATCCCGGATACAAAAACTACATCCATCATAGGACTTCTGTTTTTCCCGTCATTCAGTTTAGCTGACCAGCCCTCTAGATTGGTATCCCCCTGATGGGTATCTATAATGGCGCCATACTTGAATAGGACGCCCCTTTAAGATGAGAACATATGCTTACTGAATTCTTCCTGACACTTAATTAGCCTTTTGTCAGCCATGAGTACCTGCAATCAACAAAATCCTATCTCACAATGGGTATACACATGCATGCATATTGCAATTAACTTTATAAATCACCATGCCTACTGTATCTGTTAAACATTACTTAATCATATGGATGCATAAACCAGAACTTCAGCTTGGCCACTCATACCTGATTATTACAAACACAACAGGATGAGGGTTTCATTTACATACTTGGTTATGCAGACCTCTTTTATACTAGTGAACTGCTAACAACACTCTTAATTCAGCTGATGATCGCTTCCTTCCTTCTGTCTGTGAGTTCAAATTGCGCAACTATCACCTGTATGAGGATATGGAAGCTGGTGCTCTGTTAAAATAATTTTATCGCAAGGTAAATGTAAAAATGATGGTTGAATTACCTTTTAACCTTGCAATCATGGTAAATTTAGGGCAACTCTGACAGATTAGATTTTATTCATTGATTATCTGCGCGAAAACACAGGATCTCGCCAGGTGTTTCATTGGGTTCCGGGGTCGACGGGAACCACCTACCATGTCTGCGCGCATTAAATGATAATGGTGGCAAAGGGAGTGGGGGGATATCCATGTGACAGGATATCATGAAGGCAGGATGATATTCACAAATATCGGGTAGATTTTCAATGTCATCCTCCTCCCTCAAGTTGGAATAGTTATCGCAACAAGATTCAGGTTAGGAAAGCACCTTTTGGTTATGTTTAGTACATCAGGAGTATATTTCGATGTATCGGGTGATGTTTCGAATATGATGATGACGAGACACACTTATATGTCTCTCTTTCAGAATATCAGGATGACGTCATCATGATATTCGTTCTTTGTATCGGAAAGGCATCATGACGTCATCGTCATGTTATGCGAACATGATCATGTTTAGAAACTATCCTATCGAGAGGTAAATATGATGATGATGTCATCGTCATGTTTATTTCTTTGTTTATCAGACTCGGATGATGTCATCAGGATATTTGCTTAGGGTGATATTTCACAGCAGGAGGATATTAAGAAATATCGGGTTACATTTGGAAATATGACGCTCGCGATATATAAGACTGTTTGACGGGGAAGATTTACTACCACTTAAAGTTGACGTCCGGATATTTGGGCCGCATGACTTATCGGGAGATGTTTCAAATATGATGATATTCAATAACATGACTGAAGTTATAAAAATATGATCCCACCTTTGCGAATATCAAGTTTGACCAAAACTTTAACTGTTCATAACTCTCACATCCTGATGAATATCAGGGTGATGTAAAAGACAAACCTGCATGGATTTTAATGCTCTTTCTAAATATGAGGTCACAGAGATAAAATATGAATTTTGACAACTTGACCTCATGATGATGACTTACCTTATCCTGACTCTACATGATGATGGACATGACTTACTTTTACCAAACCGCCAGAAAGTAGACAACACAAGCCAAGCCAAAAGTTGGGTCCCTGTTTTGCCAAGTTAAAATGGGGCGTGTTGTGTAACCACACAACAAACATGCAATAAAATGAAAGTGCTTCTATTGAACACAGCATTCACCAGTACATATCTAGAAATCAACTTGAAGACTACGTAAAGTTTACAATCAGGATGTAATCTAAAGCTTCATCTCCATTCAGTATGCTTTAGAACAAGTACATTTACAATGATTTGAAGAAAGAACCTTGACATTTCAACAGTTCAGTCCTCATTAGTCTCAGCAATTCGATCTCCTATATTAAATTAGTTCGGTCAGATTTTTTTTATTGATTGACCTCCTTTTCTACCAAGTAAAAGGGCTCAATATATGGCTTTGATTATCCCCAATACAATTTTGAAACCCTAGGTAATCAATGGTCCGCATCTCAAGTGCAGCATCCATCGGTGGAAAACAAATCCCCCCAAAAACCTGAGTAGCATACCTATACCGAGCATAAGGATGCCCTCCGCCGTTCTTTTAATAATGTTTCCACTTGTAATTTCCTTTATATTGAAGGCCCTTACTTCTCCTCCATTTGCGATCTTTTGTGATCCGATCCACCGCTTGGTCAAAAAGTTAGGTTAGCCTTAATTGTAGCAGTTAATGTGCCACCAGCTCGGTCTTCAGTTGCAGTGTTGGCACCTTTAAACCCTTTGTATATCTTCATCATCGGCATGCCTTGTCTTCATCTTCTTTCTCCACAGTCAGCAAGACAACCACCATCAACGCGACTCTTTCTCCCTTTACCGATGGCCAATGACTACTTTGTAACCAATATACCTGCGCACCTACGGTCAACATACATAAGTTAAGCATCATCATTTAATAAACTAGCAGGAAGATCAAACATTTCATTAAATCAGGCTGAAAGTGCAAATGCAGGTATCAAGTTATGAATCCATGAAAATTTACGCATCCAAACGCATATACAACATCAAAAATGGCCGAGTCAACCATCGTTGACCAAAAACATGCATCGGGCTCCAAAACAGCTTCAAAAAATCCCATCGCTTTGCTTTCCCACCATTTTCCTAGTATATCGCATGCTTAATTCCTTGTATATCGGATTTGTGTCTTATAAACATGCAAACCATTCCGAACATACAACAACTTTTCCGTTTTTAACCTTCGCTTCATGTCCGGCCTGTATCTTTTCTTTTGCATCTATCACTTGTATGTATCACTTGTAGCAAACTTTAGATACAATGCCCATTATATACAAACACATTTGTATAACCCTTTTAGACTTATCACCTTTTATAAACCACAGTTTATTTACCTTCAGCTCCGTAATGTATAAAACACAATGTATCTTTTAATATGCTTTGGGTCACGATACATTGCCTTAACCAAATTTAAACCCATCCTGAATTCTGCCTTGCATGTACAAAATGCAATGTATGTCCCGAAACATGTACATGCAAAGCGCGAAACATACAACCATTTAACTTCCTTTCATAATCTTTCAGTTGCACTATCTGTATATTGAGGAATGTATATCAGAATGTATGTAAGATACATACAAAGCACAAACATACAATGACTTTACCGTGATTTATAACCTTTTCAGTTCCTTAGCTTGCATGAATAAGTGTTTTGTATGCTGCAATGTATGTTTTGCTTGTATGTTCAAACATACAAACACTAAATATACAACCAGTGGACCTAAATCCCTTATACCTTTTAACTATAAACTCCATCGAATCTGGGACTTGCATGTACAAATAAAACATTA
Organism: Cunninghamia lanceolata; assembly: GCA_027924645.1. Taxonomy (NCBI): domain Eukaryota; kingdom Viridiplantae; phylum Streptophyta; class Pinopsida; order Cupressales; family Cupressaceae; genus Cunninghamia; species Cunninghamia lanceolata. The sequence goes on along the minus strand of BSBN01000828.1, from coordinate 12,460,758 downwards.
GCAAATGCATACAAGTATAAAAGCATACAAACAACTTTGTATATGCAACTTGATGACTTAGAAAACTAAACAACCCATTTTGCGACCAACACAAGGACCCGATATACAAAGGACTTTGTATATGAGTGACTTTGTATGTTTTGACCTTGTATATGTAACCCGATATACAAAGGACAAATATACAATGACCCGACATACAAAGGACCTTGTATATGCAAGATACAAACCCGATTGTACATTTTACCAAAATACTCATAACTTACAAAATACAGGGAATTTTAAGATGGTTCAAAAGGCAACCCCTACTCATTTTTGACAAGGAATTCACCTGTACTCTGGTCTAGTACTCAATGCAAATTTTTATTGTTTTCAACAAGGTTTGTAACATTCACTTCTTTTTCCCTTTACCACCAAGCAGAACAACACACACACACAAGCAAAAGCAACAGCCATAACAGGGGTCCCCATTTTGCTAACGAGTAAAATGGGGTGTATTGTGAACATCACAATAACTAGAAACCAAACAAAACAATCAAATTAAAACCATTAAGGGAAACTAAATGAAATAAATTCATAACTTCCAACTATCATTTTTGCAGATCATCATTTAACTTGAGACTCAATGTATTTAATAAGGTGCATGAATTTTCCAATTCAGTTTAAGTGGGTGCACGTGATTAATAATCCTCATCTTGAAAATTTGTTGAACAAACTAGTGATTGACATTAGACTACGTAGTTGATGTCATTCCCTCATAGCCAACTGGATAGAGCCTTGCTGCCAGTAGCCATCCATAGCCTCGACAAGGTTATCGTTACAATTCTCCTAAGTAGAGCCCCACTGCCAGCGAGCGTCTATAGCCCTGATAGAGTTACTTAGATGGATTAATTTGGATTTTCACTAAAATCCATTTTATTATTTTATTTCTTTAATATTTAGATAGAGATTACATAAGATATTACAGTTGTAACTTCATGATGCAAGCAATGAACACTTGTTGAAATTAAGCTGAGAATTGTAATGGTAGCAAGGGTGACCTCTAATTTTTCACCTAATATCTACACTGGTATGTTCAACAAACCCAAGGATTTTAGGTGTGTCATTGTGAGAAACTTTCCTTGAAAAATCAACCCACAGTTATTGAATACAAAATTTGAGAAGTCAAACAACTTTCTACATTCATGACAGTCACAACAAGTTATGCATAAATTTCAAATAATTAACCTGAATGATCTAAATTTTCTATTATTTTTAGTGGTTGTTTGTCTGCTCCTTCATACTCTAAAACAAAATAAACATCCCTGCTGAGGAAACACAACAAAGCAACCAAAACAAATAGATTGTACAAACAACTATACAAGAAATGTACATTATGATACACATGACTGTCGTGGTGCTACTTGAGGCTTGAAACTAGTGTTTGAGAAACTGTCCATTAACTGGTAATGGAACATCCTCACCGGTTAAGGTCTTAAGCCTATAGGTGCCATCTCCTAAAATCTCAGAAATTTGAAAGGGGCCTATCTAGAGTTTATCAAACTTGCCATGATCTCCTTTCCTCGAATATTTTTGTCCCACATTAGGACTAAATCTAAGATCCTGAAAGCCTTAATTCTGGCTGTTTTGTCAAACCAGCGCTTGACAATAGCCTGATGTTTAGCAAATTGGTCAATTGCTTCACTTCTTTCTTCTTCTAGGTGCATCAACTGAAGCAACCTGACTTCTTGTTATTATCTATGCCCAGGTATTTTTGTGCAAACTACAGTGTAGGAATCTTTAAGTTAACAGGGAGGATGGGATGCACCCCATATACTAGATGAAAAGGAGAATTTCCTAATGCAGCCTTATTCCTAGTTCTATCTACCCACAAGGCATATTTCAATAAAGTGTTCCACTCCCTTGGGTTCTTTCCTATCAATTTCTTTATGATGTTCAATAGGTTCTTATTTGTGGATTCTGCTAACCCATTCCCTTGGGGATAGTAATTTGAGGAGAATTTCAAGATGATCCCATAATCAAAAGCCCAGTCTGATAATTTAATTGAAGCAAAAGTAGATCCATTATCACATACCAAAGCATAACGAACTCCATACCTGGTTACTATATTGCTTTCTAAAAACCTGATGACATCCTCAGCATTACATGTCTTACTATTGATAGCTTCAGTCCACTTGGTACAGTAATCAGTAATAGTTAAAACATACATATGGCCTGAAGATGATGGAGGGTTGATAGGTCCTATGAAGTCCATTCCCCATTGAGCAAATTGGCGCATCTCCATTACTGGCTGCAAAGGCTAAGCAACATATCTTTCTCTGTTTGCAACAACTTGACACATATGACAACATTTGATATGTTCAGTAGTATCTTTAAAAATAGTGGGCCAGTAATACTCTTCCCTGAGGATAGCATGAGTGGTAGCTAAAGATGATCCATGTGCAGTCCCAAACTTATTATGTAACTTTGCTAACACCTTGTTTGCTTCTTGTCTTTCCAGGCATCTAAGGTATATCCCCTCGTAGTTTTTCTTGAAAATGACTCCTCCTTTTATCATGTATTTTTGTGACCTTATCTTTAAGGCTCTCCTTTGTGAGGCCTGTAATCTTGAGGGACATCTTCCAGTAATTAGGATGTGTTTGATGTCTGAGTACCATTCTCTGTCATCCTTTGCATTTATAACATACTACTAGCTCATAATATTAGGATCAATTTCTGATATCATCTGGCTCAATGCCTATCCTCTTACTAACCTCATAGGCGTTATGTCCATATCATACTCTTGGATGACAGTGACCCATTTAGCTCTTTTCTCACCTGGTTCACTTTGCATTAAAAGCATCTTCACTACGGCATCAGGTACTACATCAATCACTTTACTTCTCAGAATGTAATGCCTAAATTTCTTGACTGCTTGAACTAGAGCAAGCACCTATCTTTCAACGTCCATGTATCTAAGTTTTGCATCTCTGAAAGGGCATATCATTAAGGCTATAGGCTTTTCTTCTTTGTTCTCATTTCTCTGTGTTAATACTGCTGTAGATGTATGCTCTGAAGCAAAGGAGTAAATGTAAAAATCCTTGGTATAATCTGGACTGATCAGAACTGGAGCATTATATATGGATTTTTTAATATCTTCAAAGCTATTCTAGCTTCAGGTGTCCACTCAATTTTGGCATCCTTCTTGAGCATGGCATTCAAAGGTTTGACAATCTCTGCAAAGCCAATGATAAATTTCCTAACAAAATTAATCTTACCAAAGTAAGATTTGAGCTCCTTCTTGCTTCCAGGAAGCTGTATCTTCATGATTGACTCCACACTGTTGGGATCAATGATGATCCCATTTTCTATTAGTAGGTGGCCCAATAGCTTCCCTCTGGTTATCCCAGATATGCACTTCTTAGGGTTCAGGGATATCCCGTATTGCTCACATTTCTTCAGTACCTTTCTCAAGTCTTCTACATGGTTTCCTCTATCTTTAGAGAAAACTATTAAGTCATCCATGTATATGACTATGCATTTACCAATCAATCCTGTGAAAGCTATGTCGATCGCTCACAGAAATGTTGCCCCAACATTTATTAACCCAAATGACATGCCCCTGTAGGTGAATATCCCCCACTTTGTGGTGAATGCATTTTTCAATCTTTCAATTTTGTCCACCATTGCCTAGTTATAACCAGAGAAACCATCCAAAAATGCAATCATCTTCGCACCATTCACAATTTGTAGGACCTCATCTAGAGAAGGCAAAGGATAATTATCCTTTTCAGAAGATCTATTTAAGTTTCTAAAGTGCACACACAATCTGATGTCACCATTTTTCTTTGTTATTGGGACCGGGTTTGCCACCCATGTGGAATGTCTCACATGAAACATGATCCTGGCATTAAGTAGCCTTTTAACCTCTTCAAAAATAATGGGCTCCAGTAAAGCATTGACGGGTCTTTGTTTCTGCCTAAAAGGCTTGGTGTCTGGCTTCAAAGGTATAGTATGAGTGATGACTGATGTGTCATAAGTTTTCAGTTCATCATATGTCCAAGAAATGACATGGATATAATCTTTGAGAGCTTGGGTTATTCCTTCCAACTCCTCTTCTGTATAGATTTTCCCAATCAGAACATTTCTTTTCTCATTATCCTTCCCAATGTTGACCTGAGAGTACTGTTCTCCATCGGCCTTTGGGAGATCTTTCTATTTTAGCATGTTGTCTAGATCAAATGCTCTTTCTAGCTCTATCATTCCCTTAGGAATCCTATTACTAGGCAATTCTAGGATTTCTTCTTCTTCCCAGACATGATCTTCTACATTCCTTTCATCTATGATCTATGCCTCAAAAATATCCCTATTGGAAATAAAGTCCAATATATGCTGATCATCATCAAACACTTGAAGATTAGTTACATTATCTAGCACAGAAGGTACTAATACTAATTCAACTGAGAATCTTTTTAAACCAGATATGGACAGAGGTTCCAGAGTACTTGCAGCCTGGGCTAAGGTGTCTACCTTATGATTTTGTTCTCTGGGTACATGCATGATGTTGAATGCATCAAAATCTTCTATCAAGTCCCATACCCTATGTCTATAATTGGAGAGCCTTTTGTAATTGCAAGAGTATATACCTCTTACCTATCTCACAACTAATTCTGAGTCCCCATAGACATGTAGAATTTTCACTTTCTTTTTAAGTGCAAACAATATCCCATGAATTAGAGCTTCATACTCCGTCACATTGTTTGTACATGGGAACTGCAATTTGTATGCTACTAAGTAGAATTTTTCAGATGGATCAATAAGATCTACTCCTACTCCAACTCCTTGTTTCAACTTGTGTCCGTCAAACCTAAGGATCCATGGCTTATCTTCAGCTAAAGGCTTGTCTGGGCCTTCTTTTTTCTTTTTAGCTCTGGCAGTTGCACCATTTGATATCCACTTTAATTTTGGAATCTCAGATTTCTCAGACTTCACCTTGCATGTACAATGTGTAATGTATGTCCTGAAACATGTACATGCAAAGTGTGGAACATACAACCATTTAACTTCTTTTCATAATCTTTCAGTTCCGCTACTTGTATATGGAGCAATGTATATCAGAATGTATGTAAGATACATACAAAGAAGAAACATACAATGACTTTACCATAATTTATAACCTTTTCGGTTCTGCATCTTGCATGTATAAGTGTTTTGTATGCCGCAATGTATGTTTTACTTGTATGTTCTAACATACAAACACCAAATATACAACCGGTGAACCTAAATCCCTTATACCTTTTAACTATAAACTCCATCGGGTCTGCGACTTGCATGTACAATAAAATAGTAGCAAATGCATACAAGTATAAAAGCATACAAACAACTTTGTATATACAACCCAATTTGTATATGCAACCCGATGACTTAGAAAACTCGACAACCCATTTTCGGCCAACACAAGGACCCAATATACAAAGGACTTTGTATATGAGCGACTTTGTATGTTTTGACCTTGTATATGCAACCCGATATACAAAGGACCTTGCATATACAATGACCCGACATACAAAGGACCTTGTATATGCAAGATACAAACCCGATTGTACATTTTACCAAAATACTCATAACTTGCAAAATACAAGGAATTTTAAGATGGTTCAAAAGGCAACCGCTACTCATTTTTGACAAGGAATTCACCTGTACTCTGGTTTGTTACTCAATGCAAATTTTCATTGTTTTCAACAAGGTTTGTAACATTCACTTCTTTTTCCCTTTACCACCAAGCATAACAACACACACACAAGCAAAAGCAACAGCCACAGCAGGGGTCCCCATTTTTCTAAGGAGTAAAATGGGGTGTGTTGTGAACATCACAACAATAAGCCATCTATACTATCTTTGACACACGGTGCCATCGAACGATCAAGAACACATTAATATCAGATTCTTAGAGTAGGGTGCAGTTGTTATATACTGATTATACGTTGGATTATGATCTCTACCATTGCACTAGTTGTTACACTAGATGAGTGAGGCACTCACCTTCATGAGGGCCTAGTCCATACCATTAGAATGATGGAGAAGTAGAGGATAATATACACCTTGGGATAGAGCATGCTTTCCCATTTATACTATAATTTGGGTCGCTATTTACACTATTTCACATAGCTTGATGATGTGCACACTCCTATAGGTGTGGGCATTCGAGCATATTACATGCTCAAGGATGGTAGGTTATCAAATATAGACTATCAGGATGAATCCACAAGCACAGGCCTATGAGTTGAGTAGATTGTTGAGATTTGGTGATTTATTGTTTTGGAGGATTGTATTTGACAGGCTACAACTAGAGGTCATTGTGTGGAGACCATACAGGGGATGCAGACCATGGATGGGATAGACAAGGCAACTAGCGAGGATGCAAAGAGATTAGTTGTTAACCATTCGTAGAGATCACATCATAGTTTCCTTCTATTATGATAGAGTGATGAGGCAGTTCAGACTATATTAGGGGGAAAACCAGAGCCATGAATCACAAATAACAATCATTAAACCCTAACAACATAATGGAGTACACAATAGACATAGAAATCCAAATGACAAAGTAAACCAAAACCAAATCTCTATGCTAAGCTTGGCTCTCCTCCATTGCTCTTCTCAATCTTGCATGGGAATGCAAAATATCAAAGGATGAATGTTGATTGTTCACTATTTCAGTAGCATAACAATGGAATGAAAGATGAATGATGGATGATTCTAGAGGAAATTTGACAGCATGAGGCTACTTCAATATTGGATCCCCCAAATGGCTTGGGTGAGGGTTGATTTATAGGAAAGAAGTGATTTGAATGAAGGGCTATGATTGAAAGTTGATTTGAATGATGTGGACGGTTGAGATCAAATAGGGTTTCCCACTCCACAAGGAGTTGTAGTCCTGTGATAAGTGTGTGGATAAAAATAAGGTTGTCCTAATTTAAATAATGTTTTATTTAAATTAGTTGGACATGTGAAGGCATTAAATGAAAAATGTAGTATGGGACATATGTTGGATTGTGGTGAAAGGTGAGGACTATTTCAAATATTTTATTTGAATTAGTTAGAAAATGGGAGAGGGAAATTAATTAAATAAATAAGATTTATTTAATTAATTAGCTAGTGGGATAAATGGGATTAGGACAAAATGTCATATGATGTCTTACGTAAAGTATCAACAAGGTGATGGTAAGACATGGACAATTTTAGGTGTCTACACAGATGAGTGTAAGGTGTTCCCGCCACACAATCGTTCTACGTGAAGTCTTCACATTGCGGGGTGCGACCTCATGATAGGGCATGACTTATCATAATAGATGTAGTGTTAAGTGATCCTGATGATAATACAAAGGATGATGATTCTATCTCTGAGGCTGATGATGTAGGTGTGAGCCCAACATATACAACGTGGTGGGAGACATCACGTCCTACTCTTATCTTTCCTGCCAATCATCCTTCTAGTGATCCCAGATCTTGGAATGAGTGAGAAGATGAGTCAAAGGAGGGAGAGGGAGATAGCGACAGAGATTATGTGAGAGATGATGATGATGAGGATCCACCAGTGCCGATGATGAGAGGTAGATGACGCCAGCTAGCAAAGGGTGTAAGTGTTGATGAGGAGGGATCTAGTGTCCGAGCTCATAACCTATGACCATGATGCACAGATAGAGGAGTACATCACTTCAAGAGTGAGGAATCAAGTGGTGGTGCCACCACGATGCCCCCAATAGTTGGGATGACTATAGACATTGATGAGGTTGAAGTAGGCTTTGTTAATGCATCATCATTTACTTTTATCAATCTGGAGGTGTCTGGAGCTATCTGTGATAAGACTTCTTAGAATGGGGGGGGTTTTGGGCAAGTGTTTTAATGAATAGGACTTGGTTTGGCAGGAGGATAGATAGAAATTTCCTTAAGTCTTTTTCCTTTTGAAATAGTCATATTTCCAAATCTACAGTCAATAAGGGCTGCTGCTGTAGCCAGCCAAGGTCTTCCCAGGATTATTGGGTATACTGAATGTTTCTTTCTTCTCTGTAGGATAAGAAAATCAATTGAATAGTCCCAAGTGTGAATAGTGATTATGACGTCCTCCAAAATTCCTTCTGGTTTGGTAATAGATAGGTCTGCAAGTTGTAATACTGTTGATGTTGGCTGAACGTGTGTTAATGCCAAAGTTTCTATAGTCTCTGATGTTATTACATTAATGGTAGCCCCCAAATCTATTAGAACATTTGAAACCAACACTCCTTTTATGTCTACCGTAATGACAGGGCTCCCAGGATCCCCATATTTTTGAGGAATTATCTTTCCTGATAGGACATCATCAAGCTTTCCTCCCACTTGGATAATGTTGGGTAATTTTCTTTTTCTGCTTGGAAGTTTTAGACACAAACTCTTAATGGTCTAGTTTATCTCATGAATATATTTTATTACTTGTAACAAAGGAACTTCAATGTGCATTTTTTTAAGTTCCCTAATTAATTGGGAGTCATCATGTGAGGGCTGGTTTTCCTTAGATTGTGGAGGAACCTATTTCAATCATTCTAGGAATGGAACAGAGGTTTCCTGCAGAATCTCTTCTATTTCTTTTGCTTTAGCCTTCTTAGTGGATTGTTGTGTATCGTCTTTAGGACTCACTTCTTGTTATTCAATGACTTCCTCAATAGGAATAGTTACAAGAACATTTCTAGATTGGAGTTGGATATAATTAATCTCCACAACATTCAGGTTTGCTGTATTTGGATCAGTATTGTACACCCGTTGTTGTGGCCTATTGTTCTTGGTGTTTGGAACTAGTTGTGTGGGCATTGATGGTTGGTTTACCTACTCATTGGGACTTGCATTCGCAGGTTGTGAAGGTCCAGGGGGTAAAGCCTGAGGTTGGTTTCCAAATCTCCTCATTCCTTGGCTGTATTGAGGAGCCCATTATTGTTGATACTATTGCTAGTTTGACCATTGTGGATTGGACCAGGATTGATTTGTCCAATCTTGCTGAGGCCATGGACCCCATTGCATTGGAATTTGCATTCCCAGGGCCCATTATAAGAGTTTCCTCTTGGAGCATATTGGTTTTGAAACTGATTAAATCCATAAGTAGGTTGTTTTTGACCAATAAAATTTAGCTCTTCCTCATCTACTGGAACTTTTTTCAATCTATTTTTAATCTCAGGAAGCTAGCCACACTCATTAGTAGGATGGTTTTTCTCACAGATTTTACACAACTTAGTTCTATTCAAGGGGCATTCCCTAAGTGGATGTTTCTCCCTACAATGAGGGAAGTAAATAGCTAAGGGTTCAATATTCTTTTTACTAGCCTGCATGCCATCCAAAGTGGTATTCAAATGAAGTAGAACGTTAGTTTTGAGATTTGCTAGTTCCTCCATTACTTTTGTAACGTCATTGTTACTACCCCTTTTTAAAATTCTTTTGCCTGCACTTGTACGAGAATAGTTTTTGCAAACTTCTACAATTTCCTCTAAATTTTGTTTATTAATATCTCCCTTGCCCATCGGATTTAATGCTTCCCTACTCTTATCGTCAATCCCTCTTAAAAAGATGGTCTTACATAATTCATCATCTAGGTTGTTTCCACACCTCCTATGGACAAATAAAAATCTATCCACATAGTCTTCTAAGTTCTCATCCTCCATTTGTTTCATGCGAAAAAGTTCATCTTTTCAATCCCAAACTCTACAGTAATCCTGATATTTATCAAGAAAAATTGTTTCCATTTCATCCCATGTAGTGATAGAGTCTACTGCCAAGCCCATGAACCATCTTAAAGTTGACTCCTTAAGAGTAGAAGGGAATAGTTTCAACTTCTGGTTATCTGTAGCATAGTCATAAGTTTGACAGAGGACCTTGACTCAAATAGAAATTGGTTTGGATCTTATGATGTTTTTCCCCTAAAGTTAGGTAAAAATGCAAGAGATATATTTTTCATAGGAGGCTCATTTCTCTCAGGAAAATTAATCTATCATGCTAAAAAATAAATCAAGATCAATGGAATCCAATTTTACTCTATAGTAATGAAACACTCTGAATATGACAAAGATGATAAGAAATAGAACTATCTCTTTCTGGTATTTTTAGGATTTTTAAGAACTAACCTGTAGGGAACAATTAACAACAATCACACAAAACATAAATGAAAACTTATTAGAGACTAGAACAGAATTGTATAAATACCAAATAATTGAGAGATCTTCCCTTAGATGGGTAAGCGGGCCCTACATCCCCAACTAGAAATGATCCTCTTGCTTAACTAACTTCTTTCAGCAGAAATTTCCCTTCATATTAAATCATAGTCCAAAAAATAGACGAAATTACAAGCATGAGGAGTTTTCCTCTTGTTACAACAATTTGGCAATAACTACTATGAGACTTAAAAACCCAGAACTAACTAGAAATAAAATGAATTGTTCCTACTTATACAGTTGAGCATTATTTGGAAGAAGAAAACTATCAATAAGTCTAACTAGAGTGAACTGGAACTATGGCCAGTTGCATGGTTTTATTACATTCAAAATTCCTAAATAGAACTGCAGATTAGAGATTTGCATTAATTCTAACTGCATGGCAAACTAGATGATTCTCCAGAAATGGTGCGACACAAGATGGGAGTCACTTCAATTGAGACTGATGTTGGTTAACCGATTCTTTAGTTAGTCACCAAGATTGTGGCATCATGGTAATGTTCCCTTCTCAGCTTTGTGATTGAAGCACAAGTTATGTTTGCACTCAAGGATGGACTTGTGGTGATCATCGACTCAAGGGGAGGATGATCTGAGGGAGGTTTTCAACATCTGGAGCTCTCCAGAGTTCAAGTTCTTCTCAGGACAGAGGGTTCCAGAGGGATCCAAAGACCACTGGTTGTTCATACTGCTGCAAGCCTTATAAAAACATTCACAACTTTGCACCATAATTCATAAAATATGCACATTTGAAATGTAATCCAGTAAAATAAAGCAAGAGATTTCATCAAAGGAAATGAAAACTAATCATGTGCATAATCTAGGCAAAAGACAAACATAATTATAATAATATGTATTTATATATGCCAAAGTGTCTATGAAAGTTCTTAAGAGCAAAAATAACATGAAATAGATGAGTCAATTATATGGCTCATCAGACATCATCACAATCACCATTCCATGTGATCCATCATGGCTGGAGGGTGATCCAGGTGAGGATTATATTTTTTTTATTGTACTTATGTTAGTTTAAGATGTATGATGTTGATTTGATTGAGATGTTGACATGATAATTATTTTGTTTTGTAGTTGGTAGTAGTGCATGGTGTGACTTTGTGAGTTGAGTTATAACTGATATAGTACCCATTGAGTCGAAGTAACAGCTAGTGCAAGCTTGTTGTAGGTCACCATACACGATGGGTCAACATGTAGAGATATTTGATTCTATTGCATGGATTAAGGCAGTGTTCAAGGAGGGATAGATAGTGCGAGATCAGTTAGTAGTTGAGAGAGATCAGCTAATAGTTGAGTGAAACCAGGTGGTTCAGAGAGCACCGAGTGTTGAGGAGACACGAGATGTTCTCCAAACACAACTAGATCAGGATAGAGTTGTAGCAACATTAGGTATTGAGCATATCCTACTGATCTATCTACAGGATGAGGTGGACTGACTGAGTGTTGAAAGAGATCAACTCTAATAGATGCACACATATGCCACACGGGAGGTGGGAGAGCTTAGAGGTGAGCTTAGGTGTTTACGATCTTGGAGTGCCTCTGGGAGTTACTCACGATCTGTAACCTCACATAGACAACCACCTATTACTTAGACACCACCAGGTCCTGAGGGATCTATATGTCATAGTCCAACACTTTGATGATATCTTATTGTATTATGTTATGATTCACCACATTTTGATGTAGTGGTGAACTTATGTATGCAAACTCTTATGATTTATGTATATATGGCTTTGATTCATGATTTAGTGTGTTTATTCTAGATGCCATTTGTGATCTAATTGTGAAGTAAATGCAACAAAGATCTAGATTTGTTTTTTTGCATGTATGTCAAATTAAATGCCAAAAGTGATATGTGTAAACAACTATATGTACTTGTTTAACAAATGCAACAATGATTTAAATGATACATGTTCTAATGAAACACACATATGCTTAATTATATATTAACAAGATATATACACATGATGAAATAATTTAGTTGTAATCCTGTTTAGGGTGAAAAAATAGGTTTCTCTTAAACAAGGTTAAGTCCTATTCTTTCACCTAACTAAACATTGGGAAGACAAGGACCGAGCTTGGGATCAAGCTACTGATCACTTGTCTATTCCCTAATGCTAATTAGGTTTGATTTATGTGTCTAACTAAGGTTTTATCAAGTGTCCTTATTCACTAATCAAGTAAAACCCTAATTACACCTTGTAACATAAATTGACTGAATTTAGAGATGAAGCAGACAAAACAGATTATAGAAACACAGAGAGAAAGGTTCAGAAATTATGCACCTAGAAATTGAGGGCTAACTAGACTTGGGCATCGGATCATTAGTCCTGCAACTTTCTGTCAATGAAAATCTTTCGTATTAGCTATCTGATGACTTCCAATAGCTCCCAGATCTCATAGAATCTCCCTAGTTAGACTAGGGCACCCGCTCATTAGTCCTAAAAGTGTCGATATCTAAAATTCCAAAATTTAGTGACGACTATATTCGCAAGATCCATCTTTCTACTGCTCCTTTTCGCCGTATCCTGTAAAACACAATTTGCACCTACAAAAGGAGGAGAAAGATGTTGTGGCTATATAGGAGCTTGTCTCAGTCAAGCCCTATTTTTGGTATTCCTACCTCAATAATAGCCAGAGATAAAGATTTGTAGAAGTGTGTGCAAACCTAACAAAGTGTATGCAGAAATATCAAACCCTAGATGTCTCAATCAAGGGAAGATCAATAACTTGCTTTAATTTCAACAACACATACAACTTCACCTCAAGGAGATGAAAACAAATGAATACTTGCATGAAAAATAAGGCAAATCAGAAATGTCTGTGGAGGATCTCCAAAATCGATGTTGGAGGCTTCAACCCTTCTCCCGATCATGAAAAAGGTGTACAAACCATAGGAAGAGAAAGATAGTATCAAGATCTTGATTCCTAATCTCCATCCATTGTCTCCATGATAGTAAATTCAAATCACCTTCAAAAGCTTCAACAAGTCACTGATCTTCAATGGCAATTTCAGTAGAGTTTTGGCATCAAGCTTGCATAAAGATTCTGTGTGATAGAATGATTTTCAAATGTCTTTTTATAACTAAGCTTGGAAAATTCAAATGTCAAAATAACGTCTCGATATCATGTGAAAACAAAAAATTTAAAAACAAAATCTTGAGGTGCATGGGAGGAGCTGACACCCCGCCAAGATTTAAAATCCTGAAAAAATGGGGCAGAACTAGGGTACGAGCGCTCGAGTCCAGTCCCCCATTTTCTGACCAGATCTGCATCTAGGGGGTCCTAGAGACCCATAATCCAAATTCTTTTTCCTAGTTCCATCAATAGTTATCTTAGAAAATGAACATTTTGCAACTAGACACTAGCTAATCAGGGTTTTGGGAAAGCTAGAAACAAAGAGGTTGAGAGATCACCAAAGGCGAGGAGCTAAACTAAGGGAAATTGTACCATTCCATATAGGAGGACAATTTCTGACGTAACATTTAGCCCCCACATTAGTGGCCATATGACACTATGTGCATATGCAACTAAAGGAACATTAATGCATTAATCATGAAAAGGATACCCAAAAGGATATTATAGAGGAAATCAAAGTGTTGTTGCCAAGAAGGAAGAAGCCCCTAAGTCTGCAATCCTGCAAGACTAGAAAGTTAGGAACCATAACCTGCAAAGGAAAAATGGTTATAAAATCAAAATCAAATCAACCTGCAACCACCACCAATGAATCGGTACATAAACACTAAGGGGGTTGAGTGACGAGACATGATGAGGGAGGAAATTGCGGGAGATATATGACCCCCTTGTTTTTGCTTGCTTAGTCTGAAAAAGGAGAAATAAGGAGATATCCACACATGTCAATTTTGAGGGAATCTTGGTGAGAAATGCATTGTGAGGGTTGTTTGGAGAAACAACGCTCAAGAAACACATATTGGGTGAGTTAAAGAGTGGAACTAGGATTCTGACACAACAAACGGTACAAAAATTTGAGTTCGACAACTCAAGATAGAGGCTCAAGAGTGAAATATATCAATATTGCACCTAGTTAGGGATAGGAATTCTCATCCACTTACCTTATGTAAAGGGAGTTTTCACTTATCATTTACTTATTCTTGTTTCTTATCATTATGTAGAGGAGATAGAGAGAAGGAGGAGAGGAGGACAACCATGCCAAGCTGACGCCCGTATCAGCTCCCACAACTAGAGATGCTCGAAGCTTGAGTGGTAGAGAGGCATTTCGAGGCCGAGGTAGGGTCATAATCTTATGCTTCTATTATTTTTCTATTTTCTTTCAGTTGTTTTTACCGTTTATCGTACCAAGGGAGATATCATGGACAGGGGCCCTGTTAGGGGTGCCCAGGTCCACCTAGGGTGCCAGAGTCTCACTGGAGTGCCCTAGTCCCTCAGGGGCGCCAGTGTCCCTCTGGGGCGCCCAGGTCCTCTTGGGGCACTCAGGTCTACAGAGGAAACAGGCCCTAGGCATAGGCACTTGTTACTATTTCAGATAGTATTTTTTTGTTTGATGATGAAAAATTGATACTACTACTTATTTTTTGATCTGCAGGATGTCCCAGAGACATGGTTGCACACAGGCGGTCGCTTGGTGGTAGTACTTCGAGAGTGTGCTAGTACCATGTCTAATGCAAAGAGAGAGCACTTGCAGACAGTGGGCTTATTGTGGGTGTTTGATATGCCCACAATTAGATTTCATTGCAGCATGTTGGTGGCTTTGATGTAGAGGTGGAATGCAAATACATCCACATTCCACTTACCTACAGGTGAGATGATTGCCACACTGGAGGATGTGTACAGGATCCTGTAACTGCCTACTCAAGGAGAGACAGTGAGGGTCATGGGACATCGCACAATGGAGTATACTTGTGAGAGTTAGTTGTACTATCTCAGTCGTGTAGTCTCATGGGCAGAGTGAGGACATATTTAGCTCTAGCTTCTAGAGTAGGGATGCGGTGACATCCCATTGGTTCAGAGGATCATGATAGTCACTATTGCACTAGCCATTGCACTAGATGGACAAGGCATTCACCTTCATGGGGGTCTCGGTCACACCATTAGAGCAATGGAGGAGCACTAGACTATATATGCGTGGGGGCGCAGTATGCTTGCACACCTCTACTGTGACCTAGGATGATATGTCCATTATGAGATTATAGTCTGATGATATGTACTTTATTACAAGTTTGGGCTTTTGAGCACATCAGGTGCACACAACCAATAGGGTTTCCTATAGAGTCAACGTTCACCCATCCGGGTGTTCATGCCTATCCACTAGTCAGATGTTGGAGACGCGATGATCTATTATATTGGAGAGTTTTCTTTGATAGATTGTAGCCCAACGTTGTTATCTGGATACCATATTGTGGCTATATCTTATGGCTTGGCCAGTGGAGATAGTTAGTGAGGATGCAAAACGATTGGCTGATGGCTAGTTGCCTTGATCATGTTGTGGTTTGGTTCTACTTTGACAGGGTGGCATGATAGTTTGGACAGGTACAAGATGTTCCTGCAGTGCGTGCAAGCTATGTGTACACCATGCATAGCATAGTCAGGGCGAACAACTCCCAACGACTGATAGTAGCAAACGTACTTCTTAGTGATGATGATGGTCCTGAGGATGTAGCACCGGTATCAGATGCAGACGATGTTAGTTGTACCTAAGCATATCAAACCTAGTGGCATACCACACGACCTGCTCCTATCTTTGCTCCCAGTCACCCTATAGGTGATGGTCGACCTTGGGCCGGTCATGCTAGTGACACAGGGGTAGAGGATGGTGTGAGTGACTTCACAGGATACTATGATCTCAAAGAGGATGATGATGATGAGTCAAAGGAGGTTCCATCGTAGTATGTCTTCAGGGTGAGACCACTATAGGACCAACAAGAGGTGGACACTGACGAGGAGACTGAGTCGAGACTGCAGTCTAGAGCTCGTGGTTTGATTCCTGTAGGTGTTGAGAGACCAAGTTAGAGCGAGAGGGGGGAGTGTAGTAGGTTTGTGCCCCCAGCTATAGATCAGACTGCAGAGCTCGTAACACCTTCAGCAATCTGAGATCCATCCTGGTGAGATGGAGATCCAGGTTGGCTTTGTTTCATTAGTTTGATATTCTTTATGTTTATTGTTTACGATGATTATGTGGGAATCTAATTTCTATCTTATTTTTATTTTACAGTTGGGACCAACATTTGGTGGGACTTTGTGAGTCACGTCATAGTAGACATAGTACCTTCAGATGTATCTGAGCAGCGGGTGTGGGCAGGGTATTCACCATGACCATCCATTGGGTGACATGCAATGATATTTATGCCTTTCATCAGGTATAGGATGACTATAGAGGCTATTATAGAGCAATCTGCATGGGAAAGGGAGGAGTTACTTCAGAGAGATGAGCGCACCGAGGCTGAGCTTTAGGCGCAATGGGAGCAGATGGTAGCGGTGCCTACAACGGAGAGAGAGCCAGTCGTTGGTGAGTTCTTCCTGCTTAAGGTCCGTCAGGTGAGAGCTGACAGAGATAGGGCTCAGGCTGAGAGAGACCAGTACCATCAGATGTACCAGGAAGCACATGAGGAGGTGATAGGGCTGAGAAGTGAGATTAGGGGGTTACAATTGTGGAGTGTCTCTAGGAGTCATTCACAATCCGTAGCTACACATGGTTAGGCCTCTATCACACGCACACCACGAGAGCCTGAGGGTATAGGTGACCGAGGTTTAGCTATATGATGTGTAGATATTATGTACTATGACATCCCATTTTGTTATGAGGGATAGTCGACTTGGATGTATATTTGAAACTGATGATATATATATGATGAAGTTATTTTTTTGTCTATGTGCAATGGTTTTAATCCATCACATGTGATTTTTGTAAAATGCAACTAGTGATGATTGTTGAAGGCTAATATGGAAATGTAATTAATACTATTGTTACATACTAACAATTTTCTACAGAATATATAGTAACAAAAGCAATGATTAAAATTTCACATATAACCCAAATTTCCATGCTATGTTCAGTTAATACAATTGTGATATAAGCAAATAATACATAAGTAGGATACAACAATGATTAACCGAGCAAAGATGTAATGTTAAATGAATTAAGACAAAATAATAATATCTTGTCAAAATTGAAGCTAATCTATCCAATAAATTTTCTTTATAACATTTAACCTCAAATCTTAAGCATGAAATTTCTTGAGGCATGCTACGTTAATAGGTTCCTTAAGCAGCGTACCTTATTCATCAGCTAGTCTATATGCCCCTGATCCAAAGACCTCAGTTACTATATACTATTCAAGCTAATTAGGGTTGAACTTAACTTTTTCTCTAGGAGATGGATTTATATTGCGTTGATTTTCATAAAGTACCAAGTCTCCAATGTCAAATGAACATTGTATAACATGTTCATTGTATGATCGTTGTATGTTTTTCTTATGAGCCTTGAGGTGCTCAAGAGCATTTATTCATCTTTCATCAAGAATCTCAAGTTCTTGTAGTCTTTTCTTGCATTTTGTATCATCGTCGATAATGTCTCGTCGATAGTGTATTGCCAGTAGCCGTACGAATGCTTGTTCTGTAGGCCCATAATGCATAAGATAACAGAGTGTGCCAATCCTTTTGATGTTTGTTAACAGTCTTTCATAGAATCTATCTAATAATTTTGTTTGAAGCTTCTGCTTGGCCGTTTGATTGAGGATATTAAGGCATAGAGAAGCGATGTTGAATATGATATTTTTCAAGAAATTTCTTCACATCCTTGTTCTTAAATGGTGTACCATTATCAGAAACGAGGGAGGAAGGTATTCCAAATCAAGAAATAATATTATCTTGTATAAACTGACAAATTACGTCAGCGGTCATGGATTGTAAAGGGACAACTTCGACCCACTTTGTGAAGTAATTAGTGGTAGTAATGATAAATTTATGCCCTTGAGAGGAGGGTGGAGAGATTTTACCAATTAGATCCAAGCCCCAAATAGAGAATGGCCAAGGTGAAATTTGGGCATGAAGCTCTTGAGCAGGAGCTCAGATTAGGTGATTATGTTGTTGAGATTATGGGCATTTCTTGACATAAGCAAAGGAATATTATTCCATGTGCTACCAATAGTAACCCATTCATAACAATTTTTGTACCAAGGATTTTCCCCCAAAATGCCCTCCACAGGCACCAGAGTGAGCTTCTTGTAAAGCTATCAAAATTTCTGAATTACTTAAACATTGGAGTAAAACTTCGTTGTAGCTTCATCTATATAAGACATTCGATAGGATAATGTATCATGCCACTATTTTGCATAGACAGATTCAAGCATTCTTAGATGTTGAATTAGGAATGGTTCAATCACGCAAATAATTGAATTTATGGGAGAACCACTCATCAGTATATGTATTACCACAAAGTTCCAAATTTGTAACTATAGGATCTTCAATTGTCAGTGTTTTAAGATTATGGATAATGAACATAAATTCCTCAGCAGAATCATCAAGGGATATAAGGGAAGCTGCGGTTGCCATTGCATCTGCATGTCGATTGTCTTTCTTGGGAATAGTATTTATTGAAAAGGATGTAAATTGTTTCAAGAGAGATATTGCAAACTCATGATACTGAGATATCTTGTCATGCTTAGTTTGATATGATCCAGCTATTTGTCATACAATTAGATGGGAATCACCATATAATGTAATATTTTTGATATTAAGAACCAAGGTGGCACGAAGTCCTACAATAAGAGCTTCGTACTCGACAATATTATTTGTGCATGAGAAATCTAGGTGGTAAGACATAGGAATCGACTTTCCTGCAGGGGGTATTAATATAACACTAGCACCGGAGCTGGTTTGACATATTGACCCATTGAAATACAATTCCCATTTATCATCTTTAGTAATTGCTAAAATTTGGTCATCGGGAAATATGTCCTAATGTTGTGTAGTAAAAGGTAAAGGAGCTTCAGCTAACTGATCAGCTAACACTTGCCCTTTAATTGCTTTTTGAGAAATGAATTTAAGACCAAATTCAGTTAACAACATAACCCATTTAGCAAGATGACCCGACAAATCTATTTTTGCGAAAAGGTGTTTCAAAGGGTTGAATTTTACCATCACATGTATTTCAGCATTTAAGAGATAATGTCTAAGCTTCTATGTTGCAAAAATTAAAGCTAAGCAATGCTTCTCAATAATAGTGTATCGCACTTCATAATCGAGCAAAGTTTGGTTGATATAATAAACAACACATTCTTTGCCTTTAGCATTATGTTGTGCTAACAAGGCTGTTAGGGCATTATTAGATGCTGAGATATATAGTAGAAAGGGTTTATCAGGGACAATAGGCTGTAGAACAAGAGGATTAGCTAAATAAGCCTTTAAATCTTTGAAATCTTTTTGACATTCATAATTCCATTGAAACTTTGAGTCGTACAGTAATTGCGTAAAAGGGCGAGTCCTGTCCGCGAGTTGTAAAACAAATCAGCAGATGGCCTGTATCTTCCCTTGTAAACTACGAAGTTGGGATATGTTCTTAGGTGTTGGCATATTAATAATTACGTCTATCTTTTTCATATCCACTTTGATACCACAATTTGAAATGATAAATCCTAACAGCTTTCCACTGTCTACACCAAAAACATACTTACGAGGATTTAATCACATGTTATATTTCTTTATGTGATCAAAGATTTGTCAAAGATTCATAGCATGATCTTGGCGACGAATGGACTTCGCCAAGATGTCATCAACATAATCTTCTAAAATATTGTGCATGTAATCATGACGTATAAGGGTCATTGCACGTTGGTAAGTAGTTCTTGCATTCTTAAGTCCAAATGACATGACTACCCAATAAAATGTACCCCAAGGTGTTATAAAATCTTTTTTATATTGATCTTGAGGGTTTATTAAAATTTGATTATATCCTAAAAAACCATCCATGAAAGAGAGTAATTCATGGCCAGCTATATAATCAACAATCATATTAATGTTAGGAAGTGGAAAATCATCTTTCAAAGATGCATGATTCAAATCTCAAAAATTTGTACACATTCTTATATGACCATCAGGTTTAGCGACGGCAACAATGTTCAAGATCCAAGGTGAATAGTTAATAGGGCAGATAAAGCCAGCTTGTAGAAGCTTTTCTATCTTAGTTTTGACAAGTAATGCAACATTAGGATTCATCTTACCAATCTTTTGTTTAAATAGATTAGCATATGGTTTCAAGATGATATTGTGTGTTACAATCTGAGGATAAATACCAGGCATGTCTAAATAGTTCCAAGCAAACAGTTCATAAAATTCATGTAGTAACTTAGTCATTTCTTCCTTTTCTTCTGCATGTAAACAATCATCAATAGGGATAACTTTTTCAGTGTTATTGTTCTCCATGAAAACATCAACAGTTTTTCCATTAAGCATAGTACTGTGGTCTAGGAGATCGGGTGATTGTGGTAGGTCTTTAGATTCTTCATTAGACTTTAGAGTAGCGTTTATCATGCTAGTAGTTTTTCCATAATATGCACTATTGTTCAAACAATAAGGTAAACCACATTTATGATGGTAACAAGGAATTTTGTCATAAACACTCAAGAATTCCATTATCACTTCATCAGTTGAAAAGATATCCAAAGGAATCGCTCTTAGAGGACAACTAGTGTCAATCATCTCAGGAAATATCAAGTTAAGTGTTGATATTGTATTCACATTAAGAGTAGGATGTCTACAGGATTTAGATTCCTTGAAAGGATTATATCCAATGCCACTTGAGTAATGTCACCAAGTGGATTCTATAGGGACTTTGATTCCTTGTTGATTAATACCACAACCATTACCTACATAATCATAATTTTTATAAAGGATCTAAAATCCTTGACCATAAAGAGAAGCCATTTCCTTAGAAGAAGGTGGAGCTTCGTAATTTTCATAATCGGTAGTGTAAGTACAAGTATTATCTAAATTTGTTATCAAAGAAGCATATGCTTCATATTCAAAGCATGAGATGATATTGATGCAATATTTGATGTTTCAGGGACATGATTATTAACTTTATATTCTCCCATGGAAGAAGATGTAAAATCTAATGAACCCCAATTATCACCAAGAAATGCATTCGATTGTTTGGACTCTTGCACAACATTGTTTAGGGCAAGAGGATTTGACGAATCAACTTTCAAGTTGTTTAAAATCTTAGGATAAATGACTTGTTTTTGTGATTCAATTTGTAAACAGTTATCAGGTTTAGGATCAACATGAATAGTATGTAGTTTATCTTTGAAGATAAATTTGATTGAACGATGTAAAGTAGAAGGAACTACCCCCAAGGCATGATTCCAAGGTCTACCAAGAATCATGTTGTAAGATAGAGAACAAGGCATGTCATGAATCAGGGTAGGCACAATCATAGGTCCTACTTATACAGGTAGAGTTATAGTGCCCACAGATTGTCATCCAACATTGTCAAAGCCACGGATACTTATCATTTCTGGCTTAATCAAGGATGTATCAAATTTAATATTATGTAATAAGTTAATGCCAAAAACATTAAGAGATGATCCATTATCAATCATAACTCTCTTAACCAGTGTCTTGTTTATTCTAATGAAGATAATCAAAGGATCATACTGATTCTTAAATTCAAGA
Source organism: Cunninghamia lanceolata (assembly GCA_027924645.1). Lineage (NCBI taxonomy): Eukaryota > Viridiplantae > Streptophyta > Pinopsida > Cupressales > Cupressaceae > Cunninghamia > Cunninghamia lanceolata. The sequence goes on along the minus strand of BSBN01000828.1, from coordinate 12,438,892 downwards.
GATGACAACTCATGTTGTTGAAACAAAATATCTGTTTTTGTCACATGCATACAATCTAATAGAGTTTCTACATCATTTGGCTTGACATCAGGTGGAACAATCACCTTTTGTAAAGCTTCTCGGAGCATTCCATGGTAAGTAGGTGAAGTCTGTATAATCTCCCAAAGAGATATCTTTGCAAGAGTAGCACATAGCTGCTCTATAAGATCATAGTCTTGACCAACCTTATGTGTTAAATGAGGTGCTTGAGGAAGCATAGGTTGAGAAGCTGGTAAAGATATCAGAATGCTCAGTTGTTGTTTGCTTTGTTTATTAATCTAAGTGTTATATGCATGAGCAACCATATTATGACTAGGTTGTTGTAAATGTTGATGTGCTATTTGTTTAGCATAGTTGTAAATGTGATCAGGAGGTTGAGAAGAAGGTGGAAGACCTCTAACAGTGATCACCACTTTAGAAGGTGGTTTAACCACATCCGAACATAAGGTGACCACAATTTTTGGTTTTCCAAATTCTTCCTTATTTTTAGGAACATAAATTGCATTTACAACTCTTTGAAACAACGATGATTTAGAAGCCGTAGTGGAATGTTCAATTGAGATAAATTCCTCGAGGGCTTCATCTAACATATCAAAGTCATCACTACTAAATGACTCATCATATACATGAAATAGTGCAAAAAATAATCTGACATTTTAACATGCTCTAATTAACCCAAGATTTAAATGTAAAATGATGGTTTATGAGATTTTATGAAAATGAACACTATACAAACTACCAAATGATAATTTCCAACTTATTTAGTGAAAAGATAAAGAATATGATTCAAAATTCAATGCATGCACTTTCACAAAAGAGGGTTTACAATCTAAATATGCTTTAGGACAACAAATTAATTTAGATTTGATGTTTAAAAGGATGCAAATTCTTTAGAGCATGGGTTCACCAAAATGTTTAGGGTGAAATAGTAGGTTTCTCTTAAAAAAGGTTAAGTCCCATTCTTTCACCTAACTAAACATTGGGAAGACAAGGACTAATCTTGGGATCAAGCTACTGATGATTTGTCTATCCCCTAATGATAATTAGGTCTGATTCAGGTGTCTAACGAAGGTTTTATCAAGTGTCCTTATTCACTAATCATGTAAAACCCTAATTACACCTTGTAATAGAAATTGATTGAATTCAGAGATGAAGCAGACAAAACAAATTACATAAAAATAGAGAAAAAGGTTTAGAGATCATGTACCTAGAAATTGAGGGCTAACTGGACTTGGGTGCTCGCTCATTAGTCCTACAACTTTCTGTCAGTGAAAATCTTCGGTATTAGCTGTCTGATGACTTCCAATAGCTCACAGATCTTAGAGAATCTCCCCAGTTGGACTAGGGCACCCACTCATTAGTCCTGAAAGCGTCGGGATCCAAAATTCTAAAATTTAGTGATGAATGTATTCACAAGATCCATCTTTCTGCCGTATCCTGTAAAACATGATTTGCACCTACAAAAGGAGGAGAAAGATGTTGTGGCTATATAGGATCTTGCCTCAGTCAAGCCCTATTTTTAGTATTCCTATCTCAACAATAGCCAAAGATAAAGATTTATAGAAGTGTGTGCAAACCTAACAAAGTATATGCAGAAATATCAAACCCTAGATGTCTCAACAAGGGAAGATCAATAACTTGCTTTAATTTCAACACTTACAACTTCACCTCAAGGAGATGAAAAAAAAATGAAGACTTACATGAAAAAGAAGGCGAATCAACAATGTCCATGGAGGATCTCCAAAATCGATGTTGGAGGCTTCAACCCTTCTCCCGATCATGCAAAAGGTGTACAAACACTAGCAAGAGCAAGATAGTCTCAAGATCTTGATTCCTAATCTCCATCCATTGTCTCCATGATAGTAAATTCAAATCACTTTCAAAAGCTTCAACAAGTCACTGATCTTCAATGGCAATTTTAGCAGAGTTTTGGCATCAAGCTTGCATAAAGATTCTGTGTGATAAAATGATTTTCAAGTGTCTATATCTAACCTTGGAAAATTCAAATTTTGAAATAATGTCTCGATATCACATGAAAACAAAAATTTGAAAATGAAATCTCAAGGTGCATGGTGGGAGCTGATACCCTGCCAAGATTCAAAATCCTGAAAAATGGGGCAAGACTAGGGTGCAGGCACCAGCCAGTCCCCCATTTTCCAATTTGATCTACATCTAGGGGGTCCCAGGGACCCATAATCCAAATTCTCTTTCTGGGTTCCATCAATAGTTATCTCAGAAAATGAACATTTTGCAACTAGACACTAGCTAATCAAGGTTTCAGGAAAGATAGAAACAAAGAGGTTAAGAGGTCACCAAAGTCGAGGAGCTAAACCAAGGGAAATTGTACCATTCCATACAGGAGGACAATTTATGACGTAACAGATCCAATGAAATAACATTGTAATATTGTTAGATTAGATTCAACAATGATTATTGAGAATGGTGCACATCTATTAATTTGTATGCTAACAACTAAGTAATTCTCTAAACTAAGAAAACTACTCTAAAGAATCAAGACAAACTACACATTTTGTCTAGACTGAAGCAAAAAATAGGAAATTTAAATTTACCATTTGCCAATCATTTTCTTTGTAAATAAAGTAATGACATATATTTATGAAAAATAGAGATTAAGCATTATATCTACATAAATGAATAATGTTAATAGGTTCTTTAATAGGCAAACTATGCATATCAAATAGTTTATATGCATTCGATCCAAAGAGTTCAGTGATGATGTAAGGTCCAAGCCAATTTGGGCTAAACTTCCATATTTCGTAAGGAGGTGCATTGACATTACACTAATTTTCATAGAGTACAAGATCTTCAACCTTGAATGAGTGATGAATGACACTCATTAGATGAACTGTAAAGTACGTATTCCAAAACAATAATTACTAAAGTAAATAATCAACTTATTTACATTAAATCAAGTAAAAGGATAGATCTTCTATATATCAACAATAATGTCATTACTTCTTACAAATCTACGTGCCATAACTAGGTGTTAACACTATAAAAGAATATACATTGTACATCTTAGGCTCTCATGCCATAATGCATCTCAAAGAATAATAAATTAGAATATTCAAGTACAAGTAATGAATAATAAATTAAATGACTATCATCATCCGCTACTAACCCACATGGTCATCTGCAAGTTGAGAGATGGGAACATGGCCCAGGCACTTTTCTGCTCAACCACGAAGCAATTACACTTCCCAGAATCCTTCATGACACAAAAGATACCAGACCCTACATGAAATGCCTAGCAATCTAGAAACAACTGGCAGGAGGGAATGCCCGATGCAACCTGATGTCTAAATGCATATCTAAACTAGAATGTGCAATATCTCACAATTAGGATGTGGCAAAGAAACATATTAATATAGTTTTTATAGACAATCTTTCATCTATTTCAATGAACATGGCTTGGCTCAGGCACTTATAAAAGTAACAATCAAATCCTAAAAAGAGGAAAGGTCTTCTTTGTTTACCCACATTCGACATCCTAGCCTGAAAGTAACCCAATCACTCATAAAATGATAAACTACTTTATTTCAAACAAATCGATATCACATGCTTTTGCCTAGATATAGATACTAATTCCTTACTTTGGTCAATCCATGGGAATACACTTTCAAGCAATTAATTCTAACTAAGAGCTTCATTTATTCATTCAAGATACACATAGAAATTTATAAAACTAGTTATATCTTTTAACCCATATTTCATTCATAATTTCTCAATATAAATCTAGATCTATCACTTATGACCACAAGCATGTTTATAATTCATCTCAATTGTATTTGTGACAAGGATTTAAAAATATAAATACTATTTAATATCTTCATAAATGCCAATAAAATATCATTTACAACAAAGGCATAAGAAGAAAAAGTCAGTTAAGTATATCCTAAAATTGCTACAAGAATTTTGTTGTCTGCTACAGGAAAACAATCAAGTTTGCTACAAGAAAACAAGTGTTGATCTGCTATAGAAACTATTACTGGTATAGGATTAAAAGTAAATTGCTATAGGAAAATAGAAAAGTCTACTACAAGAGTAATGTTAAGTTTGCTATAGGATTACATAACTGTGACAATAATGAATAACAATGATATGAATAATAAAATAGTCTGCGATGGGAAACAAAAAAAATAGACTGCAACAGGAAAACAATTTACTATAGGAAACAATATTCTATGATAATAAATAAATAAATCAATGATAGGAATAGAACTAGTTGACTAGTTGTTTACACAGGCCACTACCAATAACAAAGGCCGATGCCATGCATGTCGTTTCTAGAGCATAGAAGCTGGTAAAAGGTCAAACATGTTGGCTTATAGTTTAAGAGGCTATTTAGAAAATTAATATAGGTCGATCAATATTACAAAGACCACAAGAATTTAATAGGCTAATACATTAGACAAACCGTTTGGAAAATAGTTCAGGATGACAACAACTTTTGAGGTAAAGAATCCAAAATAACTGTCAATAGTAAAAGAAAATAACTCAGGTCGTTTAGGAAATATATAGGATAGGCCGTTGTGGCGATGAGGCTAATATACAAAAGCATGTTGAACTACATCATAAACAGAGGCTAACAAAATGAGGTTCAGGCTGACAACATATTAAAAGGGCCAATTTTAAACCAAATCAAACATGGTTTAGATGTGATCAGTCATTCATCAAACATAGAGGAAGAAAGCTCAAAGAAAAAAACATCAAAATAACAGGTGACATGAAACTTCTTGCAGTTTAAAAGATGAAAAAAATAGGCAAGCTGCAAGCGTTGAAAACAACATGGGATATGCAAGAAAAATACTCTCATTCATCTAAAACTAGTATAAAATCATTCTACAGATCCTAATTTTTTAATAGGCAGCACACTTGCATTCAATAGTTTGAAAACATACCCGAAAAAACTATGAATTCCTCCCTTTTATTGCCGGTGATATTCTTTTTGTTGCTACTCCTTTTCCTTTCTATTGCTAGTGGTATTCTTTAGTTGCCACTGTGTTGTTGATCTTCTATTTTCTGCCTCCTCTTTTAATGAATAAAAAATCCCTCTTCTCCAAAATTGGCATTGTATTTTAAGATCAACTTTTTTATATTTTTAAAACTCCAGTTATCTTTCATTTTGCATGCCCTTGGCGTCCAATACCATAGATTTCTCTTTTGTAACTTTTAAACTCTCTCTCTTATTGCTGCCACTCTATTGTATGGAATACGATTTATTATTAAATTTAGATGTAGTTAATATATCTTTGAATTTATTTATTTATATCCTTAATAATATATTTTTAATTTTAAATGAATCAAAGATATTATTTTCAAGCAAGAGTACATTATATATATATATATCTAGAAAAACGCTTTTATTAATGATAGTTAAATAAAATTATATTATACAATTCTATTAAATAAGGTGAAAGAACGTAAAAATACATGGCTAACTTATGCAATTCAAATGGACGTTTTGAAGAAAAAAAACACATACTACATAATCATCATACATCAATCACATTCATTAACCATATGAATGATCAAAATGACTAGTAACCATATAACGATGCATAATAAAGCCACTCAATAATATAATATGACATGAAACTAAGTGAGTGTTTGCATGCCTCAAGTTTATCCATCATGCCAACTCTTTCCGACAGCTAGGGATTTGCTACCTTAGCCATGTTCTCATCTTCGACATTTTTCCTTCACTTAGTCACACTTAGATTTTCATCAATAGGTTAGTTCTTTATAATCATAGCTGAAGTAAGAATAAGATATACATCCATAATCATACCAATAGTTATTGATCATTAAATTAACTTTCAGATTTTATACATTTTAAATAACAACAATTTTACCTTTACCCACATGAAATCACTCAATAGTAAAACAATCATAGTTAAATGTCTAATTATCTAAATTATAATTAAAGTCCAAAAATGAGATATGACATCCTTCCCCACTAGGAAGAGACATTGTTCTGATGTCATTACACACATACTGAAATAATTAAAGTATCTCACTATAACAATAAATGTATCATCAAATTAAATAACAATATATCAACTATGCAAAAAAAAAGAAAGTCTACTAAATCCTCAAATGAGGAAAAGATCTATCTATCTCCTCAACATCCTCCCATGTGGAACTATCCACTAACTATTGATACCACTAGACCTTATACTACATAATATCCCTGTTACGCAACTTAACATTGTGCCTTAAGAATTTGAATGGGCTCCACCAATACTACTCCTGGATCCTATAGTTGTAAAGCATGCCAATCAAGTATGTGCGAAGCATTAGGATGATAAGGCTTAAGTAAATAGACATGAAAAACATTATGGATTCTAGAAAGAGTAGGTGATAGAGCAAGTCTATAAACAACATGATTAATCACTTCCAACACATCAAATAGTCCTATGAATCTAGGAGAAAGTTTGGATGATTTTCCAAATGAAACTAAACTCTTCTGAGGCTTGACCCTCAAAAAGACTTTATCCCCTATTGAAAACTATCTGAACATCCTATTCTTGTGTACATAACTCTTTTGTCAATCTGAAGCTTGCTTCAATTTCTTTTTGATCAACCTCATCTGATCATCCATTTCCGTAAGCATATTAGGTCCAATTACTATCTTGTCTTCTACCTTGTCCTAAATAGTGGATGTTCAACATTTATGCCCATAAAGAGCTTGAAAAGGTGCCATCCCCAAAGATACATGGTATGAATTATGGTAAACTAACTCCACCAATGGAAGATACTCCTACCATTTATATTGTTGATCCATACAATACATCCTAAGGAGGTCTTCAACTACTTGATTAACTCTTTTTGTCTGACCATTAGTTTGAGGATGATATGCTAAACTAAAATTCAATTTAGTTCCCAAAGATGCATTCAATGTTGTCCAAAACCTGGAAGTCATACGAGTGTCTCGATTTGAAATGATCGTCTCTGGCACTGCATGCAATTGAAATATTTCTAGGGCAAACTTCTTAGCTAATATCAACAAACCATCCATCAGATTCCCTAGGATGAAATGTGCTACCTTCGTCAACTTGTCCACAACTACCAAGATGACATCATGTCAATTCTTGGACATTGGTAACCCCTGAATGAAATCCTTACTTATCACTTGCCACTTATGTTATTGAACACTATGCAGGTACAATAGTCCTGCTGGATGCACATGCTCAGCCTTGACTCGCTAGCATTCCAAATATCAAGCCAAAAATTCTGTTACATCTTTCTTAAGTCTAGGCCAAAAACACAAAGGTCTCAACCCTTCTACCATTTTTGTCACTCGAAGGTGCCCCGACTATGGTGCATTGTGGATCTCAAAAACTAAAATCCTCAAATTCCCTGAGTCTAGAATATACATCCTACCTTGATATCACAAAATTCCATCCAACTCAAACACATAACCATCAAATTGATGATCTAAGGGATCTTCTTCTAAAGCTTGCTTTACTCTGGCATAATAGTCACCCCCTTGCAGATTTTGTGTAATGCCTAGCCAAGAAAATATCAATAAATGACAATTTAATAAATAAATTAGAAAGAAATAATGAAAATATAATATGATCTTACAGGAGAAAAATTTCTTATTTTAACTTAACAAACTACCTAATAGACATAAGTTTAGTTTAATTCATCATAAATGAAAATTAGGATATAAACATTTCTTTTACAATTATAATCAATAACAATTTACACTATATGATCATCCACTCGCAAGGTGAGAAAGTACTTTCTGGCTTCAGTATCCTACACAGTTAACAAACGTAACTCTGTACACTCAATGTAAACATTAGTTCTGCAAGGTTGATAAATATACATAACAGATATCAATGTACAAAATAACGAGTCTAAGGCCCTAAGGGACCGACCTAATGTCTCGAGGGCTCATGATGGCCTTGCCTACATATGCGTAGCAGAGAGACTTCATAGTTCGGGACTTGAACTTGTAACCATAAGATGGTTTCATACAAATAAAAAATTCTAAGATGATATCAACATCTTCTAAATCTTAGATATACACACATTTCAATCTATTTTTGAGAACAGAAGAAGATTAGGGTTTAACTTTCTCATTCTTATAAAACTTCACAAAACATAAATGATTCTTTTCAAACTGATATATGAACAACATCAAACAATTTATTTATAAATAATTACAAAAATAATTTAATACATTCTCTTTTATAATATTCAAAAGTTCCTTGGCACATACAAAATTGACTAACACCTTATAATTCTATTTCCATATGTCATTGAAATATAAGATAATATCTTTCATAAGCAACAATAACTTGATCATCTAATAAACTAAGAATAAATACCAACTAAAAGTACAACGTACATATTCAAAAAGACTTTTAATCATGCTTAATTTCATCATTAAGGATCATTCAATACGATTACACTCATTTGGAAGACAATTCATTAGCAGATAAACCAACAATCAAGATTTTCCAAAAATCTTCCATCTAGTCATTTTTTGATATATTGATAGAAATTCACGATTCTATTTCATAGGAATTAAGTCTAATAAGATAAGTTCCTTCTCTATTGCTTAGACAGGGGGTTTATTAGCAATAACCTCATCTAACCCTATACTTGTCTATGAGGTCAATACTTATAGAGCTATAAATTTAAAGGAATAAGTTATATTTCTAGCAACGTTATCAATTACCCATTCAACAATTGAAGGCACCAATCAATCATAACTCACATCACTATGGTTATTTAGAGACCATATGTTAGTATAGACAAACTATAAACTCATCATAAGCTACACTATATCCTACTATGCATGAGTAACATTTTGAGAAGCAATTCTCTATATAGATAAATTAAACTCATTTAATTTGTTGACTAGTTCTTATTCTTTTAACAACTTAGCTATAAATAATTCTTTATTTTAGAAAAACAATCACTTTATCTAGACAAAACTAAAAAAAATAGAATACTATCATTCCTATTATTTCATCTTACCAAATATTTAACTATTTATGTCAACAAAACCATTAATTAAAGCTTACCCTACATTTTCATATGTATCCACAATGAATACTAGGCGCTATGATCATATCGACAATAATGATAATAAATTGTATATCCACAAATAATTACTAACTTGAGCATATATAAATATATGAAAATGAATGCTAAAATCAAGTTTCTCATAACCCTTTTGGATAAATGTAACATTATTGACATATAGATAATCACATGCAACCAACCCATAATCTGTTGTGAAATTTCTAATACTTGGCTTAAAACAACCATTAAAATGCTTAGATGACACATACATAAGAATAACTTACATTCGACTTAACACTTGGTCTTGCAACCCTTTAGATTCCTGGATGGCATTCCAAATCAAACATAAACATAAAAAGAGTCTCATTCAACTTCATAAAGTAACAGAAGTGCTTGATCCCACTCGTGTTCTCTAACTTACTAAAATATTAAATATTGAGACAATTTGTTATAATGAGTTGGAAGCAGACAGATCCTATTTTGATCAATTGGTTTCCACTATTAAACATTGATAGACCCACTTACATGAAAGTAAATAGCAGGACAAGCCTACAAGTGTTTGAGTGAACATGAACTCAAGTCTTTCCAAAGACAACTAGCACACCTGACCAACTAAGGTATGAGCCACCAAGGGGAATTGGATGATTTAAGCTTACACATGAAAAATGGGATATTACATTGTATTACTCATGAGAAATAGATTTTTATAAATGTCTATTGGTAGAAACAATTTACACTCCTGATACAAAAATGTGGAGTAGCCTCATAGGTAGTGCAACCTGATAGCATATACGAGGTCCTAGGATTGAGTCCTTGTAGGGCTATGAAAATTTAACATGACATCAGACCCAGATTATAAACCCATAGCACTGAAATGTGCCATATCCTGCCCATTATATGGTTGCTCTAGGCTCGAATTCGAGAAATAGGCCATTGTAAATGACTCGATAATGAACTACTTAAGATAGTTTTACCATCCCACCCCAAAAACAATACTAAAATTTGACAATGTCAGACTGTAGAAACACCACAACATGCTTTAAAACAGATGGTTTCACCATTTTACATGTTTCAATGCATTCATGAGTTTGTTCAGAATTTCAAGCTACTGGATTGATATGGCTTGTGCATGATGTAGGGTTGTCTTAAATTAATGAAATTAGGGCCTACATTACTAGAAGCAACCCAAAAGAAAATTTAAGTAAAGGATTCATACCTTTCCATCTTCTTTGAATACTTTTCCAATCCCATCGAACATGCAGACAATCTAGGGTCTGCAGTTGGAGTTGATATTCACAAGCGGTCTCCTCCACTGGGCCTTTAAACCCCACTTGAAGATTTAACACCCAAGGCACATGATGGTCTCTGCAATGGAGAAACCCTCACAACATTAATGGGGGCATGTAAGCGATTGGGGCTAACAGAAGGGATATATTGTGCTACTAATGTTTTCTACATTTTTAAAACTTCGCTCCTTTTCCTTCATTACATATCACCCTCTTGATTTTTTTTCTCTAGATGAAATTATCTTCCCTCTTCCTTTCCAGATTGTTCCCATTCACCACTAAATGAAATAATTAATTAGCCTTTACTTCCACCTTCTTCTTGCTTGTAACGTCCTAGATGGGGACATAAGAATCTTCCAAGGAAAATAACTCTTCCACTACAAATCCCAACACCCAAATTCTCATAAACTAAAAATAGATTAAAGAAAACTTTATAAAATATTTAAATAAGACAACAAATAAAAGTAATGCATAATTTTATTTTCTATACAATATTAAATTATCCAAATAATTATTTTGAACTGAAACATCATAATTAATAAATAAGGTTAGGTGACCTTACATTCTTCCCCCTCTAATAATGGACTTCCTCCTGGAAGTCATCAAGAGAATGAATATTTCCTAACTTCATCACATCCAACAAAAGTTAGATTTCATCAAAAAATTTACTAAGTCGACTAGATATTCTTTTTTTTGATCATGCAATAGTATAAAATCTACATCACTAAATGAAGAAAATATAGAGAAATCAAAATTCGCTCACCATCCAACCATAGGATCTACTAGGTCAAATCCACCCCGAGCATAAAATAAATCTTATTTACTCATTAACAATAAATAGTATTCATTCATTAATCAAGAAATTTAATCATAAAATCAATCATAAGCTTTCCAGTTAGAAAAGAAGAGAAGGGATCCTCTATATGTAACTCCTTTACACAAAAAAAATTCCCAAGAACACAAAATCTGGAGTGCCCCTCTAGTTTCACCTTGTATGTGTAGGTGGTCGAACTATGAAGGATGAAGATGAAGGTAAAATACTCAAAATACTTAGGGTATGGTAGACAGGTTGAAGGTAGGTTTATTGTTTTGATGTAGTTGATGACACTCATTGATGGTTATTATGATGACATTGTTGATGTTTATGATTAATGCATTATGCTTATGATGTGATCATTTATGGGTTAATTGATTATGTAGATTAGTTTAGTATGTGCTTTATCTGTTCAACCAATTATGGAGTATAAAGATTTAGATTTTGGCATGCTTGAATTAGATGATCACTCTCCAGATCGAGCCGACTTATTATACTATTAGGGTGTATTTGTCTTTTGTTAAGAAAACATCTTGTCTTCCATCGAACCCTTGGTGTAAATTTAGATCAACCAACTTTTCCCTTGTTGAAAGAATAAATTCTGGTGCATCTATGGAACTCTGTGTCGTCAGCCTAAAGTGTAGTAGAGGTGCATTTGTTCCTTGCTAGTCAAAGAAAGAATTACACCTCTGTAATTTAGATAAAGTCACACCAGTATTAATTTAATTTAGAATTTGACCATCCTTGGTATGAGTTGAGTAATCCAGAAAAGTAAAGTTTAGCAATGAATACTTTTGTTACCTTAGTAAGTGCTGACTGTTATAGCATATAGCTGGGCTGAGGACACCTGAGTCTTTCCCTGTGGCATCAATTTTTGAGAGCAAACACTTAAAAATGTTGCAAATGTCAAATCAAATCTTGAAACTGTTGATTGCTGCGAATGCTTAGACCCATCATTTCTCTGCTGCTTATTCGACACTTTAATCAATGTTGCAACCATCTTTTGGTGCAAGCAATGCCTTTGAAATCAAATAGTGATCAAACGTAAACATTTTCTTGCAATTCGAGTCTTCCATCATCATTTGTTGTATCAATCTTTTGCCTGATCGAATGCCTTATTATGTGTTTTGATTGTAGTAAATCTTCCTAATTTTTGTGACTATTCCATTACTGCGAGTTGTCTGAGTCCGCCAATAATTTATGGCAACCAATTTTTAGAAGCTAAAGTATCATTATTAGAAAGTGTATAGTATGAAATCGAATCATGATAGTCGTAGGTTTTTATGAATAGAAAGTCTAGTTTTTGTGTAAATAGAAGTGTATTGTTTTCTATCAATGCTATATAGATGCCATTCAATATGGGGCAATAACGAAAATATAAGATAGTTAATTATATATGTATGTGTATTGCACTATATTTTGACATATATGTATTTAGTTATAATCTTGCTTAATAGAATACATTCCTAAATACTAGTGTTAATAAATTATAATGTATGGTTATGAATCTTAGTTCATGTCTTGTGATCGACTAGATTGAAGGAATAGGTAATCTAATAAGTGTTTCTAAATAGTAAATTAGTTATTTAAAATAATTATTTGGATTTAATTAAATCTAGACTTGAATCATGATGGGAGGTCTTACTTTTTCTACAGGTACAAAAGGGGGGGGGGAAATCCAGAGGAAGGGAAGTCGGGGAGAAAAGTGGAAACCAGTGGAGGGCAAGCTTAAACTGGTATGTATCTCCATGCTTTGCAAAAGAAAATAATTGTTTGTCTCATCTGTATGTTTGGGTTTGCATGCAATGTCTTGGTCATCTGAATTCTGATGGTTTAAAGTTTTTCTCTTATGGTTTCTTTACTCTTATCAAATTCAATCTTAAATATTCCCTGCAACCCTGTTTCTCTATTAGAGGCCATTTCCTGGGGTTGTTATCATATTGGTCACTTGATTGATCCCCAGCTTCATGCTACGTTTGATGGACTTTTGTGTCTCAGCTCTAGACTTCCACATGAAATTGTTATAGGGCACCCTGAATGTGATTTTATGACTGTTTCTTGTGCCAGTGCATTGAAAGCTTTTAAAATATTCATATGAGATTTATGGAGGATGATGATTTCATTAGAAGAAGATGAAATAATTGTGGCTTCTATGAGATTTATGGAGGATGATGATTTCATTAATTCTCCTGAATTCAAAGATTTTTGGATTAAGATGAAGATGAAAGAATTTCAAGAACAAGTGGAAATAAATAAAATGGGTGCTGATGAATCTCAGCATGAGCAAATTGTTTCACAAACTTTCAAGAATATGAAAATGGATGAAATAAGTGTCAGCCCTGATGAGGCTAGACAAATGGTATTAAAAAGCAATATTCTGATCATTCCCGATCTTGAGTTGAAGAAAATGTTTTTGTTAGACTAGGCAAGGAATCAAGATGACCCCATGCCAGTTTTTGAATTTGACTATGAGGAAGGTGTCAGTGGTTGTGGTTTCAATACAAAAATAGAGACTTTGGCAATATGGGCAAGACAAAAGAACACCAACAAACTAAGATTACTTGATGTGGTTCAAGAAATAAGAGGAACAACTATGGTCAAGACATTCCAAGACACATCAGCAACTAAAGCAGCTACCCTCACTATGCATACTGCATTGTTTACATGAGCTACTGTTGTAAAGCTAGAGCAAAGATTGTTTGATTATGAGAGAACTTAGATGGAGATGAATGATGAGGTAAATAGATTGTATCTTGAAAATGTAAACCTGAAAAAATAATTGAAGGGTGAGAGTTCTTCTCAGATTCAAGCCATTGTGCCATTTCAAACACCTATGCTACAAGAGACTTGTGATACCATAGTGACTGCTGAACAATTCAATGTTTTGAAATTGAAGTTGGAAAAAGAAATTGAGGAATTGAAAAGCCAAAACGAGAAAACAAATAATGAGGCAAAATTGAAAAATCTTGAAGTGTTTGAGAAAATTTTGGAATATAGAGTTAAAATGGTTGTTGACAAGTTGAGAGTTGTGCATGAATGTTATTCTTCCTTGTCTGAGGCCATGGAATGGTTGAAAGTACATTTTTATATTTGAGATCCCTTGTATCAAAGATGGCAGTCAACACATCACACACTAATCACTCTATGTAAAGTTCTACAATGGAATCAAGATGCTCTTGCAGCTCTAAAGCCAACAGAGAAAATGATCAAGATGATATTGGATGAGTATCAGTAAGTGAATGGTGAGAATCGAAGAATGTAGGCAAAGATTGATTCTTTTGCCACTTTCAAACACTATTTCATTCCATCAATCCTAACAGAGAATGAAAAGATCAAGGATTTTTATGCATGGAAGGATGAATTTGGTCATACAATTTTGTAAGGTCATGGACTTTTGAAAAAGGATGAAGATATCAATATTCTCAGCTTCAACATCATTCTGGACAGAGTACTTGCTTTGGATGCTGGATATACAAAGTTTGTAATTGATGCCAAAGCATTGCTAGACAAAAGGTGGAAGGATCACTAGGCCAACTTGATCCAAATTCAAGATTATAAGTGGCCTAGTGATTTTACTGTGTTTCAATGACAGGAGAAGTATCTTTGAGCTAATGAATAGATAGGCTATACCTGTAGGGGAGCAACGAGCATCATGGCCTCATGACTACACAATATACCAATGGGAGCAAGAGTATTTGGCTCCTCCAGAAGAATAGAACCTTGAAGATGTTTCAGTGGAAGAACCGAGCCTTCAAATACTCTATCATGGAGAGGGGGACTTTTCCAGATTAGGATGATCATGGGTCTCCTATGTTGATTAACAAACTACAAGTGTATTGCAAGTGCTGTGGGCTTCCAATCAATATTGTCTACTTTCTCTATTTTCTCTTAATTATGTGATGTAGGAGCATCCTTGATTCAAGAGTAATATTTCATCAACCAAAAAAACATTTGCATTTTAGTTTGTTTGTAGTTTAGTTTGTTTCTTTTCATTTTCTAGTTCAGTTTAGGCAGTTCAATCAGAAGCAGTTTCAGCTTGTGGTCTGGTATTGGCATTTCACATCTTGCGGATATGGACTTAGCATATACATTCATTCATCTACATCATATCAAGAATTTAGAGCAATTGGATTAGTTACCAGAAAGATATCACTATCAGAAGATCAACTATTTTCTCAGAGCAGAGCATCTTGACAGTCTCAGACAAATCGACTATGGGAGAAGGCTTGCAGATCATTCGTTGACTTGCGGATCCTAATGATACATCATTCAATGATCCTTGGTTCGTGTCCAACACTTCCCAGAGGTTCGTACATTGTTCCATTCATTTAAGGAAGTGTCTATGTGTTTAGGTCTAACCTATCTATGAATACATTACAACTCTTCATTGGAGTTTGTGACCTTCCTTGGCCGACATGAAGGAATATATTGTTCCAGAGATGATATATAATGATGTAATAGATCCCTAGGAAAGTAGAAATTCAGATAGTGCTAATTGATAGTTTAGATTTTGTGCAAAGGAGCTTCAAAGCTTTATCTTGTGCATGTATGTAATCAGACCTTTGAGCCCTAGTTGTAAGCCCACATGTTGCTGGCCAGATTGTATTTGAATTCTATAATATATTGAATGACTGAATCTGCATTTGATTTATTTCTTGAGTTTTTTCCATTATGTTTACTCTTGCTGCATGGTCCAGACAGTTCATTCTACGAACCCTCCTACCGTGACTACATTATGTTTTAAGCAAAATTAATGTTTAGTTTATACGAAGAGGCATGAATTTTGAAAATATGCCATATTTTGTAACGGTTTGAAGCTTGTTGCTTCTCTTATAAAAGAGAAACCAAGACTGAATTTTGATATCATCATCATAGGCATTTATAGAAACATATATGAGGAGACTTCTATTATATTGTAATATCTATTTGAAGCAATTAATAGAGAAGAAGATTTAATTTGGTGCTCGAATTTTGGTTAAGATATCTAAGAGATCATTTCTTTGTTTGTAATGAGGAGGCTTAGTTCACCTAATGTTAATATATCTATATGTATAAGTAAATCACAGATGTTCATCATTATTTCCTTCACACAAGCATATTCAATTCATGTGGAGGCTAGAATCTGTATTACAAACTAAAGCTATCATCTAGGACATACAAGAAAAGTCTAGTATCTAGAAAACATATAGAACATAAGAAATTATATTCTAACTAAACAAAATTAATTTCAACCAAAGTAAGAAAACTGAGAAGAATGATTGAACCTAACTTTAAATGCACTTCAAATTAGCAGTGAACATCTCAGGGTTTGTATACAATGTACCAACAGAATAATGATAATTATATTTAGAAATTGTCCAGTAAAACAATAGTGAATAAGTATACCTATACTCAGATCTTTATTACATTCAATATAAAATTACACCATATATATAACCAAAGTTTAGGTGACAAGCTAACCTCTTAAGGTGACAGGCTAGTTAAGGTGACAAAACATCATCATAATCATCTGTATTTCTAACAAGATTAGAATCCTAATCACTCATGTCTGTATCTGCTTGATTTTCTTCCTCATCCTCATCTGTGACATGCTACTCATTCTCTCTCCCAATCTCTTCATTAGCAATCAAAATCTCTTCTTCAAATAGTCCATCATCGTCTTCATCCACTTCTTCGAATGTTTCTTGTAAATTAACATATTACCAATCAGACATTATATCGACAACTTCCATGAATTTTCATCTGGAATGAGACTCTATTTGAATGACATACGACATCCTGGGATTCTTACATCATCAATTAGAAATGATTGGTTAATTTGAAGAGGGGAAACATACGACTCATCCATCTTTGATAAAAATTGCCTTGTATTTGCGCGTACAAGTCCATACTCATCAAATTGTACTGCGGATGGTCGGATCCACTTACAGTTTAATAATATAGGACTATTTTCACCAAAATCCACTTTAATATTTTGTTGGATGAATCCAACATAAAATTTCTTCTCAGTGTCATGAAGAAATTCAACACTAACAACATAATCACAATTTGTCTTTCCTTTGTCTTTTTCTTCCACTCTTAAATGACTACCATAGGCCCACATTCCATTAAAACACATAGCCCATACATGTGGAGATTGTGAAATCTCACTTTCCTCCATTGTTACATCTTGACCTTCTTCTTTTGCATGACTGACTGCATTAGCAATCCATTCTTCAAATTTTGGAAAAGAATTACCTCCAATCAAATCATGACGTCTACACTTTTGAGGTCAATGTTGCATCCAAGTTTGATTCTTTTCTTCATATTTTCTACATAGAATATTAAGGTACAAATAGTAAGATTAATAATATAAATGTGTAAATACAATTGAGTAAATAAATTATTGTGTAAAATTTATTTTACCTATGCCACTTATTGAATGAAGTGTTTTGAAGAATATAGGCATGTATCACTTCTTTCTTGATGTGATAGCTTGAAGTGACATCCATTGCCTTCTAATACTTCACTTGCAACTCTTTCATCTTCATCATCATCCCATACACATCGATTGACATTTTTAAAATCCTTCATATATTCTGTACAAAATCCCATGGCCTCTTGCATTGAATACCCCTCAGACGTGCTGCCTTCCGGTTTTGTCCTAGTATGAACAATTTTTTTCAAAACCTTCATATATCATTCTATAGGATACATCCATCTCATTCTTACTGGGCCACAATGCTCTAGTTCATATTCTAGATGTATCAAAAGATGCATAGAAATGTTAAAGATTGTTGGTGGAAATTCCCATTCCAATAGACAAAGGACTTCAACAACCTCCTCCCTCAAACTATCAAAGTTTGAAGGATCTAATACATGTAAACTCATTATATTTAATATTAGGCCCAACCTTATAACTTCCAATCTTGGCCCCTTTGCCAAACTTGATATATTTACTACAATAGGTAAAATATTCTTGATTATGACATGATAGTCATGGGTCTTGAGGCCTCTTAAGCCATTAATGTCAATTTGGCTTCTAATACTACTACTTACATATCTAGTGGTAAAGCAAGTCTAAGAAAACAACTGTAAGAATTGTACACGTTGTTCCTTTGTCTAGACATAAGGAGCACTAGGTTTTCAATATTTTTCATCAGCACATTTTTCAACCCAAAGATTTCGATGAATCTTTAGTTGTCGAAAGTCTTCACATGATTAAACAATATCAAAGGCACCAAAAAGAGTTTCTATAATAGCATAGGCTATATTTTTGTTAGTATGCATAAAGTCAACAGTATGCCTAATGACTATATCCTTAAAGTATGGAAACTTATAGAATATGTACAACTATGTTACACCGCTTTCACTGCATGGATCATATCTATTACCAATAATCCCATCATTTTCAATAAATGACATTCTTTTTTGTCCATTCTCAACAATGTAATCACTTGTTATAGCAATGGTGCTTCATGATTCTCTACTTGACCATTGAAACATGTTTTTTGTCATTGATATGGATGATCCATTTTAAGGTAAGCACAATGTCCACAATAAATACACTTACACAAACTTCTTGAGTGCATCACAAAATCCTTAAAGTTGCAAGTATAACATCCATGGTATCCATGAACACTGAGACCAGACAATGTGCCATATGCAGGAAGATCATGAATCATAAACAATAAGGAATCTCTTAAAGTGAATTTGATTGAATGACCATCCCTTAAAGATTGAATTGCTTCAATTGCTTTCCACAATTTCATTAGCTCATCATATAATGGCTCTAGATAAGCATCAATTGTATCTAAAGTCACACTTTTCTTTCCTAGTATAATCAATGATAGCATTAAGAAAAATGGTTTAGTTGCTAACCATGGAGGCAAGTTATAATTTATTAAAAACACTGGCCAAGCTGACCATTTAGTACTTTGATTTGAGAATGGGTTCACCCCATCTAGAGCCAAACCCAACCTTATATTACAAGGATCTTGATAAAAATTAGGCCATCTGTTATCAAATTCCATTCATGTCTTAGAATCAAGCACATGTCATTGTTTTCCATCAGTGCTCTTATTTTGGGCATGCCATTGCATAAGTTCAACAATGTCTCTACACCTATACATTAGGAGTAACTGTGGGATTATTGGAAATTGGTGAAGAACCTTTCTAGGAACCACACCTAATTTCAACCCTTGTCTATACCTTACTTCATGACATTTTAGACATTCACTCTCACTTGCAAGATTATTGTGAAATAATACACAACCATTGACACATGTGTGGATGTTTTCATACCCTAATCCTAGCTTAGTGATTTTCTTTTTACATTGACTTCATTTTGTTGGCAATGTGGAGTCAGGTGGTAACAACAAACTTAATAATGCCAATAACTAATCTACACTCTCATTTGTCCAACCATGCACCACTTGCAAGTTAAGAATTTGAAGGGTTGTTGTTAAACGACTTAACTTGCAATTAGCATACATAGGCTTTAAAGCATCCTCCATTGACTAGGCCCAATAATCGTCTAGACCCTCATTCAACATTCTATCAACTTCAAACCCTTTGTCTAACATTGTCGCCTCTTCATCTATGTTTGATGCCACTTCATCTATGTTTGTTGCCTCTTCATCTCTCACACTCTACAATTCTATCATATCTTCATAATAATTGTAATCCCAAGGGCTTATACCACTATGCCCATATCTTATATATGTCAAAGAATTAGGTTTCTTTTTCTCACCTTTCCACCATGACATTCTTTACATGGACATGGATATTTGTCCATGTCCCTCTCATTGGCTACTCTCTCATCAAATGCATGGTATTGATCCGTAGTCTGTTGGTAAGAGACACATTTTGGATTCATGATTGTTGTCATTGATGGAAACAAAGTTCATGCCACACATCCGCAGGACATGGTGTGCCTATACTGGAAGTCAGATTGAAGAGTGTTGTGGTTCGGTAAGCAAGAGCATAGCATGTGGCAAGGTCCGACAGTCAGGTCTGGATCTCTTAGAGGAAGTATCTTAGTAAAGTGCAGACTTGGGGAAGTCAAGAGGTGTACCTTGACTGATACATTCCAGAGATTGAGCCTTCGGTGATGAAAGAGTGAAAAGATATGAGCACCTAAGTGTTGGGTTCCTATTTGATAGAGTTGATAGAGGAAGAACTGACCGGCAGAGCATCATACCTTAATCCAGATGAGTTATTGATGGTGATCAAGTTTCTTAAGGTATCATTCATGATTGGCTGACATGATTGATGGCTTCTATAAGCATCTCCTTGATACACATCACTTGATAAGTAAGGATTTAGCTGACAGATTAGAGTTTGGGAAAATATTGACTATTCCGGATGTCGACTAGAAAGGTGTTGAAATCATTGGTGCGAATATATATACCAGATGGATTTGGATCTGAAGGTGTGTGTTGAGTGTTGTGAAGTGCGAAGAAAAGTAGAAGAGTAGTGTGAAGACAGTAAGACAGGTCCGGTATGTGATAGGACATCAGCACCAAAGAAGAGGAAGAATGAAGTGCAATAGATTAGTGTATTGAGCCCAATCAGAACTGAACCTTAGCATATGTGGATGCTTCTCATCAGTTCAAGTATCTTGTTACTCTCTTTATAACTTGTAGACAGTGAGTCTCTTGTAGGCAGTGAGCCTCTTGTGAGCAGTGTGCTCAGGCAGTGAGCCCTAATTGGTAAGTGCCATTTTGTATTTCTATTCTTCTAACAGAGAATACATTTTTGGGTTAGTCACCCCGTGGTTTTTCCCTTAATAGGGTTTTCCATGTCAAAATCATTATGTTATGTGTATTGACTTTATTTCTGCTTTCATGATTATGGATGCTTATTTACTTTGATGCTGCACTAGTTGTTAAAGAAGAACAAAAAGTTAAATTAATTAAGATAACTAATTCACCCCCCCTCTCAGTTATCAACAATTGGTATCAGAGCCAACTTACTCCAAACAAAGCCTAACAGCTTGAGGAGATCTAGGAATTCAAATGGATGTGTATGGTATGAGGGAACAACTTCAGTTTGCCCTAGATGATCTTGACCAATCTAACTCTGAAGTCAATGAATTAAAGGAAAGACTCAAACAAGCTGATGATTTCATAAATGAACTAAAAGGGAAACTGAGTATCTCTATGAAAAAGAGAAAGGATCTGCTTCAACAATTGGCAAGTCAAGGTGAAGCCAATGACACAAATGAAGATCTGAAGGAGAAAACCAAGTTATGTGAAAAGTTATCAAAAGAGGTCATTATGGTAAGACATAAAATGGAATCAGGAGTTATGAAATTCACTCAAGAAATTGAAGAGAAAAGACAAACTAAAGATCGAAGACAATCTCTCAAGGAGAAATCAGAAGACTGCCACAAAATGGATGGAATAATCAGGCATCTAGAATCTGATCTTGAAGAAGCTAGAGATAATGAAGAACAACTTGAGAATTAGATTGACACTCTTAAAAAGGAGCTTCAAACAACAAATGAATACAAAGAGAAATTCAAGATAAGCTTTTCTCAACTTGAAGTTCTTCTTCAAAGCCAAAAGAGGGTAGATGACAAGAAAGGCTTGGGATATGAAAAAGGTGAAAGCTCCAGATTTGGTTAGAAGAACTCTAGATCAGAAAATCTAAGAAACATGCCTAGAAGACCTCCGGTAGGCAACCAAATGCTCAAAGATATCCTTCCTTCAATGGATACTGCCATAATTGCAATAACTTTGGTCATAAAGCAAATCAGTGTAGAAGAAGAATGAATCAAACTAGTTCATCCTTCTCCGGATAGTGTTTTAATTGCAAAAGGTATGGTCACAAAACTCATGAATGCAAAAATATGCAAATGAACAATTCATTCAATGGTAGATGTTTTTCATGCAATAGAATGGGACATATGGCTAATCAGTGTATATCAAGAGGATATCAGTCAAATATGCAAAGAAATGTTGTTTGCTACAATTGCAATAGATCCGGTCATATTGCCAAATTCTACAGAAGCAAGAATTAGGACAGAAAGGGTCCGGTGCATCATATTCAAAACCAAGACAAAGGAAAAGGAAAAGTGAATGCAGATGAAATTCAAAGGGAAATGAACAAGATATGGGTGAAGAGAAGTACAAAAAATGATGGGGATGGATCCACACTAGAATCTGGTGCTGATATTCCTTTCAAAAACTAAATAGATGAGCTCTGGCTCAGGGGGAGTCACAAAAGAAAATATTTTCCCCTAGCCAGTCAATTGGTGCCTAAAATTGGCACATGGAAGGTTGCAGACTAAAAGGGCTCTCAGAGAAACATCTAAATAACCCTTGGGGAAGATATGAAAGATTCGCAATGAATTTTAAGAGGTTAATCATTTGAGATTAATCCGGTTTAATAGTCATCTGGTAAGAACATGATTTTCACAGTTAGATCCGGTATGATTCAAATTTGAGGTAGTTTGATCTGCGGATAAATCAAATGTTTGGGGAAAGGAAGATAGATTGTCATCAATCATCGAGAATAATTCTAGGTATATCTCAATAATTTGGAAAAGATCTTTCTAAGAACAAGGAGAACAAGGCAACCAAAATAACTTAAGTTGTGCATTTATTGCAATGTGGAATTAGGGTTTGCTCAGAGATAAAAGGGTTCATTTTCTCATCATTTATACATTTGCACTCAAGAAGAAGAGAAAAAGAGCTCTGCAAATAAATTGTCTCAAGCCTCTCAAAGATCAACCACAAAAGACAATTCTTCTAGCAATCCGATCTAGCTCATTCCATGAAACCTAAAAGCGTAAAAAGGTATTTTTCACTCTTGATCAAACTCTCTCTGAATCTTTAAGATGCCTACTCTGAATGTTGTAAAGATTTTTGATAGGCCTCGCCCCAAATTTAAGAAACATCCCTACAAATCTCTAGAAGTGGATCCCTTAGGTGCCTTTTCCAGCATTCCACATGGGGTTTTGCATGTTGAAGATGTTAGGGCATACATTCATGCGAGCATTGAAGAATTTGGGGATTCCAAACTGATAGATATCTATCACAATCAATTAATAGATGACTCTTTTGATCTTAAACCTCAGTATAAGGCTATCCGGGACAAACATTTTGCACAGTGCATCCATTTCCCCTATTTTGCAGAAGATGAATGGGTCTGGTATGTTTTGAGTAGAGTGCATGACAACTTCATATGGTTGAATAAGCCGTTTAAAATCACAAAAGATGCTATTAGGGCAGTAATCAGTTTGCATTCATCCAGAGGGTTACCTATTCTTAAATCAGTCAAAAACCAAACTGTGAGTGAAGCTACCAGATCAAAATTTGACAAGAGAGCAATGACAATAGAAGAGATCATTGATCTGTATGTCAAGTTTGCCTCCATGATAATTGGTTACAAAATATATCACTCTAGCAGGGAAAACTCAGTATCCAGAACTGCAATTTACACTGCTTATCAGATGTTAAGAGAGAATGCAGACTATGATCTTTGTGAGCTCCTTCTGAACCAACTTTTGGAGAATCTACAAAAGATAAAGAAGGATAAGAAAAATTCTTTTAAATATGGTGGCTTGATACTCTACCTATTCTTTTACTACATGAATGAGCTACTTGGATCCAATGGATGGGTATGGAAAAATAACAGACCTGTTGCAATTCAAATAAGAGATTGCTTGCATGGGATTGGTGATGCCAAGACACAAAATATAGCACTCTGGGGCTATTTCAAGAATTTTTAGAGTATGATGCAAGCTTAGAGAAAGAACTTGAAATGAGAAAGGAACATGCCAAGGCAAAGGACTTAGAAATTAAAGAACAAATAGCTATTTAGCTCTATCCTTCAATTACTTCGAAACAAATGGATATGATCTTCAAAGATTGCAAGGATGATTTTAAGAGTAAGGCTAGAATGAATCAGCTCATGCTTGGAGAAACTGACAAGGTGGCAAAAGAAACAGAAGATATCCTTCAGAATGCTTTTAAAAGATTCAATATTCCTGTTATAGATGACTTAGGTAATGAACCCTTTATCATGGATGAAGAAGAAGAATCTACTGTAAAAAATGGAGAAGAGGAAAAGGAGACAAGTGAAGAGAAAACTAAGGACTTAGATTCCTCTGCTCCAGAAGAGGAAGTTCTTGAACAAGCAAACATCTCTCCTCCAGTTTCCCCTATAGACTCCAGATCTAAAGGAGAAGAAAGAATAAAGGAGAAAACCAGTCAAGGAGAAGAAGTACAAGAAAAAGAAAAAAGTCAAACAGAGAAAACCTCAGATGACAATGCTAAGGCTGCAGAAGGGGAGAAAATCCTTTCATCGGCAAGAGACACAGCAGAAGCAGTCAAAGATTTCTTAACCAAATAGATGATGGAATTTGATGAACCAGAACTTCTTCAAGGTCCATTCAATTTTGATTCCCTCTCCCCGATTCAAACCATGAAGCTAGCATCCTTTACTCAAGCAAAGGCAAAAGAAAAACTCCTGAAGTCTCACATGGAAGACTATGAGTTCATAGAAGCTGCATCCGGTGTATTGGAGAAGATCATGCCATCCTTCCAAAAGGATCCTTCTGCCTCCACATCTGGTAATCTAAAGTCTCTTGTAAATTCTGTTCATTCACATTTTGATTCCTTAGAAAAGTCAACAGAAGAAAAGGTCCGGAAGGAGTTTTTGGAAAAGAGACTCTTTGAAGTATAAGGTCTAATAAAAAATGATAGGAGAGTTATGGATATTGGAATAAAGAGCTTAGAAAATTCTCTTAAATATGGCGGAGATATCTATAAATTTTGTTTATCTTGGCCTAAAGTGACCATGGATATTGAGAAGAAAGTAAAAGAGCACGAGGATAAACTGTTAAGTCTATCTCAAAGTTTTGATCCTCTCTCCTCCTCCATAGTAAATCAAGAGTGTCAGACTATTGCAGTCATAGATGAAATAAAGAAGCTTGAGAAGGAGAAGAAAAATAGACTAAACAGGTTAGAGGGATCATTATCCCTAAGTTAGAGGCCATGCATGAGGTCCTAACTGATGCACAGGCCACAACCCAGACCAATGATCTGACAGATCTTAAGAAGGCAAAAGCTTTTGCATTCCTATTGAGTGGTCACATCTCAATTTTGGACAGGATCAAGTAGAGTTGGGTGATAGAAGTTGTACAGTTGAAGAATACTTTTGCAGACATACTTAAGTATATGTAAGTACAAATTGTATATATACTTATGCGGATATGTATAGACTGTTTTTGGAAATTTTGGTGCGCGGACCCTACCCTTTTCCATTGTTGTCAAAGGGGGAGTGAGGAGTAGTGAATAATGTGGAATCTAGCTTAGGGGGAGCTCCAGTAAAGTGTACATTAGAACAGAGCATCAACCAAGAGGGAGTGTAGTATAACACTTAGTCATTTCTCACTAAGTGTTGCCATCAATGCCAAAGGGGGAGATTGTTGGCAAGAGACACATTTTGGCTTCATGATTATTGTCACTAATGGCAACAAAGTTCATCCCACACATCTGCAAGACATGGTGTGCCTATATCGGAAGTCAGATTGAAGAGTGTTGTGGTCCGGTAAGCAAGAACAGAGCATGTGGCAAGGTTTGACAATCAGGTCCAGATCTCTTAGAGGAAGTATCTTAGTAAAGTGCGGACTTGGGGAAGTCAAGAGGTGTACCTTGACTGATACATTCCAGAGATTGAGCCTTTGGTGATGAAAGAGTGAAAAGATATGAGCACCTAAGTGTTGGGTTCCTGTTTGGCAGAGTTGATAGAGGAAGAGCTGACCGGCAGAGCATCAGACCTTAATTTGGATGAGTTATTGATGGTGATCAAGTTTCTTAAGGTATCATTCATGATTGGCCGACATGATTGATGACTTCTATAAGCATCTCCTTGATACGCATCACTTGATAAGTAGGGATTCAACCGACAGATCAGAGTTTGGAAAAATATTGACTATTCCGGATGCCGACTAGAAAGGTGTTGAAATCATTGGTGTGAATATATATACCAGATGGATTTGGATGTGAAGGTGTGTGTTGAGTGTTGTGAAGTGCGAAGAAAAGTAGAAGAGCAGTGTGAAGATAGTAAGACAGGTCCGGTATGTGATAGGACATCAGCACCAAAGAAGAGGAAGAATGAAGTGTAGTAGATCAGTGTATTGAGCCTAACCGGAACTGAACCTTAGCATATGTGGATTCTTCTCATTAGTTCAAGTATCTTGTTACTCTCTTTATAACTTGTTGATAGTGAGTCTCTTGTTGAGCCTCTTGTGAACAGTGTGCTTGGGCAGTGAGCCCTAATTAGCAAGTGCCATTTTGTATTTCTATTCTTCTAACAGATAATACATTCTTGGGTTAGTCACCCCATGGTTTTTCCCTTAATATGGTTTTCCACATCAAAATCATTGTGTTATGTGTATTGACTTTGTTTCTTCTTTCATGATTATGGATGCTTATTTACTTTGATGCTGCACTAGTTGTTAAAGAAGAACAGAAAGTTAAATTAATTAAGATAACTGATTCACCCCCCCTCTTAGTTATCAACATAGTCAACCTTTGAAGTTGATCCATTTGTAATGTTCTACACATAGCAACAAAAATCTATTAGTAAAAAAATCTAGCTTTCGAATGCATTTGGTTTGGTAGAATTTCATCAAGTTTTGTGAGAGATTGCATTTTTGGTGAGTGCAGGTCTAAACTCTACCTAAGGTTTCCAGGGAGCAAAATTTGATCATGGGTAGAGTTTCTACCATCCAAAAATCCTAAAATTGATGAAAAGATCTATCCCATGCCTATCCACATCCCTACAAGAGGACAACTCATGACTACCATGTGTGAAGAAGATATGGTTGACTGTGTGTGCAGATTTGCTGAGACAGTCCTAAAACCCTAGGTTCTTTGTTTCTTTAAATAATCTATGCACTATGTGACGCCCGCCTTGTACACCTCACAGAAATACACATTTATGCTACATGAAACAGGAACAATTTTTTTTTTAAATGTTTATGATAACAAATAATGGTAACATAACTAACTACAACATATTCTCTAAGGATACAAGGCTGCATTACTTAATGAACCAACTAATCATAAATTAACATTCATCAGTAACTGATCTAAATCCAATGCATAATTGAACAACTGATTCATATTCATTGCATGTCGACAAATAATGTAATACAATCTACATAATTAAGTACACAACTGATATGCTTTCCTTACACATGAGTACATCATGATATCACCATTTGTAGACTACATCAGAATTACATACACAATAAATGTTCTGTTACACAAATTTGGTACAAGGTTATACACATACATCTTCATCAACTGGTACAAGTACAATCGTCTGAAAACTGGGGTAAATCTTTTCTACATATGAATTTGAGGAAGAATAACCAATGGATAAAATAGCTCTTCCACCTGACCACGTGGAACCCAAAGGTCCACCCCCCGAGCTAGGAGTTAACATGAGGTCCCAAACAATAACAGTCAGGTAGACAAAAGACAAACAAGAACAAAGGATGACCAAATGCCAATACAACACATGGCAATAACATAAGCATCACAACAGAACTTAACTGAACTGAACTTCCAGAGGCAACACATAACAAATGGGGAGAGTACAACTAGGGAATGCTAGACTGCAGTAGGGGGAAGTGTCATCACATGGCTTGTCATGGGTTGTCCTGGTAAGCCTTCCTAGGCCCCGGCCCCCATCTTGGGTTGTCCTGGCAGCCTCTCCCGACTCCCGGCCCCCATACAACGCTCATGCGGAATCAACATACCTTTCATGAGGACAAGGTAGTTGATCTTGCCATTCCAGGCCTTCTCATCTCATCTCAAGCCTAAACAAGCACTTGAGCCATGAGTGAGGCATCCACTTATCTTGTTTAGTGTGCTTAACTACCCAACCCCCTAATTCATTATTTAGGTTATCACTTGATTAATCTACTTCCAACGGGTTATCCTGACTGCCACTTTGGGCGCCGGCCCCACGTTGAAAGCCACTCCCCTACCTGCATCTAGAAGACCCTACTCAACAAACATAGCAAACATCATCATGTCGACGATGATACATAAACCATGCAAGGCATTAACCATCTTGCATAACCATTATTCTGATATGAACATATACATGTAATAATGCAAGGCATTCACCTTCTTGCATATCATCTCAATTACCAGGACATACTCTTAATACATTTTCCATGGCTTCCAATGAAGTTACTCATAAGAAAAATACTTTTTCATGAATACCAACATCTCCCCATTGTCTAATCCAACACAACATCCCAAACAAACAAATAAATCAATCACAATATTCATGAAGAGCCTTTCTACACAACAAGATGTATTCAGAACATTTACATTCTTTCACAATACCAACCAAATTCCTTATACACGACTTCAATAACTCAAGACACTTATCAACACATTACATGAAGTCAAAACACAACAACCTTGGCCTCTGGAAATGAACCCTTGACAACTTACACTTTGACCATTTCATACAATATCAATTCACACTAACTAATTATCTAATACCTTTAAGTCACATTTCCAATGCAATAATCATATACCTAATCCTTAATCCATTATCTTTACCAAATGAAGAAACCAAATTAAAACCAATGTCAAACTAAATTAAATTTCATTAACCAGAATCACAACGATTTTCTTTTAATGAAATAAACAATGACAACACTATTCTAAATTCCCAATTTATTTGGCTTCAAAAGATAAATCAATTGATTAACTAATTATTTATATTAATTGATAAAAGAACCACTTAATACGATTATGACATTCAATTCGACACTTCCATAATGATACGATCTCATATACTTTCCTTCAATCTTGTCCAATTAACTTTAACCTATTAAAGGTAATAACACTAGAAGAGATGTCCTACGGCTGAACGGTAATTACACGAGGCAAATTCAATCACGAAATGTTTGTTATCCTTCATACGGTCTTGCAGACATTCTAATGAGCTCAACCAAATGGATTCTTTTATGATGGTTTAAAGATGTCGCTGAAATCAATCTTATCTGTGGTGATATAATTTCTCAAGAGAACGATCGTAAATGCGCCCTTTGCGAGCAGCTTGGGATACTTTACTACTGAGATGTAAAATTACTATTGACTGTTTTTCCATAGAAATGGATAGCATCAGACCTTAACCAGTCATTTCTGACAGACATTGACCTCACAACACTCTGTAGGTTTCAACAGCTGAACGCTGTATGAGCTCAGTCGAATTTCTTCACTGCACTGGCCTTCGGAGGAGCGCCAATCTACATCTTCGAGATATCTTGCTAGGTTTGTGTTGGTAGTGTAAATTGTTTGCTTGAAATCCAGTGACAAGAGCAAGAATGCGAACTGGGGTGGGACGTTCACATGAAAAGCTCCAACCAGATATATTACATGGGATAATAAATATAATTAGACTAATGTAATTTGTCAAGCGCTGGACCACCACCTATATTTCATCCCTTTCTAAGACTAGTGTTCGCTTATAATCCAAATGTCCTTTAAAACTTTCCAGATCCACAGAAACAAAGGTCTAAAAGAATGCCACTGCTCAAGCCATAGTTCAAACTGTTAACTATTGTAGTGTCATTTAGATGATTGGTAGAACCATTTATTAACAGAAGGGACAAGACAAATACCGAGGCTATGTTATTCATCTCATCGATATAACTGGTAAATCTGCATACCCTAAACTTTAATATTGAGACCACAGTTAAATCTGCGGTGATTGAAAGGTTGTGATAGCTAATATACACAAGGTGGCGATTGGCTGGTAACAGCGTTCCAGCAATACAGGACATAAAGTATTTCAGACAATATCCTCCAGATTCGCTGTGAGGGCAGTAGTGAACGATGCGAGACAAAATAAACAACACTAGCCAATGAATTCGCTCAAAACAAAGGTGATCTTTCCCGGATGATTATAATTCGCTCAAACTGATAGTAATCAACTGTTTGCAGGCCAGCATGACTTCAATCACCCTAGCTATGGAGTGGACTGGTCAGATATAACAACTAACTTTAGATTTTCCAGTTTTGCAATGCAGGAAACCTAATTTATTAATACAAGCAAATTATAAGGAAGGCAGTTTGATAAGTTCTCAAATGAAATTGTTAAAACAGATTATAATATGGCTAGAACCAATTATTAGATAACAGTTACGGGTGAGAGCAACTTTGACAACTTTTACAGCAGGTTGGTTGTGTGACGCAGATTTAATGATCTTAGTGGTGGTGGTAATTGTATATCTGATGACACATCTTTAAGTAGATATTCATTTCGCTCTCTGATCTTTGCGAAATTCAATTCTATAAATGCAAGTGTGTAAATGCTATGAAGCATTGATTCTATTTAAGTGACAGCTATTCAGTGGTGGAGAAGAATCCATATAGGTGTCAAGTAAGCTGTATGTTATAAGTTATTAACAATTTTCTGAATGAATCTCTGCATTGAATATGTTTACATGGAACATCTAGTGTCCACATAATCACATGGCACCTATTGTGTTTTTAATACCATTTTCCTGTGGTGCTTGTTTACATTGGCCTTCCTAGTTGTTGCATAACTTTATCCATCGAGTAAGATGTATTCTGGAGAATGGCGTTATGGAAGCATTATCACTATTAGTAATAGTTGATAGAATACAGTATCATGGATCAGAAGGGTGGACTTAGAGATAGCACTAGAGGACAACCATTCTAAAACCACCGAATATCTTATTATTGATGTTTAACTTTATTTATATGGATCATTGTCTGTGTGCTAAGAACAGAGTTCATTCCTTCCTATAGCACATCTCCAAAAGCCGTCAGCTGGATACTGCATGACCAAATAATTAAAACATTTGTGATAAGCCCATGATGCTCAAATCGATCTGCAATGTTTTCTGTGCTAAATCAGAATCTTAGATAATCATTCTACCCAGGCAATTATATTTTGACAATGGCAAATCAAATTAACAGAGCATCATCATTATATTTCTATCATCAATATTAAAGCTAAACCCCTCTATCCTACTCACTGGGCATGCTCCAGAGCAATGGACGAAAACAGGTGCAAGTTTTCAGCCTTTTTAATGGCAAACCTTTATTATAAAGCTATAGTTTTGAAAACAGAACATCAAGAATCCGTTGCATATTCTTGGCACGAGTTATCATTGACATGGTCCTTTTGTCTTGTAATAACAGTCTACAGATGTAAAACAGTCACCAAGAGTGCTGTTCAAAATGGGGAATCATCGTATTGATCTTATGTAGGAAAGGTGAATAGAACACCACCGATTGCTTCTTACAAGACATTAGTCAGGGAAGCTAGCGGCCACAGGATTTGGTGGACGATTCAAGGGGCAGCATTGTCTGGAGGAATAGGCGAATGAAAAGGATTCAATACTTTCATTTAAAACAAATGATAATAAGGCAGCAAGCTAACTACGAACATTACCTCCCTTTCACACCCTGGCGTTGCCACTTACAGCGATACACAAAATCATCCTTTCACCAATAAATAATACCAAGGAATAAAAGAATAATTAACATCTCAGGCAAAACTCGTTAACCAGATCTTATTAAATAAAAGAACTTCAAATTGCAGACATAAACCTATGGACAGTGGCTGATAGGTTAACCCTAACCTATGCGTTAAATTCGCACTACTTCTCACTAGTCCCACGCCTGACATATGATGGTATCGCCTATCTATTTCTGCTTTACACTTGCATCATAGGTGTGACCCTTATACCAACCTCCGAAAAATCAAACAAGAAACTTCAATAATCAAAAATGAAGGAATGCTGCTAACTCACGCCACAGATAGACTAGTCATCGGAGGTATAGCATAATACTAGGTAAATGGCTTAAGCAAAGGCTTCAGAACTTTCGTTCAACGAATGATGACCAGGCCGTGGACTAACTAATATAATCGGCCCACACAAGAAATAAACCCAAACACAGCTAAACAATATACATGGAATGGCGTGGCACAAGGTCCCAGAGATTTTCAACTAGATCAAATAACAATAAGACAATAACAGCGAACTGTCAATCACGCCCTAGCATTGCAAACTTGCAGCGATTCATGTGCACAATCGACTAGTAAATAATGCCAACAGGAACAAGAGGATTCACTGATTCTCAGACACAAAACATTAACCAGGTCTATTCGAACGAAGGAACTTCATTTGCAGATGTGAGGGCAGGTTAAAAAGGTACGCAACCAGGAAAATCAAATGAATACAAAGCGACTTACAGCGAGTTTCCAGACAAGTTTCCAACTAAACACAGAGAAAAGACAATAACAACATTAATCTGATCTTTCAGGAACAACTAGCTGTAGCCAACAGCGATTTACGGCAATTCTATCGAGGTGTCCTACAACCAAAATCACGCCCGTTTGAGAATGCACTCAGAATGATTCGGCAACCAGTGGAAGAAGAACATTTGACTTACAGAATCCTTGAGCAGAAACGATGTATTTAAACCCTAAGAGAAGATGCTGATTACACACAGAAAAGACAGTCTACAGAACTATGTGGAATCCAATAAACTATAACAACATTTGCAGATTCAAAATGAAGTTCAGAGATAAGACATTCGACGGAACCTGGTTTCGCAATCGACTCGACGAACCTGCTCCCATCGTTGCAGCTCCAAGCTGCTTCTTTCCTTTTTTCCTGTGATCCATCCTTGATGCCCCTACAGCTCTTTTATAACTCAGCCTCTCTCCTCTCCAAGGGCTTGGCACGTGATCCCGAGCACCACTCATTTAAAGAATATGTATTTTTTATTTAATTTAAAGATCCCAATTATTAGATATTTTATTTTATTATTATTTTTCTTTATAGCCGACCCAAATTATTGTTATAAATAGAATAGTACTATATCGACAATTATATAATTTTGTACTATACTTTAATTTATCTTATTAATCAAGTTGTAAATCACAATTTACAACATGATTACATCTATTTATTTATTTAAATATTTATTATAATTAATATTATATTGAATAATACAAACTTCTTACAACTTTATTTATCAACAACACTTCTATTAAAATAATAATTTATTTATAGCTAAAATCGACAACTAACGACATTATGCCCATTTAACAACACTTATACTCTTCCGTAGAATAATTCTAATTAAAGCACAACATTGCCACACATACTTAGACACCTGCAGAACTCATTAGACTCCAAGATACGGTATTACCTGACCGTAAGACATGGGCGAATAACCACCACTAACCACAAGGGTAAACTGACGACGAAGGAACACTGACTAGGGACCTCACGTTAACTCCAACCAACTAATCCATTGGCGAAGGCACGCTCAGACCTGTAATCAGGTGGAGTCGATGCCTAGTACCTACATCCTGCAGCAACGCACAGTTAACCATAACAAGATATACATATACATCACAAGTAGTCGTATCATGAATGGAAATCGCAGTGGGGTAGGGTACTCGAGAACGAGTAATACAACATTGTTCCATTCACGTTTATAAATAACAATCAACTATATTGAACAGAGTATCAGATTACTAATCTACGACATAAAATGATCAACTAACTTCCAATCCATATAATGAATAACATCAAAGCATCTAAAACATCAGTTCATTTATCAAATTGTAAAGCATAAAATGGCATAATCCAACATCAACATCTGTTATCTTAACAATTAAGTTCACAATGAAGTAACAAGATAACAAGAGATCCATCTTCTACGGTCTAGGACACTATAAAGTTTAAGCAAACATCAATCTGATGGATGACGAGATGAGGGGCACTACACACTATATGTCAATGGATGGGTGAAGAATCATAGTGGCATGTTGTTAGGGCCTACACAAGCCTAGGAATTCATATTACAAGTGTTCTTACTTTCATTTAGAGTCATCACCTTGAATGCACCTAGTGGCAGCAAGACCTAAATTGCATAAATCATTGTGTTAATCACTTGGTTAGGTCATGTATGTTTGGAAACCCCTAGAAGATGTTGTAATAGGTTTGAATAAACCAAGTTGTCCATATTCCATGTTGTCTTCAATGATTGAGTGTCACTAGGGTGTTGTTTCCATGTTTTAGGCTTAGGAGCAAATTGTCAAGAATGAACAAGGGTGCAGATTTACATCAAGTGTATTGAAACTTATCTTGGGATGTGTCAAGGTTATTATGTGTGAGTCCTTCCTCTGCATCATGTTCTACCTCTACATAAATCTTTGTGGTTAGTTTTGTGCATTTTTCACTTGTAGGATTCTCACAGTTAGTGAAAAAGGTAGTGTGTAATGGCATTGAATCATTTAGCAAACCATTTTTTCTCCACAGGGCAACATTTTCTTGTGGAACAGTTGAATGAGATAGCTCTTGTTTCAACTAACTAACCTCTCATAAAATCTCATTCATATTGTAATCTTGCATGATCTTATCATAGTAAAGGTGACTATGACACCACTAGCCACTACTACATGACATCAGTCAAGGAAAGCCAGAGGCCACAGGATTTTGTGGAAATGTTCAATTAAAGTCGAGAGATCTTAAGAGTTCTCTCTCAAATTTTGAAAAGGTTCTGGAGGTCCACCCTGAGAACTGTGAGAGCTTAAAAGATGTAGGCCATATATATTCTTAGCAAGGGTAGGCAGAGAAGGCTTTGGAAGTTTTAAGAAAGGCAACTCATATAGATCCATGTGATGCCCATGCATTTATCAAGATGGGTGAGTTATTAATATCATCAGACCCCAGTGCAGCCTTAGATTCTCTTAAGACATCAAAGTCTCTTCTGAAGAAGAGCAGAGAAGAAGTACCCATTCAATTGTTAAACAACATTGGGGTTCTTCATTTTGAGCGTGATGAACTAGAGGTTGTTCAATAAAATTTTATGGAGGCATTAGGAAATGGCACTTGGGTTGAATTCATAAATAAAATCCCCAGTGCTAATTCTACAGTTTTTCCTATGCTCTTTAAGGATATGGAATTCTTCCATCGACTAGAAGAAGGTGGTGTTTCACTTGAGCTACCATGGGATAAAGTCACAACACTATTTAATCTTGCTAGGTTATTTGAATAGCTACATGATACTGAAAAAAAAAATCTTTTATATAGGCTAATATTGTTCAAGTTTCTTGATTATGTGGATGCATATCTATATCTTGCAGCCATGGCTTAGGCTCGAAATGATATCCGACTAAGCCTAGAATTGATTGGGGATGCACTTAAGGTGAATAAAAACTCATCAAATGCTTTATCTATGCTTGGCAAAATGGAACTGAAAACATATGACTAGCTTAAAGCAAAAGAAACAATTAAAGCTGCACAAAGTGAATCAGATGCAAAGAATTCTTATCTTGACATTTCACTTGGAAATTAGAATTATTTTGCAGCTTTTTGCAATGAGAGGAAGGATCCAAAGATGGAGGCACAACATCTTGAGAAGGCTAGAGAACTGTATTGTAAAGTTTTGGCACATAGACTAGGAAATGTTTATGTTGCAAATGGGGCAGCCATTATGCTAGCTAAAAGGGGTCAATTTGATATTTCAAAGGAAATTTTTACACAGGTACAAGAAGCTGTAGCAGGAAACATCTTTGTTCAGATGCCTGATGTGTGGGTAAATCTAGAACATGTTTACTTTGCACAAGGATAGTTTGTGCTTGTAGTGAAAATGTATCAAAATTGTTTGAGGAAATTCTATTTTGGCACTGACACCCAAATTTTATTATATTTAGCTCGAACACATTATGAAGCAGAACAATGGCAAGATTGTAAAAGAACATTATTAAGAGCAGTAGATTGTAACTACTATAAGTTGCCAATCACAAAGCTATAGATTTTGTGTTTATAAATGTAATGAGGCTTTTAAATTACCTCTAAATTCACTACAGAGGGTGTCCCCAAATCCCACTTCGTTGCAGAGGGCCTCATCAACTTCAAATTCATTGTAACAAACTCTGAATTCCTTGCCCTCCTTTTCAGAAGTCTCCAGGTCCTCTCCTCTTTATCTCCCATGCAAGTAGCTTCTATAACTCAAAATGCCTTAGTGCGAAGTAGCTTTGGGAAAGTACTTTGATCTCTACATTCTTGACCTTTTGTTTTTTGGCGAGTCCACCACAAGAAGCTCTGAACATTCAGAGATATTCCAAGCTGAGTGTGTGAAGAGCACGTTAGAGTGCCTGCAAGTGAAGAGTGTGATGGTGATGGTGATATTAAATAAGGAGTTGGAGATTTGAGTGCAAATAAAAGGAAGATACAGAATAGGGTATGATGGCAATGTAGATAGTGAAAAATGTTAGAATGAATGCGAATAGTGAATTGCGGCAATACATCCCGCCAATAATTTCCCAAAAAGTTCTTTTTAAAATTTTGACTAATTTGTATTTGGGTGACTAACTATTTAGTCATTTTATTTTCATGACTAAATAATTTTTTAGTCAATGACCAAATTAGTCATTTATTTACTCATTTATAGCTGAGTTGCAAAAAATAGTAGAATTTAGTCATTTTTAGTTGTTGTGACTAAAAGTTTTAGTCACTTAGTCATTTATTTTCCAAAATTCTACTAGTGCTTGCAACCATAAGATGGTTTCATACAAATCAAAACTTCTAAGATGATATCAACATCTTCTAAATCTTGGATATACATTTGCATTTCAATCTATTTTTGAGAATAGAAGAAGATTAGGGTTTACTTTTCTCATTCTTATAAAACTTCACAAAACATAAATGATTATTTTCAAACTGATATACGAACAACATCAAACAATTTATTTATAAATAATTACAAAACTAATCTAATACATTCTCTTTTATAATATTCAAAAGTTCCTTGGCACATACAAAATTGACTAACACCTTATAATTCTATTTTCATATGTCATTGAAGTATAAGATAATATCTTTCATAAGCAACAATAACTTGATCATCTAATAAACTAAGAATAAATACCAACTAAAAGTACAATGTACATATTCAAAAAGACTTTTACTCTTACTTAATTTCATCATTAAGGATCATTCAATATGATTACACTCATTTGGAAGACAAGTCATTAGCAAACAAAGCAACAATCAAGATTTTCCAAAAATCTTTCATCTAGTTATTTTTTGATATATCGATACAAATTCACAATTCTATTTCCTAGGAATTAAGTCTTATAAGATAAGTTCCTTCTATATTGCTTATGTGTTGGGTAGAAATGTCAAGATCAAGCAAACAAGATTAGATTCAACCCAAACTCAATAAATGAAACCCAAAACAAACAAAAGACATGCAAATTAAAACATATTCACCTGGGTTATTAGATTCCTTGTTTTATATTATGGATTGCTTGTATCTGATACGAATGTTGATTGCTTCACGTTTGTAGCATAACTAGGATAGGCGATTTGATGGATGAAAGATGATTAGATTGATGATGTAAGATTGATGAAATGAAGAAGGTAGGTAGGTGATGGATGAGGAGGAAATTCGATAGAGTGACGACGCTTGAGAAGATTCATCCATGCAAAAATGGATTGAAAATTGGGTTTAAATAGACAAATATGAGAGAGTGGAGGGATAAGGTTTCCCATTTCATGAGTGACAATTGAATTGGAAAGTTGCTATGCAACTTGGGAAAGAAAAGGAAGTGGATGAGTGATTAGAGAAATGAACTAGAAAGTGGTTGAGTCATCTCAAGAGATAAATAGAAAGTGAGAAAAATGAGTGGAGAAGAAATTGGTAAGTGGATCAAGTTAACTTGTGAGGAAATTAGAAGGTAGGTAAATAATGTAAATAATTTAATATTATTTAAATCATAAATTAATATGAGGATAAAATGATAAATTAAATAAAATATTTATTTTATTTAATTTAAGAGGAAAGGGAAATTAAATAAATAAATAAAATTTATTTATTTAATAATGTGAGGGGATGGGATAAATTAAATAAATGTTGGATTTATTTAATTTAATAGAGGAAAATGCTAGGTTAGGTGATGGTATGGGGTGCTTAGGGCAAATATGCTACAAGAGGCCTAGATGATATAATGTTGCGACAAGTGGACATTTTTGGGTGTCTACATTTTGCCCTTCTTTGAGATGATGTTTGAGATAATGAGATCTGTGTCGAGTAACATCATTTCAAAGAAGCTAAGGTATAGATAGAAGAAAAAGATGATGAAGAGAAAGACAAGATGAGGATAGTGATGCAATGATAGGATGATGACATCCCCTCGAGAGGATAGGCAGGTTAGAAGAACACAGGTAGGCTCTCGAAAGGAAATGGATTGGTCAAGGAGGGGTAAGATGAATGATGCAAGATAGGAAGTGAAGGAAAGAGATGAAGGATATGTTATGCTGCAATGAAAGTGAGCAACCATATGTTTGCTATAGTGTGAGACGTTATGCACCAGGGTATGAGGACCAAGGTGACGATGTGCCTCATGCCCCAACATAATACAACCTTGTCTAGGTACAAGATATGAATATTAGCTGGGATGATACTGATGCAAGATAAAAAGATAACACACACAAGCAAGCATGCACAAATGATACAAAAACAAACAAAGTATTGCCCCTGTCAAGCTATAATCCGATGATTAATTGCTAATGGATTGATGATGATAGTGTTGTCATGGCGGGAAATAATATATCCCTAGATCAACACAAGGATGATTGATGATTGATTGATCGATTGATGATTGGGTTTACAACAAGATTATGATCA
The DNA here is from genome assembly GCA_027924645.1 of Cunninghamia lanceolata. Classification (NCBI taxonomy): domain Eukaryota; kingdom Viridiplantae; phylum Streptophyta; class Pinopsida; order Cupressales; family Cupressaceae; genus Cunninghamia; species Cunninghamia lanceolata. Next base: position 12,399,974 of record BSBN01000828.1, on the reverse strand, counting down.
AGACCTAGGATTGTGATTGGATTATTTGACAAGCTTGATTGACATGACTAGTATGGATTAAGGATGACTTGCATTTGAATTTATTGAATGGAATGACTTGATAAGGATGAATGGAAGAAGTGATTGAAGAATTGATTGGAAGAATTATTTTAAAAGATTGATGAAATGAGGAAGATAGATGAGAGAAGAAAGAGGATATCATCTGTGCTTGAATATGGTCACTTCCCTTGTATTCCAGACTGCCTACATACCTGTATCCACAAGATCAAGGCACGTAACGATAGAAATGGGATGTAGTTCTGATTGGTGTTTTATTAATGGTGATGATGAAAGGATGGAAGATAGAAGAAAATGAGAAGAATGATGAGGAAGATGAGTAGAGGAATGATGAAAGATGGAGGGGAAGCATCTTGTACCTGAATTTGGGTATGTCCTTCATACACCAGATTGCCTACATACCTATGTCCATAGGATCAAGGCACTTAATGATAGAAATGATATGTAGTTTTGCTTTGTTTTGATGATAATGATGAAAGATTGATAGATTGATTTGATTGGGTTATTGATTGATTGGGATTGACTAGATGACATTATTGATGGGATTTGATTTGAGTTGATGATTGGATGATTTGATTTGAAGATTGGTTTGATGATTCAATTAGATTTGTTTGATTGGATTAGAAGAATTGATTTGACGATTTGATGATTGAAGGATTTGATTGATTTTGATGATTGATGGATTGTTTGGAATTTTGTTAGATTTTTTTGTATTTTTTCATGACAGTTTATAAATTTTTTGGATTTTTTTAGGACATTTTGTGTTTTTTTTTGGGATTTTTAGGACTAGTTGCGATTTTTTTGGATTTTTTTAGGACTTTATGTAATATTTTTAGATTTTTGATATGTTTCAATTTTTTGGGGTTTTTGAGAATGTTTCAATTTTTTTTGGGGTTTTTGAGAATATTTCAAATTTTTTCATGTTTTTGGATTTTTTTTGGTATGTTATGGGATGTCAAATGGATTTAAAATTTGTGTAGCCTTTGTGCTAGATACCAATGATGAGGGAGAAAACCAAGTCTAGGCGCAAGGATGATGGAGAAAGGATAGGATGAATGGATAAAAGGATGGGCAATAGAATGGAAATCTTATGACATATAGATAGGTGAAAGGATAATATATAATGGATGGGATGGATGACTTTTGATAAATAAACGAATAAGGGGATAGGCGATGTCAGATGTATGCATAAGAGAGAAAGGATGTGATCTCCAAAGGCTATGTTGCATAGGAATAAGCTACTCCATTCTAGGTGCAATACTTAAGATTTTTCTTGACAATGCTTATGACGATATGACTCATGCTAGGATTAGACTTATGACAATGGGGTGATGGGGTGATAGGATGGATCAAAAGCGATGAGGTATATCAAGAGTTTTTCCAAAGCTTGTTTTAACATTTTGCCCCCAATCTTTATCAAAACCAAAAGGAGGAAGGGAGGATGGATAGACTGCAATGGGGTAGGTATGTGTATGTGGGTGGATAAGGATGATAAGATAGGAAATGATAGGATATGATAGGATGGAAAAATGATAGGAGGATGAGACAAGGTGCCCCCAAGTATAGGTGACATAAAAGATCAACTTACGCATGACACCTGTTTGCCAGGTTTTCATCATGGTACTTATCCAGGGCGCCAGTTTGCCAGGTTTTCACCGTTGGATGAAGGAATTTCTCTTTACTATTTTTTTTTATGTTTTTGACTAGGATAGGTGGATATGGATGAAAGGGACTCAAGTGTCTAGTGCCAATGAAAGGTGATTGTCCTACTAGATGGATGCCTTCACATGGACCATGTCAAGTGCACTCATAGATGTTGGTAAAGGGATTACATGAGAGGAAAAATGATTAGGTAGATGGAGGATTATGGAAGGTGCGATAGTGGATTATGATGTGGATTATGTATGGAAGATAGTGGATGGAGGGCTTATGAAAAAGCATGGACCATAGGAAATTGAGGAGGAAGATATGTAGGATAGTGGATAAAAGGTGGGGAGATGGAGGTATGTGGTATTGCGGGATGGAAGGGAACCATGACCAATGACTGCACACATCGTGATAAACATTGAATCTTTTGATGGGATGGTGGGGTAGGAAGCAATGGAGATGTTTGTTTAGGATATGAATGATGTAAGCATTTGGGGACCCACATAGACTTAGTAGTGTTTTTCTAATTTTTGCTTTTTATGTGGGTTGGAGGATTTTGCTACTTTTGGATGGAATGGATGGAAGGAGATGGTTGGGATTCATGAGAGGTGGATGCCTCATTTGACATGATGGATTATTTCTTAGGGACCCATACCATGTTAGTTTTTGACTTTGCTTGTGGAGATATGGGTTGGGATACATACGGCTTTTGTGCAGCTTTTGAGGTAATTGCTTGTTGCTTGGGGACCAACACCTTTGTCATTTTTGCTTTGAGGTGTGTGGGTGTATGCAGCTTTTGAGATGGATGTTTCTTTGATTCTTTGATTTTGTACCCTAAGGAATTAGGATTTGTAGGATTTTTGGCTTTATAGGTAGAGGCATCCAAATTTTTGCTTTGGAATCCCAAGGGTATTGTTGAAAGAGAGGGATAGATGGAAGCTCCTTGTTTAGATAATATGTGCATTTGTTCGCTATGATTGGGATTTTTAGAGGATTTATGGATGGATGGATAAGGTGTTGGAAGTAGTGGAGGTAGGTTTGATGGAGGGATGTTAGGAGTTGGAAGAAGCAAAGGCAAAGTGGATGGCGGAAGGTGTACAATCACATGCTTTTGCAATTTGTAGGATGATGGAGGCAGAATGACAACATATGTTTTGGGTATATGATGGGATTTATGGTAGGAAGTGGTGGACTTAGGATGAATGGAGGGATTACCAACATCATTAGATTGTTGACCTTGGGGTGTGTATCCAAGGCCAAATGAGCCTAGAGGAGGGACCTTGACATGGACGGGCTCCAAAATACCTTTTTCAAGAAGGCCTAAGCCTTTACCTTGATAGTTCATGTTTTGGAGCATGCAATCGACAATAGAACTAGGTGTAGGTGGAACACTAGACATGAGTTCCTTATTGGATGGAGAAAGTGAAGTGGAAGACAAAGGCTATTGTGTTCCCAAGGAAGAACACTCATGGATAAAGGTGGATAGACCAGTAGGACATGATGGTAGATTTGGAATAGGGTCAATAGTGGATGTAGAAGGATCATTAGGATCTTCCTTATGTGCATGTAGATCCAAGGTGATTGTTTGATCTTCTATGCTTATGTGTTCTTGGGAGGTACATGTATCATTATGAGAAGCAAACATTGTCTCAGTAGGGTTAGATGGAGGATGGATAGGAGAAATTTGGATATCTTGCTCATGGATGTATATGGGAGAAAGGATAGGTAGAGTGATAACCTCTTGACGATGAATTGCATAAAGTTTGGCTAAGAGGCTCATCATGGTTTTTATGATCATATATAAAGTCTTGATCATAAAGGTGAGCATAAATAGGATTAATTTGGCTATGAATGATATCACTTTTCTCATGAATAGGGTCATGATCATAGATAAAATCTTGATCACATAAAATGTATAGGTCATGGATCATTTGAACTTAGAGGTGTTTTGACCTTGATTTAGTTGAAGGCTTGGTGTTTCCACATGCGTTGGATTATGCTCTTGACATAGCTCTTGGATTTCTTGGATGGCAGGGGATGACTCTTGGATAGGCTTTTGCTTAATAACATGAGGGTATGATAGGTTTTTATATGGACTCATGGGAGAAGTATTCTCAATAAGCTCAATGATTTTAGGACCACATGGTGGAGTTGGAGGAATAAGCAAGGCATTGGGAGAATCTGTGATAGGCTCATAAATGGGACTTTGATGACAAGGCAATGATTTATTCCTCGCTAATAGCTAATGGATCACATCCTCTGCAAGTGTATGGGTGGATGGATAATAGAGGGGATGGATGATGATAGTGGATGATGTTATAGGCTTAGAAATAGGATTTGGATTAGATGGAGGAATGTTAGGGTTGGATGGAGGGATAGGAGGATTGGATGGATTAGGAGTAAGATCAGATGGAGGTACCAAGGTAGGACCAGACGGATCAGATGGTTGGTGGGTCAATAGACTAGGAATGGGATCACATGATGGTATCAAAATGGGACTAGTAGGCTCATGTGTTGGCATGTGATCAGAATGTGATGGAGGATGTTCATAGGATACCTGCTCTAGGTTGGTGTCTCCCTCGTCAAAGGTTATTAAGTCTTGCGGCAAAGGTGAGCTTAGGGATGCTTGATTTATATACGAAGAGCCACTCAGATTTTCATGTTCATGTTGTGGGGGCCATTGATAGTCCTGTGAATGCGTTTGATGAAGAGATGAAATGATAGGATGTGTAGATGAAAGGTTTTGGGTATAGGTTGTTGTGGATAATGGTAGATATTGAAAGAAGTAGGGTATGGTGATGTGGCATTGTTATGGGAAGATGTAGGATTAGGTGATGTGGAGTTATTATGGAATGATGTGAGATAAGGTGATGTGATATTGTTATAGAAATATCTAGGATGAGGTGATGTGGTAGTGACTTAGAATGCAGATGGAGTAGATTGATAAGGAATAGGATAAGATGATGTGTAATTGTTATGATATGTGGGTAGACTAGATTGGTGTGAAATGGAATGGGATGCCACATAGGAATGAAGTGGAATTGGTTGGTGTTGATTGGATAAGGGATGATGATGTACTTGTTGGCTCTATAATTGGCAAGTAGCTATGAGGTGGTGGATTTGTGCTATGAGGTGTGACATTTGTGGGGATTGGCTTTCTTGAAGTCCTTGGATTATGTAATGGATACGTTGAATCATATGTTGGATTAAGGGTGATTATCTTGTTTGAACTTTGTGAAGTATGACAATGATCTCTTGTTCCGCATCCTCTAAGTTCGGCATGGTATAAGATGGTATGGATTGGATTAGAAAGACGATGAATGTGGATTGGACTTATGCAAAAAAGTTGAGATTCTTGGATTGAGTAGTTTTCTTGATTAATAGATTGGATTGGCTTGGTCAATTAATTGGATTGGCTTGATTAGTTGGTTGATTGGATAAGATTATCTCCCAAGAGACAGACTCATGAACTCAAGGGTAGACAAGGTTGGTTGATAATGGTGATATGATCAAATGCTAGATAAGGACCAAATCCAAAGAACAATGTTGGTTGACTGGATTGATGTTGGATAGATGATGTAGAGTCTCTAAAAAGATGTAAGGCTCGAGAAGTCCAATGATATGATATGGTCAAACTGGATGGGATGGTGTAGAATGGTGTGGTTAGATGACTTGGGTTGATCAGGATGGGGTTGATTGGATGACTAGGATGATCAGATGACAAGGATGATCTAGTTTGGAAGGATTAGATGAAGTGTAATGATTGGGAAATGTGCTATGACAAGTAGGTTGAGGATGATGTGGCGATATCAAACACAAGATCTCACATACACATGCATGCACACCAAACACAATGATCAATGTGTACACCCTAGGCTAGGCAAGGACACTATCTGTTGGGTTCCCACTTGGTTTTACCCAGCCGCGCCTACTTATGGTGTATAGCTCCAGGAACTTGGTGCATGGGCTCCCCCTTATAGTGCACTCACTTCTCAGGCACACCAAGTTCTAGGTCCTCAAGACGCACAGATCTTGAGGTACCTTGCTATCTCTGCCATAAGCCATGAAAATGTGGGACAGCTATTAGAGTTTCCTCCTGTACCAACAGATAGGGGATTTTGACTTCTACACAGAGGTTTCTATTAAGGGTTTCCGTTTAGGTGGCTATACATGCAGCAATTCACTTGGTTAATGGAGGCTTCCCAGCCTACAGAGGTTAGGCTATGTAGGGTTTTGGGGGAAACATTCATCGGTATAGTGGAACAACACTTGTCGTTTGTGACTTTCATCACAAATGCATTATTTATATAGCAGCTTGGAATGGTCTAGCTTTGACCTATTTTTGCTTGGGTCATACCCCTTCTCATAATGGGAAGGTAGGCCCTCTAGAGTTGGTAATGATTTCTCGTGCACCCTAGATCTGTTGGTTAGGTAGGGGGAGAGGATACTTTCATTGCAAAATTGGGTAACACATAGACTCAAGAATCAAAGAAATGAAAAGAAGACACAATGAAGATTGTTAATTTTAAGCACCAAACTAAAGTGTGCCTACTTTAGTGATAAATAATTATTCTTTGATCACTTGAACCTGCAGAAGATAGATCAGTAGCTTGCTTTCTCCATTCTTTGACAAGCAATTTTAGTCAAGTTGCACCAAAAAATGATCAATTTTACAAAAAAACCATAAGCCTATGAAGTAGAAACCAAATGCATATGAAATGACTAGAAGCAACTTTCTATTCATCAAATGCGTATGCAGGCTTACCATATGCGATTACCTGTCATTCAAATGTGAGCTGCGATCATGCAAATGCGATTTACTATTGTTCAGATGTGACTTTCTATTGATTAAATGCACTTTTCACTTGCAAAAAATAGAAAAGACCCTAATGCAACCAAATGCGACTAGATACAACCAAAGGCAATTTGTTTTTTACCATATGCGACTAGAAAAACCAAAGGCGATTTGTTTTTGACCATATGCGACTAGAAAAACCAAAGGCGATTTGTTTTTGATCATATGCACATGGAAAAACCAAAGGCAATTTGTTTTTGACCATATGCGACTAGAAAAAGCAAAGGCAATTTGTTTTTGACCATATACACATGGAAAAACCAAAGACGATTTTCTGCAAATCCGAATGCTATTTTCTTTGCCAAATGCATGTTTCGCAATGAAAAATAGGCAAATTTATACTCATTTTTCAAGGAAATGGCTCCCCGGATGCAATGGTGAGGTTGGTTTGAGCCTAGGAGGTCATCTTTGATAGATAAAATGCAAAAATTGCAATATGAGGGTTAGAAAACATGTAATTTTTAAAACATAAACCTACAAAACAAATGATTCGGTCCCACTGGGTGTGCCATTTTGTGTTGGGTAGAAATGTCAAGATCAAGAAAACAAGATAAGATTCAACCCAAACTCAAGAAATTAAACCCAAAACAAACAAAAGACATGCAAATTAAAACAATTTCACCTGGGTTATTAGATTCCTTGTTTTATTTTATGGATTGCTTGTATCTGATATGTATGCTGATTGCTTCACATTTGTAGCATAACCATGATAGGTGATTTGATGGATGAAAGATAATTAGATTGATGATGTAAGATTGATGAAATGAAGAAGATAGGTAGGTGATGGATGAGGAGGAAATTCGGTAGAGTGATGACGCTTGAGAAGATTCATCCATGCAAAAATGGATTGAAAATTGGGTTTAAATAGATTTATATGAGAGAGTGGAGGGATAAAGTTTCCCATTTCAGGAGTGACAATTGAATTGGAAAGTTGCTATGCAACTTGGGAAAAGAAAAGGAAAGTGGATGAGTGATTAGAGAGATGAACTAGAAAGTGGTTGAGTCATCTCAAGAGATAAATAGAAAGTGAGAAAAATGAGTGGAGAAGAAATTGGTAAGTAGATCAAGTTAACTTGTGAGGAAATTAGAAGGTAGGTAAATGATTTAAATAATTTAATATTAATTAAATAATAAATTAAAATGAGGATAAAGTGATAAATTAAATAAAATATTTATTTTATTTAATTTAAGAGGAAAGGGAAATTAAATAAATAAATAAAATTTATTTATTTAATAATGTGAGGGGATGGGATAAATTAAATAAATGTTGGATTTATTTAATTTAATAGAGGAAAATGGTAGGTTAGGTGACAGTATGGGGTGCTTAGGGAAAAGATGCTACAAGATGCCTAGATGATATAATGTTGCGACAAGTGGACATTTTTGGGTGTCTACAACTTACACAGGGTGTTTATTAGCAATAACCTCATCTTACCCTATACTTGTCTATGAGGTCAATACTTATAGAGCTATAAATTGAAAGGAATAAGTTATATTTCTAGCAACGTTATCAATTACTCATTCAACAATTAAAGGTACCAATCAATCATAACTCATATCACTATGGTTATTTAGAGACCATATGTTAGTATAGACAAACTATAAACTCATCATAAGCTACACTATATCCTACTATGCATGAGTAACAATTAGAGAAGCAATTCTATATATAGATAAATTAAACTCATTTAATTTGTTGACTAGTTCTTAGTCTTTTAACAACTTAGCTATCAATAATTCTTTATTTTAGAAAAACAACCCCTTTATCTAGACAAAACTAAAAAAATAGAATACTATCATTCCTATTATTTCATCCTACCAAATATTTAACTATTTATGTCAACAAAACCATTAATTAAAGCTTACCCTACATTTTCATATGTATCCACAATGAATACTAGGCTCTATGATCATATCGACAATAATGATAATAAATTGTATATCCACAAATAATTACTAACTTGAGCATATATAAATATATGAAAATGAATGCTAAAATCATGTTTCTCATAACCCTTTTAGATAAATGTAACATTATTGACATATAGATAATCACATGCAACCAACCCATAATCTATTATGAACTTTCTAATACTTGGACTCACACAATGATTAAAATGCTTAGATGACACAAATATAAGAATAACTTACATTTGGCTTAACACTTGGTCTCACGACCCTTTAGATTCCTAAATGGCATTCCAAATCAAACATAGACATAGAAAGATTCACATTCGACTTCATAAAGTAATAGAAGTACTTGACCCCACTTGTCTTCTCTACCTTACTAAAATATTAAATATCGAGACAATTTGTTATAATGAGTGGGAAGTGGATAGATCATATTTTGATTAATTGGTTTCCACTATAAAACATTGACATACCCACTTACATGAAAGTAAATAGCAGGACAAGCCTACAAGTGTTTGAATGGAATCAAACTCAAGTCTTTCCAAAGACAACTAGCACACCTAATCAACTAAGGTATGAGCCATAGAGGGGAATTTGATGATTTAAGTTTACACATGAAAAATGAGATATTACATATTTTTACTCATGAGAAATGGATTTTTATAAATGTCTACTAGTAGAAACAATTCACACTCCTGATACAAAAATGTAGAGTAGCCTCATAGGTAGTGCAACCTGATAGCATATACGAGGTCCTAGGATTGAGTCCTTGTAGGGATATAAAAATTTAACATGGCATCAGACCCAGATTATAAACCCATAACACTGAAATGTGCCTTATCCTCCGCACTATATGGTTGCTCTCAGGCTTGAATTCGAGAAATAGGCCATTGTAAATGACCTGATAATGAACTACTTAAGACAGTTTTATCATCCCACCCCAAAAACAATACAAAAATTTGACAATGTCAGACTATAGAAACACCACATGCTTTAAAACAAATGGTTTCACCATTTTACATGTTTCAATGCATTCACGAGTTTGTTTAGAATTTCAAGCTACTGCATTAAAATGGCTTGTGCATGTTGTAGGGTTGTCTTAAATTAATGCAATTAGGGCCTACATTACCAGAAGCATCCCAAAAGAAAATTTAAGTAAAGGATTCATACCTTTGCATCTTCTCCAAATACTTTTCCAATCCAGTCCCATCGAACAGGCAAACAATCTAGGGTCTGCAGTTGGAGTTGATACTCACGAGCGGTCTTTTCCACTGGGCCTTTAAACCCCACTTGAAGATTTAAGACCCAAGGCACATGATGGCTTCTACAATGGAGAAACCCTCACAACATTAATGGGGGCATGTAAGTGCTTGGGGCTAACAAAAGGGATATATTGTGTTGCTAATGTTTTCTACATTTTTACAACTCCGCTCCTTTTCCTTCAGTACATATCAGCCTCTTGATTTTTTTTCTCTAGCTGAAATAATATTCCCTCCTCCTTTCTAGATTCTTCCCATTCACCACTAAATGAAATAATTAATTAGCCTTTACTTCTGTGAGGCTGACTATTTTACCACCCATATTTTGATCATTGTGCTATCCAGTTGTGACTATGTTTCATTATGCAGACTTGATGTTGTATCTCACTGATTTGATTTATATGTGATTTGATTTGGTCATTTTGGATGATATGTCGAGGTTCGACGTATGGGACATATATATTAGATGTTTGCTACGAGATTCTAGTTGTTTATGCTTGGATTAATTGACATATGATTTGATAATGCAGTTTAATTTGTAGTTATGTAATTGATGTTTATTTCAATTGCATGGAATTTATTTTAGTTGCTTCGGCTATCACTTTCTGACAGGACTGACACTTGATCGAGATGTGTAGGTTTCACTTCCCTAGCCACGGGAAATCAGAGGTAGGATTCACACCATGTTATTCCCGGTTAAGCCAATCCGTTCCCAAGAGGGATAAGGATCACGTGTGGAATTGCATGATGATTTATTGTGCTTGGTTTAAATTTTAATTATCTTTAAGCCTTAGTACCCCTTCTCTTTCTTATTTTGATTAATGTTAAGTGTTGTAAAATTTTAATTGATTTATGTCAGTTGGCATTTTTATTATTTTATTTGGGCCATTTATATGTGAATTTTTGACCCCTTTCATGACCCCTAGGGTCCCAAAAGTTACCCTAGGTGGTCAACCATGAGTCTAGGGTCAAATTGGACCACCTAACCCTGGTTTTGGCTCACCTTAGGTCACCCTAAACCATGGTTGAGTAAGAGTGACGAATTTGGGAAGAGGAAGATGGGGATGGGCCTTGCCTTGGGAAGAGCTCATCTCCTAGCCCTATGTTTTGGGAATCTTTCCCAAGGAGGACTAGGGAGGTCTCCAAGAGTCCTCCCAAGCTCCCAAGTGAGTGGGGACACCACTCAAGACCATTGTCTTGTTAATGGGTGAGTGGGAATCCAACTCACCATTTGTCCCTCTCCCACTTGTGTGGAAGCACAAGTGGATGAGGTGGAGGGAGAGGAGGACGTTTGTCATCCTCTTACCTTCTCTCTCTTACAAGTGGCTTGGGTGGAGGAAAGAGATGGTGACAAATGTCACCACCTCATTCTCTCAAAGCCAAGTAGAGGGCCTATAATAGCTCCTCTTGTAGAGGAGTGGGGGTTCTTCCATTCCATGTTTTTCCTTGCATTTTTAGAGACTTCTTGCAAATTTAGAATTCCTTACTAGTTGGAGGAGTTTGAGAAGGTTTGGAAGAAAATCTGAAAGGTTGGAAAGCTTGGGAAGGCTTGGAGCTCTCCACCAATTCCACTTCCATTGCCAAGGTCTTGAAGGTAGGCATCTGATCTTGTTTTTGCTTTGCTATATGATGTTCCATGGTTTGAATCTTGATTGTAAGTTGTTTGCCTTGTGAAGCTTTCTTTTTAAATTTGATGTTGGGTTGGGTGTCATGGTGAGAGCACCTCCAATGGAGGAAATGCTCAACTTGTATGGGTAGGGAAGAGGAACAATCCTTGGGGGCTCTTCCACAGTTTGTGTTTATGTGTTTATGCCTTGAGGGCCTATTATCATTTGAGGAGGAGTTATTTATATGGCAAGAGTGCCAAGCAAAATTGGTGAGAGATTCTTGTGGATTGTGGTGTTCAGGGATTTTTGGCTTGAGGCCATGTGTTGAGTTCTTCTTTATCATTGGGAGCCCCTTTAAGTTGAGAGGTCTATTCCCTACCCTCACCAAACTCATTTTTATGAGTTGATGTATTGTGTTAATCCTATGGGGTTGTTTTGATTTTGTGTTATTGTGAATGAGTTTGTTGTGGATTGATTCACCTATGTGAAATTCCCTGCCTCCCTAGCTCAGGGGTGACCCACTTGCGGGTCTATGGTAGGGAGGAGAGCTTTCCTTTCTCTGTGGCTACTTTCTTGGTTGTCTCTTTGTTGTGCTCTAGTTGCAGGTAGTTATGTGAAGAGGAGGAGCTTTTTGGAAGCTCATTATGTGTTCAAATGGTTTCCCCATGTTGAATTGAAGAGGTTGGTTTAGCCTTGGTCCTTGTGGTCTTCTTGTCCTGTAAACTCTTGTTAATACTACAATGGAATGTGCCATAGAAGTCAACTGTGATAGCATTGTAATGTGAACATTTTGTATTATGAAAATGCATGGAAAATAAACTTAGATGTCTTCTACCTTTGTTTCTCAGAAAGATAAAATAAAAGGTGATTTATGTATGTGATATAAGTAGCTGTTCAGATTTGATATAAATGAAAGAAAAAAAATAAAAAAAATTGAAACACCTGGTTAGGTTATGCTGTCACTATCTATTGTGTGGGAAGGTGAAGTTGTGGAAAGTATATTTATTTAAAAAAAAAATTTCTACCATTATAGTGTCAAAAGAAAATATGCAAGTGTCAATATGCAAGTGTCAATAGGTTGCTGATCAGATTTGTTTGGGATGAAAGAAAGAAAAGTACAAATTTTCTATTTGTCTTT